>CAMZMU010000059.1:31560033-32221171 GCA_947311845.1 Poa pratensis | reverse complement strand
AAAAACATGGGTTATCTCCCAGAAGTGCTTTTCTTTAATGCCTTTGAGCTAGGCATGAAGAGATGCATCAAGTATTGTCAAGACCAGAAAATCCAAAACCATAATTTGTCTTGACACTAGTATCATGTGAGTATTTCATCTTCTTCCTAGGGAAGTGTTCCATACCTTTCTTGAGTGGGAATTGAAATTTTATATTCCCCTCTCTCATATCAATAACAGCACCAACAGTTCTCAGAAAAGGTCTTCCCAAAACAATAGGACAAGAAGGATTGCATTCAATATCCAAAACCACAAAATCAACAGGGACAAGATTGTTATTAACCATTATCAAAACATCATCAACTTTTCCTAAAGGTTTCTTCATAGAAGAATCAGCAAAGTGAACATCCAAATGACATTTTTCCAAAGGTGCAAGCTTGAGAATATCATATAAATTTTTAGGCATAACCGAAATACAAGAACCAAGGTCACACAAAGCATTGCATTCAAACTCACTCAGTTTCATTTTAATAACAGGTTCCCAATTATCATCTAACTTCCTAGGGATAGAAGCTTCAAGTTTTAATTTTTCTTCCCTAGCATGCATGAGAGCTTTGATAATATGTTCAGTAAAAGCCATATTTATTTTACTAGCATTAGGACTCTTAGCTAGCTTTTGCAAGAACATGATGACTTCAGTTATGTTACAATTTTCGAAATTGAAGTTGTTGTCATCAAAAACAATGGAGCAATTATCACCAACACCTCTAAAAATTTCAGCACTTTTACTAGGAACAAAAGTAGTGCTATCAGGCAATTTAAAACTTTTTGTAGAGGTAGTAGAGACATTTCCAACACTTATTATCTTTTCACTAACAGTAGGGGGCGCATTAGCACTAGAGGCTACATTTGTTTCATTAGTAAAAATAGTGCAAACTCTAACAGCTGTTGTACTAGTTTTTCTTTAATAGCTTCGGGTTTAGCTGCCATTTTATTTATCAAGGAGGTTTGAGAATCTGACAAATTCGAAACATAAGTCTCAGTATTAGAAATCCTAGTTTGCAAACCTGAGATTTCATTATTTAGATTTTCAATTTGGTGACTTATATTCCTTAGCATACTAGATTGTTCCTCCATCATTCTAGTGAATATCTTATTTTGCTCAAATTGCTTTTGCATAAAATCCTTAGTTGCTTTCTCAACCTCTATCATTCTTTCTTCACTAACCATGCCAAACTTGCCATTAGGACTTCCATAAGAGTTGCTACCATTAGAAGGATATGGCCTATAATTGTTGCTACCAAAATTATTCCTATAGGCATTGTTGTTGAAGTTGTTATTTTTAATGAAGTTTACATCAACATTTTTCTCATCATGAGCAACCAAAGAAGCAAGAGGAATATTATTTGGATCCACAACACCATGTCCATTCGAAAGCATAGTCATAATAGCATCAACTTTATCACTCAAGGAGGAAATTTCCTCAACAGAATTTACCTTCTTACCAGTTGGAGCCCTTTCAGTGTGCCATTCAGAATAATTTACCATCATATCATCAAGAAGCTTTGTAGCAGCACCCAAAGTGATGGACATAAAGGTCCCTCCAGCAGCCGAGTCCAAATTCCTTGAGAAAAATTTAGTCCTGCATAAAAGGTTTGGATGATCATCCAAGTAGTCAGTCCATGAGTGGGGCAATTTTTAACCAAAGACTTCATTCTTTCCCAAGCTTGGGCAACATGCTCATTATCAAGTTGCCTAAAGTTCATAATACCACTTCTTAAAGAGATAATTTTAGCAGGAGGATAATATTTTCCAATGAAAGCATCTTTGCATTTAGTCCAGGAATCAATACTATTTCTAGGCAAAGATAGCAACCAATCTTTAGCTCTTCCTCTTAAGAGAAAGGAAACAATTTCAGCTTAATAATATCACTCTCTACCTCCTTATACTTTTGCATATCACAAAGTTCAACAAAGTTGTTTAAGTGGGCAGCAGCATCATCAGTACTAACACCAGAAAATTGCTCTTTCATAACCAGATTTAACAGTGCAGGCTTAATCTCATAAAATTCTGCTTTAGAAGCAGGTGGAGCAATGGGTGTACAGATAAAATCATTGTTGTTTGTGCTAGTAAAGTCACACAACTTAGTATTTTCAGGATTACTCATTTTAGCAAGCCTAAAACAAGCAACAGGGCAACTCGAAATTAAAAACTAGATGCAGGAATTTTTTTTTGGGTTTTTGATTTTTAACAGCAAGCAAAACAAAACTAAAACAAGACAAAAAACAAAGTAAAGAGATTGGAACTGAGAGACTCCCCTTTCCAATAGCCTCCAAGTCCCCGGCAACGGCGCCAGAAAACAGCTTGATGGCTACGTGTTGGTGAACCCCAAGAGGAAGGTTATGATGTAGACAGCAGAAGTTTTCCCTTGAGAATCTACCCAAGGTTATCAATCCAGTAGGACTTGACGATCTATCGGAAGGTTGTTGATGTTGACTCCCCCTGGCGCTAGGGAGCTTGCACCAACGTGGAATCTGCACAGACACAAACCAGAACTTTGCCCAACACGAAACAGAGAGGTTGTCAATCTCTCCGGTCTTGCAGAAACAAAGAGTTAAACGTATGGTGTGGAAAACAGCAGGAAAAACAGCAAGTAACAGGAAACAGATGATTGCAGCAGGTTGTGTAAACAGTATGAGGAAATTGGACCAGGGTCCACAGTTCACTAGTGGTGTCTCTCTCAGAACAGATAACTAGCATGTTGGGTAAACAAATTACAGCTGGGCAATTGACAAATAGAGAGGGCATAACAATGCAATACATGCCAAGATGTCTACTATGAAATCTAGTTGGGCATTACAACAAAGTACATAGACCGTTATTCCAACAGCATCCATGCCTAAATAATCCACCTTCAAGGCAGCATCCGCATCCCATTCAGTATTAAGTTGCTAACAACAGATTATTGCATGAAGTAAAGTGTGTAATGTAATCAATACAAGTGCCCTTGGACACTGCACCAATGTTTTATCCCTAGTAGCAACAGCACATCTGCCATCTTAGACCTTTCTGTCACTGATCCAGATATCTAGAGACTGAACCCACTATCGAGCATAAATACCCCCTCTTGGAGTCACAAGTATCTACTTGGCCAAAGCTTCTACTATCAACGGAAAGCATGCAAGATCAAGAGCACCTAGATAAACAACTTGAATAAACATGGTATCAATATTCATCGGATCCCAGCAAACACAACATCTAGCATTACAATAAGATGATCTTGATCATGTTAGGCAGCTCACAAGATCTAAACATGGAGGCACAAGGTAGAGAGACAACCATCTAGCTACTGCTATGGACCCGTAGTCCAGGGGTGGACTACTCACGCATCACTCCGGAGGTAGGTATGGTGATGTAGAGCCCTCCGGTGATGATCTCACCTCCGGCAAGGTGCCGGGAAGAGCTTCAGAACTCCTCCGATCTGAGATTGACGATGACGGCCGCGATGGAACTTTTCGTCGAATATGATCGACCGTAATAGGGCTTTCGCGTCGCGGAGAATATATAGGCGAAGAGGCGGTGTCGGTGGCCGAGGGGGGCCACCACGCCATAGGGGGGCGGGCCCACCCTGGGCCGCGCCCTAGTGTGGCGTGGCCCCCTGGTGGGTCTGGTCCGACTCCCCTTTGGACTCCGTGATCTCCTCGTGATATTATTGACGATGTCTTTTGTTTCGTCCAATTTCGAGAATATTTCCTTAATAGATTTTCTGAAACCAAAAACAGCAGAAAACAGGGAACTGGCACTGTGGCATCTTGTTAATAGGTTAGTCCCAGAAAATGCATAAAAATGATATAAAGTGTAACCAAAACATGTAGCAATTGATATAATAACAGCATGGAACATCAAAAATTATAGATACGTTTGAGACGTATCAAAATGTTGTGATAGGTAGTTATGGTGGCTGTTTTGAGGAAGATGTTTGGCTTATGTGTAGGAGAACAAGAGGAAGTTCTCCCACGGGGTTGGATGTACTGGCGAAGTATGCACAACTCCAATGTGAGCAGAAGGAAATGCACAGCACCGAAGAGGCTAGCAAAATATGGATGGTGGAAGTGCCAAAAACCGTAGCTCAACATTAGTCAAAAAGAACTCACAAGTTTATTGCAAATAACTAGCAGGTTCAACATTAAGAGCATGATTAAATTCACTCCAAGAGGGCCGTTCACGGTGGCACAAGTAACCCGTTAGATCCCCCGACCTTAGCACGCAACTATGTTGTTTCCAACTACCTTCAAACATGAGAAGCTATCAAGTCCAACTACACCTTCAACAATTTTAAGAGTTTGTAATACGGTACAAGCTTCAATAACACAACCACTAATCAGATTTTATCTTAATTAACCAACAAGAATTAACATCTAATTCTTAATATCTCAAAACATTTGCAAGAATCAAGTTATCAAAGTTCAATGATCTACAAGACTATGCAAATTTTCCATTATACAACTACCACACTTTAGCATTTTCTGTTCCAACCAGACGCCAATTATACAACTCTCCAAACAAATATAAGTGAAGCAAAGAGTATTTTCTATAAAAGAACTAATATCTCTAAATAAGAGATACATGAAAAACAAGAGCTAATAGTATAGCAGTGCTAAACAAGAATACTCAAAAAGTATAAGTGAAGAATATGAGTATTCTAATGAAAAAGCGGAGCGTGTCTCTCTCCCAAACAAGAGTGCAGGATCCAACTAAGTTATGATCAGAAAAAAACAAAAAAAACAGAAAATAAACACACCGACGCTCCAAGAACAGCACACAATATGTGAAGCAATAAAAATATAGTCTCACTAGAGATGACTGATAATTTGTTGATGAAGAAGGTGATGCCTTGGGCATCCCCAAGCTTAGATGCTTGAGTCTTCTTGATATATGCTGGGAGATCCAAGGGAGCCTCCCCAAGCTTAAGCTTTTCTCTCTTCTTGATCTTCTTATATCATCCTCTCTCCTAATATTTGAAAACTTCCTTCACACAAAGACAACTAGCAATCTTCATTAGAGGGGTTAGTGCATCAAAACAAAACTCACTTGGTTCTATAAAACACAATGCATGACTTAAGTTTAAACATTAGCTACTGTTACTAAGCAAGATCTTGATCTCCCCCGAAGAACATGAATCTATACTTGCAAAAGAGACAATGCAAAACAAAAACAGAATCTATCAAAACCAGAACAGTCCGTAAAGACGAAATGTTTCGAGGCACTTCCGATGCTCAAATCAGAAAACGGTTAAATAACGAAAGATAGGTAATAAGTTCAGGCTTCTGCTCAAAAATTTACAGATCAAAATAGTAATCCGTGATTTTTCACGAATGTTTACCGTGAGGTACATAAATCTGTTTCTGGACAGCAAATAAAACTTTACACCTTCTTGCATTAGAGGCTTTTCTTGGCACAACAAAAATGAAAATAAAATATACAAAGGATTTGTTACAGAGTAAACAAACTCCTTGACTAAAAAACAAAAAAAACAGAAAATAATTGGGTTGCTCCCAAAAGCGCTTTTCTTTAACGCCTTTAGCTAGGCTAGAAGATTTTAATGATGCTCTCATAAGAATAAGAGTTGAAAAACAAAAGAGAGCATCAAGAGGCAAATATAAAAAATATTTAAGTCTAACCCACTTCCTATGCAAAGGAATCTTGTAATAAAATAAATTATTGAAGCATAAAGCAACTAGCATAGGAAGATGAAACAAATGCAAGTTCAAAACTTTCAACATAAAGAGAGGTGTTTTATTGACTTGAAAACTTTTATAACCATATTTTCCTCTCTCATAATAACTTTCAGTAGCATCATGAACAAACTCAACAATATAACTATCACATAAAGCATGCTTTTCATGATCTACAAACACATAGTTTTTATTAAGCTCAAAAACAGTGGGGTCATTAAACCCACTTTTGACAATAGTAGTATAATTTATAGCATCAGTCAACATAGGACCATCATCAAGAGCATTATCATATATAAGAGTAGGGACCACATTTTTACTTCCTGTTATTTCTTCTTTTTCTTGAGTCAAGGATGTTGTTATTCAAATTTATCAAAAGAAGATATTTCAATAGAATCATAACATTCAACAATATAGCATTCTTCCTCCTTAGGTAGGCATGTAATCATATAATGTAAGAGTTAAAGAGTTACTATCATTAGAAGGTAGATCCTCCTTTTGTTCATCACTCTCTTCCTTTTTTCATCCAATGAGCTTTCAGTTTCAGCAATTTCATCTTTTGGAGGACACAACCTCTTTAGATGTTCAGTAATATAGAATTCTTATCCTTGTAGGTATCATAACAATATTTAAATATAGTAAGACTTTCAGATTTATAAGGGGCATCAATTTTATGCTCAAGAAAAGAACTAATTTCAAGGGCACCCTTAAAAACAATAAATTTTCAATTCTTTCTACCTCATATGCACTATAGTAACCTTTAACATAAAAGCTAAGGTTTCATTAACATTACAAGTACATTGGAAAGAAAAGTGTTTAGACTTCCTATGACACTCAGATTCATCAAAGCAGAAAGATTTGTCAAATATAGAGCATAAATCTATAGCATACGTCTCTAGTTGACTTATTACTTTCCATAAGTACCCCCTTTTTGTGACAAGCGGTAATTCACATAATATTTTTGTTCATCCTCCGTGGACCCACCTTGCAACAAGATTTGTTTCAAAGAGATAAGTCATTGATAGCAAGTAAACAACTAGACATAATAACAAACTGAAATAAACTAGATGCTGAATTTTTTTTGTGGTTTTTTTATTTTAAAAGCAAACAAGCTAGAACAAAAATAAACTAAGCAAGACAAAAACAAAGTAAAGAGAATGGTGGTGTGTAACTCCCCTTGCTGTAGCTTCCAATTCCCTGGCAACGGCGCCAGAAAAAGTTTGCTTGTTGACGTGGAAACGCACGTTCTGGAAGACCCCAAGAGGAGGTATGATGTGGTAAGCAGCAAGTTTTCCCTTGATTACAAAACCAAGGTTGTCAGATCCAGTAGGAATTGGAAGAGCTTCAACACGGTGTCAACAACAGCGCCGTTGAGATCCGTTGACGTGGACCTGCACACAACACAATCAAACTAATTTGCCCCAACGAAACAGGAAGGTTGTCAATCTCCCCGGCTTGCTGAATACAAAGATTAAACGTATAGTGTGGAATATGATGAACACAAAGAATAGCAGGAAGTAACGTAGAGCGTGGTGAAAACGGTGTTTGTATCAGTGTGGAATAAAGGACCGGGGTCCACAGTTCACTAGTGGTGTCTCTCCATAAGACAAATAAACATACATGTTGGGTGAACAAATTACAGCAGGGCAATTGACAAAGTGCAAACGCATGACAATGCAATATATGACAAGAACATGTTCATTGTTAGATCTATTGGGCATTACAATAATATACATAGACCGCTTACTAGCTGCATCTATGACTCATAATCCACTCACAAGATAGCTTCCGGGTCTCCCATGAGTATTATGTTGCAAGCAACAGATTATAGCATTAAGCAAAGTGTGTAATGTAAACAAACACATTAGACTTAACAGCAGCACCCTTAAGCTAAGTATCGGTTATTTTGTCCCTAGTGGCAACAGCACATCTACAGCCTTAGTTGTTTCTGTCTATCAAGCCCAGGCTTCTAGAGGCATGAACCCACTATCTAGCATAAATAGCCTCTCTTGCAGTCATTAGCATCTACTTGGCCAAAGCATCTACTAACAACGGAGAACATGCAGGAACATAGATAAAACATAATATAAATAGATGAACAAACTTGATCATAACTTCACAATACATCGGATCCCAGCAAACACAACATGTAGCATTACATAAAGATGATCTTGATCATGTTAGACAGCTCACAAGATCTAAACATGATAACACAAAGTGGAGAGACTACCAACTAGCTACTTCTATGGACCCGTAGTCCCGTGGAGAACTACTCACGCATCACTCCAGAGGCAGGCATGGCGATGTAGAGCCCTCCGGTGATGATTTCCCCTCCGGCAAGGTGCCGGGAAGAACTGTAGAAACCCTCCCGAACTAGGGTTGAAGACGACGGCGGCGTCGGAACTTTTCGTGGATTTTTGCTCGGGTATCTAGGGTTTCCCGAATAGATGCAATTTATACGCGAAAGGGCGGCGTCGGAGGGCACCCGAGGAGGGGCGGCGGCCTAGGGGCGCGGGCCCACCCTTGGCCACGCCGTGGGCCCGCCTGTCTCCCTCGGCTGGCCTCCGGACTTCTCCTTCTGGCTGCTGCTTCGTCTTGGTCCGGAAATAAATCAGTTAAATTGGTGTCCGATTCCGAGAATATTTCCAGAATAGAATTTGTGAAACAAAAACACAGCAGAAAACAGGAACTGACACTGTGTCATCTTGTTAATAGGTTAGTCCCAGAAAATGCATAAAAATGATATAAAGTGTAAGATAAACATGTGGTAATCAATATATAACAGGCATGGAACATCAAAAATTATAGATACGTTTTGGACGTATCAGATGCTTGAGTAGTCGTGGAGTCACCGGAGACTTGGACGTGGACGGGAACGAAGACCAGACGCGATCGCCTCACGATCGCCAACAGAAACGCCCGACAATCATGGAGACAAACTGCCACTCAAGGGGCGAACCTAAGGTTTTGAATGTGTAGTGTAAGCTTGTTAGTGTACCGAGCATAAGAAGTTGGACGTGCGGTGGCTCAATTAGAGAACATTAGGGTCTTGTTTAATCCACAAGACTAAAAACTCATGGATATAAGAATTGTCCCATGGTTGCTATTACAATACTACATATTGATGTATTTTTTTATATACGTCTGAGTTTGAACCCATAGTTTAAGTTTTCTAGGATGGTGTCTTATCTCCCTTTTTAAGACCAATCAATGTTAAGAAGGAGCCAATCCCATAGTAGAGATGTCAAATTGGCTAGATTTTCCTCTTCATAGAGCGGGTTCGAATGAATGCACCTTTGAGGGAGGTCTCCATCGTTTTATGGTGGTATGTGAGTTTTGCGACCCATGATAAGGTGGATTGAAGTTCTTTTAACAACATGCTCATTTATGTAATGTAGAAAGTTTGGAAGGAGGGTCCACCGTGTATCCATAATAAGGTGTTGTAGTTTTCCGATGAGATACTTCTCTATATGGAGCATATTTCTATACAATCGCTTTTTTGGTTCGAAGATACGAGTGGTAGTCCAGATCGGGCCTCAATGGTCATAGGTGACACTAATGTGGATTGCCTATTTTTGTTCCTTGTACATAAACATGTGATGACGTATCTTCTATAATAATGCATAGCATAAGTATTGTTCACAAATTATTCAGGCAAAGGATGATCACATATATTATCCGCCCAGATGACTCGAACTAAGTATCAATGCCATAGAGATGCGAAAGTGGGACCTGTTTATCCCACTTATACTCTATTTTGTACATGTCTAGTTCAAAAGTTTGAACTAGACATGTACAAAATAGAGTATAAGTGGGATAAATGGGTCCCACTTCACATCCTCAAGGCTAGAGAATACGGCCCTTCCTTAATCTACGAGACTCCCATGGATATAAAGATTATAAAAATGAGATGGCATGGCATGTTTAATCCAACAACAATTCAAAACCAAAGAATATGCCTCTATGTAATAGTATAAGTTTTGCTTGCTTGTATCTTAGAAAAAATATATTCTCATAGAGTTCGTATTTACCATAGTTTTCATATACATAAGATCACATTGTCATATGAAATTGGACTCTGTTACAATTTTCCTTTCAAACTGATGTAAAGTAGTCTATGTATGGGAAAACCTAGATTGTTATTCATCCAAACTGTTAGACGAGTTTTATAGAAAAAGTCATAAGGAACATAAACCTCAATATTCTATGAAAATTAAAGATTTCTGTAGTTTGTAAGATTGCGGCTTGATCATGCATTAAAAAAGTAGTATAATTGATCTATCATATGTTTCACGGAATGGATAATTGTACATATGGGTAATAAAGAGAGCTTACTTTATTCCATTATACATAATCAATTGGCAATTAACCGCTTCCATCTAATTGTCAAATCAATAGCCGTATGAGTTTTCACACATGTCAAACAAATACCATAGACTCTAGCTAGGACTCTCTACCCTGATCCATATGAATTACTCCAAGAAAGCACAAGCTCTTCAGGATTCACTTATTCCTCTCTGTATACGGTTCTAGTATAACACAATCAATAATAATATAGTCGATAAGTTGTCTTTTTCTTTGAGCTATGTCATTCATACACTGTTAGTGCTAGTCAAGGATGTAACCGGATGCATCTTGATATATTATTGACTAGTTAGACTAGCTCTATAAAACAAACTAGTTAGACTAGATCACCAAGCACCATATGGCGACATGGTACACACACATATGTCAACTTCCCTAATAATTGTGCGACACAATGCTCGCTAGTTGAAGAGTTGAGGAGGAGTAAGAAGAAGCTAAGGCGGATACCAATTTGACTGGCACATGCAAAACCACACCATTTTATTGAAGAAACTTCAGAACGAGGAGGGAAAAAAGGTGTATGATTTGAAAAAAATCAGGGGGCAATCTTAAAGTTTATAGTGTATAACAAGAGATCCCAATATACCTTTTTATAAGGGAAAATAATGGGAAGTTCCTACTACAATTTGCATACATTGTAAAAATATGTGGAAGTGTTACAAATGGATAAAAAAAATGGATCAATGTTGAGTACTTAGCCGACCTCTAAAAGTATCTCCAATCTTTTTTCTAACTATGTGACCAACCATGATTCATATATGTTGCTTTTCACTACTATAAGAGGATGGTCCTCATCTCGGAGTATTTTATTGTTTATGACCAGTGGCGGAGGACTCCTACGGGCAAGGTAGGGCGCTCGCCCTACCTCGACTGGCGACAAAACATCATGCACGTGTAGGATTTACGTACGACGCTCCTTTTTCCTCGCTTGGTCGGTAGAAAAAAAATCTAAACGGAGCGTAGCTGTTGGGCCGTGTACTCCCGATAATTTGGTAATCTGGGCCGGCCGACTGCTCCTGTAGCTCTTTTTTGATTAACTGCATAAACTTTTTTGATGCTTTAGATTTCGCCCGACCTTAAAAAAGTTTCGTCCTCCGCCACTGTTTATGACTATCTATTAGGCATGCTCCTCGCAACACCGCCGCATGCTCCTCGCAACACCACACTCTGCCTTGTGGTATCTCTATTACCATCACGGACCCGGCTTTCTAGTTTGAACTAGTGGTTCCTGCTCTTCACGTACAACACTGCCTGCTCCTCGCAGTTTTCTCACCAAATATCTTTCCAATGATATCTCAATTTCTACATTATTTCTATCGCTATGTTCCAAGCGGGACCTTCGAATAACTTTTTTTACAGGGTCCTTAGAATAACTGGTTACATATTGCACGTCACAAAAGGGAGCCTTGGACCCTTATCCTCTCCCGCGACTCGAGAGGCGATTTTCTGAGCCACCCCGTCAGATCCACCTCGCCGCCGGCGGCTCGCCGGTTTCCCCCTCCTCCGTCTGCTGCTTCGGCGGTGGGAGGTGGGGGGAACCTCGGGCCCCGGCGTGTATATAGCGTAGGGTTTGCTAGGGTCTTCGTCGGCGGCGTCAGGGAGGTGGTGGCGCGGCTGGTGTTGGTGTGCGTTTTGCAGGTGGCGCTCTTCCTCTCCGGCCTCGGTGCTCGTTGGAGCGGCGCGGCGGAGCGCTTCCTTCTGCGTGCTCGCGGCCCCTCGGGTCGCCGTGTGCGCTGGATCCCCTTCCAGATCTCGCCGCGGCGGATCTGGTCGACACTTCCGAAGCAGCTGGAGGTCAACCAAGGCGATGTTGGCGACTGAGCTAGGCGGAGGCTCTCCGGAGTTCGAGGTCCGACGACTTCCCGTCCGCTCGGGGATCTTCTCCCATCCAAGGCGTCAGTGGAGAAGGAGCGGCGGCGCGCCATCGGCACGTTTCTCTCGTCGTCGCCGGCATCGATCTACAGGAGGACTGGTTTGTAATTTCAATGTTTGTGGAGATCCTTTCTGTAATACCTTGATGTAATCCGGTTGTTTCCTCGCAAAAAAAAACTGGTTACATATTAGTCTGTCAAGAAAAACCATTCACCATTGTGGCTGGCCGCACAGTACACGCGTACACGGTACACCTATGCAGTGCCAATTTTGAAAAAAAAAAGACCTATGCGGTGCCACGCCAGGGCCGTCACGCCCAAAACGTGTGCGCGCGCGGGGCACACACAGAATCATGCCCTCCCGCCCACGGGGCACCCTGGTTCCAAATCCTTTATAAGGCGCCCATTGCCGACCCAATGACGAGATCATCACAGAGCAATCTCAATTCTCAAAATAAGCTAGCTAGAAACGGTAAGTTGTTGCGCCCGCCTCCCCGTCCAGAGATCCAACGCGGCATGGCCTTCTACCGCGGTTTCGGTGGCCCTTCGCCGTCGTGGGCGCCGGCACAGGCTCAGCCGATGATGATGACGCCGCCGCCGCCTCCGCAGCCGCAGCCGAGGCCATGGAGCAAGGCGGAGGACAAGGTGTTCGAGGGCCTTCTGGTGACGTACCCGGAGCAGGTGCCGAACCGGTGGGTGTACGTGGCGGCGCAGCTGCCGGGCCGCTCGCCGCAGGAGGCATGGGAGCACTACCAGGCGCTGGTGGAGGACGTCGACCGCATCGAGCGCGGCCTGGTCGAGGTCCCCGACTCCTGGGACGACGAGGACTCGGCCGGCGGCGGAGGGAGAGGCCGTGGCCGCACGGCAGGCGGCGACGAGCGCCGCAGGGGCGTGCCTTGGAGCGAGGAGGAACACAGGTATACCATCGCGCCGTCAAAATCTCTAACTCCCTCTGCCTCTGTTCGTGTTTTTTGTCCTTTTCCCCTGTTATTCCTGGGCGCGTCCTTCGAGGTCCTGGAATCTTCTCCGGATCTTTCCACGTAGGATCTTCTCCGGATCCCCATGGCCCACCTCGCCATGCTTGAGAGAGACACCTTTTGCCAATTATTACGCGAGATCTACAGTAACTTGACTGACCATTTCTTCTTCTTCTTGGTTTCGTTTTGGCAGGCTGTTCCTGGAGGGGCTGGAGCGGTACGGGCGCGGCGACTGGAGGAACATCTCGCGGTGGTCGGTGAAGACGCGGACGCCAACGCAGGTGGCCAGCCACGCGCAGAAGTACTTCATCCGCCAGGCCAGCGCCGCCAGCCGCGGCGACACCAAGCGCAAGAGCATCCACGACATCACCACCGCGTGATGGATGCGCCATCCGTCGTCGTGGAGGAATCCGGTACCGTCCGAGCTGAGCTGAAACCCACCGTCCTCGCCGATCCGTTCTGTCGGCTGTAGCACAAATGTAGGGGAATAGCCTGTCTCGTCTGGAAATCTGCGATTCCGGAGGTGCTGGTAAATCTAGTCGTATGGTCGAATAATCAATCGTGTGTGTTCTGTCATGTGTGACATGTTAAGGAAGAAACAGAGGCTGAAAAGGATACAGCATTAATCCGCCGCATGTGGGTTTTTACTTCTTTCCTTGTTTAGAGACAAACTAGATCGAGTCGATGACAGTGGCATGGCTTTTTCACATCCCGTTCTCATCCTATATCAAATATTCAATACATCTGTCCTGGTGACAAGTGTCCTTTATCGGCGTTCTTGGTTCTTCTTCTGTCGAGTTGTTCGTCCTGTCAGCGTCACCTGTGCGTGTTGCGGCCGATGTGCAGGCCTTCTAGTCCAACATGTGCTGAAAGTGACAATAGATTGTAGTATTACAAAATACAGGCTTGAACAGCACATGCTGAATTACGAGCTGCCAAAATAATCCCTTGGGACCGACCTCCTAATCTGGCGCACTATCATCAGCGTCCAAGTTCTCAGCATCTAGCTTTGGTGCTGTCACTTGTCACCTAATTGGGCAACTGTGAAAGCTTTACGTAGTTGCTCTTTCTGGCAAGTTCCGTGATGGAAACCAGGTATGGCTACCGACTATTCTCGTCTAGGTGCCTACGGCTACTCTGCTCCTTATCCGTGTGTTCTTACTCAGGAGATGATGACTAGCTACTCCAAAGTCCAACATCCGTGAGCTCAGGGTAGGTAAAACTAGCGAGGGTGAACGATAGATGTAACAGAACCCCACTGCAAATTTGCATAGAAGCCTAGTAGATACACAAAACAAGAATATAAGTCTATGGAAATAAAATTAGTTAGAAAGAAACATCATAAAAATCTAAATGCTTTTCCTACTCTTTACATGGCCTACGCCTTCACACTTATTATTTCCTTTCGTGAATCCCGCACTACAAGACAAATAATCGTATGATATTAGCAGAGAGCCGTGCCTGCCTATATAGTTGGTTCACACAAATGTCTGGTGCTCATTGTCAAGAACTTATGTTCACATGGTCAATAACTTAATATGACATCCAACAAATGGTCTCGTGATAGCATAAAAATCACCTACTCGGAGAACTGAGCGTAGTTAGGTTTTTTTGTGGTCGAACTAACCCACCCAGATTCAAGTTTTAGACTTAACTTGTGTGGTCGCATTTATCTGGATTTATTTCAAAGATTTAACCGACGATATTCTTACAGTGATAGGTGGCGTGCATGTCAATAGCGAGGCGTCTGTGATGACTTCGTCAAACTCAATATCCACCGGCTCTGTCTATCGAAGCACATGATGAGGTACTTGCTTGTTTGTGAGCGTCTACGTACATAATTTGTTTCTCAAAAAACAAATGCCTTATTTGTATATCAAGCTGGTTTGGTGCACGCCGGCACCTTGTTTCCTTCCAAATGGACATCCTATAAAAGAAGATCTGACGGATAATGTGATGACTGATAATACCACAAAGTGCACTCACTCAAATTTTTTTCTTAAATTTTTAGGCGCAAGTAATTGCACTTTGTATGTTTAATTGCAATATAGGAGGTTAACAGAGGTAGGATCAAATATTGATGTGCAACAATTACAGTATTGGAGCTTAAAGATCGAATGAGATTTAGCTCCATATTTAATCTAGTGATTGCATCAATGGTGTTCTAATTTGTAGGGGGACATTCGGTTTCTGCAATGAGTGTGATATTGAAGGGATGGATGCTACATCCAGTCAAAATTTATCAATTAATTCATTTTCCCTAATTTGTTCTTGAGGTTCGGAAGTCAAGGACCCGCTACGTCCTTGATGACGCCTTCTGTTCATAACTTAATTCGATACAGGGAAAGAAGGGGAACCGAACTAGGGCACTAGGTATAAGTTGTCCATAGAAGAAAAAAAGTAAAGGTAAAAACATTATGGTAAGCGGTTATTTAACTTGAGTTTACTGAGTTAATGGTCTATCCAAAGAGGACCAACAAACAAAACTTACAAGCTGACATAAATTTCCTACCACACGCTTATCTTTTATGAGAACTACTCTACCAGATCCGACAAATAGTTTGTTGATAATAGCACAACGTATCCCTACCGGCATGTTTGTCGCTTGTAGATGCCTAGTGTTCATCATCATCATCTTACCTTCACAAGTTTTAGTCATATACTATGAGATCCGACAAACCGTTAGATGGTAATGGTCCAAATCACACGACATGGGTTGTTTGTCTCACAAACTAGTTCAGTGATCATCATCAACAACTTGCTTTACTCATAGGATGCTTATCTTGTGTTAACCCAACACGATATCAGACCCAACAAATAGTCTGACGATAATAGAACAAAGTGCACCTACTTGGATGTTTGTTTCTTCTACATGTTTGGTGCTTGTCGGTGGCAACTTTCCTTCACATGATCGGTCATACACTATGAGGTCTAACAAATAGTCTGATGGAAATAGAACAAATCTCACCTACCATGTTGTTTGTCTCTCAAACTGGTATGGTGATCATCATCAGCAAGTTTCACATGGTCAATCATAAACTCAGAGGTCCGGAAAATGATCTCACGGCATGCAATAGCACAAAGTGCTCTCACTCGGTTGTTTGTTTCCGGAACTTGATCGGTGATCTCCGTCAGCAACTTGCCTTTCACGTCATTGATCCTACATATGGGAGAGTCAACAAATAGGCTGATGGTATAGCACAAACTGGACCCACTCGGATGCTTATTTCTCACAATGATTTAAAGATCATGTCTAGCTACTTGTTTTTCATGTTGTCATAAATAGGCTGATGGTATAGTACAATGTGTGTGCTCATTCACAACTTTTCAGGAGAGTACTACATACTGATAGCATTTTTGCATGTTCCCAAGGTGCACGGTATGTGGCTAGACACAATGGTGTATGATTGAAGAGTATCTTTGAAGATTCATAATGTCTCAACAAAAAAACGTGAGATCTTCTTTGGTGTAGAGTTAGAGCATTTAAGATGGACCGCTCGTGCCAAGATTTACCCACTCTAAAGTATATTCACCATCAATTGGTATACGTGTGCCAAGGAAAATAACTTTTTTCAACCAAACCTAAGTAGATTAATACCCAAATGGAGTAAGGGGTCTTGTAAATATATGCTAGAAAACTAAACTATTTCTGAATTAAATCAAACGACAAGTTGAGTAAGACAAAGAAACTCGAGATAACTAGGGTTTTGGTAGCTCACCTTATTACCTTAATAGGGTGTGGGTCTTGCATTATGTACTCGGAGTACACGGTTTTATGTAGGATGTAGTATCAGTAATAACTCGTTTAATGATAGTTAGGATACCACACCCATACATATATACATAATGAAGGTTTATTAAATCGTAATTAAATAATCCCACTAAGGAAAACATGGGAACCATTGGATCCATATGAACCCTAATATCATTTTCTTTTCTATTTGTCAATGACTGATGTATGGAGACAAAGGAAAAACTCATCACAAGGAAGAGTATTTTATGATGCAACATGTATGTCTAATCTATGGCGAAGTTTGTATACCAAAGTTGCTCCTACAACCTAGACCAAAACTCACATGTAGAAAACAACATGTATTATGTGATACACCATATCACAATAAGTGTTACATATTAGTGCCAAATAAAAGTAGATGGTTTTCTTATTCAAATAATTATTTCCTATCTCAATAAATTTACATTAGTAAAAGAAGACCATCAAATAGTATATCCATACAACCACATGGTATAATGGTTAAGGTGCGTTCCGATCATCTAGAAAAATCTAGGTCTTTAGTAAAAAAAAATTGCCTAACTTTTTGAGCAATGGCCTGCCAGTATTAATTTAGCAAAGATGTTATACCAAGTAAGAATAACACAAAAATGCGACCAACAAAGAATATTCACAAACTGAATGCTCTGAAGTCGCCATATCTAAACTCACATATCGATCTTAATGTTTTTAGTAAACAAAAATAATTAGCATAAGACCATACTTGCAACCACTTGACGAACCTAGCTTGTAGGTTTTAATAACAGCATGTTCCGCCCACAGATTTATACCACCGAACGCACCTTCATGGAACACAACCCTGATTTCAACGATCTTATTTGTATACCAACTCGTTGGGACTCCAAGCGCAAAGTGTTGTAGCAAGTGGCTCTTTTTCCACAAGGATGACTCAGGGTTATATATCATACACAAGGACCAAACAACCTCTCCTCCCTAGCCCACCCTGAAGCAACTTATGCAAAATAAGAGGGAATTATTTTGTGACCCCAACTCAATTGTGGTTTACGTCAGGCAACACGGTTATCAGAACGAGCCGGAAACAAAAGCGCATTAAATAAAAACTAAATGTAATGGTGCTACAAATAGACGTTGACGGAGAATCTAATATGTAAACTATAAATCTAATTCCAAGAGATATATTTTTGTTATTTTTTAAATAATAAATAACTTAAAATAGAAAATATAGTGCAACAAAGTTAAAAATATAACAAAATATGGACCGGGATTCATGGTTCACTTGACCTCTCTCTCTCATAAATACGGTGGCACGGATATAAAACTTACAGACAAGATAAAATGCAAGGAAAACTTTATTGTATATGTATAATTAGCTTGTGGATGGGCATCACGTACTAACATAGAGATAATGAAACACATCTCTCTAGTGGGTTGTTTGGATGTTCAGAATTAAGTGTAAACACAAAGCATTGCATTAAGAACTTTGACATGATGTTGAATAATCTCATACATATATTTGAACTAACAAGCGCATCATGACGATGATGGCGAAGAAGTTGGAGAAGCCAAATAGGCAGCCGGGGATGATCCGACAATGCTCGCCCTCCAACCTATGTCTACGTACGGTGGAGTTCTCACCTGTTTTTGGTGTTTATGATGGGCACCGTGTTGCTTCTGGTGATGGCCGAAGGGGTTCTCCTCATAGTCGGTTTTAGGTCAAAACAAATAGGCACACGAAGGAACGGCAGCCTTTTTAGGCTAGGGGCACAGATGGCCTCTAGGGCACGCATGGCGAGGTCCGATATGCCATGGGGCTCACCTGGCCCCTCACCTTCCTTCTTAACTCCAGCTTAATTTCAAAAATTTATATTTCCGTAAAACTTGGATGTCAAAAATCCTAGATCCGTTTGACACTAGAAAGGTTCATGAAATTTGAAATACGAAAAACATGGTATCTAACTTTCTAGAGTTATAGCTCAAATAAAATGATTTTGTGGGAAATCACATAAAAACATTAATCATATGGTGTAAAATCATGATATGATCGAAATAAATGAGATTATAGCATGATAAACTACAAAATTATAGATTCATTTTCGACGTATTAGCATCCACAAACATAATCTACGCACGTCCTGAAGTAAGTACATGATAAAAAAATATGGAGTTTGGAGTTTCTTATCATATATACAAAATTAAAGCATGATTACTACTACACAATGCAATTTGTTTCATTATAAAACTAAGAGGAGCAAGCATCTCATGACTCTAAGCGGGAGAAAGACCATTCACAGAGGTAAGCAGGGGATATATCATAGTAGAGTGTGTCTAGGAAGATGGCGTCTCCCTCTCCCCCCGAACACTCCACCATCCTCCTCGCATCCCCCAATGGCGTCTCCCTCTGATCTGGTTCGACGGAAGGCCTTCTCCATTGGGATTTCTCGCTAGGTTTGGCTGTTGAAGCACAGGTGCGTCGCCGTTTTGGATCCCCGGTGCACTTCTCTCCTTCCCCTTACTCGAAAGAATTTTTCCTGGTGGTCTCGTTCTCGTCAGCCTCTTTCGTTCTGAATGAGGAATTGGTGGGATTAGCCTTACAATGTTGTATTGGAGGCGATCAGATTGGTTTCAGGGTTTTTCAGATCTCTGATCGCAGATTCAGATTCTCTGTGGCTTCTAGCAAAGTGGGACATTTCGTTTATGGTTTGTGTGATCGGATCTGGCCAGACTTTATCTATCACTTCAGCTTGTTTCGTGGTGATCATCCATCTAAATCTGGGTTCCATGCTGTTGGGATTTATGATTGGAATTCTTCTGTTGAAAATCTGGAGATTGCGCAGTGAAGCCCCATTCGCCTAAACCCTAATTTGGCCTTCCTGCATGTTAGTGCACGTTCAGATCCTAATTCCTCATCGGCTGAGTTAGCTAAATTTGATTTTTCATCTATTAGAGAGGCTCCCCGTTCCTCCAAACTGGTTTTTGGTTATGTTACATCCTCAGCTGCAGTTGGGGCGGCAACGCCAGTGACCTCCTCGCCGGTGACAATTAGTTCAGTGGTATGCCCGATTTCATTGGATCTGACAGTTAAGAAAAATCCTATTTTCTAAGGCATTAATTTTGCTTCCCAGTTATGCGCTAGACTGCCGAGATCCACGCTTGAACATCTGGAAGATCTTCGTTTGGCGAATTATTCGGATCAAGTCATTATGGAAAATTTGAAAATCCCGATTGTCCCGCCTAAGGAATTGGTCTATAACTTTTTGGGGCGTTGCTCCCGATGTGGGCTCTGTGATCATGCGCGAAGTCACTGTCCAGGCATTTGTGATGGCTGTCAGTTGCTAGGCCGCAAGTGCCCCAAATGTGTTGGTGACACGTGCTCTCTATTCTGCTCAAAATGTTTGGATTATGGTCACCTAGCCGCCGCATGTACAATTGGTATTCGCTGCCGAGCTTGCAAATCCTTGGGCCACCGTGAGAAGGAATGCAACAAGAAACTTTTCTGGCGAGTTAAGAAGCGACCCACACGGAAAATTTGGGTGGTTAAGCAAGGAAAGGAATCTTCTATTTCTGGTGGAAGTCTCCCATTTGGAGCTGATTTGTCCACCCCTCCTACTGAATCGGCTGCAGTTCAAGTTATTCATGTTCCTATGGAAGCTGCTCTGGCACCAATCGCTGAACCTGAACCACCTTTTTTCAACTTCCAAGCAGTATGCTCTGAGCAGGATGTCCCCTTCCAAGCTGGCTCTGATCCACTAATTGACAGCCTTTCTGATAGACCATTGCAAGAGTGGGATCATAGCATCTCCCCAGTCTCTTTTACTGCCTCGGAAGAATTTGGGGACATGAACAATGATATAATTATCAACACTGTTTGTGTTCAGACTGAGATACAGTGGCAGCAGGTTTCGCGCGTTTTGGCATCCGTTGTTGTTCTCAACGTGCTCCGGCCCAATCCGTGGATGAACAATACCACTATCTTCCCATATCTGGAACTTAAGATGGTGGCACTCTCTGTTGGCAAGCGTCTTCTGTTGGGGCAGCACAATTGGACAGATCTTTGATTGTGGTGCGAAAATGTGTCGCTAGTGCAGTGCTTGGAGATGTAGGCAAGGAGGTGTTTGTTTCTGATTCTCTTCTGAACATGCCAACATTGTCAGGTCTGAATAATGTCGCTGGCGACATACAAAACATTACACCATCTGGTTCTTCATTACAAATTGATGCATCTGATTCTGCTATGCCAATGGTCCCTCCTAGTGATAATTTTGTAGTCATGGATTTAGTTGGGGAGAGAGACAACAACATGGCTTCAGTTAAGCAGGCGAAGAAGAGTCAGAAAGTGGTCACAACCAAGTCTGTTACCAAAACTAGGACAGGGCTACGCAGTGACAAGGAAGGTTTCTACCCAATGATGATGTCCATGGAGCCTACTAGGCGCAAGACCTCCAAGGCTAAATTGGCCCTAACTCCTGAGGTGATGCAGCTGGAGACAATGCAGAAGATGGGGATAGAGATGTGTGGAGTACCTCCTGAAGATCTCACTAAAGACAAGTTGCTGCAAGCTCGCCCAGCCTAATATCTTTTCTCAGCTTTAATAAATTTCAATGTCTTCCTTTATTAATTCCGTAAGGCTTTGGAATATTTTGTGTTGGAACATCCGAGGTTTAAATGGGGAGGATAAATGGCCTCCAATTAGGCAAAAAATCGAAGAGAGTTCAGCTGCTATTGTATGTCTTCAAGAGACTAAAATGCAGTCTTTTGATAATGCTACTATTCGCAAATTTTCTCCCAAGCGTTTTGATCGATTTGTTTGTTCTCCTTCTGCTGGTGCTTCGGGAGGTCAGTTGGTTTTATGGAATAGCTCTGTTTTTTTTGGCACCTTGATTGCTCAAGAATCTTTTGGAGTTCTGATGTCCTTTACTTCCAAAATGAATGGAGAAACTTGGACTTTAGTGAATGTATATGGACCATGTGTGGAACCGAGAAGATCAGCTTTTATTGATTGGTTATATAACCTGGAAATTGAGGATGAGGAAAACTGGATATTATTAGGGGATTTCAACTTTTATAGATATGTTGATAGCCGAAATAGACCAGGAGCCAATCTGAATGATATCAATATTTTCAATGACCTCATTTGTCACCTTGGTCTCATTGAGTTGCCAATTAAAGGACGATCGTATACGTGGAGTAATATGCAACAAGACCCCCTCTTGGTTCAGCTAGATTGGTTCTTTACTTCCACAAATTGGACCCTTGCTTACCCAAATACGATGGTCAATCCCCTGGCCAGACCCATTTCTGATCATATCCCATGTGTTGTCAATATTGGTACTAAAATTCCGCGTGCTCAGGTTTTTGTTTCGAGAACTACTGGCTAAGGCAACCTGGCTTCATGGACCTGGTGAAAAATGTTTGGGATATATCTGTGCATGGTAATTCTGCTAAAGCTATCACAGCTAGGCTGAAGCTGATGAGACAAGCTCTGAAAAAATGGAATGGAAACTTATCTCGGATTGACAGATGTATTGAAAACTGCAACAAAATTGTCCTTCTGTTGGATGAATATGAGGATGAGAGAGAGCTACATCTCACTGAGTGGAATTTCAGAAGGATAATCAAGGAAAGATATGTGCATCTGACCAACTGCAAGAGAGATATATGGAAAAATAGATGTACCATTAGATGGGCCAGATTGGGAGATGAAAATACTTCTTTTTTCCACTCAATGGCGACAGTTCGGTATAGACAGAATAATGTTACCAAGTTCATCATGCCTGATGGCCGAGAGGTAGTGGATCACAATGAAAAAGCAGCGCTCTTATTCACAGCTTACAAAGAGAGACTGGGTCAGAGCAGAAGCATTGTCTTCCCAAGAGAGCTTCAGGATTTAATTGTGCCTGTGGAGGGACTTGGAAATCTTTCTGCTGATTTCACCTATGAGGAGATTGATGGAGTGATTAAAAATTTACCACCTGATAAAGCACCAGGGCCGGATGGTTTTAATGGCCACTTTATTCAGAGATGTTGGCACATTATAAAATATGATTTTTACAAGCTCTGTACTGATTTCCAACAAGGCTCTCTTGACCTTCAGAGCATCAATGATTCCCTAATCACACTCATTCCTAAAATCTCTTCACCAACAAATCCAAATGATTTCAGGCCCATTTCTCTGCTGAATACAAGTATTAAAATTCTCACAAAGTTGTTGGCCAATAGGTTACAATCAAAGATCCTCCTCACTGTTCATAAAAATCAATATGGCTTTTTGAAAACAAGAACTATCCAGGACTGCTTGGGTTGGGCATTTGAGTATTTGTTTCAGTGCAAACAATCAGGAAAATCAATTATTGTGTTCAAAATTGATTTCTCCAAAGCTTTTGATATGATGGAACATGATGCTATTCGGAAAATAATTTAGCTGAAGGGTTTTGATAGCAAATGGCAGAGTTGGGTGGACAGCATTCTAAATTCTGGCACATCCTCGGTTCTGTTGAATGGTGTCCCGGGGAAAAAATTTGTGTGCAAGCGTGGGGTTCATCAAGGAGACCCTTTGTCACCTTTGTTATATGTGGGTACTGCTGATCTTCTGCAAACCATGATCAATCATGAATTTCGAAGTGGTAACCTCACAAGTCCTATACCAATCCCAAATCATGACTTTCTAGTGGTACAATATGCGGACGACACATTAGTCATCATGGAGGCCTGCCCTATTCAAGTCACCCTCCTTAAGAGCCTGATCAAAAAGTTTGCCGATGCTACAGGTCTCTCGGTTAATTTTCAGAAATCAACTATGATACCTTTGAATTGCACTGATGAGTTGGCAACATCTCTGGCTAATATTTTGGAATGTCCAATTGGAGTCATGCCTTTCACTTACCTAGGTTTGCCACTAGGTACCACCAGACCCACTATCCAGGATCTGTCGCCGTTAGCGGACAATATGGAAAGAAGGCTAAATGCTTGCTCTCGTTTCTTAACATATGCTGGCAGACTTACATATGTGGATTCAATTCTTTCAGCTTTGCCAACATTTTATATGTGCACTCTGAAAATTCAAAAAACCATGATCAAGACGGTTGATCGGTCCAGAAGACATTGTATTTGGGCAAAAGGTGATTGGGATGAGAAATCTCAAGCTCTAGTGGCATGGGACACTGTTTGCCGTCCAAAAGATAAAGGAGGCCTAGGGATATTGAACCTGGAATTGCAGAATGAGGCCTTATTATTAAAATACATG
This sequence comes from Poa pratensis, assembly GCA_947311845.1. Taxonomy (NCBI): domain Eukaryota; kingdom Viridiplantae; phylum Streptophyta; class Magnoliopsida; order Poales; family Poaceae; genus Poa; species Poa pratensis. Next base: position 32,197,253 of record CAMZMU010000059.1, on the reverse strand, counting down.
GATAAGTTTATGAACAAAGCTGACATCCCTTGGGTGGACTTAGTATGGCATACTTACTACGATGGTAAAGTCCCACATGCAACTCCAAAGTCAGGATCATTTTGGTGGAAGGACATTTGTTCCCCATTCTCCATTACAGGGGCATTACAACCTGCTCAGTTGGCTCGGGTGACTCAATTCTTTTGTGGAAGGATAAATGGGATGGTCAAGTTCTTTTGGCAAATCGGCACGAAAGGCTCTACTCCTTTGCTTTAGATCAGGATGTTTCTGTGAGGCAAGTAATGCAAACTGAGGACATTTCTAGTCTGTTCCACCTTCCTTTGTCAGTGGAAGCACACGCTGAACTGCAATCCCTGCAGACTATGATTGCTGATTTAAGAGAGACTGATAGAGGACAAAATGACATCTGGAAATACAATTTGAATAATGGACATTACACATCATCTAGCCTATATAAGTTTATATTCCAAGGAATAGTTGCTGATGATCTCTTTAAGCATTTATGGAAAAGCAAGTGTTTGCCTAAGCTGAAGGTGTTTGCATGGTTAATGATCATAGACAGAATTAATACAAGGGACATGATGATTCGGAGACACTGGCACCTGAATTCTGGGCCAAATTGTGTGCTTTGTTCTGCTAATACTTTGGAAACCAGGGATCATTTGTTTTTTGAATGCTCGTTTGCTACTAGATGCTGGAGCACGTTGGGTATTTGTTGGGTCAGAAACCAAAATATTTCCGAAGCTTTCAGAATTACAAAAAGCTCTTTTGCTGGACCCTGCTTTTGGAGATAGTAGTATGTGCTGCGTGGAATATTTGGAAGGAAAGAAATGGAGTGATTTTCGAGAATCTGGACAGAAGCTTCGGTAGATGGAGGGCTCGTTTCAAACATGAAGCTATCCTGTGTTCTCACAGGTTGAACTGCACCAAAAAAGATCAACTTCTCTCTTGGCTCTCGGCTATTTAGTTTAACTCGTTTTTTCTTTTTTCTTTTGGGTTGAGCCTTTCAACCCTTTGTACATTCTACCTCCCCATGCACTTTCTGTAATTATCTTTGTACTGTGGTTGCTTTGAAAATGGAAAATTAACCGTGGGGCCTCCCCTACGGTTTTGCTGGTCAAAAAAAAATAACGTGCTGCCGTGATCAGAATAAACTTTTTTCGACATGTGTATGCTAATGTCAAAAGTTTATCAGATCAAAGGATGTCATACACTTTGCGTGCTAACACTTAAAATAAAAGACCTTTGAGAGTGATTCCTTGGTAACCATTTCTTTAGTTTAAAAGCTAACACTCCTTCCATCATTTCAAACACATTCCATGGCTAACTGGATCCTCATGTGCCTTCCAACTTTCGACTTTCCACAGGAGGAGTGAACTTCTTTGTGATTAATTAATCATATTTGTCAGATCAGGTAAAATCTTTCACCAGCTCTCTTGATATAAATATTAGAAGAATATGATAGGGAATACGGTTAGCATGTCAGGTCACGATCACCTCGATCTACCATTTCCCCGCGAGCTATGATTAGGGACATAAAACATAAAAAATTGAAAGCACATGTAATTTATTTGGAATGAAGGTGAATGCAATATATAGGTAGGTATGGTTTATGTTCACGGGACATGGATGTCATGCACTATATCATGCTTAGTATGTTAAAGTCTAGCAAGAAGAGAAACTTTGGCACTAAAAACAACCTACATATAGTGCCACAATATGCACTCTCTTTTTTATAACGTGAGGGCAATTATTATTCTTAGTTCATGATTAAAATGAAAAGTAGTACTGAATATGACACTTGCAGGAAGCTATATATTCCGTAATATAACATAATAATAAAGCAACATTGATCATACTTTACCTATAACCATTTGATCACTTTCACTTTTTATTTAGTGCATCCTATCACTTTTTTGTTTTAGGGTCTTGACCATAATTTAGATAGATACAACATTCAACTCATTCCTCATGGTATTAGCTAATATAATAATGCAACATAACAAATAAAAAATATGATAAAAATGCTCCATGTTCATGCAAGATTTTGATGGTGCTCAAAAGACAAGGTCAAATGATTGCAAACTGATGTGTTGTTGATGTAGACTGAATCCCGGGTATCCCCAAGGTTAAGGTCTTAATTTCGTTGAATGATTCTCGGTTCGTTATTCATTCATTCCCTATGAATAAACTTCACCACAAAAAACTTTCCTTTTCTTTTCTGTGCGGAGACATTAGTGACATAGATAATACTATTAAAACTAGACCATCGAGAGCTTCATCCTTATAGCCGAGAAGATGTTATGAACTGAGATTTCTCAGTGCCGACCGGGTTTTTTTTAGTTACGAAAAAAGGAGGTCGGATAAAGCAAAATTTAATTATATTTATGCGTACAAATCCAAATCGTAATACCAAAATCCAATTGTTCATTTTTAATAGTCCCTCCTATCGATATTAATTTTTACCAATGACATATTTTCCCGCTAGATGCATCTGAATCAGCCACAATTAATATGGATCGAGTGGAGTAGGTAGTTTTTTTTTTATGGAAGTAGAGTAGGTAGCTTTGCGCTGTAGTTCGGAGGTCTTGGTAAGCTGGGCCTGACGGGAACAGATTTGTTTTTGTTAAGGGAGACGGGAACAGATCGAAAACGTAATTTCGCCTGCCCATAACTGTAGTCCCACTCACCAATAGAAAGGCTTTGTTCTGCTGCCTGCAAACCATGACGACGAGAAGGCCCAGCCCATCACGAGCACTGTTACCAAAAAAGGCAAAGGCTTTACTATTACTAGTACAATTGCACGTGCAACGCACGTCTTCACGATTTTTTTAAATCTACTACACATTTTCATCTCTTTCCTAGTTTTTAAATCTAAATGCTAAATTTGGGTTATTCACGTTGACTGTTGTCTAGTCCATAATTTTGATATCCTTTAGACCATCCTCGATTCACAGATGTTTCATAGTATGTGATTGCCTACAAATGTAGTAAAAGTATAACCAATGAAGAAAGCATTAAAAAATCTATCACCCATCTCAGTTTTGAATTGGACTTTAGTACAAGACCTGTGATCGACAACGGAAGAATGTATAGTGTGAGATGCAATCAGAATGTGTGTAAGTTTTGACCATGTTGCCATGAACGTCAGTGGTCTTCGACAAGTTGTACCAGCTAATTTTCTCCTGGCATAACATTTAGACGAACTTAAAGCCTCCATGGGAGAATTTAAAGATTACATGGTTTTCTCCAGTGGTGAACATAAACCCAGGGAGAGCATGTAGATGCATTTTGTCAAACATGTTGCCGGTATCTATACCGAAGGAGGCAACAGTAATAGAAAATCATACCACATGCCATTTTTAGGAGTATTACCCTAGAACTACCTGTGTCCACGCCATTTTGTCAAACATCTTGCAGGTGTATATAGAAGGATTGATGTGTAACAGCTAGACTGAACCTTTTGTAGCACAGGCAACTCATTTGCAGTCATAAGCCAAAAAGCATAATTACGGTAATACCGTGCTCAAATTCAAGCATTAACGCATCTCCACCACACCGAAGACAAGCCTCTTCACATTCATTCAATCTGACAACATTGCATCCAAGATCTCCTCCCTATAAGAAGAAACAATATTGGGTAAGGTGGCCATGTGTTGGATGCCGTCTCTGTTCGTCGGAAACATAAACGCTTTGTTTCAGAAACCGATGGAGATGAAATACTACAGGGGGAAACAGCTCCACTGATGGCTCTCGACATATCTTGGAGTTTAACAGCTGGAACCAGCCGCGAATGTCCGAGATTGACGGGACGATGTAGCCAGCACGGATACCTCCGGCCACCATCCAGAACGTCGCATCCTGTACAAACGGCGTCGGACGCCATGGCCAGGTTCCCTGGCAAGGCAGCCGTGCGGAGAAGCCAACAACTCCAATGAAGACGTCGCCACCAGTTTCCGAGTGAGCCGTTGACGCGGGCGCATGGAGCAAGGCAGGGAGAGCGCTCGGACGGCCAGACGGACTCACCGGCCCCCTCGACCAGATACTCGCCGGAATTTGGAGGCAGTTGTGGCCTAGTTTCAGATTTTGCCTCGGTGGTGACGGGGAACAGGACGGTGGTCCACGTTTTGGCGAGGAGGCGAGACGGATTGGTGCCGAGAACCTCCGGGCGCTGCTCGGCCAGCGAGGACGCCGCCGCTCGTCGCTTAGTTCCTATCTGCCGAGCGCGGCTCGCGCGGGCCGGTGTCAAGCAGATGCAGTGCTGCCGACAGATGATTTGGGGCTGGCGCAAGCGTGCTGGGGCGTCGGCGGGCGGGCTGCCGACGGAGGAATCGGGCCGGCGACGCTTCTTTTCTTTTTTTTAATTGGTGGCAATCCTTTGTAATTAACGGCAACACGAAAAGGTGGTGGCAATTTGGTCGTATTATGTGATTGGTGGGAGGGCAAAACGGTTCAAAACGGACAATGTTGAGTTGTCAGACATTGGGACGATCTGGGCCGTTTGATCGGATATTGAACGGTCCAGATTTAAAGACACAGCTCAACACAAGTTTACTCTTTTAATAGTAGTATAGACTAAGGAAGACTGGGCTAACTAGCACACGTGCCCGTGCGTTGCAACGGGAGAAAATATTATATTTTAAAAACATAGACGAATCTTATGTTATTGTCGACATATTAATATAATTATATAAATATTTCTTGGCAGCAAAAATCAAGTGGCTTTGCTTAATTTGCACATTGTAAATTGGCACGAATAAATAATTTTTTTAAAGAAAATTAGTTTGATTTGCCCATAAAAATATTGTTGCAAACACATAAACAACATGAGCTAGCTATTTTTGGTTATTTTTTCCCATTAGTTGGAATGTACGTGCAATACACGTTTTCATACTTAAATAAACAATTCAGAATTAGGAAAGAACATACAAGGGTTTACATGTTTTTTTACATTTTTTTTGCGTTGGTCCTATATTTTATATTGCAAAGAGGACGATTTTAACGTAAGCATCATGGAGCACACAAACCTCACACCGAATCCAACGTGCTCAGCCATGAAGGCATTCTCCTTGGGCAAATTCTCTGCACAAATCATGTTATATCATCAATGTCACACTTGTATCACTCAACACGACCTTCAACAGTGGCACCGCCACGGGCATCATCGCCTGCATGTAGAGGGGAAGAGGAACATCGCACAGAGCTAACAACATATATGAATGTGATCGCCATCCTCATAATTGTTGTCGGGCAATGCACCATGATATTCACTTGGCGCTCGCCAATCAGTTTCAAATCTTTAAATCCTTTGATAAACTGATTTTCCACTTTAGTATGATATATTAATACCGCAAAAATCTTGTGACTTGTATTGCAAAAGATATAATAGCCATATCAAGAGCTATCATGGAATAACATCGAGTAGGGGTGTCCAAAAATACTGTATAAACTGATGAATTATCATAATCCTCCGACTTAAGTTTAGAGTTTCAGAATTAATAATCCACTAACAGTATTCCTTGATTTGTGACCCAAGTCGTAAATAAGATAAAATAATTGAACCTCTATTGGGAGTGTAAAACCAAAAATAACACAAATGTCACATTGAAGAAAAAAACCATAACTCATAGTACTCCCACTTAAAGTTAATATTTCCAGAATTAAAATTCATATGACGAAGAGTTTAATAAATTTCCTTGGAGTGAATTCCAACTTCCTCTAGTGACAAGTGGTGTACAATAAAAGAACTCCAAGCAATAAAAGAAATTCCAGGTGGTTTTACTTTCCAAATCGTGTAATTAGAACTACCAGTGTACACGTTCAAGTAACACAACATAAACAATATTTGATGCGAGATAAAGTGTTACTTACCGGTTTGAGAAAGTTGAGATCACGAAATAATAATCCAGCGTGCAGACAAATTTGCAAATTAATTCCCTTTTGCATTCCACGGTCTGTGAGCACGTGATATATGGAGCCTTGTGTGTATTGCTGCGACTAATAGTATTCCAGGTGATAAATTGCTTATTTTTTTTTTTTTGACAGGGAGCTCGTGTACATGATCAGTTCCTCCTTCCACGATAATATACCGAGCCAGCAAAGGCTGTACAATACTGATCGATCCGTGTGCGGCAACAGCCTCCTCGATTTCCAGATCGATCAAGAACCCGAGACTTGCATGGCTGTGACAGTGGGAGACATATCAAAATGACGGGTATGCAGAGAGCAGACCACAAACTATGAAAACAAAACGAAACATCAACTCTCTAGACTGCACAAAACGGTGATGCATGCTGCATTGCTGCTGTCGAGTGCAGACTGCAGAGTTCTGCGGTGCTGCCCGTTGCCAGCGGTCAGCGGTCTTGAAGTTCAGAGTTCAGACGCGGTCGACAAGTTGTCAGTGACCTGACCTGAACTTAGGCAGGATGAAGTGAAATCTGAAGAATTTCGAGATCTGTGCGGCGCTCTCGCGCGGGGCAGCCAGAGCAACAACGAAGAGGTCTTGAGGAGCAGGAAGCGGCGGCTGCTGCTATGGCTCTGGGCATCGAGGCGAGGGGACAATGGACGATGGGGCGCGGACAGAGGACGCCAGCCTTACCTGGCTGGCGGTGGCGGGATCCCCGGCGCCTCCCGGCCGCAAGCGGGACCCTTGGTCCCTCCTCCTCCCACCGGGGAACGCGCGATCCCCATCCCATCCTCTCCCTCCGTCGCCCGATTCGACCGAATCCTCAATTCGCCCGCAGCGGAGTTCGATCCGGAGGCCCCAGCTCCCGATCAGCCGCGTCGGCTCGAGCGCCGCCGCCGGATTGGGTCGTCGATCGAGGGGGGATTTGGGCGGCATCTCCGGCGTCCCCACTGCCCTCCTCCAAGCGACGCCTCGGTCGCCTTCGTTCGGCCTAACTCATGGGAAAGAAAAAATATGGATTCCGGCCGGCGGCGCGGAGAGTAACTCCGTGCCCAGATGCGGCGAGAGGTGGAGGGTCGGCGAGCTCGAGGGAGAGGACGCGGCGGACGATTTCGAGCAGGCGAAGGCAGGGCGCGGCAGGCTCAACACGTGTTTGAGTGGGTGGAAAGGATTGTTGCGGGAGAGCAGAAATAAAAGAACGAAGGGGTACGGTGGCAATTTAGTAGTATTATGTGATTTGGTGGGAGGGTAAAACAGTCCAAAACGGACAATGTTGAGTTGTCAAACATTGAGACGATCTGGTCCGTTCGATCGGATATTTAACGGCTCAAATTTAAAGTGTCCCAGCAAGAGAAGTTTTCTCTTTTAATAGTAGTATAGAAATACATCTAGCAGCATGGCACGGCAGCGTGCACGTACTCCAGCAGCCCAGGCCAACCTCGCGGCGACCCATGCCAGCAGCATGGAAGACCGATCGAGGCGATGGCGCGATGCTAGACGGCCGGCCGCCGAGGCGCACGTCCTCGTTCACGAGGCCAACGCCGATGGTCAGCAGCATATGTCCCCAGAGGCGGCGAGCAGCTCGGCAATGTTTTCGTACGCGCAGCGGCAGCTCGCCTAGTCCCCCTACGACGCCGATGTGATTCAGTCTTGGAGCATCTCTCCGTGAACTCGGTCCGTCGTCCTCGTCCCAGCCTCCCAGGCTACCAGGCAGGACTTGCGTACGTTCTCCGCACTGGTTACCTGACTGTCCGCTGACTGTCCGCCATGGCCGCCGCAGCCGTCCGACACCACGACACAGTTTCTGCGTGAGGGAGAGAAGCCCTCCGTGGGACCTTGCTCAGGCGACCTTGATGATCTTCAGGACGCGGTCATGGCGGCTGTCATCACAGGGCGGCCGCGCGGACGACATTGACGAGAGCTTCTCCTTCATCAAGCTGACGGGGGACGGTTGTGGCCATCGTCGGAGGCCATCCAGGTCGGCGGCACACGCAGCAGCATCATGGCCATCGGCAAACCAGCACCTCGCAGCGACGCCGTTCTCCTATAGAGCGGGCCGATTGGAGCCTAGAGGGCCAGGTTGGAGGTAAGCTCGCGCGTGCTATTGGAAACGCACAGGACATCAGCATGATCATTAGCAGCCCAAGGTGATGCGTGTGGGCGTGTGGCAACTGGCGTCCGTTGAGAGGGCGACGGCGGCGGCAGCGTCGTCCTGGCTCGATGCATGCTGGCAGGTTGCGGCGGCCACGGCTAGGTCAAGATGCAGACGGAGTCGTTTAGCCGTGCATGGCAGCGGCGTTGGGGCAGCAGCTTTCCATCGGCGATGTCATGGACATCGATCGGAGGAGAGTGAATCTCAGCGCGTAGGAAACGACGACGACGGAAACAGCACGAGATATGATTACCGAACAGTTTTTTACGACTTATAGGTGGCATGGTGCGTAATTTGTTTCAACTCCAGGGGCAAAACCGAAACTTTAAAAAACGTACCAACACCTCCTCAATCAATATTATATAGTAGAGATGGTTCACTGTCTACATTACTTAACCTCTTTGTTACCGACAAATGGCCGCCACATGGGTTTGCCTCCGAGAGTGGTTCGAATTTGAGCTAAGAGGTCTGAAATTAATGGAACCTGGATCACTGAGCACTTCAGGGCTCACGGCCTGTCGGTAGGCGAAGCACGAACTGCTCACGACGCAGCCTGCACTAGGAACGAGAGAGCATCAAGTCGTCTCCTTGGAATTGAGCTATGCGGGCAAGACGATAAAGACCGGCACATGCCGTTGCCAAATACTACCGGCTACAACTATTCCACAAACTTATTTGTACGCCCCATTAATTAGTGTCAAAATGATGCGTATACTGCCGTCCTGCGCGTATCTGTACATTTTATTGGAACAATGGTATATATTACAAGAAAAATATTATTAGAAACTATAAGTGCTATATTTTAATGGTATAACTTTAAATTTTATGTTATACAATGCATATTACATTGGTAAAATGAACGACGTACATATATGCGCATGGCCTATAAACCGGAAGAGAGTGGATGCATACTAGTTCTAATTTCGGTCATCTGATTCCCAAGACCGACGTGGTAACCGAAGACCGAAATTTCGGTTTTTTGGGTTCGGTCCCAGTTTCTTTGGGTTCGATTTTTTATGCCTGGTCTTAGGTGGAGTAGTGCTCACATGTGCCCGGATTATGATTATTTATGTATGTACTAGTGCCATGCATTTATGATATTATATGTGCTCTCAGTTTTGGACTCGACACTAAATTTTTACGGTGGGAGTGAAATTCTAGGATCTCTCACGTTGAGCCTTATTTAAATCTGATTAGGTGCATACTTCTAGAATTATGCAATAGTTTTAGAAACATATAACGACCAAGTTACGTATTTATTTCTCAAAGTAAAGCTACACACGTTTTTGTGCAACTCTAGTCTTATAATGCACAACTTTGGTGACCAAGAAAAGAATTACCGCTCGCCACATAAATGCAAAATTTGGTTCATTTGAATACATGGCATGCTCAACAGGTGACCAGATTTGAATCCGAATTCTATGAATATGCGTATGTGCTTAGGTTCCGGATTTAGGGTTTATGAATGAAGATGCAAAATACCCGCGGCGTAGCCCCGGAGTTGGCATCAAGCAATAGAGACGCATGATCATGTGAGGTAGCAGAAAATCTGTTTCTCTCTTGATGTATTCAGAATTTTTCTTCATCGCACTTGATCGATGTGTGTCATGGTAATATTGAACTCTTCTATAAGAATTGAGAACATACAATTAAATTTATCAGTTCTAAATCTCCCGACGAAATAGTATTATTTTTCAAGTCAGATGTGTGATTGCCGAGTTCCACAATTTTACAGCTATTTTATACTCCCTCCGTTCCGAATTAGTTGACACATATTTATCTAAATACGGATGTATTTAGACGTATTTTTTAGTGTGTAGATATATATATATATATATATATATATATATAGAAAAATCTTTGTCAACTAATTCAGCACAGATGGAGTAAAGATTACGCAACGGTGGCGGTGCACACATGATAACCTGATCCTCAAAGTAATAGAGAATCTTATTAAACCTAATCAGCGGATGACTTGTTGTAGAGTTAGTTGCGCTCTGTGTACATAGATCTATTGATCTCTAATAAATTTGAAAGAATAAAGCCTGTTCCCTCAAAAGATAAGGAACATCCACGCGGTTGTTGTGGCGCCCTGACCCGGCTGCTATACAGTGATGTTGTGTGTCACCGGTTAAGCGATACAACCGGAGGTTACGGGTTTACCAATCCCCGGCCAAAACATTTGGCAGGCGTTGCTCGGAATGGATCATCGGCAACGCAACTCCCCGATTGATGCCTTAACACAGGCACAACCCTCAATGTATAATAGAGAGATCAAGACTTGTGGAACAACTGGCACATCACAGACTCTACGACACAAATCATATAGTTCAACTCTTATAATAGAGAAAGATAGCAAATGACAACCAGAGGTCACAGACCCAACATTACAACAAGCGGAAGCAAATTAGGTTGTTCTAAACAACAAGATCCAGATTATGGCCTAAGAGGCCTACAAATAAACATCACAGCGCCAGCTGATCCGGAATGTCCCAAGCTGCCACCTGGGAACCCCAGACTACTCGTCGACGTCCACAAAGAACCCACCTTCGAGATCGGTGAAGTCCTCCTCTGAAACAAAACAAACGACGTTGAGTTCGACGAACTCGCAAGATTATATATAGAGCTTTAGCTCGATGAGGCTTTCAAAGTTATATGGCTGTTTTGCATAAAGCTGATTTTATTTATGAAAACATAACTCAAAGATCGACTAAACAGAGTATTTTCAAAAGTGGTAAGAAGTAACTCTTTCTCTTCACATTTCTCACCATTCATCACCATCATCAACATTGTACCTGTTCATCAAAGGCACCTCCCCGAATCACCCTCGAGGAAGCTCACCTTACAATCTTGAGTGGTACCTCTAGTACCCAGTTTTTAATCATTCCGTTAAAGTTATTCTATGATCATCGTCCATTCCCAAGTTGTCCTTAACCGTGGACACGGCTTTTCGAAAAGATTTAACCCTGCAGGGGTGTACAATGTTTGCCACGCGTACCGTCCGGCCCATTACCTAGCTTTTAGCTCTCTTCCTTAGAGCCGGCTGGGTGGGAGCGGTGTCGACTTCTCCCTCGTTAAGGACTTTCCAGGATCATCAGTGGCGGTAGGACTGCCAGGATCACAACACCCCGCCCCACAGCCACTCATTTTCCTAACACCACCATCCTCATCCCAGTTCATACCACCATCATCACGCACGCGCAAATGGAAGCCCGAACTAGAGGACCCTGGCTAGCCCCGCTCGAGTTATTTAGTCTATGAGGGTTCCTGCACTGCGAATGCATAGGCCTCACGCATGGTTGCACGCTCAGTCTTGGTTCAGGAGGTAAGAACTCGCACCTAGGCGGCGAGAACGAGACAAAACACCACAACCACCGTGGCCTCTCATCCCCACCTTTAAGCATTTTATTATCCGTCACCACAATTCTCCACCATCAACCATTTATCTCAATCACCTGTTTCCACCACAAACCATCCATCGTATAGCTATGCAATTACTAAGCATGGCTAAGCATCAACATAGCATAGTAAGTATCTCGGCCACAAAACAATCCTATGGATATTAGGAGGGAAAACAGGTATTGGCATCGGAAACTTAATGCAACTATAGGATACTCTAATCCTAAAATTGACATTTGAACCGCATGCAATATTATAGTGGAGAAAATATTTGCGGAAACATAGGATAAGATATGCTCAGAGGGGGGATTACGCTTGCCTTGCTCAACGTGCTGGTAGTAGGGTCTTCGGGGTATTGTGGAGTAACCCCGTCTGCTTGACCTATCGAAACATAACGCACGGGAGACAACAATCAAACACCTCACATTTATTAACAAATGCAATGCGCAAACACATGATGGCATGACATTTTAAATCCTCCAGAAAAGGATGAATCAAGCTAGTCAACTTAAACGGAGTTCGGATGCGAAAAGGGGCACATCTCGAATATACCGGGGAATTAAGTAATGCTTCAACTTTACTTGTTGATCACAATAGATGAACCCTATGGTTAACTTTGCATATTAATGACATGAACATGTGAAGATGCATGGTTTGGGGGGGATTAAACATACTTGTAACCGGATTACAAAGATTGAGGAGAACAGGTTTGTATTAAAGTCAGAACAGGTCAGCCGGATTATCCGGTGGAAACAGTAACCGGAATACCGGTGTGTCGGATTATCCGATAGAGTTGGACTCGGATTACCCGATGCACACGCCGAAGCCGTGCAACGGCGAGCCTCGATGGATTTGAGCTAGAGAGCAAGAGGGAGCGAGGGAAAAACATGGAAAGGTTCGCATGCTCACCCTGAACTCGTGGGTAGGCTTGCCGAAGGAAGGGAAGGTCGGAGTCGTCGTCGACTTGCTTGGAGTGCGGCGCACGTCCCGGACGAAGAACGCGAATCCGGGCAATGTACAACGCCTTGGCTTGATTCCTTCGGTGAGATGGTAGAGGACGTCGAGGTGCAACTTCCTATGGTCTTCGATTTGCTCGGGCCTAGCTCAATCTCCGGCGGCGAGCTCGGCCATGGCGGGCTCGGTTTGGAGCTCGTGGGGAAAAAGGAGAGAGAGAGGAAGAGGAGCAAGTGAAGGGATGGGGCATGGGGAGAGGGGGCGGCCCCGAAGCCGTGCTGAAAAATCCCGCAGCGGCGGTACTACCGCTTAACCCAGCGGTGGTACCGCTGGTGCGGTCTGGTTTCGCTCTTCCCACTTCGGCGGTACCGGCAGCGGTACTTGTTGGTACCGGTCAAGCGCGTCGGACGCCGATTCTGGCGGTAGCGGCTGCGGTAGCGGTGGCGGCAGCTCCCGGGCGGTAGTACCGCTTAACCCAGCGGTGGTACCGCCGCCTGGGTTTTTTCCTCTCTTTCAGTTCCTGAATTTTATTAGGGCACCAAAACATTTTATAAAATTTTGGGAAAATTTGGGGAGCCTCCCCATATTGAGTAGAAGCTACACAAAAATTAGGGCTCCAACATAAAATAGTTTGGTACCACTTTGTTCATAGGTTTCAATTCGGGCAATTTTCTAATTCCCCAAATTATAATCTTTTAGCAAAAATTTAGAGCAAGTCCAAAATAACATTTTGAACTCTTAGAACTCCCTTGACCAATATGGATGTCCAAGTATTTTTGTTTTGCAGCTTTGAGTGTCTTCTTTGTTTGGGGACTTTGTTGAAGCACTTTGGCATTTGGTTTTAGCAACTTCATATCATTTCGATATCAAGGTTGTATTAACTCAGAAGAGCCATGTTTATGCATGGATGCCATGATGCAATTAACACAAAAGTGAAAAATTTACACCGTTTTTAGGTTCTCAGCTTTGGGCTGTTACAACTCTACCCTCCTTACAGGAATCTCGCCCCGAGATTCTAAGAGTGCGAAAGAAGTCGGGATACTCCTCACGAAGACTAGACTCTCGTTCCCAAGTTGCTTCTTCCTCGGAATGATGTGACCATTGAACTTTGAGGAACTTGGTAGTCTTGTTCGGGTCTTTCTTTCAGCTTCATCCAAGACACGGATAGGATGCTCGCGATAAGTGAGATCTTCTGTAGATCTAGCTCTTCATGATTGACCCCATGGATAGGATCCTTGAAGCACCGGCGAAGTTGGGAGACATGAAACACATCATGTACATTTGGGAATTTGACCGGTAACTCCAACTTATAAGAAAGATCTCCTCGCTTTTCTAGAACGGTGAAAGGACCAACATAGCGAGGGGCCAATTTTCCTTTGATTCCGAAGCGGCGAACGCCACGAAGGGGAGAGACACGGAGATAAGCTTTATCACCAATTTCATAGTGAATTTCCTGATGGTGCTTATCATAGTAGCTCTTCTGCCTAGACTGAGCAATCTTCAGATTCTCTCTTATGATTCGAACCTTCTCCTCAGCTTCATTGATCACATCGGACCAAAGAGTGCTCTCTCTCCGGTCTCGGACCAATTCAGAGGAGTACGGCATTTTCTTCCATATAGAGCCTCGAATGGAGCCATGCCCAGACTAGCTTGATAGCTATTGTTGTAGGAGAACTCCGCGAAAGGGAGATACTTTTCCCAACCCTTGCCAAAAGAGATCACACATGCCCGAAGCATGTCTTCCAACACTTGGTTCACTCTTTCGGTCTGACCATCAGTTTGAGGATGGTAGGCGGTACTGAAGTTGAGACGGGACCCCATAGCAGTTTGGAAACTCTGCCAAACTTGGATACAAAGATACTTCCACGGTCCGATATGATCCTCAGAGGGACCCCATGCAATGGAACAATACGAGCCAAATATAAGTCAGCAAGTTGACTTGCCGTATATCATCACGGACTGGTAGGAAGTGAGCAACCTTGGAAAGACGATCAATGATTACCCAGATAGCATTGTTGCCCTTTTGAGATCGGGGAAACCCGGTGATGAAGTCCATACCAATTTCATCCCATTTCCACTCGGGACTGCAATAGGGCGAAGAGTGCCGGCAGGTCTTTGATGTTCAGCTTTTACCCGTCGACAGGTGTCGCATTCAGCAACATACTTGGCAATTTCTCGTTTCATACGAGTCCACCAGAATAGTGGTCGAAGGTCTTGGTACATCTTGGTACTACCGGGATGAATAGAGAGAGGAGATTCATGAGCTTCTTGGAGGATCAGCTCCCTCAATTTTCGTTTCTTTGGCACTACCAAGCGGTCACCAAAATAAACAACTCCGGATTCATTGACAGAAAAACATTTTGCCTTCCCGCTAGCAATGTTCTCTTGATTTTTGAATACCCTTGTCACGAGTTTGAGCATCCTTAATCTGGTCTACAAGAGTAGATTTGATCTCCAGATTTGCAAGGTAGCCGGAGGGAACAATTTCAAGTTCAAACGGGAACTCTTCATGAGGGCAGGTTGGGCCTTTCAATCATCAGATTGTTGCAATAGGACTTCCGACTTAGCGCGTCAGCCACGACGTTTGCTTTGCCGGGTTGATAGTTCAGACTCACATTGTAGTCCGTGATTAACTCCAACCAACGCCTTTGCCTGAGATTTAAATCCGGCTGGGTGAAGAGGTACTTCAGACTCTTGTGATCCGAGAAGATCTCGCAACGGTTACCAAACAGGTATGGTCTCCATTGCTTCAAAGCATAAACCACAGCGGCAAGCTCTAGATCATGAGTTGGGTAATTGAGCTCATGCGGCTTAAGTTGGCGAGAAGCATATGCCACCACATGGCCATCTTGCATTAGCACACACCCAACCTTGTAGAGAGGCGTCACAGAAGACGACGAAATCCTTGCTGTGTCCGGCAGGACAAGCACAGGAGCGGACGTGAGTTTGGCTTTCAGTGTTTTGAAACTCTCTTCAGCTTCGGCCGACCATACAAACTTTTTATCCTTCTTGAGAAGGTCAGTCAGGCCTTGGCTATCTTGGAGAAACCTTCGATGAATCGGCGGTAATAACCTGCCAATCCGAGAAAGCTACGGATGTCCTTGACTGACATTGGAGTTTTCCAATCCAGAATGGACTGAATCTTGTCAGGAATGACAGCCACACCATTAGCGGATATCACATGACCAAGGAAGATAAGATTATCCAACCAAAACTCACACTTGGAGAACTTGGCATAGAGGCGGTGTTCTCGAAGTCTTGTCAGAACCAAACGAAGATGTTCCTCATGCTCTTCATTGGTTTTGGAATAGATGAGAATGTCATCAATGTAAATGACGACAAACTTGTCAAGATAATCCATGAAGAGAGTTCATGAGCCTCATGAAAGTAGCTGGGGCATTTGTGAGACCAAAGGACATGACGGTATACTCATATGAGCCATAACGAGTAACAAATGCCGTCTTTGGAATATCCTCCTTTCTGATTTTTATCTGATGGTAGCCTGACCTCAGATCCATCTTGGAGAATACCGTTGCACCAGCTAACTGATCCAACAGATCATTGATGCGAGGAATAGGATACTTGTTCTTGATTGTCACCGCATTCAACGGTCGATAGTCAGAGACTAGACGAGGCACGGTAGAATCCCTCTTCTTGACAAAGAGTACCGGACAACCCCAAGGTGAACTGCTAGGCTGGATGAACTCCTTAGCTAACAGCTGATCAATTTGCTCTTTCAACAGAGCCAACTCTTCCACCGGCATACGGTAGGGCTTCTTGGAAATTGGAGCGGTACCGGGAAGTAGCTCTATGACAAACTCCACACTTCGGTCAGGAGGCATGCCAGGCAATCTTCCGGGAACACATCCGGGAAGTCACACACCACGTGTATGTCCTGGATTTCAGGAGGGGATTCGCCTTCCATAAAGCAAAGGAGGATCTCAGGTGAGCGGGTACGATGGCGGACGGAGGTATTGATGTTGCAGGCCAATACTTCACAATGTCACCGGAAGGAGCGGTCACAGTAATGGTCTTGGCGGCACAGTCGAGATTAGCCGGTATTTGGTTAGCCAGTTCATGCCCAGTATGACATCAATGCCTTTGGACTTCAGAGCTACCAAGGCATAAGGAAAAGACAAGGAACCTATATTAATCTGGACCTCAGGAGTAACCCCATCGGTTTGCCATTTGGAGCCAGGAGTGGCAATCACCAAGGGATGGCTCATTTTCTCGAACGGTATTTTGTGGTCTTTGCAAAAGCTATGGATATGAATGAATGCGATGCTCCAGAGTCAAACAAAACTGTAGCTGTATTGCCGTTGATTCGTAACTCACCCATAAGAACGCCGGGGTCCTCTTCAGCTTCTTCAGAGACGTGGTTCAGGCGACCACGCATAGGTCCAGCCTTGCCAGTTGGAGTGGCAGGGGCTCGTGCAGGAGTTATCGCGAGAGGTGCCTTCTGGGGGCACTCCCTGGAGTAGTGACCAGCCTGGCCACAGGTGTAGCAAGTGAGTCCAGGTGGAGCAGGTAGCATAGGACGGTACCCACTCCCGCCTATCCCAAGTGTCGAAGTAGTGGGCGCGGAGGAGGTGGCCTATATCCTGTGCCTCGGCATGAAGGAGCACGAGGTACGGCTGTAGGGAACAAACACCCTGCGCTTCTTGCTCTCAGAACCCGAGGAACTCTGGTGGTCCCCATGTGCGGGCCTCTTGGAAGCTTCAAGTTCCTTTCTTCCTTGCTCAAGAGTGAAAGCCTGGTTGAACAGCTCCTGATAGGTCTGGAACCTGAAGGGCAATAGCTCATAGCGGAGCTGCGGATCAGACCCTTGCGGAACAGCTCTTGCTTGTCAGCATCATTGGTCACGTCCCTTGGGGCGTAACGAGAGAGATGGTTGAACTCACGACCATAAGTGCGGAGGTCCATCCGTCCCTGTTGCAAATCCAGGAACTCCCTCCTCTTCAAGTCCATGATAGGCTGGGGAATGTACTCCGCACGGAAGGCAGTGCGGAAATCAGCCCAGGTGAAGACATGGTTGGCTGGAAACAAAGCCACATGGCTTTCCCACCAACAGCCAGCAGCACCAACCAAGAGGTAGGTGGCAAAGTTGACTTGCTCGCCAATGGGACATGAGCGCGGAGAACTTGCGCTCCAAGCACGAAGCCAATCATCAGCTTCCAGTGGCTCCTTAGCATCAGCAAAGGTGGGTGGCTGGGAACGCAGGAACTCAGTGAGAGTGTTGCACTCGTTCCTCCGTGCATTCTGCTGCACCAACTGCTCAAGCAAGCGCTCATTGCGCCCACGGTTCTCCTCAATGGCCATCAAGACCTCAGCCATCGAGGGTGGTGGCGGCAGATCATCCTCATCATCATTGTGGTTACCGCGACCACCACGGCCTCCACGACCTCCTCGAGCCATTCTGGAGATTTGACAATGACACAGTTAGTATCTTTCTCCGAATGGTCGAACAATAGCATTAGCGTCTACACAAGTACACAGACTAGGGACGATAATACTTTGCGAGAAGGAAACAACAAGATAGAACTTGGGTCAAAGATCAGCATCATGTGCTACTAGTGAGAGTTAAGAAATCACAACTTAACACACTCTAGTTGACACAATCCGGGACCTTATGTTCAAGTCCGTGGGTTAAAACCCAAAGAAAGGATCAAAGATTGATTCGGTAGAAACATCTGAGTTGATTTGGGATTGCAACGCAGCGGGAGCAACGTGACACATAACACTAAAGGTCGAACCCACCCACGTTTCTAATCATTTTGAAGTAACAGGTGAGAAGTAAAACCTTTAAACTCAAATCGAGGTAAGATTGCTCCGAGATTAGAGGGTAACCAGATAAGGAGTAAAAAGAATCCTAAGATGGTTTTCACAACTCATTTTTAGGTTAAAAATATTTTCACAAACACTAGACTCAACATCGACCAGTAGAAGGGTTTCCTACAGGCAGTACTGCTCTGATACCAACTTGTGGCGCCCGACCCGACTGTATACAGTGATGCTGTGTGTCACCGGTTAAGCGATACAACCGGAGGTTACGGGTTTACCAATCCCCGGCCAAAACCTTTGGCAGGCGTTGCTCGGAATGGATCATCGGCAACGCAACACCCCGATTGATGCCTTAACACAGGCACAACCCTCAATGTATAATAGAGAGATCAAGACTTGTGGAACAACTGGCACATCACAGACTCTACGACACAAATCATATAGTTCAACTCTTATAATAGAGAAAGATAGCAAATGACAACCAGAGGTCACAGACCCAACATTACAACAAGCGGAAGCAAATTAGGTTGTTCTAAACAACAAGATCCAAATTATGGCCTAAGAGGCCTACAATAAACATCACAGCGCCAGCTGTTCCGGGATGTCCCAAGCTGCCACCTGGGAACCCCAGACTACTCGTCGACGTCCACAAAGAACCCACCTTCGAGGTCGGTGAAGTCCTCCTCTGAAACAAAACAAACGACGTTGAGTTCGACGAACTCGCAAGATTATATATAGAGCTTTAGCTCGATGAGGCTTTCAAAGTTATATGGCTGTTTTGCATAAAGCTGATTTTATTTATGAAAACATAACTCAAAGGCATCGACTAACAGAGTATTTTCAAAAGAGGTAAGAAGTACTCTTTCTTTATCACCTTTCTCATCATCACCATCATCAACCATTGTACCTGTTCATCAAAGGCACCTCCCCGAATCACCCTCGAGGAAGCTCACCTTACAATCTTGAGTGGTACCTCTAGTACCCAGTTTTTAATCATTCCGTTAAAGTTATTCTATGATCATCGTCCTTTCCCAAGTTGTCCTTAACCGTGGACACGGCTTTTCGAAAAGATTTAACCCTGCAGGGGTGTACAATGTTTGCCACGCGTACCGTCCGGCCCATTACCTAGCTTAGCTCTCTTCCTTGGAGAGCCGGCTGGGTGGGAGCGGTGTCGACTTCTCCCTCGTTAAGGACTTTCCAGGATCATCAGTGGCGGTAGGACTGCCAGGATCACAACACCCCGCCCCACAGCCACTCATTTTCCTAACACCACCATCCTCATCCCAGTTCATACCACCATCATCACGCACGCGCAAATGGAAGCCCGAACTAGAGGACCCTGGCTAGCCCCGCTCGAGTTATTTAGTCTATGAGGGTTCCTGCACTGCGAATGCATAGGCCTCACGCATGGTTGCACGCTCAGTCTTGGTTCGGAGGTAAAGAACTCGCACCTAGGCGGCGAGAACGAGACAAAACACCACAACCACAGTGGCCTCTCATCCCCACCTTTAGCATTTTATTATCCGTCACCACAATTCTCCACCATCAACCATTTATCTCATCACCTGTTTCCACACAAACCATCCATCGTATAGCTATGCAATTACTAAGCATGGCTAAGCATCAACATAGCATAGTAAGTATCTCGGCCAACAATACAATATGGATATAGGAGGGAAAACAGGTATTGGCATCGGAAACTTAATGCAACTATAGGATACTCTAATCCAAAAATTGACATTTGGAACCGCATGCAATATTATAGTGGAGAAAATATTTGCGGAAAATAGGATAAGATATGCTCAGAGGGGGGATTACGCTTGCCTTGATCAGTGCTGGTAGTAGGGTCTCGGGGTATTGTGGGAACCCCGTCTGCTTGACCTATCGAAACATAACGCACGGGAGACAACAATCAAACACCTCACATTTATTAACAAATGCAATGCGCAAACACATGATGGCATGACATTTTAAATCCTCCAGAAAAGGATGAATCAAGCTAGTCAACTTAAACGGAGTTCGGATGCGAAAAGGGGCACATCTCGAATATACCGGGGAATTAAGTAATGCTTCAACTTTACTTGTTGATCACAATAGATGAACCCTATGGTTAACTTTGCATATTAATGACATGAACATGTGAAGATGCATGGTTTGGGGGGGGGGGGATTAAACATACTTGTAACCGGATTACAAAGATTGAGGAGAACAGGTTTGTATTAAAGTCAGAACAGGTCAGCCGGATTATCCGGTGGAAACAGTAACCGGAATATCCGGTGTGTCGGATTATCCGATAGAGTTGGACTCGGATTACCCGATGCACACGCCGAAGCCGTGCAACGGCGAGCCTCGATGGATTTGAGCTAGAGAGCAAGAGGGAGCGAGGGAAAAACATGGAAAGGTTCGCATGCTCACCCTGAACTCGTGGGTAGGCTTGCCGAAGGAAGGGAAGGTCGGAGTCGTCGTCGACTTGCTTGGAGTGCGGCGCACGTCCCGGACGAAGAACGCGAATCCGGGCAATGTACAACGCCTTGGCTTGATTCCTTCGGTGAGATGGTAGAGGACGTCGAGGTGCAACTTCCTATGGTCTTCGATTTGCTCGGGCCTAGCTCAATCTCCGGCGGCGAGCTCGGCCATGGCGGGCTCGGTTTGGAGCTCGTGGGGAAAAAGGAGAGAGAGAGGAAGAGGAGCAAGTGAAGGGATGGGGCATGGGGAGACGGCCCCGAAGCCGTGCTGAAAAATCCCGCAGCGGCGGTACTACCGCTTAACCCAGCGGTGGTACCGCTGGTGCGGTCTGGTTTCGCTCTTCCCACTTCGGCGGTACCGGCAGCGGTACCGGCAGCGGTACTTGTTGGTACCGGTCAAGCGCGTCGGACGCCGATTCTGGCGGTAGCGGCTGCGGTAGCGGTGGCGGCAGCTCCCGGGCGGTAGTACCGCTTAACCCAGCGGTGGTACCGCCGCCTGGGTTTTTTCCTCTCTTTCAGTTCCTGAATTTTATTAGGGCACCAAAACATTTTATAAAATTTTGGGAAAATTTGGGGAGCCTCCCCATATTGAGTAGAAGCTACACAAAAATTAGGGCTCCAACATAAAATAGTTTGGTACCACTTTGTTCATAGGTTTCAATTCGGGCAATTTTCTAATTCCCCAAATTATAATCTTTTAGCAAAAATTTAGAGCAAGTCCAAAATAACATTTTGAACTCTTAGAACTCCCTTGACCAATATGGATGTCCAAGTATTTTTGTTTTGCAGCTTTGAGTGTCTTCTTTGTTTGGGGACTTTGTTGAAGCACTTTGGCATTTAGTTTTAGCAACTTCATATCATTTCGATATCAAGGTTGTATTACTCAGAAGAGACATGTTTATGCATGGATGCCATGATGCAATTAACACAAAAGTGAAAAATTTACACCGGTTTTTAGGTTCTCAGTTTTGGGCTGTTACAGTTGTCTGATTGGTGCATGCGGTTAAATAAGTCAAACTCGCAAGTCAACCGTGCAGTATTAAGAACTCGGGTGTGCTACTTTTTGAAAAAGAACATGGTTTAGTTAGCTGTAGATTGCGCTCACGATTTGCTTCCATGTAAATTATACACCTCGTACTGATCCTCGTCTAGATGATACTCCTGCTAGGCTGGTACTTGTGGGAAGTTGACTTCTAATTCTTGATTTGCACACGAATGCCAAGACTATGGAAAACCGCGACATGAACATGTCACTCTTCTTTATGTGTGGTTCGTACACACTTGTGATAAATTTATACGGATAGGAGGTACAACCATAGTTTTATTTCACTTTATAGAAAATTATATAATCTTGTGGAAGTACTTTGATGATACATATAATAGTATATTTTCCATTTTACAAATCTACAAACATCTTTACAATATTTGATCGAGTACATCCATGCTCAAGGATTTAAAATCTAATTGGAATCTACATAGTTGACTTAATAGTTTGTAACTGTAAATGTAAGGTCTCTATTAACTCAGAATTTAATAAACATGTTTTTTAATATATGAAAATTTGACATATTAAAGCTTTCCTTTCGCCTATTACCTCTCCACGACAACCCATCCATGCAACCCCGCACGGTTGGACAAGCACACTCAAATCTCCATTTCAGGCTATCTATCAATATTTTTTCAATCGAACGGGGTAGCTGTATAATTTTTAACATTATTTCTCGCTCATTTTAGCTCCAGTTTGTGTGATGTTTATTCAGTAAGAAAGTTGGGTTGCTATCTATATTATAGGAAAATAATTCCCCTAATTTTCAAGATTCAAAAAATTACAAAATTGTAAGTAAATTTTAAATTGCAATTCATTTTGGTAGGATTAATATTGAAATATGGCAGAACTATGCAGAAAAAGAAGACACGCTCGTTAACAGGTTCACCTAATTAACATTCTAGTTCTGTAATTGTCAACAACAAGAATATTGTTAGCCCTCCACTCTAAGGCTTGTCATCTCCGTCCGACCGACAGATTCATCATTATGAAAATGTGGTTGTTCAAAGAAGAGAGTTTTCTGAACCATGCCCCATATGAACTCATGGGTCGTTTGGTTGCTCGAATAAAGACTAACCCCTTTTTTTTGTTGGTTGAATGTCTGCATGAAAACTTGGGTCGGGCTAGTACGCGCTTAAAGAAGCTCCAAACTAGGCTTGGAGGAACGACCGATTTGGCCATTTATGCGGAGCTACTGTTTCGCGTGTGAATAAAAAAAATCGATGTCAGAGGATGTCACCTTCTTCTTCGGCTCACTTTTTTAGAATCTCCTTCATCTATTGCTCGATAGATAAAGTCTACCTTAAAAAGATGCGCATCGTCGTTGTGGTTTGATTATTCGAGTTTTGTGGACTGAAAATTTTCAATTTTGCACCGACTCGTATTATTTTTTGCGCAGTTTTTCAAATTCGTTGCACCCGGTTGACCGTTTGAAGTTTCGTTGATGAGTATGTTTATCTCGCTGTTTCGCACAACTTTCATCTAATTTTTCTGCAACAATCATATACGTGTAGATCTTATATTTACATATGTACTCCCTCCGTTCCACAATATAATACGTTCTGAAGATTATGATAATTTTCTCTTGATGGTGAATGTCATGTTAATTAAAGTGAGCTAGCTGTAACATGAGACAACGAGATACCTTTGACTAAGAGATGAATAGTGAGGGATTTTGTGAAAAAAAATGAGATGGTCTTCCCAAGGAGAATCTAGCACAAAGAATCGTAAAGCAGTTGGACGTCCGGGGGTGGGTGGGCGTGACGTCGAACTAGTTGTGGACTTGCATTTTCCTGATACAAGCATCGTCTATGCAGCCATCCATATGTTTCATATATAAACCCTTTAATTCTCAGGATCTCTCCATCAAATTCTGCAATTCAGCTAGCGCCAACCACAGGAAACAGAAGCTAGGGACCTTACTCGCAAAACCAAATGAAGCTACTGAGCTTGCATCCCGGAACGTAGGTAGGGATCGATCGTGGGACGGAGGGGTGGAGCGAGGGAAGCAACAGCTAACAGGAAGGAATTTAAATGCTCCTGTTCCCGGCAATAAAGAAGAGCATCACCTCTCCTCCACCTCGACGCAGCTCCTCATTATATATCGCAAACTGGAGCTGCACCACCACCCCTCAAATACCCAGGCACACGGGGCTTTCACTTGGTCCGTGTCCTTCATCCCGGCCGGCCGCCCGGTACGTGCGTGCAACTCGCCGTCCGTCCGTTTCCCCCAAATTCTCTACTACATTAGCGTTGTAGTGCATTCGTCCGGCTAGCTCCATCATTTTGATATCACGGCACCAGCCAGGCCAGCTTCACTTCCCAAGGTAAAGTACCGCGTTTATCAGCAGCTAGTAGATGGTGAATATGGTGTCCTGTGTTTGCTTCAGTTCAAGCAGATGACATGCGTACATTTAGCAGTGCAGCGGTGGTGAGCAGAGTTCAGCGTGATCGAAGATGAGCAGGAACAACGGCAAGGGGCCGAAGCTGGACCTGCGGCTGAACTTCTCACGGTCGCGCGGCAGAAGCGGCGGCGGCGGAGGGGGGCCGTCGGCCGCGCCGCCGGGAGGCAGCAACTCGCCGAGGAGGATGTCGTCTTCGTCTTCGTCCTCGGCGTCGCCGGCGAGCTCGTGCGTGTCGTCCGAGGGGAGCCCCGAGCCCGAGGCCGGCGGTGGCGGCGGCGGCGCGTCGATGATCCTGGCGGGGTGCCCCCGGTGCATGATGTACGTGATGCTGTCGCGGGAGGACCCCAAGTGCCCCAAGTGCCACAGCACCGTGCTCCTCGACTTCAACGACCAGCACCACGCGGGGTTCGGCTCCGGCAAGGGAAAGCGCGGCTGAACTGACCTGCGCGCGCCTCACGCCTCCTCGTCGTCGTCCTCTTCGATCGCCTAGCTGCTAGCTACTATTATCTGTTTTGTTTGCTCAATCGTTTGCTTTAGTGTTGTTGCGTCCCGAGTTTGATCAAAAGGGAATTATTCCGTAGACCCGTGCTTCCATGGACTAGCTAGCTAGTCGGCGTAGGGACATTGGGGTGGATGCCCATGGAACGGGTCTAGGTAATAATTTCATTTCATCTGTGTGAGTTGAGGTACTGTGGTGTGTTTGTGTTTGTACTACGGGGCAGTACTGCCGAGGATTAAGATTCTGTCATGGAGGTTTTATAGAGGGCAGTAATGCTCTTGTCTCGCCCGTCCTTTCCCGCCCGCCCAGTCACCGCATAAATACGCTGCAGTGGAGTAGTGACTTCGCTTAGCAACCATAAATGATGGTGAGCGATGTCGGAGATGTGGCTTTGGCTGCGGTAGTCGGCTCTTCTCCGGCGTGTCTTTGGGGTTGCCTCGGCATGTCTTGTTGATGTGAAGTCGAAACTGCTGCGGTGGGTTCCCGGTGGTGTACGATGACTGGCGGCAGATGTTCCTTTCGGCGAGTTTCCACGGCGCAAGCTTGCCTGGTTCTCCTTCTTAGCTCTCCTTCAGAGTCGGAGCTGCGCTGCCTTTGCGCTGTTGGGGGAGCTGTCGCAGCTCCCCGGAGGGTTGTTCTTTCTGTTGCGGCGGGCGTCTTTTAGGCCGGGGCGGCGGCCCCGGATGTTGGTACGACGTCCGTGGTCTGTGAGCAGCTCTCTGGGCAGCTTGGGCTGCGGGTGGCTGGTTCGTGCGGCGTCGTGGCTCGGTTACGAGCGGTGCTATGTCGGGACGGCGGTCCCGGAAGGGGGTGCTGGCGGCGAGGCTGTCGGAGCTGCTTGGGCAGAG
The DNA here is from genome assembly GCA_947311845.1 of Poa pratensis. NCBI lineage: Eukaryota > Viridiplantae > Streptophyta > Magnoliopsida > Poales > Poaceae > Poa > Poa pratensis. The sequence goes on along the minus strand of CAMZMU010000059.1, from coordinate 32,171,800 downwards.
GCAGCAGCGGTTGTCTTTTAGGCCGGGGCGGTGGCCCCGGATGTTGGTTCGGCGGCCGAGGTCTGCGAGCGGCTTACCTGGTGCAGCTTGGGTTGTGGGTGGCCGCGTCGTGCGGCGTCGTGGTTTCTCGAGGTTGTGGGGCTTCGCCCCGTGGGTTGTGTTGTGTCGTTGTATGATTTTCGCCCGGTTTCTTCCATAATAAACCGGACACCTTCTGCTTAATAAACGGTGAGGCAGAGCTTTTGCCTCGGTTCGAAAAAAAATACGGACCGTCGACGTCGAGCTAGTAGCTACTAGCACAGCTCATCGAGTTAACTCTTTGTGGTAGTACCTGGTTAATTTGCATTATAGTACGGGAGGACACACAAATCTCATGAGATTGATAGGAATTGAAAGACACAGCTGGCGGGCACACTACTGTAAGATGAAGAGTTAGTTCAGACAGGTTCTTAATTTTGATCTGCAAAAGAAGTTTGCATGTTGTTTGGTTCAGACTTCAGAGAGAGAGAGGGCAAGGGCAGGCATGGGGAGATGCTGAGTGGTTAGGGTCATTCAAAGGGGAGACTATTGCGGATTAACTCGCTTTTAAACCAGAATGAATGCACGAGTAATTGGAGACAGTTGAGGACGGGCGCAATAAGAAGGCCGCTCGGGATTGTGTCAGGGCGATCAAACCACAGTTGATGCCAACCTTGTCGCTTCAATGCGTTGTTCCTGCTCCATGTTGCAATGGGAGGAAGGCGAATTGATGCTCCATTGTTGCTGCTCCATGAAGCCAGCCACTAATTTCAGCCTCTCTGGTACTCTACTACTCTTTTCTGCACACAGAATCAAGGCACGCTGCTACAAGCACGTACCCTCGCCCACCCTTGAACAAGAGTGAGCTAGCTGTTGATGGTACAGTCGTCAGCTTAATGCCCATGGAAGAAACAGTGCTCCTGCTGCAGCAGCAGCAGCGAGAAGATTTATGAAATTTACTAGCAGAGGCACAGTGTACATGAAGATCAAAGCTTGCAGTACGTTGGTGCTGAAAAGGGCCTGTGCAACAGTGACCTCTTGAGAAGACACTGATCATCGATATCAAGTCAGCTGGCCGCTTTTAGGCGGGATGCATATATGCAGTCAGAGGTGTGTTATTGTCGCATTCAGCTGACGGAGGTGTCAACTGCGTACATGAAGATCGATCGAGCTGTGGATCGAGTTGTAAACCCTAACGATGACCACGCATTATGCACGATATCCATCTCTGTCAAGCAAATCAAACCGATCGACCAACCACTCAGCTTTAAAACGCCCACTCCTAGCTAAAAGATCAGCTCGTAATTAACCTCATCGGAATTGAAGGTCATATAGTGCCTAGAGCCCCTGGAGAGAAGATACGTACAGACTACTAATAAGTGCTCATGAAGAAGAGTTGTTGCTTCTTGGCCAGGGTCACAGCTCCTACTGAGCTGTTCTTCTTTCCCTACAAGGGATACAACCAGGCCCGGCCCATGTAAAATCATGCATGATCCTGATGTTCTTAATTCAAATAAATGTCCAGATGATCAGATGTCTCCAGTTAAGTGCTCCGTTCGATCGATGCTCATGCATGTGGCTATCTAGAAGCACTACCACTTCAACATGAATGTGAATGGAGATAATATGAAAATCTCGCGGTAATAAACTTATAGCAGTACACCATACAAAGTGAGGACAGGTAGCTCGACATGAGAAATGAATTCACGCAGCATGGCATGCATGAGAAACTAATTATGGTTCGTGCAGACATTAAGCAGTGGGGGTGCTACCATGCATGCACTACTCAGGAGAACTGTCGTAGTTGGTACGCTAGTGTCAACAGCTTGCTGATTTGTTGTGCAAATCGTATACCGTCCATGCTATTACGAGGTCAATGGTCCATACGTGTCACTTATTTGGCATGCATTTGCTATTGCCAGCTAGCTGTACTACAAAGTACGAACGTGGATCGATCACTCCCGGCAGTTCAAGAGCTTCTCACTCTTGTATTTGCTTAGTTTTGTCAAGCAAATGGATATGCCGTCGTATCGGCATAATTGATAGGAGACGGGGTTCTCTAGCCGACGGTAGATCCGCGGGGATGAAGGTGGTGTCGTCCGGGTCGAGATTAACACGGCAAGGGTTTATCCAGGTTCAAGCTCCGCAACGGTGGCGTAGCCCTACGTACTGCTATAACTCACTATAAAGGCAATAGCCGTATTAAAGGCTACAATGAGCATGTATGAATGTGTGCCTAAAGGTTTTCTGGGCTCTGTCTTATATAGGCGGTCAGACCTAGGGTTACAAGGGAGTTACGCGTCTGACAAGAATACAGAGTCCTAAACCTAGCCGACGGAGTTACCGCCTTCCGTCTTGGGCTTGGTTGCTTCGTGGGCTTCAGTCTTGGACTACCTCCTCGCCGGCCGCCTTTCGCCTTGTACGTCAGCCGTCTGGGCCGCCCGGTAGGCAAAAGCCTTTACCACCACTTTGGGCCACCCTAGACAAGCCGGATTGAACCATGTTAGAAATACCCCTACTTGATATATCCCCCACAGGATAGTTAATGTGTAATAGGCTATCACCAATAGGATTGCTTCTGTTGGTAGCCGTATAATTGCTAGCCACCAGAGAACTTTCACAAACAGAGATTTATCCTTAAAAATGTGGTGGCTGCTCAAGAACTGTAATTAAAGGTCTTAAGCAAGGAGACCTTAGCTCCCCTATCCTGTTAAAACATGTGGCTGTTGTTTTTTTTCTAAAATGCTACCTAAAGCGGAGGGGCTTGATCAAAGGGCTTCTACCTCAAGTGGTCCCTGGTTGGTATCATCAGCCTCCAGTATGCTGATGATACCATCTTGTTCTTAGAACCTAAGGAAGAGTTTGCTAGAAAAAAGAAATGGTTCATGTCTTGTTTTGAAAATATGACGGATATGCGTATTAATTATCATAAGTCTGACTTGACGAGAATTAATATGGAAAGCTTCTTCACTATAAGAGTATACTAGTAAGTAAATCTTGCATTGCTAGCATACCTATGTACCTTTTATTTGTGATTAATTTTGCTAAGTGGGTTATTAGATCTATAAATCTCAGATGTCTCATATCCCGAGAAGTGACACTGGTGGGAATAAAAAATACCACCTTGCTAACTAGGGAAATGGTTTCTCTTAAGCAAGAGTTTGGGGGGCTTGGAATTCAAAACTTAAGAGATTTTAATCTTCGTTTGCTGGCCTCATGGATTAAAAGATACCATATGGATTGAAATAACATTTTGAGGCAAATTGTAGATTATAAATATGACTTGGACCCAAATATATTTTGAGCTAACCCCACCTCATGTTCCCCTTTTTGGAAAGGGGTAATGTGGGCTGCCAAGGCAGCTAAAATGGGTTACAGGTGGAAGATTGGTAATGGGCAGAAAGTTAAATTTTGGAGTGATGTCTGGATTGGGGCTTACTGCCTAGCTATATTTTTTTGGAACTTGTTTGTCATTGTTAATGAACAAGACATTATCGTAGCTCCGGCTTGGTTTTGTGGTGATCTCCCTCACCTTTAGGAGTTGTGTGAATCAGGAACAATTACATAGATGGTTAGAACTAGTTCAACTCATTAGCACTATGGAGTTGTTTTTGGAACCAGATGTTCCTGTTTGGATGTGCCACTCTTCAGGTGTATAGGTGTATACAGTGTGAGATATTTCTATGCTATTATTAATAATAGGGGTGTTATTCATGTTCATACTCCAGCTGTTTGGAGTCTGCATGTTCCCCCTCGCTTGCATGTCCTTCTGTGGGTGTTGGCTAACAATAAAAATTTAACTAGAGATACACTTGCTAAACAGAGACATGTAGTGGAAGGGTCTAGCTTGTTCTGTTCTGAGACAGAAACCTTCTACCATCTCTTACTTGATTGTTTTGTGGCTAATTAAGTTGGTTTGGCCTGTTATTTCTGAGATGCTCGGGGTTTCAGTGGAACGAACTTTGAATCTGTTGCTCGTTGGTGGCTCAGTGAGAAAAAGAACTCAATGATTAACATGACTTGTACGGCCACCTTATGGGCAATTTGGAAATTACGAAATGCTATGTGTTTTCAGGCTAAAGCGTGACCAGGAGATCAAGACATATGGAGGCGAATTGTGGTGGATCTGGAGCAATGGAAGGTTCTATCTGCCCATGCCATTTCAGAGTTGTTGTCTAGAAATATTAAGAAGTTGAACAAGCTGAGAGGGGAACTACTGCGCATTATCTGGACATGACCAACCTGCGGAGTGATGAGGATGGCGACTTCTCTTAGCTGAGTAAGATGGAAACCTGACAAATACTGCTCATCGAGTTCAGTGCGCTCCAGGAATGAATGCTTGTAGGTTTCCAAGTGTTGTAAATAGAGGAGTGTCTATATGAAGCTCGTGCGTTATAAAATTTGAACGTGGTGACTTCTGTTTTCAATGAAATCGGGGGAGACCCCTTTTATCTAAAAATGATAGTTAATGTGTAATGGTAGATAAAATCTACAAGCTAACTACCCATATGCATCATCTTGATGCAGAGGCTGGGACTACCCTTTTCTAAAAAAAAACCTGATCTTATTTTCCTAGGTGCGCCATGGTGATCGTATAGCTCAGGCGACTTTTCTCTTCAGGGTTTTGCTAAGTCTCAATCGTTGAGATTTTTTTGGTCTAAATTGTTTCAAGAAACTATAGTTCAGAGTATGTTTCCAAATTCATTATGACTTAAGAAATCCAAGTCAATCGAGACACACCGAAATTGGTTGTCTACCAACCCGCAATATTAACTTTGGATGAAATTCCAACCAACACAAAATATAAAGGTGAAAGTGGTCCCGACAAAACGGTAACATGAATAAAAGTTTGTCGTTCAGCCTTCTTGCCCGGCCTTCTTTGCTTGATCAATCCCATCCCGTGATGGATTCCTTGAGCTCTGCATCAAAGCCATGGGCCCGCAGCGCTCACTTGATTGATCATTGACGTCTAGTTAATAGTTTCTCCAAGGCATTAGCAACCAAGGCGATATTTCCGCATAGAAGTTTTGTGGATAGGTATTGGCGGACCAAAATGATACCCACATGTTTCTAGAGCAGAACTTGTATTTATTCCTATGAATCAACTACATACAAGTTTGCATGATTTTAGAACATCCGCTAGCTCTTTGATGCCTTGGTCGTTAGGGGTCTCTGTTCATGTCACTTCCTTTCCATGTGGATAAAACCTCTTGATACACATCATAAACATGTTTATTCCCACGAATCACTTGTGGCCAACACCAAACCACCTTAGGGTCATTTTAAATACACTTTAAAAAAATTGGACATGTTAAATGAAATTTTATTATATCACTATTTTACTAAAGAGAATTTCGAGAATGCTATAATTTCAATACAAACTATCAGTTTATTGCAATTCTTGTTTTCCTTCCTTTTTACTCTAGAGTAAAACCTTTTTCTCTCTTTGGCGCTAGCTTTTTTTATTGGCACAACAAATTTGTATGAGCAACTATTTGTGCCTAGCCCATTTCACCTAGCCTACGGCCATAGCTGCCTTATTCGTCGCCTAAATGAGCAGTAGTTGGGCCACATATAGCAACCCATTAAAAAAATTAAAAAATTGAATCTTAGAAAAAATATAAAGTTTTTTTTTATTTTTAAATTCAATTAACAATGGAAAAATATTTTACTTAGTCTACATTTTACAAACTATCACATGAAAAAACATCGTTGAACGTATTTTGAACCTCAAATTTATTTTCCAAATAGATGGAAATTTTTTTGAAGCCCATGGAAATACTTTCAAATCTAGTGAAACCAATTTTGAATCCATATGAAAAAATTGAAGCTAGTGAACATTTCTTTGACTCTACTGATATATGTTTTTGACTATGAACTATTAGAAAAACATGAACATTTTTACTTAGACCTGGACACATTTACAAAAAACAAAAAAATTAAAACGAAAATAAATATTAAGGAATGTCAAAAAAATAAACAGAAATATAAAGAAGAATAAAAAAAGCAAAAAACATAAAAAGGATAAGAAACCAAAACATAAAGAAACAGAGAAAGAAAACCGTTTAAATGGGCCTGCGCGATAGAAAGACCCTGCAGGCGGCGTGGGCGAGTTGCAGCGCAATGGGCGGCTAATAGGAATCCGGCAAGACAGTGGACCCTTTAGAATACGGGCCAGACTCAACGATGTGCAGTAACGTAGGCCCTGGCCTTGTTGAAGATAGGCCATCTTGCAACCTGTTTGTATCTATTCGTAAAATTTGCTAAAAAGAATATCTATTTTGTAAAAAAAATCTCGAAAAGAAGTTCTCGGGCTCCGTCTACACTTTCCGCGGAAAGAAAAACTATTCTGTATCATGTCGTAGAAACTTTGAATTCTCAGAGTGAAATGCATGCACGGTTCTCAAACTTGTTGCCTATGTCCAAAACGGTTCTTGATCTCACAAATGATCTAATATGGTGACATACGGTCCGACACAAGATTGACCCCACATTTAGGCTGTCTAATATGGTCCCTAATCTTGCTCAATATATCCACATATGGTCCGACGTACATGTCCTAGTATAGGTTTGAAGCAGAAAATGCTTTAAACTTTAAAGATTCATATCTTTTATTTTGTCTATCCAAAATTTACAAATTTTACATTTCTGAAAACCTTGGGAAGATTAGAATAAAATGACAAAGTTAGTTTTAAATTTTCATAAAATTTAAAACATTCAAATTTCAACTGAGAAATTTGAGTATTTTATTATATCTTTAATCCTGCAAAACCTTTAAATTAATTATTTTTCAAACGGAAGCTAAGGATCATATATTTCTATTTGTACCAATAAAATATATTTTGCCACTGTTCAAAAGTAATTTTGTTAAACTTTTTTGAAACCTATCCCATAATGGATTTATAAACTAAAATGATTTTCCAAATATACATAGGGGCTGGAAATATTTTTTCTAAGTACTAAATATTTTTCCTACCATGCCTCTCTCTGTCACTTACCAGTGGCGCCTATAAGGCCACACGTCAACAAAATACGGGCCAATCCAGTTTTAGACCGTGGCTGCATTTTACTCGTCACCGGGTTTATCCATGCATGCATGAAGTAGCTCATTTAGCATGCATTTCATGGCTAGGTACCGATCGGCTTTGAGGAATTTTACTCTTCTTTTTGTTTTTTCCGGGGTAATTTGGTAACTCGTACGGCAGCTTGTAGTAGCAACTTTCCGAAAGCGTGGAAGATTGTACATGTTGTACTTCACATAGTAACATATACATGATGAACTGCATTGCGTGTATATGTAGTTATGGACGCATCTGGTTTTGAAACCGCCCCAAAAAGCTGGTTTTGCAAAAACATAATAAGCTTTTAAAGGATATACAGAATTAGAGATAATATAAAATACTCAAATTCCTTGGTTAAAATTTGAAATTTTTAATTTTTGTCAAAATTGGAAAGTAACGGCCGGTGTCATTGTATTCTAATCTTCCCAAGGTTTACAGAAAGTTACAATTTGTAAATTTTGGATAGACAGAATAAAGATATGAATTTTTTAAGTTTAAAACATTTTCTGCTTTGAATCGATACAACGACACGTCAACAAAACATGGGGTCAATCCAGTTTCGGACCGTACGTATTGAGCAAGATTAGGGACCGTATTAGTTCATTTTCTGAGTTCAAGAACCGTTTTAGACATAGCCAACAAGTTTGAGAACAAGCATGCATTTCACTCGAATTCTCATCTCTCGGGTCAACGAGGTGACGACGAACGACCATGCGCATCTCTCGTGAATATGCTACCCGAGTTCTGCAAATCGTGTATGGCACTGCGCTGCATGTCTGCATATGTGGTATGGGCGTATGGCATTGGCATTGGCAGCAGTGAAACACGAGCTACCATGGAAAGAACACACATGTATGATGATGATCCATGCTTCGTAGGCTGCATCTGCGCTGCATATGTGGTATGGCATTGGCAGTAGTCAAACACGAGCTACCATGGGAAGAAGTGAAGAACACACATGACATGATGATGATCCATGCTTCGTAGGCTGCATCTGCGCTGCATAGCTATCATGAGATGGATATTAAGACGAGGTACCATCGTTTCAGGCCACAGGGGCACCGCTCCTGAGTAAACAACCATTTCTTTCACATAGTATCGAGCCAGATGATGCAGAACTCTCACTCTGCAGAGCACGCTGTTCACAACAGCAGTGCTGCAAGCAACATATACATGTACCTCCTGCTTCCATATCTTTTGGATTATTGCCTTTCAGGCAAATGGCAGCCTAGCTAGCGATGCATCTGCGTATGCATGTCCTGCGTGATGAGCTTGTCTGAACCCTGGCGATACCCAGTCCCAGAGGTGAAAAGGATACTAACAAAATTTCATGATGTAATTTTCTCTTGTGATAGTACTGTTGTGTTGTTGAAGCGACAAAGTAATCATGACTCTGAGGTCGGGTACATTGAAGATGTTACCCCACCTCAAGAAGTTGGAAATTGTCGAGCCCACTCCCCCTGTGTCGCGCCCAGGCGGCACCGGGGGCGATTTCCAGCGCCGCCGCCAGTCCCCACCTCCGCGCCCCTCCTCGCCGCTGCTGACGCCGGCCTCCGCGCCGCGGCAGTGGCGGCCTCCCCGCTGCCAAACAACTGGTGGCGGGGGTGTGGTCCCCTCGAAGTGGCGCGGCGGGCGTCGGACTCGGCTGGTGTAGAAGGAATAGAGAGGGATTGGTGGAATAATTGATTGTATTGCTGAGCCTCGTGGGCATATATATATATATATATATATATATATATATATATATATGTACATGATCTTCTTGGAGTATAAGACAAGGTAAAACAAATCCTACCGTATCCTATATTTCCTAACTAATCACGATACTCAACATCCCCCTGCAGTCACAACGGTAGCGATGCAGACGGTGAGACTGGAGAAGAATCCAAAGGTGAAGCCGACGGACATCCCCACTACAGTCATAACGGTCAACGCATCGCGGAGGTTGTGGCTGGAGTGGACAGCCGACGAGGTTGCTCAAGCAAGGCGGTAGCCCTTTGTGCCGATGTGGAGGTAGCCGAGAGCGTAGGGTGGTGTAGCCGTAGTCAAGGTAGCCGTCGAGGGAGCCGTGGTCGATGTCGAGTCGGGTTTGCCGGTGTCGAGTGAGCCATCGTGGAGCCGCGGGCGCAAGGGAGCGCCCGAGTAGTCAGGGCGCAGTGGTGCACCTGGTAGAAGATGATGTGGACGAGGCATCACGCCAGGTTTTCCTAGCCTGGGGACACGTCGTGGACGAAGGCACGCATCGGTATTGCCAGCACCGGACATGCGTAGACAGAGGTTTGTCGGTGTTGATGAGGCACCGCACCAGGATTGCCAAGCCCGTGGACACGTCGTGGACGAAAGCACAAGTCGGTGTCGCCAGCACCGGGCATGCGTAGACGGGGACCAGTAGGAGTTTTACGCCAGGTCGGAGGGGGCCAGCAGAGGAGGACTCGACGACGGTGGCGGCGCCAAACGGCGTGGGGTAGAAGGTGCCGATGTTTCCCGCGGTTGTCGGAGTAGATGAAGTGGTCGGGGAAGATAACGGTGACGCTGGCGATGAGCTGGTACTGGACGGAGACGAAGTTGTGATTGGCGGCGGCGACGGTAGCCCGTAAAGGGCCACGACATTTGCCTGGAGAGGCGCGACGGCGGCGGTAGCCTGAGAAGGGCCACGGCATCGCATGTAGAAGCGCGGCGACGGTGCTCGAAGTAGGCGAAGAAGAGCCCAACAGCATGACGAAGACCAAGCACGGACGGTGGCATTCCTGCGCCTAGGAAGACGGCGCGGCGCATACCACGGAGACATCAACACGCGGGGACGGCGAAGCGGACCGCGTGCCGCGGCGCTACATCCCGGAGGGGCACCGCAGCGGCGACACGCGTGTCAGGGCGATGGTGGGGACGACTTTGGGGGCGGTGGCGTTGACCGCGTGTCACGGTGCTACGGCCCGAAGGGGCGACACATCGGCGACGAGCGGGTCGGTGCAGCCGCGGGGATGACCTCAGGGCGGCGACGTGGACCGCGTGCCGCGGCGCTACGGCCCGAAGGGGCGACGCAGCGGCGATGTGCGGATCGGTGCAGCCACGGGGAGAACCACAGGGTGGTGGCACTATAGCCCGAAGGGGCGACACAGCGGCAGCCCCCGATGCTCGATCTGTGGTGGCGCGCACAAACTCGGGGGCGATCTTCACGGGAACCTGCGAAGGCGCACGTAGACGACTGTACGGGTCGCCGCGCGGCGCGGATAGAGCGGATCACGGGCGGGCGGGTGATCAATCCGATCGCTCGTAAGGTGGAGAAGGCGCCGCTCGGCGTGAGGTGGGGCGGCGAAGAGGCCGAGCGGCGAACGCAGCGCCGACGTGAGGCAGCCGGAACACGGCGGAGGCGCTCGAGTGATCACGGCGGCGCCGTGGGTGAGGTGGCCACGGTGGAGGCGGGGTGGGATGGAGGCGTCCCGATCGGAGCATGGCGATGACGGCCGGCGCAAAACAACGGGCAGGCAGACACGCGGAGGGCGGCCGTTTCGGGCCGTCGCGTCGCGCGAAGCCGCCTAGTCGGTGAAGAGCCCACGCGGACGGCGGCTGTGATAGGCTGCCACGTAGCGCGAGAGGCCGCCGTGTCGGAGTATAGGCACACGAGGGTCAACGGTGGCGGTGGGCGACGCAAACCGATCTTAGATCGGAAAACCAAAAATGAAACGCCGATCAAAACAACCGGCGAGAGAGAAAACCCTGAATCAAAGGATCGGGAAAAAGACTCTAGGGCAGCCGATCGACACGACCGGTGGACGAACCCTAGGTACAGGCGGCGCGGCCCCCGACAGAAATCATGGAGATCGACCTCCCAGGGGCGGCGCGGTGCGGAAGCGGCGGCTAGGGTTTAGGATCAAGGTAAGGCTAATACCATGTAGAAGGAATAGAGAGGGATTGGGGGAATAGTTGATTGTATTTCTGAGTCTCGTGGGCATATATATATGAGTAGATGATCTTCTTGGAGTACAAGACAAGGTAAAACAAATCCTACCGTATCCTATATTTCCTAACTAATCACGATACTCAACAGCTGGGACGAAGATGGCGGGTCGCCGGCGCTGGCAGGCCAGAGCGGCGGCTCCGGGGACCGTGGGACTACGGCTGGGCGGCGGATCCGGGGCTCCTGCGCCCGGACCTGAAGGGGGCGGGTGACATGGATATATATCTCGGGTACCCTACCGTGAGAGTACCTGGTGCACGTGACGACTGAGGCCCAATTACAAAGGCATGCTCGAAGCCCAAGACAGGAGGCCCAAAGAAGATGGAGTACCCTCCAAGATTTAGACATAGGCATAGTCGGTTAGGACTTTCCTTACATGTATACCAGGTCGGTTACGAACTCCCGAGACCCAGCCTATTTAAAGGCTGGGAGGGGAGCCGATCTGGGACAAGCCATACTCAAACCACCAAAGCCCTAGCGAGATCGACATCTCGCCAGAGCTCCCTTGTAACCGCATAATCTCACACGATCAATAACAGACAAGCAGGAAATAGGGTCTTTACCTCCACCCAAGGGGACTGAACCTGGGTAAATCTTTGCCTCTGCTTGTCAGCCGATGAAACTACCAGCACTACCACATTCTCTCCCCATAATCTCAACCCTAGGTCCTTAACCATGAGATTTGATGAGGGTACCCCTCGTCAATTGGCGCCGTATGTGGGAAAGAATAGTGCTGGACTCACGGTCTCTTCGGTTCCATCAGAAAACGGCGACTCGCCGATCGGATCTACAAACGGCAACTCGCCGGCTGCATCAACAAACCAAAACTCGCTGACTCGGGCGGCACACGGCAACTCGCCGAATCACTCGACAAACGGCAGCACGCCAGCTTCACCTGCAAAACGTACATCAGATCCTCTGATGGATTTCGAGCCACACTCGCCAGATTTCTAGAAGACCTTCTCCGATCTCGAGTCAGGTTTGGGTTTAACTGTTGGTTCGTTCAATTTTTTCGTAAACAAGCTTGGTACGCAGGATTTGACAGATCCACGCCAACTCGCAACTTCCGTACCCGAGGCTCCGTCGGTTGCAGCTCCTTCGACTGCGGATCCATCAACTGCATCCATACCGTCGTCGATTCTCCAAGCTTGTTCGTCTGCAACATCCATGTCCACTCGGGAGATGAATGAGCTCATCGAAGAACTCCAAGGAGAAGAGGCCGACTCAGCATACCGCACAAACGATCCCGAGTTTGATCTCCCACTCGAGGATACTTTCAACTGTGGGATCTCCCTCAGCGACTTCGATGAGCCCGAAAATCATTTCGACAACTACGTCGACTCCGAGATCTGCACCAACAACAACCTCGACTTCGAGATTCATAACAATTTCGCTGACGCCGAGATGAGCATAGGCGATGAGGACATCGACAGCGAGCTCCGTCTAGACGGACCACTCGATGGGCATATCGACTCCGACATGAGCCTCGATGAAGACGTCGAGTCCATGACGGAAATCGAAAACACATACACATACCCTCGGGTGATACCCCAGCAGGTCTACGTTGCCTTCGCCGCAGAATCTTCTGATGCTGCGGCCAGTCGCAGGCCTACAGAGTTTCCATGCACGGTTACTATGCCGGATGGGGTCACAACTCTTATAATTACTGCTAAAGATGGCAGCAAAAGCAGATAAAGTCATCAAGGAGTGCACAATGATGCCCATGGACGCAACATGGGAGGAGATGTTGACCTTCCAGTACTTCACCTGGCAGGAAACACTTCGACTGCAGCAGATCAGGGCAACACTCGAAGAACGTAAAAAGCAGATACGCTCCATGTCCAAGGTCTTCATGGATGGAGGCAGCGGCATAAACATAATCTTCACAGATACGCTACGCGAAATGAACAGGTCAGTCAAAAACCTGACAAAATCCTCAAATACCTTCCACGGTATCGTCCCAGGCAAAGCAATAAGCCCGGAAGGCACCATACAACTCGACGTAACGTTCGGGGACAAGAATCACTTCAGGACAGAGTCGATCGAGTTCGAGGTCGTTGACTGGAAGTCACAATACCACGCCATACTTGGACGCCTGACGTTTTCCTCGGTTCATGGCGGTCCCACACTATGCATACCTCCAGCTGAAAATGCCTGGACCAAAAGGAGTAATCACAGTCAAAGGAAACTTCCAAAAGTCCGACTCTTGCGACCAAGAGTTTAGCAAAATCTCTGAGATGTTTGGCATGGAAGCAACACTCGCTGATCTAGCGGTCTCCAACGATCGAACACTTATGCCGGAGCACAAAAAAGTGGCAGTCGACAGAGCATTCAACGCCACCAATGACACAAGGTCACATCAGGTGCACCCGACTGACCCGACCAAGACAGTCAATGTCTCGTCGAGTCTGCCTATCGCATAGGAAGGCGCGCTCGTCGAATTCTCCGTGAGAACTGTGATATATTTGTGTGGTGTCCAGCCGACATGCCAAGTATTCCCAGGGAATTCGCCGAGCACTCTCTATAGTTATTTCCAGATGCTAAACCAGTCAAACAAACAATGCGCCGCATATCCGGCCCCAAAAGAACCGCAGTCAAAGCCGAAGTCGACAGACTACTCGCAGCAGGTTTCATCAGAGAAATCAAGAAATCACAATGGGTGGCCAACCCCGTACTCGTAGAAAAGAAGAACACAGATATCCTTCGGATGTGCGTAGATTTCACGGCACTCAATAAGTGCTGTCCAAAGGATCACTTTCCACTACCTCGAATCGACCAGATCGTCGAGTCCACCGCCGGGTGCGCTCGCTTGTCCTTACTGGATGCCTACTCGGGTTACCATCAGATAAGGATGAAGGAAGAGGATGAGGAGAAAACGGTGTTCATAACCCCACTCGGGGTCTACTGCTACACAACAATGCCTTTCGGTCTCAAGAACGCAGACGCAACCTACCAGCGCATGATGCAAGACTGACTCAAGAAGCAAATTGGGCGAAACGTCCAGGTCTATGTAGATGACATTGTCATCACAACAAGGGAGGAAAACACACTACTCGATGATTTGCGAGAGACGTTCGCAAACCTCAAACGCTTCCACATCAAGCTCAACCCAAAGAAGTGCACGTTCGGCGTGCCAGCCGGGCAACTCCTCGGGTATCTAGTCTCAGCTCGTGGAATCGAGGCGGATCCGGAGAAAATACAGGCCATCTTGACGATGCAAAGGCCTTCAAACCTCCATGACGTACAAAAATTAGCTGGTCGAGTGGCAGCACTCAGTCGATTCATCAGCAAGTTGGGCGAGAAAGCACTCCCGTTCTATCGACTGATGAAGAAAGCAGATAAATTCGAGTGGACGTCAGAAGCCGAAGCAGCCTTCACGGACCTCAAGCGAGTCCTCACAAGTCCTCCAATCCTCGTCGCACCAAGGGAACGTGAGCCACTATACCTATATGTCTCCGCAACTAACAGGGTGGTGAGCACCGTACTGGTGGTCGAACGCAGGGAGGAGGGACACACCCAAAGCATACAACGTCCAGTCTATTACTTGAGTGAAGTGCTCTCCATATCAAAGCAGCGGTACCCGCACTATCAAAAGCTGGCTTACGCCATGTTCATGTCCTCAAAGAAGCTGACGCACTACTTCGCAGAACACCCGATAACTGTAATTAGTACTTCAGGGATCGGGAACATCCTCAAAGAAGCTGACGCACTACTTCGCAGAACACCCGATAACTGTAATTAGTACTTCAGGGATCGGGGACATCCTCACAAACCCAATGCAACTGGGCGAGTCGCAAAATGGCTCATCGAGTTAGGACCACGAGATGTCAAATATGATTACCCGAAGGACATCAAAGCACAAGTCTTTTCTGACTTCCATACCGAGTGGATTGAAGCTCAGCTGCCCGGAGCACCAGATATGTCCAACTCATGGACTATGTACTTCGATGGCTCAAAGAAAAACGAAGGCGCAGGCGCGGGTGTCATCCTCATATCACCAAAAGGCGACAAGCTTCTTAATATCCTGTAGATGGGATTCGAGTTCCCATCCAATAACGAAGCAGAGTACGAGGCCCTGATCCACGGCATGAGGATGGCCAAAGCCCTCGGATGCACTCGACTGATGATTTACGGTGACTCGAATCTTGTGGTGCAGCAAACAATGAAGGCATGTGATGCAATCGCAGATAATATGATCGCCTACCGTGACCTGTACAACATCATGGAGGGCAGCTTCGAAGGCTACGAGTTGCGGTACATAGGGCATGAGACCAATGAATAAGCAGATAAGCTAGCCAACATTGGTGCGACCAAAGCACCAGTTCCACCTGGTGTCTTCTTCGAGCGCATCGAACACAGGTCCATCAAGAAAAAACGAGCAACTCCTACATCAGCAGCAGCAGCCAAGAGCAAAGCACCTAGCACAGAGGACCCATCAGTCGAGGTGCTCCTCATCGAGCCAACATGGACTCAACCTTTCCTCGCATACATACTCCGCGGCAAGGTACCTGAAGACATAACAGAGTCACGACGTGTGACTCGACGATCTAAAGCATACACCGTCATCAACGGCGAACTATACAAGCGTAGCGTATCAGGTTTGTTCCAACGTTGCATAGCATTTGAAGATGGCCAAGCCATCCTTCGTGATATTCATGCAGGTACCTGCGGGCATCATGCCAGCAGTAGATCACTCGTAGCCAAAGCCTTTCGCGCAGCCTTCTACTAGCCCACAACACTCAAAGACGCGGAGGACATTGTCAAAAGGTGCATCGGCTGTCAAAAATTCGCCACAAACACTAGTACAGAAAAGCCTTTCGGTGGCGCACCAAAAAGGCTTTCTGTGGCGCATGGTGGGTGCGCCACAGAAGTCACGTCACAAAAATATTTATTCTGTGGCGCACCCCGTCCGTGCGCCACAGAAAAAATTCTGTGGCGCACCCCCAGGAAATAGATGCGCCACAGAAAACAGCAATTCTGTGGCGCACCCCTACCCCGGTGCGCCACAGATATTTTTTTTTAATTTTAAAAAAAGGGCGGCCAGATCTAGATCTAGATTTTCAAAAAAAAAAATCCAAAAATTCAAAAAAAAATAAAAAATCAGAAAATGAAATAATTTGGAAAGCCCAAAATATTTGAATTTTTTGAACATTTTTAACACTCGAAGCATATCTCAAATGATGACTTCCCAGTAGGTCACCCATCCTCAGATTGCTCCAACCCAAGCATGCTTAACTTCTAAGTTCCATTCATTTCAACTACCCTCATGCCACTCAATTTCTTATTGATAATAGTATCATATCAACCCTCTTAACCCTTGTGTATGTGTATATGTGTGTGTAGTTTATGTATGGTATGTGTATATATGTGTTTAAAAATCCAAAAAAAAATTAAAAACTTCAGAAAGAAGATCAAAAAATCCAGAAAAAATCAAAAAATTCAAAAAACAAATCAAAAAATCCAGAAAACTTCAAAAAATCAAAAAAAAATCAACAAATCCAAAAAAAATTGAATATTTTTATTATTTTTAATTTTTTTGATTTTGTAGAAAAAAATCTTCTTTTTGAAATAACTTTTTACTCTTTTGGAATTTCCCGATTCTGAGAAAAGTTCACCGGGTAAAGCCGGGTGAAATCAAGTTCCTTTTTTCTCACGATTTTTTTAATATATTAAACGCAGTTTTTCGACATCGTCTGCAAAAGTTATGCCCCTGCAAAGTTTTTTTTTCTGTTTTTTGCAGAAAAGGGCAAAATTCATATTTCGAAATTTCTATACCAACTAGACACTAAAACGAAACTAAATGTCAAACGATTTTATTTTTTGAAACTTTTATCATTTTTTTTTCTTGTTTACAGAACTGGAAAGGCGATCCACCGGGGGCGGGGGGGGGGGTAGGCATGCGTGAGACGGATTTTTTTTTCTGTGGCACACCAACCTCCATGCGCCACAGAAATGTGACTTTCTATGGCGCACAGGCCACATGCGCCACAGAAATGTCACTTTCTGTGGCGCACCTTGCCATGTGCGCCACAGAAATGCAACTCCCCATGCGCCACAGAAAGTCACATTCTGTGGCGAACATGGCAAGGTGCGCCACAGAAAGTGACATCACTTTCTGTGGCGCATGGGGCCTGGTGCGCCACAGAAAGTGATCCACAGAAAGGCAGTTTCCTAGTAGTGAAAGTCGCACGCACCCGCATCGGCGTTGAAGACAATACCATTGGCCTGGCCCTTCGCCCAATGGGGGCTCAACATGGTCGGGCCACTCAAAAAATCCTCCCATGGAGGGCATACTCACCTTCTGGTGGCGGTCGACAAGTTCACCAAGTGGATTGAAGCAGTCCCTATCACAAGTTCGACTGCCACTACAGCAGTCAATTTCATAAAATCCATCATATACCGCTTTGGTGTGCCAAGTAGCATTATCACTGATAACTGTACAAACTTCACAGCTGAGGAATTCCGAT
The DNA here is from genome assembly GCA_947311845.1 of Poa pratensis. Classification (NCBI taxonomy): domain Eukaryota; kingdom Viridiplantae; phylum Streptophyta; class Magnoliopsida; order Poales; family Poaceae; genus Poa; species Poa pratensis. Next base: position 32,154,299 of record CAMZMU010000059.1, on the reverse strand, counting down.
CCTTCTGCAAAGAGCAGGACATTACGCTCAATTATGCGTCTGTGGCACACCCGCAATCCAATGACCAAGTCGAAAAGGCCAATGGACTTGTGACGAGCGGAATCAAGAAACGCCTCCTGGTGCCACTCAAAAGGGCCGCGGGTGCTTGGGTCAAAGAACTCCCGTCTGTGCTATGGAGCCTCCGCACAACACCCAATGTCTCAACGCAATTTACCCCATTCTTCATGGTCTACGGCGCAGAGGCAATCCTGCCATCAGACGTAAGGTTCAATGCACCAAGAGTCGAAGCATACAACAAAGACGATGCAGATGAAGCACTCGAAGATGCAGTCGACTTGCTTGAAGAAGCACGCAACATGGCGCTAGCACGCACAGCTGTCTACCAGCAAGACCTCCGCAACTATCACAGCCGTCGACTGCGTACCAGATCCTTCGAGGTTGGCGACTTGGTACTTCGACTAAAGCAAAAGAAGATGCACAAACTTGCTTCTCCATGGGAAGGACCCTTCATCATCACCGAGGTCATTAGTGGTGGAGCATACAGACTAAAGCACGCGAAGACAGGCGAACTCTCGCATAATCCTTGGAACGTTGCGCCGTTTCTATGCTTAGATTGTTTAGTCGCATAATGTAATAGGCACATATGTCGGATGGCTGCAGGTTTTAGACACGCTCTTTTCCTTACCAGGGTACCTAAGGGGACTGGAAGGTTTTTAATGAGGCGGTCTGCAGCCTAACATTCAAAAATGGAATATAGTCAATGATTCCTCATATTTCTCCCTGTTTACTACTCGCATAAACTAGTCGCACAACCTTAGCCTCACCCGAGTACTCGGGGCTGCGCTACTTCAAAACGTGAGCTCTCGCTCCTTCTTCAAACATAATACCCCACCCGCACTCAAACACTCGGGGGCTGGGTCATAAAAAATCATACATAAACAAAAAAGTTGCTCAATAACATGAGTTGAAGCTTCAAACATCGCAAAAATTCACAGCCTCACTCGAACACTCGGGGGCTGTAGAATTCATGTTCTATATAAAGTGTTTTTCATAAACCCCACTCGATACACTCGGGGGCTGCATACATACAAGTAAACAAATATGTACTAAGTACAAGTGGCAAAATTTACACTCGGGGCTGTCCCCTATACAGAAAAACCCTAATCTTCCGGTTCGTCCTTGACTGGAAGAACAAGGCCCATAAGTTGAGCGTGATAGCACTCAACCAACACCCTCGCATAGTCGACTGTATCATCAAGATGTGACTGCGATAAAGTCGATCCAGGAACGGGTGGACGTAGCTGCATATGAGGACGCTGGCTTCGGATATATGCCATCGTTGCGTTGGCTCCATCCACAAGCTTCTGGGTGATAAATTCTTGAATGGGACCGGCACACCGGAAAAGCCCGAGCAACGCGTGGATTCCTTGAGGTTGCGGCCCTGTCGGAAAAAGAATTTGGTTGATGCGACTGAAGGCCGACCTGCATAATTCTAGCAGCATAGTGCTCCGCCACACTCGATCCGTAGAGTCGCGAGTGTGCGTGCTCGGTGCTTATCCAAGCGAAAGTGCTGACGGCCCGTCGTGGGTTCGTCAGTCGCATTGCTCAACTGCTCATCTACACGAGCCTGCTCCGTCTGGAAATCTGGAACAAAACCTGCAACAACACACGTTGGGTGAACAAAAAGGACAGACTATGAACTCTTGAGATAAGAGCAGTCATGCTTGCACTCGAGTTGTCTGTTCACGATCTCCATCTCGCCAAGCACATACTCCTCCCGCTGAGTGGGTAAAGCAGGCCTCGCCCTCATCCTATCCAGCTCACTCCGGGCACTCCCCAACTCTTGCTCCAGTTTTGCGACTCGAGCCTTCATATAACGCATTACTGTGGCATCGTTTGCCACCTGAGCTCGAGATCGAGTAGGGGCGCGATGCCGCGACGAACCAGCTGAAGTCGGCTGCCCGTGGCTGTTCAAACGTCATAAAAATCTCATGTCAGATATGAGATTCATCACAAAGCTCAGTCGAGTACTAGCACAAAGCCTTTCAGGCAACAGCACAAATGGAATTAAGTTCATACAAAGTATAGCAAAAGTGCACGCATACTCGCGTGATCATAAGGTTTCATTACACAACATAAATATGGGTTCGACTACCCTATTTCTCAGACACTGACTCTGACCTAGCCCTATTCTCGCGAGTGGCAACCTCCGCCGCTCGGCGCTCCATAGTAGCTATGAACATGTTGGCCAGTCGAGCGGCTGGTTCACTAACAGATTTCAGAGACATAGGCTTCCCGCCAGGCCTTCGAGGAAGTCAGACATGGCCGCTTCAAAGTCACCCTTTATTCCGTGACCCAAAATGAGCTTGAGGGTAGACTCCGAGCCGCGTACCGTGAGAGCGCGAGCAAAGCTCGCCATGGTTGAAGTCCCCGGTCCAAGCACGCCAGCAAAGCCATCAGCAGTCGACGGCACCTCGCCTAGTGGGAGCACCTCCTTGTACACAGCGCCGAGGGTGCTGGCAGACTTGGCAAGGGAGTCCTTCGCCTGGACAAAGGAAGCACCAAGGTCACCTATAACCTGGTCGAGTGATAACTCATCACTGACCATGTCAGTAGGTGTTGGCACACCAATCGCCTCTGTAACATGAACCAGAAAAAGTAAGATTACTACATACTACCCAACGGGTACACGGGAGGCATACAAAAAGATGGTTCCTTACCTCTCACGTTCTGTGCGAGGCCAGCCAGTCGCTCAGCATACTCCTTCTCGCGCGCAGCGGCAGAACGCTGGGCGGTATCCGCGGCTTTCTTCGACTCGGCAGCTTGAGTGGCAAGAGCTTCTTCTAGCTCCTTTACTCGGGTTTCAGCCGCTGCCTTGTCACCTGAGTTTGGAAAGCAAAGCGGTAAATCAGCATTCGACAAAACAAAGACAGTGCAAAAAGACCTTCGGGTACAGAATCAAATTTCACTTACGAGTGAGCTGCTCCAAGTTAACACGCAGCCTGTCCCTCTCCTGCTCCATCTGAACAAAAGCTTTCCCCGATTCTACCAGATTGAGGTAGTAAGGCTACAAGCAAATGCAATTAGCATAAATCAGCACATATTTCAGACGCAATATATGCGGGTGGTCATAGGACACTTACGTGGTCCATCCAAGTCTCAGACTTGGAAGCAGAAGTCCCGACTTCAGCCGCCGGGGTATCTGCAACCTTGGTGGTCACAAGAGCAGCAGCTGCGACTGCTGGTTGCGCAACCTCCGGGGTCACAGGAGAAGCACCTGGGTGATCAGGAGTCGAAGCCTCGACGACAGGAGGAGTCGTTACTCGATCGTGCTCAGCACTATAAAGCATAAAGGGAAGAGAGACATGAGCCAAACTATCATACAGTAACTTTACATATGCAAAAGGTAGAAGGAACAAACCTCTGTTCTTCCTCTTCTTCGATGTCATAATCGTCAAAGCTTGGACCTCCAAACTGCACGGCGCCACTCGACTGGGGAGGAGGCATCGAGCTCACTGGGCACGCTGCCAATGGAGCGGTTTGGGCAGCGTGGGGTGAGCCCGAGTCGCCATCGTCCCTCAGATCCTTCTCCTTCGCGGGTGAGCTCATAGACGAGGACACATCTTGAACACGGAGGCGCTTGCGAGTCTGAGCCTTGGCCATATCGGGCGCAGGCGAAGCTTCAGCGAGTGCCTCGTCCACCTCTTCCTCAACATTTTCCGTAGGAGAAGTGGTAGCCGATGGAAGGGGCGACTCATCGGCTCCCTTTGCTGGCACATCTTGCACCTCCTGCACCTCTGTCTCTTCAGTCGGGCCATCCTCTGAAAGGGGAGGCAGAGTGGACGCAGTCGAGTGGCCCTGCATGTCATAAACAGGAGACGAAAGTCAGACAAACCAGCAAAATGGCAATGCAAAGAAACAACAAAACTCAATAGATTCACTAACCTCTGGCAAAGGTTTTTCAGCCCCATAAGGAGTGACAGGGCAGTCGACGTTGCAGGACACCAGCTCGCTCTTTGACAGCTCCTCCTTGTTCATTCGAGTGGAGTCAAGAGGACCTTCATACTGCCACATAGGGTGAGCTCGCGCGCGGAGCGGCCACTCCCGCATCTTCACAAAGGTGGCAAGAAGATGCACACCAGTGACGTTGTTTAGCAGTCCTCCAATCGTCTCCAGCAGAGGCGCCGCTTCCGCCATTTCTTCGTCGAAAGCTGATGGTCCCAGGCTTTCGTCCTAGCGGCTATACCAGCAGTCGAAAATGTTGGGACCCATTCCTGGTCGACACGCACATAAAACCACCTTTTCCTCCACCCTTGCGCCGAGTCGACTGGCTTCAGGGCAAAGTATCGGGTGTCGCTGCGCACTTGGATCCCAAGGCCTCCAACTAGATAGGTTCGGCCGCCTCGGTTGTTGGGCCGGACCATGAAGATAGACTTCCAAAGGGCCCAGCTGGGAGCAACTCCCAGGAAGCACTTGCACAATACCATAAAACAGGCAATGTGCATAATGCCATTCGAGGTGAGATCTTGGATCTGCACCCCGTAGGCAAACAGCAAGCCATGAATAAAGTCGTGGAGGGGAAAAGACAGACCCCTAGGCAAAAACTCCGCGAAACATACGCGCTCATTGGCGCGAGGCTCGAGGAGTACCTCTTTCAATGGCGCACGGACAATAAGGTGGTCCACCTGCGGCAGCAGTCCGTCCTCGCGGAACTTCTCGAGATGTGCCGCCTTGATTGTGGATTTCACCCAGTCGCCGTCGCTCTTCTTGAGGTCGACGGCGGACGCAGATGCGCTAGCCGCAGTCTTCTTCCCCTTCAAAGCGGCCGCGTCGGTCGTGGGCGCATCGGCGGCAGCTTTCCTCTTGGGCGCCATGGTTGTGGTGGCTAGGGAGTGAATAAGGAGCTCAGACGCAAAAACAATGGAGGTGGAGCAAGAGGAAGACGATGGAACAGGGGCGGCGCGCAGAGCAAATGACAAGTAAAAATAATGCCAGTGTCGTCCCTCCTATTTACTACAGATCAAAATCGATCACAGCCGTTAAAATCGTAATCGTGCGTAAAAAGTGGCCGGCCACTCCGCCCACTACGCACGCAAAAAGAGGAGCCATCATCACGCCTCCGTAAAAAGTGGGTCAGAGTGGTCAAATCAAGTCCAAACGGCACTGTCGTTCGGTCAGCACTGCACAATGGGCCCACCTGTGTCACGTCCCATCCATCACAGCATAACGCACGCCACCGCGTGTCAGGAGGCGCAGTCGCCAGAAACGTCATCCCTGACGTCATTGCAAGCATCTGTTCAGAAATACAATCGAGGCTGCCCAACGCATATTGGTCAATCGACTGCCTTGTTTGGTTCGGGTGAGGAAGAGCAATGTTAAGGCAAAATTGGTCAGTCGACCGTTCCTTCGACTGACGCATATTACTCCCATCAGGAGCATATCAAAAAAAAAATCTTCGACTGGAGATGCTCAAGAAAAAAATGATTTTGAGATTATCCTCCATTACAAGCAATACAGCATAATCTCGGGGGCTACTCCCATCGGGAGCACTGTTGTGCACCCGATAGATTTACGGCAAAAAATTTATTCGACTAACATATGAAGTGGTAAAAGATCTGAGATTATCCTCCGTTGCAAAGCAATAAAGCAAAATCTCGGGGGGCTAATCCTATCGGGAGCGCTGTCGCGGACCCGATAGAATAACGGCAAAGCATCAGTCGACAAAGGTTCGACTCAGTTCATATGCAAAATCATACTCAAAACATTCCCGAGTTGCGTCCGCCGCAGATACCTCGGATGCTGCATGCATAGTGCAAAGGTAAGACCCGCCGAACTTTCGAGATGGGCTAAGGACCGTTCCAGCAACGACAATCCTTATGCTTTCCGTGTCAGCAGATATGATGAAAAATCCTGACGGACGCATTGGGTAAATTTCAAATCTATACTGCAGATCGACTCAGTAAGACCTCCGCGGCCTAGTCGAATCTGACCAGTTGGTTCCAGATTCGAGTCCAGGGACTCGAGTTTGATTGAAAGCTAGTAAGGTTTTACCCGAATGTGTAGTTAACCAGTCCCGATCCGTCGAGTGTACTGGGTCTGCTAAGCTATTATCCCTTGATCATCATAAGCCAAAACCACAGTCGATGAGATACTCGACATAGCCAACGTGTGCTATTCATACAGGAATTCCAATTATAATACAAAGCATATGACGTACACTTACGAAAGAGTCCATGCCCGATTCTTCGAGTCAGACAAGTACTCGGTGGATACTGACATGGATATATATCTCGGGTACCCTACCGTGAGGGTACCTGCTGCACGTGACGACTGAGGCCCAATTACGAAGAGCATGCTCGAAGCCCAAGATAGGAGGCCCAAAGAAGATGGAGTACCCTCCAAGATTTAGACATAGGCATAGTCGGCTAGGACTTTCCTTACATGTATACCAGGTCGGTTACGAACTCCCGAGACCCAGCCTATTTAAAGGTTGGGAGGGGCGCCGATCTGGGACAAGCCATACTCAAACCACCAAAGCCCTAGCGAGATCGACATCTCGCCAGAGCTCCCTTGTAACCGCATAATCTCACACGATCAATAACAGACAAGCAGGAAGTAGGGTCTTTACCTCCACCCGAGGGGCCTGAACCTGGATAAATCTTTGCCTCTGCTTGTCAGCCGATGAAACTACCAGCACTACCACGTTCTCTCCCCATAATCTCAACCCTAGGTCCTTAACCATGGGATTTGATGAGTGTACCCCTCGTCAGCGGGCCTGGGCCTGGCCGTTCGGACGGCAGGTCGGGGTCGTCGCCATCGTGGCGGCACGGGCGTTGGGCTCGGTCGGGCGCGGTGTGGTCTGCGGCGGCGGCGCGTGGAGCGGGGCGCGGCCTGGTGGTGTGGGGCAGCGGCGGCACGCCAGGAGGTCGGGGCCCGTGCGGGCCACGTCTGGGCCGCGCAGGCCCGACGCATGGAGGGGATGCTACGGCGAGTAGGATGCGCGGGTGGCGAGGAGGAGACTCGGGCGGCGATGGTGGTGCGCCCCTGGCTGCGGCAGGGGTGAGGCCGGGGAGGAGGAAGCCGGGGAGGCAGCCCCGGAGCTACGACTACGGTTGGTCCGTGGTCGGCTTGATGCTTGCCGTGGCGTGAGGTGCCATAGTGGCTGCGACAAGCGGAGATGGTGGTCTGGCCGGCCCTCGATTTGCGGTTCGTGGGGTGTGCGACACATCACCGGGTGAAAGCCCGCCCCAAGTTGTCGGCCGGGGCCGACGACGGCGATGCCCTCGGGTGTCGCGTCCTTCTTGAATGCGTTGTCGAGGTGGTGTTCTCGCTTCTCCACACCGGGTTCTCTGGGGAAACCCCAGATCCCACGCGGGATCGGGCGAGGGAGGCGCTCCTGCGTCGCTTGCCTCTTGGGGCCTCGCCTTGGATGTTCCGCCGGCCAGAGGGATCTGCGGAGCGGTGGTGGTTGGCGGCGGCGAGTTTTCATCTCCGGCTAGGTGGTGCGCGGCCCTGGGCCGGAGTGGACGCCGGAGCGGCGGCTCCGGGCTTCGCCTCCGCCGTGCTGCGTTGAGGTGGTGGAGCGTTGACTCTGGTCGTTTGGGCGTCTTGGTCGTTGGCTCGTGCGGAGCGCAGCCTTGGGGCTGGCGTAGATGTTGGAGCGGCAGCTCCGGATGTTTCGCATCCGCTGTGAAGCGTCGAGGCCACCTCCGCCGTGTTGCGTCGAGGTCGTTTGGTGTCGGCTTTGGTCGCTAGGGCGTCTTGGTCGTCGACCCGTGTGGGGCGCGGCTTTGGGGCCGGCGTGGATGTCGGAGCGGCGGCTCCGGATTCTCACCTCCGCCGTGGCGTTGAGGGGTTTTGGTGTCGGCCATGGTTGCTTAGGCAACTTGGCCGTCGACCCGTGTGGGGCGCGGCCTCGGGGCCGACGTGGATCGAGTTGTATTTTTTTCTTTCTAAGCCTTGTTCTTCATGTTTGTTTCTAATTTATCAATATAAAAGACAAAGATTTTGCCTCGTTTCGAAAAAAAAATGTTTGAGATATATAGCATGGTACTTGCAAAAGGCCTGGCCGGTTGCTGTTCCTCTGATGGCAATGTGCAACGCAAGACAAGGCTGGTCTCCATGTGAACTGTGAGGATCTTTTGGGTTGATTTGCGACTGTCGCAATACATACATACATGTTATACAAGGAGAAACTTTTACTATGCACATCGCCAAAGATTCGGTTTATTAAACAGCAAGGAAATAATCACATGTCATGATTGTTCTTCGCTTATCTCTGCTGCTGCTGCTGCTGCTACCACTACTGTACATCATCCAATTCCAATACCACAGACCTCATTCCAATGCCAAACTCACAAAAATCATCTAAAAAAAACCACACAAAGCAACAATGAATAGCTGTACACGCTCAGCGCATCTGAAAACTTTACAGGTCTAGTTGCCAAAAGCTCGAGGCCTTTACACTGCTCTAACATGAGATTTTCAGGTCTTACAATGGCCGAGGCCCGGCGAGCTCTTCAGCGTGCAGGCAATTACAGTGCGACGCTATAGGCGCGTACGTACAACTGTTATGCAGCCTTGGTCATCATGGTAAATAGTCCACTTGTGAAACGGACAACGGGGTCATTAGACACGTCCAAAGATGGCAGATTACGACGCCCACAGTGAAGGGGAGCTGTCCATCTTTTTCCTTGGGGCACGGCGCAGACGCCACAGCCTCTGCATCACTCCATCCATCGACACGAAGTCTACTTCGACTCTGAATTTTTGGAGTACAGTTCACATGATCTGATCGCCATCTACGTACATGAACTCTGCTGATTTTTGGGTCAAAGAAATGCTGTTTTGTGATTCAGAGGCGTCTGTTGAACATCTTTTTTTACGATGTGTAAAATTATGAGATTGACGGAATATGATGGATGATTATTGAGCCTCATGGGTGAGTATATATAGGGTACTAGATTTGGAGGGCAAGAAGCCTCTCCTAGAGATAAGGTAGGAGCCGGATTACAAATCCTAAACTACCAAATACATGCACACGGAATATATCTCTAACATCCCTCCGCAGTCGTAGCGGTAGCGTCGTGAACAACTGGAATGTCGCGGACGGTCTGACTGGGGATAAACCGAAATAGAATCCAGTGGGCTAACATTCCCCCGTAGTACGAGCCGGTATGTCGTGGACGGTGTCGTGGCACAGATGCTTGGACTGTAGAGGAAGCTGATGAGTGCTCAAGCGAGGCGGTAGCCCTTTGTGCCGATGTCGAGTGAGCCGAGAGCGTTAGGCGGTGCAGCCTTGGTCGTGGTAGCCGTGCGAGGGGTCGCCGTGGTCGATGTCGTGGTCGGGGTTGCCGGTGTCGAGGTAGACGCACAAGAAGCCGCGGGCGCATAGTGCGCGTGAAGAGTGACGGAGACGCGTCGAGGCAGTCGTCGAGGATGCCGATGCCGAAGAAGACGCAGTACGAGCCGTCGAGGACGAGGTGCGGCCATTGTTTTGCCGGAACAAGGTGCACGTCGGGGACGAAGGCATACTCCGGCTTTGCCAGAGCCGAGTATGCATTGAAGAAATCGGTGACGCGGTCGAGGCTGTCGTAGAGGAGGAAGTCGATGCCGAAGACGTTGTCGAAGCCGATGTAGATGAGGCGCCATCCGGGTTTACCAGACCCGGGGACACGTCGGGGACGAAGGCACACACCGGTGTTGCCAGTACCGTGCGTGCGGGGGCAGGGACCACAATGAACCTTACGCCAGTGTCGGAGGGGCCAGCAGAGGAGACCTCGACGACAGTTGTGGCACCAATCGGCGGGGGGTAGACGGTGCCGATGTCGTCCGCGGTTGCCGGAGTAGACGTAGTCGGGGACGAGGATGATGACGCTGGCGACGAGGTCGTGGCGGACGAAGACGTAGAAGGCGGCGAAGGCAGCGGCGGCCTGGAGTGGCCATGCTGGACGCCTGGACAAGGAGTGGTCGGCGAGACCTATAACGGCCTGAAGTGGCCAAGCAGGTTACCTGTGGCAGGCGTCGGCGTTTACTCGAAGTAGGCGAGGAAGAACCCGGCGGCTTGACGAAGACCATGCCTAGGGAGGCGGTGCGGCGCATAACACATAGAAGTCGACGCGCAGGGACGGCGGAGTGGACCGCGTGCCGTGGCGCTATAGCCCTAAGGGGCGACGCAGCAGCAGCGCGCGGGTCGGGGCGACGGCGGGGTGCCACCAGCGGCGTACACGCCTGGGAAGGCGCGTTGGATGCCGGCAACATGGACCAATGGCGGCGGCGTGGCGGCCCGAAGGGGCGACGCGGCGGCAGCCTGTAGCTCGATCGGTGGTAGGCGCGTGCTCGGGGACGTGCTTGGCGTAGACACGCGTGATCGGTTGATCAGACCGACTCGCGATGTACGCGCCATGGCGAGGATGACGATGCGTGGATCGGAGTCGATGGTGACGTTGTCGTTGAAGTCCCGATCGATGACGGCGAAGACGAACCGGCGATGGAGACCGTGCAGGCGAGGGAAGCCGGCGGTGACACGTCGAGGCGTCCCTTGGATGGCGCGTCCGGCCTTGCTGCGCAGTCGGTGGAGACGAGCCGGTCGGTGCAGAGTCGGCGTCGGCGAATTGGTTGCGATTGCCGGCTTGAATAAGCCGGCCGGTGCGGAGTCGGCGCCGGCGAGTCGGCCGCGATAGCCGGCTGTCGAGGAGCGGGCCGGTGCAGGTCGATGCTGTTGTCGGAGTAGAGGCGCAAGAAGACGACAGCGGTGGTGGGCGACGCAAACCGATCTTAGATCGGAAAACCAAAAAAGAAACGCCGATAAAAAACGATCGGCGAGAGAAAGAAAACCGGATCAAGAGACCGGGAAAAAAGACTCTAGAGCAGCCAATCACATGATCGGCGGACGAACCCTAGGTACGGGTCGCGCGGCCCCCAGGCGAGATCATGGAGATCGATCTCCCCGGGGGCGGAGCGGTGCGGAAGCGCGGAGGCGGCGGCTAGGTCAGGTCGTGCCGCTCTGATACCATGTAGAATTATGAGATTGGCGGAATATGATGGATGATTATTGAGCCTCATGGGCGAGTATATATAGGGTACAAGACTTGGAGTGCAAGAAGCCTCTCCTAGAGATAAGATAGGAGCCGGATTACAAATCCTAAACTACTAAATACATGCACACGGAATATATCGTCCTTTTGCTAAAATGATCTAATGTGTAGTTCAGTTCTCTTCTGATTTACCTCAGTCAACCAATATTACTAATATGTTTGGTAACTGGTTGAACGGCCTGAATCCGTATTGGGATTTTAGCTTTGTGTTGGCTATTTGGAACAATACAAATAATATAGTTTTTAACAAGGTTGGAACTACCAATTTCTTGCAGGTGTTCTATATGGCCAGCAATTCGATTTCGACATGGGCGTACCTTCTACCGCCATACTAGAGGGATATCATGGTCTTTGGGTGCACACGATTGCTGATGGTTGCTCAGGATTTTATCCGACGGGCTGGGTGACGGCATGCTAGTAGACTTAAAGATGTCTGGATTCTTTACGCCTGCTGTTTTCTTCTTGTTGATTTTTGTGAAGACCTTATGTGATCGCTGATTGTAAGACTTTATTACTCTGAAACTTTTAATAAAAAGTTGTATGCATCAATCAATGCATAGGCTGGGGCTTCATCCCCATTTTGAAAAAAAACAATAATGTTGAATTGCTTATTTTTAGGTTGTTTATTTAATCAAGCCATAATGGTTACAATAGCTGTTATACTTAATCTATGTTTTTAGATTGGCTGTTTATCCCAAGTATTTATGTTGTGCAATCTGAAGTTGGTAAGATGCACTTCATTTTCCTTGCCATGAACTGAACATGTAGGTGACTACATACTTGATTATTTTGTGTGACTATGTTTCAATCTTTTTTTTTTAGATGATGTTTCAATCTTGTTATTCAAGTATATGTGTGTGAGTAGATGATATTCCAACGGGGCTTCACCCTTTCCATTACAAGAAAAAAAAGAATAGAGTTTTTGTTCAAAATTAAAGTAACCAATGAAGGGGGAGGGAGCTAAGAAGCGGATTGGGGCAGCACGACTCGAGAAGCCCACTATGAGGCAAAAACTTGATACCACCATCACCACACAAAGACTACTCTAGATATGATCAAAGTAGCCTTAAAAACACCAGAGGAGATAAGTTCTCACACATACTGATCATTCCATCTTCAGCAAGGGCAAAAATGAATATCCAGGAGCCACCACTCATCACAGTCTTTTGCAGAGGAGGATCCCATATCTTCAAGCCTTAGTAATCATCAGCATGGATGAGTGCACTGAATTCCCTCGAGCTCCAGCATCAGCATTGCCATAGAATGTAGCTTCTGTCTGTATCCGCTTCGCCGCGTTTGCCTTCACCATTTCTCTAGTGTCGCCTTTCTGTAACCCTTCCCACTATGATAAGAGAGAAGCAAAAACATATGAAATCTCACAAGGAGAATTCATCTTATGTGTCATCAAAAGTCAATATGTTTCCTTTATCATACCCCCCAACACACCGCAGCTATCCCGGTCATATAAAAAGCCTACCCACCAGACAATAAAGCATAAAACCAAGCAAAAGCTTGCCATGGGTCATTGGGAATCATGTTAGTCCCCAACATATGGCCAGTTGCCCCCTTGGTGACACTTAAAGAAAATATGAACATATAGAGGTGTCCCGGGCCATTTCCTCTGTTTCATATTTTTACAAAGTCAAAACAGTATCTCTAAATAGTTGCCACATAAATACTTTGATCTTAAGAGGGAGCTTCGCTTCCCAGATCAACTTATTGTCCGAGCCAGCTAAATTTCATTCCAGTCAGCGGTAAACCGATATTGACGAAAAAAGACCATTCTTGTTCAATGCCGAGGAAATAGTATCAGGATTCTCATACAAGGATAACACTCTCAATTTCGTAAGCACAAGATTCCACTGATCCAATAATTCCACACGCAAGGTTAGCCTAAAAGATAAATGGTAAGCACAATTGAAAGGTTCCTCAATTGTACAGTCTTGATTCTGACGAATAGAGAATAAGTCAGGGATTGTTCACATAACGGAGGCTCATGCTTGATGCTATCCAGCAAAAATCTCATGATATCACCTTTTTCCAAAATATTTTTTCTGCCAGTGAAATATACATAATTATTGACAACAAAGTTTTCCAGATAGGGGATTCAGTAAACCTTGGTTTGAAATTTACCTCGGAATTATTATAAAGATATTTATCTCTCACCATTTTTTGCCAAATCCCATCATATATCTCTAACTTACACCATCATTTAATCAAGAGACTAATATTTTTTTCTTAATCTTTAATTCTCAGGCCCCCTTTCTTTTTGGACCTGCCAACTTTGGTCCATTTCACCATACAATACCTTTTTCCTTTTTCTTTACATGCCCAAAGAATCGCCTTCGATGCTTATCAAGTTTTTCTACAAAGGTTTTACTCAAAAGGAACATCGACATGATATATAATGGCACATTAGATAGGCAGGAATCCACCAAAATTAACCTACCCCGGATAAAGTCGTATCCCCAACCCCTGCATCAAGTTATTTCACAAATTTGGCATCATAAAATTCCAAGTCAGCAATAGTTAGCTTCTTAAAGATTAGAGGAACTCCCAAATACATCATAGGAAGATTACCAACATGGAATCCAAATAAATTGGAGTAAATTTCAGCAACCAAGTTATCCCTCCCACCATGAAAAGCTCACTTTTTTGGTAATTGTTTTCAAACTAGACATCAACTCGAACATGTATAACAAAAGTTTCCGCTTTAGAGCTTTATCACGGTTGTGTGAGATGCACAGGACACTGTCCTCCGCATATTGTAAGATTGCAATACCAGGCATAGGAGAAGCACCCTGCCTCACACCTCCAACAGCGGTCTCTTTTGCCGCCTGCTCCCATCGATCACTAGAGTTCATGGATCCATATTCCTTACCAGTAGATGAAGCCTGAGGAATCTCTTTGGAGTTTTGCTGTCTGACACTGTGTCCACGGCTGCCGTCAATACGACCGTCCTCGAAACAACTAGCATGAAGTTGCTTGCCCGACCCGGATTGAATTGGCTATGACCGGGGATGAATTGGCCCTATCCATCCCCCGCCTTTCCACCGCCGCCATCACCCATCACCACGGATTAGGAAGGAGATGCGGCTACCTGAGCAAAGGACCGCAGGTCTCCCCACGACCTTGCCCTTCACCAACCAAACGAATCGCCAGGAGATTTTGTGGGTGAGGAAACCCTAAAACTGGTGCAGGAATGACCAATGAGACTGGAGACCTCTGGATGAGATGCGACGACAGCATTAATTATAGGAATACTACCTGAACCTTCATGTCGGCGACCGCCATTAGAGTAGCTCGGTGACCCCATAGCTCCCTAGGTCCTCTCATATCCTCTCTTCTTAAAGTCATAAGAGCATATGTTTTGTGTTCATGTTTACTAGATAGATCTAACCTATTTTTAATTAATAGATAAAACATGTGTGTTTTATTAGTTACGAGATAAATTTTTCTCTATATATAAATATTCAGTTAAATTTCTAGTTAGTAATTTTCTCTACATAAGTTATCCTATCTCGGTCTCAGTTTTATCTATAGAGAGTATATGCAGACAACGTGGTGGTGGCGAGGGGTTGATGTCTTCCCACACCATTTTTTATTAAAATACCACGGGACACCTCCCACATTGGTCTCATTTATTTATTTGTTTATTTATTAAATATGTATCAAAACACTTTATGAAAGTCAGTAAATGCCAGGAAAGATATGGAGCTAACCTTTCAATATTTAGCTCTTTTATGTAGTTGTTTTCCCACTGATGAATCCATCCTAGATACTACCCATGCAGATGGAAAAGTGCGAGAGGAAAAAAAATGATGGATTCATCGTATTTAAGGACCATTTTTTAAATAAAATTACTTGTTGGCTCAACCATGAGCCGCTCCGCATTGTATTCTAACTATAAGCTTCGTATCAACGAGAGGAAATAAGATCACACATATATACATGACTATTTTTCACAACTTTCATGGGATATTTTGTTAACATGCAGTAAAACATTAGTTACGAGACATATTTTGTACTCCGTTACCATGCACATGGTTGTTTTAGTAACAGTACGACGTCAACTTCATAAAAAACCTTTGTGTGGTAACTTTGAAATAGAAAAACATTGAAACACGTGGGTCTAAGTTAATTCTGACGACGAAGACATATCGTAAATCAGATTAATGATTGGGTGTTGCAGTTTTTTTAATTTCTGAATTTACAGTGATTTCTGATGAGTAAGCGATATTGTTTTATAGTATGCATCAATGCATGCGATGACAATTTGCCACATTTTACTTTTTCAATTTGATTTTTTGGCACGACATGGGTCACTGACATGTGGTGATGAGAATGTGGTGAATAATCACAAATCAAAATAAAGCGTGACGAATGAGCAAAAATTTCTGCCTCTGTAACGCTCTGCAATTCATCTACGAATGGTCAAGTTCAGGCATGAGATCCTTGCCGCAATTGTTGAAACTTGCAAGGCAAGGCCACATCCAATCAGCACAGTGAAGAAAGACAGAAACAGAACATGAATGCTTGCACGGCCGGGGCGCAACAGGACGACGAGCACACGCCAAGGAATAAAAGGATCCTTGCCGCCGCTAGCTGCTCCCTCCTCCTTCCCGCACTTCACATCGGCGCGCCACCCACACCAATGGTGCTCTCTCTTCTACGGCGGCGTCAGCTCGGCCAACAAAGACACCACTACACCGTCGTCGCCTCCCACTCCAACGTTAACGGCCACCCTGCAGGCGTGGATGTGGCCTTCCTGCAAGCACCCGACGACCCACTCCTTCTGCACACGTCACGCGCTCGATCTGAGACCACTATTGTTTACGTCGACAAGTACGCACACGGAAGATTTACCCTCACATACTATCATATCGTCCCTTCCACACGCGCCACAGAAAAAGAAACCGGAAGCCCCAGTTTGAAATACTCTCATCCATCAGCACCAGTTCACTTCTCTCCCTAGCTCCCTCCTCCTGCACTTCACATCAACAGCGCGCCACCCAACAACAATGGTGAGGAAGCAACCACTGAGCTCTCTCTTCTACGGCGTCAACAAAGAAACTACCACTCCGCCGTCATCGCCTCCCACTCCGACGGCCACCCCGCAGGCGTGGATGTGGCCTTCCTGCAAGCACCCGACGACCCATTCATTCCGCTCATCGGCCTCCGCGTCCGCTTCCACGGCGGCCAAGAACGCCGCCGCGTCCCTATTCCTCGACTCCGCCGAGTCCTCGTCCTCACCAACTCCTCCGCGCGCATGCACCACGACTGCGCCGCCTCCGACAGCCTCTCCACCGAGTCCTCGGAGGCAGAGGACACGGCCGACGCCATCGTCCGCGGCCTCCGCTCCGACCGCCTCCGCTTCGAGCCCCGCGCGCCCTCCAGCTCCATCCTCGAGAGGACGAAGCCCGCGCTCGGCGGCCACGAGGCTGCGGCGGGGTCATCGTTCGGCGGCGGCGTCGCGCTGGCGCTCGACTCCGCGGACCCGTACGTGGACTTCCGGGCGTCGATGGAGGAGATGATGGCGGCGCGCGGCGCCGTGGGCGGCGACTGGGACTGGCTGGAGAGGATGCTGGGGTGGTACCTCCGCGCCAACGGCAAGGACACGCACGCCGCCATCGTCGCCGCGTTCGTCGACCTGGTGGTCACCACGACGACCGCCGATGGAACCAGGTCCGGCCACTCCTCCTTCACGCTCGCCGGGGAGTGCAGTAGTGCCGGCGGCGGCGGCAGTGGTCTTTCCGTCGTCTGAGGCGAACCAAATCGTCCGTCTCAGGCTAGCCTTTCAGCCGAATATGATATGAGCGTGTTGGTGCTAGGTGTGTGTGCGTGTCTCGATCGATATTCTGCCATGTAAACTAGATGGCTAAATGCAATTCCAGATTGATTTATCCTCTGGTTATTTGATGAGTTGTGTGGTGTGGATGAATGCAAACGATTTGTAATCCGGCGGCACCTAGCTCACTTGTACTAGGGCGTAACCGCTAATTAACTACCGGTACATGCAAGAACATGCGCGCAGGCCGGCGTAACAGCTAACGATGAGAGCGACGTGAGCAACGTAGTAACACAGTACACTACTCACACTCTCAGTAAACGCGTCACTCGCCGGCGTGCGCAGCCGGACGACAAGCAAGAGGGTTTGGACTCATTTCCGACGTAACAGATCTCGTCGCCATACATGTGATGTGAGACCAACGTACGTACAGCGAACGTCTTATCGTCAGCGGTTTGGCCGGCCCGGCCGGGCATGGATGGTCCCCGGCGCGCCGTCGAGATCGATCTGTACCGCCGGTGATGCGGACACCGGCGGCAATCCGTGAACGGTTAGTGTCACGTCCCGAGTCTCAGGTGAAAGAAACGGTGCTGGACTGCTGGAGCACTGTTCGATGCAACGCAGAGCCCTTTTCTCAGGTCCAGTCCCATGTGGATCCATGGAGGCAACTGCTTACCACAGGTACGGAGGACGGAGCCGAGCGCCCCACCGTGGGTGTGGCAGCTGTGCGGTTTTGTCCGGCGCCATTCAATAGTTTGAGACCTTCTTGTTCAAATAGATAGATGTGGCGGCACTGCGCTGCTGGCTGCTGCCATAAAAAGAATCTTTGCCCCACGGTCCCCGAAAACCTCAATTGGAGGCCGGGCTACAGGTAGCCCGGTAGGCGGTATCTCTCCATTCGCTGTCGTTTGCGATCCGCGCCACAGTTCTCCCTACCTCGCGTATATAGCGACTCAGTTCCTTCCAATATCCGTATAACAGGCTGTATTTGAGGCAGCACAAGTTCACACCACCAGAGCCGGCCCATACACCTCACAACAAACCTGGGCCTGTGGCGGTATGTCGGAATTAATTAATTACTACTACTGTGAACCGTCCTCTCCTCATCTCATCGTCTCCACCAAACCCCACGACCTCCCCTCGCGCTGCTTTCTTCCTCAGATCCGGCAAGCGCTAGCTTTGGCACAACGGATTCCGACCTACGTGGTTTGATGCGCTGTGGACCGAGTCACACGGCCGTCGGGAACGGCGACTCGGATACGGTCGTGCCACCGGCTGGAGTGGCCTCCCCTATCCTGTACACACGTATCCGGCCACGCCGCGGCTGGGTGCAGTCTCCCCCATTCTCCGCCCCACGGATCCGGCCAGGCCTTCACCAGAACCATCCTCCCCGGCCCTATGCGACGTGGAGGCGACCACGTCGCGCCGGGAGCGGGGCCTCCGGTTCTTTGCATCGCGGATCCTCTGATGGGTGGTGGTGTGGTGAAGATGTGGAGGCTCTCCCCTCCGAATCCAACGGCGCCGGCGACGTCCGATGCCAGAGGCAGGAGGGGAGGACGTTGCGTGCGTCTACGTCCTAGCCACAGATTTCATCATCTGCATATGATTTTGAAGATGATTTTTGGTTCACTCTGTTTCGTGTGTAACTGTATTTCGTGTTTGTCCAACATTTTCCAATTTATTTTCTTTGATTTTGTCAATCTGCAAGAGTTATGTATATGAATATTGGTGTGTTTCTGAAATATTGACTTGGGGTTGGTGTGTTTCTGAATTATTTATGGGCTACTGAAAATGATGCTATGCAAAATTGCCAATGCGCATGTTACTTATGGAATCGAATTAGTATTGCAAAAATTGTTTTTCAAGTTCTGCTAATCATACAAACTGTGACAGGGTAGGTTTTCTTATGAAGGAAGTACAATTTTTATTTAAGCTTGGCCCATCATGTTCTGCCTGGGCATGCCCATGTACTACTCCGTCGATATACACGTATCCATATCATGGCCCAGCTGAATATTTATTCTGTGATTCGCTGACACATTTTCTGACTCTGCGCCCAGCCGCACAGATAGGAAGCGCCAACGTCAGAGATACCGGGCTACCTGTAGCCCGGCCTCCAAAAGTCCGCTCTCCCGCGGTCCCTGCCTATGTCGAATCCATACCCTCGCAGAAAAGAGCACCGAAGTGCCTCGCCCCGGCGATGCCCCAAAGGAAGGCATGCCGCCTAATGGCCGAAATTACAACATTAGGCAAGGAAGCAACATGTGTAAAGACTCTCGTCCGCGTTCCGTTCATTCCGAATTTCCCAAGTGGGAGAAGAAGAAGAAGAAGAAGAAGAAGAAGAAGAAGAAGAAGAAGAAGAAGAAGAAGAAGAAGAAGAGAGGATAGCCCCTTTCGCCGCCTTCCTTTTACCCCGGTGATCGAACACGACCATTCTTTGACCGAGACGAAGTTGTTCCGTTGCGCAATATCAAAGTCCATCAAGCCGATCCAATCCTTGAGGCCATTCCCAATGTGAAACGAGTGCCGATATTTGAACATGACGTGCGCCACGATTTCTGGTTCCCTCTTACAAAGTTGGCAAAGGGCACAATGCGGTCATTCCCTACGAGCAAGCCGATCCGAAGTCCACACACGATTTTGGAGAACGAATCAACCGAAAAATTTGCATTTTGAGAATTTTTCCACGCCTACATCATGGAGGAGACGGGGGGCCGCAATAAGTTGTGCCTTGTGGGCCGAAGCCGTGCTGTACTGCGCATCAATTATGAGCTTCCATGAAATAGCATCCCTAGCGTCATCGGAAAGGTGGATATCTTGTAGTTTGCATCAATGGTTGAAAAACTCGGTGATTTGGTGAACCGAAACACCACCCGTGAGGTTCAAGTTTCTCACCCAAAACAATTGGTGAAGGGCCTTGTGCACCGTGAAGTTCTTTTGTTTGGAAATGGGGAAAATGGAGGGTGTGCCTACCGGAAATACTGCCGCACTGTTCTTACATATATCCTCGACAAACAGGCCGGCAGAAATTCCACTCCATCCGTGGACAAGAGGCAAATGGCGATGAGCAAGTCAATGTACACGGCCATGATACGGCGTTGCCCATCAGCAAGGCAACCGGCCGGCATACGGGCTCGCCACGTTCCTACTTTTTTCTCGTGCGTACGGTATGTTGCTCCCATCGAAATGAGAGACACCCGGCGTTAGGCGCCGCCGTCATAACACGGGCCGCGCGCCGGAGCAGCGGACTTGTCAGGCGTACATGCAACAATCCTTGGCTCGGGACTGTGGCTGGCTAGCCAAGGGCACGAATCACCTTGAGCGATGGAGGGCCATACCTTGAATCTACTGTTTCACTCTCGCCATACCTCCCATGCATGCAATCAAGTTTCTCACCCAAAACAATTGGTGAAGGGCCTTGTGCACCGTGAAATTCTTTTGTTTGGAAATGGCGAAAATGGAGGGTGTGCCTACCGGAAATACTTCCGCACTGTTCTTACCGTGAAGTCTCTCTTGGCTGCTTGATGCCTTGGTGCAGCCGGTATCGTTCCCCGTTGAGGTCTGCTGATTGCTCGTGAT
Organism: Poa pratensis; assembly: GCA_947311845.1. Classification (NCBI taxonomy): domain Eukaryota; kingdom Viridiplantae; phylum Streptophyta; class Magnoliopsida; order Poales; family Poaceae; genus Poa; species Poa pratensis. The sequence continues at coordinate 32,133,836 of CAMZMU010000059.1, read as the reverse complement.
GCTCGTCCAAGATTCGAAGGTGCTGATGTTTTCGTTGGTAGCCAGGTTAGCGAGGCCTTGATCCACCGTTGGATCACCTCGTTCCTGTTGATGCCCCTCCCTCTCTTCGAGTGGTGTCGGCAGGTGGCGACGAGACAACCAGCGGCCATGGCGTCTACCGCGCTGGTTAGATGAAGATGAAAGCTGAACCCCGGCGGTGTCTTTGCCGATTGATCGAGTTTTTGATGTTGACCTTGTATCCACCTTCACCTTCTGTAGTTTTGTTTAGTTTGTGGTGTGTTGTTCTCTCCTCTTCTCTCTTGGAGAAGTTGAGGTACTGTAATCTCCTTGTATTCTTTCCGGCATTTATCCGGCTTCTCTTAATGAATCGAAGCAGTGCTCGCTGGCTTTCGTAAAAAAAAAAAGAAACAGGCTGGCAGGAATTCCACTCCATCCGTAGACAAGAGGCAAATGGCGATGAGCAAGTCAATGTACACGGCCAAGGTACGGCGTTGCCCATCAGCAAGGCAACCGGCCGGCGTACGGGCGCGCCACGTTCCTACGTTTTTTTCTCGTGCGTACGGTACGTTGCTCCCATCGAAATGAGAGACACACGGCGTCAGGCACCGCCGTCATAACACGGGCCGCTCGCCGGAGCAGCGGACGTGCCAGGCGTACAGGCAACAATCCTTGGCTCGGGACTGTAGCTGGCTAGCCAAGGGCACGAATCACCTTGAGGGATGGAGGGCCATACCTTGAATCTACTGTTTCACTCTCGCCATACCTCCCATGCAATCAAGTTTCTCACCCAAACAATTGGTGAAGGACCTTGTGCACCGTGAAGTTCTTTTGTTTGGAAATGGCGAAAATGGAGGGTGTGCCTACCGGAAATACTTTCGCACTGTTCTTACCGTGAAGTCTCTCTTGGCTGCTTGATGCCTTGGTGCGGCCGGTGTCGCTCCCCGTCGAGGTCTGCTGATTGCTCGTGATGCTCGTCCAAGATTCGAAGGTGTTGATGTTTTTGTTGGAAGCCAGGTTAGCGAGGCCTTGATCCACCCTTGGATCACCTCGTTCCTGTTGATGCCCCTCCCTCTCTTCGAGTGGTGTCGGCAGGTGGCGACCAGGCAACCAGCGGCCATGGCGTCTACCGCGCTGGTTAGATGAAGATGAAAGCTGAACCCCGGCGGTGTCTTTGCCGATTGATCGAGTTTTATGTTGACCTTGTATCCACCTTCACCTTCGGTAGTTTTGTTTAGTTTGTGGTGTGTTGTTCTCTCATCTTCTCTCTTGGAGAGGTTGAGGTACTGTAATCTCTCGGTATTCTTTCCGGCATTTGTCTGGCTTCTCTTAATGAATCGAAGCAGTGCTCGCTGCCTTCCGTCAAGAAAAAAAGAAACAGGCCGGCAGGAATTTCACTCCATCCGTGGACAAGAGGCAAATTGCGATGAGCAAGTCAATGTACACTGCCCGCACGGCCTAGCCGTCTAGGTACGGCGTTGCCCATCAGCAAGGCACCCGGCCGGCGCCACGTTCCGCCGTCATAACACGGGCCGCGCGCTGGAGCAGCGGACGTGCCAAACTGCCAATCGTGTTCCACGGCCAGGCTCTGCTTCCGTACTCACAAGCTAGGATAATCACGCCCATCTAATGTGTAGCAGAACTAATCCACGCGACGACGGCCACTGTACGCCAACTCACAAGCTAGGTCAAGTTAACCTTGCTCGGGACTGTTGCTGGCTAGCCAAGGGCATGAATCACCTTGAGCGATGGAGCGCGGTGGACCAGTGTCGATCGATTGCCCTTTTGCGGGAAAGGAATGAGACCGGCCGTATCACATCAGAGACAGCATGTGTGCCCCGAATAGTTCACTGCTGGCAAGCTGTTTCACAGCTTTCCAACTCGCCCTGCATATGATTCGTTGGGACACTCCGACATCACGACCAGTTTTCAATCTATGTGTGCGACGTAGATAGATTGACATGGACCTTAGACATATCACCTGAGTTTCCAGGCCCTTGGCCGCTATCTTTTGTACACGTTGGGATAGTCATATTCGTTACCACAGTTATGGAACTTGGATTATCTTCTTATTTTCATTTTTTTTTAGAACCACCTTCCTATTGTCCTGTCTTGTACTCCTAAAAAGGAACTTGGCTTTTGATACTTGGTAGCCTTAGGGCACGTACAGCTAGACTCCTATATAGGCGCTTAAGTTGCCAAAAAAATTAGAGAATTAACGTAAGCGTCTGGGACTTTAATCAGAGACGCTAGTTTGAAAATGACCTAGCTTGAAAATAACCTTAGTCATATTCGTTACGACAAGAAGAGCTAAAATGGATACAGAGAGCAAAAGATAAGAATTTAAAGGAGGGTGAGGCGAACACTCGTTATTTTCATGCTAAAGCGAACGGTCGTCACCGAACTAACACAATAATCAGTTTAGAAAATGATGGAGAGATGATAGCTGGGCAAAAGAATTTAGAAAGGTTTATTACTGACTTTTACAAGAAACTTTTTGGTCATCCTGCGGTGTCGAACATTTGTCTGAAAACCGAAGGTGTACCAACAATTGATCCTGAGATAGCTAGTCGCTTGACTGAGCCTTTCTCAATAGAGGAATTAAAAAGGGTGTTTTTGAAATGGCACACAATAAATCAGCAGGCCCGGATGGATTTCCCATTGAATTCTATCAATTTTTTTGGGATGTTGTAAAGGAGATCTTATGGCACTTGTGGTGCACTTTCAGCAAGGCAAACTGGACATCTCTAGGTTAAATTATGGGATTGTCTCACTTATTCCAAAGTGCAAGGATCCCACTGACATAAGGAAGTTCAGACCAATTTGTCTTTTAAACGTCAGTTTCAAAATCATAACTAAATTACTTATGAATAGAATTTCTCCAATTGTTGACCCTGTGATAGGTGATACGTCTCAAACGTATCTATAATTTCTGATGTTCCATGTTGATATTATACCAATTGTTACATGTTTTATATACCCTAGCTTGGGAGGGTTCTAAAGCTCTTCCCGGCACCCTGCCGGAGAGGGGAATCATCACCGGAGGGCTCTACATCATCATGCCTGCCTCCGGAGTGATGCGTGAGTAGTTCATCTTTGGACTACGGGTCCATAGCAGTAGCTAGATGGTTGTCTCTCCACTTTATGCTATCATGTTTAGATCTTGTGAGCTGCCTATCATGATCAAGATCATCTTATTGTAATGCTACATGTTGTGTTTGCTGGGATCCGATGAATATCGAATACTATGTCAAGTTGATTATCAATCTATCTTATATGTTATTTATGATCTTGCATGCTTTTCGTTACTAGTAGATACTTTGGCCAAGTAGATGCTTGTAACTCCAAGAGTTAGTATTTATGCTAGATAGTGGGTTCATGCCTCCGGTAATCTGGGAGAGTGACAGCAACTTCTAAGATTGTGGATGTGCTGTTGTCACTAGGGATAAAATAACCGATCCTTAGCTTAAGGGTGCGCCGTTAGGTCTAATACATTTGTTTACATTATGCACATTACTTAATACGATTATCCGTTGATTGCAACTTAATACCAACGGGGAACTCGGTATGACAACCTGGAGGTGGATTATTAGTCATAGACGCTGTTGGATAACGGTCTATGTATTTTGTCGTAATGCCCACATGAATATCATAGTAATCATCATGTCATATATATGCATTGTCATGCGCTCAATATTTTGTCAATTGCCCAGTTGTAATTTGTTCACCCAGCATGTTATATCTTTTATGGAGAGACACCACTAGTGAACTGTGGACCCCGGTCCATTCTTTTACACTGATAATACAACCAACTGCAATCATTGTTCCTTTTCATTCTCTGCAATTAAACACTATTTTCCACACTATACGTTTAATCCTTTGTTTTCAGCAAGCCAGGAAGATTGACACCCTTCCTGTTTCGTTAGGGCAAAGTAGTTTGATTGTGTTGTTTGCAGGTTCCACATCAACAGCCGAACTCCCTTCCACACGCAAGTACTTTTCTGGCACCGTTGACAACCTTCAGAAGTGCTTCTTGCTCCTACTGGATCTGATAACCTTGGTATCTCACTGAGGGAAACTTGCTGCTGCACTGCTTCATACCTTCCTCTTGGGGTCTCTCAACGAACGTGTGTCCCACGTCATCAAGCATTTTTCTGGCGCCGTTGCCGGGGATCAAGGATATTTCTGCAAGGGGAGTTTCATGCTTCCAATCTCTTTACTTTGTTATTGTCTTGCTTAGTTTATTTTTATTTTATCTTGTTTGCTTTTAAATATCAAAAACACACAAAAATTAGATTCCTGCATTTAGTTTATTTTGGTTTGTTATTATGTCTAGTTGTTTACTTGCTATCAATGGCTTCTTTCTTAGATACAAAATATTATTGGCACGGTGGGTTCACGGAGGAACAACAAAATTATTATAAGGAATACCGCCTGTCTCAAAAAGGGATACACTTATGGGGACAAATAAATACATTGAATGGTTTTGCTAGAAACTTCTGCTCTACATATGATGAATCCTGGTGCTTTAATGAATCTTTTTGTTGTAGAAGGCATAAACACCTCCCATTCCAATGTGATTATAATGATAATGAAACCTTGGCTGCTTATGCTAAAGGAAACTATGACTTGGATAATCTTGAGCAAATTGAAGAATTTTTTGTTTTTATGGGAGCTTATGAAATTGCTGCTTTGCTTAAAACTAGAGATGAAGCTCCTTATAAATCTGATACTTTTTTATACTTGGATATTGTCTTGAGTATTATAATAATACTCCTTATATTACTGAATTTTTTGAGAAAACTTATTCTCGAGAACAACTTGTTACCTTTCATGAACCTGTGGAAGAAGAAATTGTTGAAGCTGAAAGCTCATTGGATGAAAAAGAGGAAGAGTGGATTAACCCATGCCTAACTTCTAATGAGAGTAACTCTTTATCTCTTACACTATTTGATTGCCCTCCATGCTTACCAAAGGAGGATGAATGTTATGTTCCTATGGATTCTCTTGAAATATTCCTATGAATGAAACTTCTAGAAATGATTATGCTACTGTTATTTATGATAATCCATGCTATTTTGATAAGTCTTATGATAATCCTCTATTTATTCCTAATTTTGAAATGCATGGTATTGAGAAAGTTTTCTTAGAAAATGTTTATGATAAAGCTCTAGATGATGTTCCTATGTTGCTTGATAATATTAATTGTACTACTACTAAAAATGGGATTGGAGAGGTATTGACTTTAGCTACATGGAGTCCCATACCTTTTGAGAGTGATCAATCATCTTGTTTTAATATTGTTAAAAGTGGGTTTGGAGATGTCATGACTTTAATTAATTTTGATCCCACTATTTTGAACTTGATAAAAATTATATGTTTGTAGATCATGAAAAGAATGCTTTATGTGATAATTATATTGTTGAGTTTGTTCATGATGATACTAAAAGTTATTATGAGAGAGGAAAATATGGTTGTAAAAATTTTCAAGTCACTAATACACCTCTTTTTATGTTGAAAGTATTGAAGTTGCATTTGTTTCATCTTCTTATGCTAGTTGCTTTATGCTTCAATAATTTATTTTATTACAAGATTCCTTTGCATAGAAAGTGGGTTAGACTTAAATATGTTTGATATTTACCTTTTGATACTCTCTTTTGTTTTCAACTCTTATTCGTATGAGAGCATCATTAAAATATTCTAGCCTAGCTAAAAGGCGTTAAAGAAAAGCGCTTATGGCAGACAACTCATTATTTTATTTCTGCAATTTTTCTTTTCTTTTTGAGTCAAGGAGTTGTTTACTTCTGTAACAATTCATTTGTATCTTTATTTTATCGCATTGTTGTGCCAAGTGGATCCTCTAATAGGAAGATGATGCTAGATTTGGATTTCTGCGCAGGAATAGATTTCTGTTGTTCACCGTTTTAGTTATGTAAAATCACAGAAAATTATTTAAATCTGCAAATTTTTGTGCCTGATCCTTAGATATGTACGCATCTTTTGTTAGTTTTAAGTTTTTCGATCTGAGCAACGTAAGTGCCTCGAAAACATTCGCCTTTACAGACTGTTCTGTTTAGACAAATTTTGTCTTTTATTTTTCGCATTCTCTCTTTTACTAGTGTTGAGTGGAATTCTTTTTTAGGTGAAGAGCTTCACATAACATCAGTGGCAGTAGTTAATGTTAAAAGTAACGGTCATTTTTGTGTCCTTATAGAACATGTGAGTTTTTGATTGTGCACTAACCCTCCAATGAGAATTACTCTGAGTTTGGTGTGGCGGAAGTTTTCATGGGTCAAGAGAGAAGGATGATATAATGTGATCAAGAAGAGTGAAGAGCTTAAGCTTAGGGATGCTCCCATGGATCACCCCAGCATATTTCAAGAAGACTCAAACGTCTAAGCTTGGGGATGCCCAAGGCATCCCCTTCTTTATCAGCAACTTATCAGGTCATCTCTAGTGAAACTATATTTTAATTCTTTCACATCATATGTGCTTTACTTGGAGCGTCTGTGTGCCTTTTTTATTTTCAGTATTTTATTTTTCTTATGGTCAACTTGATTGGACCCTAGCATTCTTGATTAGGAGAGAGACACGCTCCACTTTTTCATATGAATACTCCTATTCTTCACTTATACTTGTTGAGTATTCTTATCTAGCTATTGCTATGCTTTTAGCTCCTGTTTTGCATGCATCTCTTATTCAGAGCTGTTAGTTTTTTTTAAAGAAAGTACTCTCTTGCTTCACTTATAATTGTTTAAAGAGTTTATGTTGAAATGATTTGATTGGTGTTTGGTTGGAACAGAAAATGCTGCATGTGGTAGTGATGGCCCTTGACGTAGTTACCTGCGTCAAAAGAAAATGGGTTAGGTTGAGACTCCAAGTGCAGAGTGTATAGTATAGGAAAGACGTTTTCCCCACGAGGGGTGACTCGAGGGTTTAATATCGAACTCTCGGGGAATCAGTAGTGAGATTTATCTTCTTATCCTTCTCTTGAAAACCTACAAACAAAGTAAATTGTTTTGTGCCCTCAACCTCACCAAGTGGTTGTCAAGCACAAGGTGTGAGAATGATATGAAAATAAATGCAAAACAGTAAATAAATATGCAATGATGATAAATAAATATGCAAGGATGGTGGAAACAATGATGATATTTTTGGGTTTTGTATTGTGAATGCAAGATGTAAAAGTGTTTTTGTATTTTCGGATTTTTAAATGGCAGAAAATGTAAAGTGATAAAAGTTGTTGGAAAGGTGTTTCTTATGATTAAAAATGGACCGGGGTTCATGGTTTCACAAATGCACTCTCTCTTTAATAAAGTGGTAGACAATGGAACACTAGAATTGACATATGAGATTGCAACAAAAAGGTTTCATGACAAGTTACTAATTATATGGGCATCACGTCCTAACATAGAGATCTTTTGTTTATTAATCTCTCTTATACTCCACCAAGATGCGAACTAAATCATAACACCTTAGTAATTAAGATAAATCAGAGCATAGCATTAAGTTCATGACATGAAGTTAAAATAAGAACATGCTAGATCTAGTCATGGAGTAGTGGCAATGGTCACACCCACATCTCCGGTAGCAAGGTATTTTTCTTTATCCCTAGTGAGGCAACAAAGTAAGGTAAAAACCCAAGTGGATCGCGGAACTTTCTCACGTTCACCGCACTAGCCACCCCCGTTACTCCAACTAATGCACACGTTCCCCCTCACACGCTCTCATACACATGCTTGATCAAACAAGTAAACAAGAACGGGGTACATAATATGCATCTACTTTCATAACTGAAACAAAACTATTGCAATCTCAAACATATATTAACTCATAAAAAGATCCACCACAAAGGTATTACATAGATGACCGTAATCATGTTCAGCAGCTCATACGGTACTAATTAGTGAAGCTCAAGAGAGGAGAGATACATAAGTTACTTCCACAAACCCATAGTCCAGGGGTGGACTACTCCCTCTTCATCATGGAGACGGTGGAGAAGTCGTTGGAGAAGATGGAGACCACGCCGGCAGCGCCCCGCCGGAGTTTTCCCCCTCCAATCTGCAACTCCAGGTCTCTGTTTCGTGGTTTCTGTGTTTCTGCGGCGCTCCTTTCCGAAGGGTCGGGGACTATTTTTATAGTCGTTTTTAGGTCAAGACGGAGGCTCGGGAAAAAAGATCGACGGCAACGGAGCCACGAGGCCCAGATGGGGTCCCACGCGGCCAAGGAATCTGGCCGCGTGGGCCCATCTTGGCCCTCGGGCCTCCGTTTGTTCGCTTCCTTCGCTCCCACGCTTTGTTCCTTCCAAAAACTGATGCTCGTAAATTTCCAGGTCATTTGGACGTCGTTTGGGTCCCTGAAACATCAAAATATAGAAAATAGGGTTTTCTGCCTGTGCAGGGTTAATTCCAGAAAAATAGGGAAACAATGAAATATTCCCAAAATCAATATAAAACAATGATATAACCCTTATATGATGCAAATATGATTGAAATATAAGTAATATAATGCAAAGTTCATGTATGCATTTTACATGCATCAACATCCCCAAGCTTAACCTATACTCGTCCTCGAGTATGAAGGTGATAAAACTAACATGGACTTTGCAATTTAATACTATCAAAGGATATCAAAGATGATTACTATTGCTACATAGAGTCAAATGATTCATTCTTCAAAGGAGTAGCAATATACAAGATAGATTATGAAGTGATATCAAATATTCAATGTAAGGATGTTCAATGATAATTCACAAAGTGTAACATAGAAGAAAGTACTATGGACCAAATGTATGCATAATGAAAAGTAAAAACATCCTATAATGGTCATAGAGTATTCTTATGAAATCTGAATATAAAAGGTGGACACTTTGGAAAGATAAATAAGTAGAGGTAAAACATGAATAAGTTTCATCTAACTTCCAAATGCTTCTACTTAAGTTAATGTTTGCAATGTGGTATTGGTGTCAAGCTCTCATTACCCCTATCATAGCATCTTGAATGGTTAAAGTTTAAAGTGAAAGCAAATATGAGTAGTGCTTGACAAAGTATGGGTTGAATGTCTCATGCCCCGTGAATACGAGTACCTACACCACGGTGTTACTCAACTTGGGACACAAAAGCAAGTTCAAGTTAAGGTCATTGTAAGTAATATAATAGCGTCATCAAGAGCGTCAACTGGGGTACCTCTTGTCCCAGGACATGGAACAAGCCCATGTCAAAATGACAAGACAAACAAACAAAATGAACAATCTCCACACCCTTTTTATTTACTATTGGTATAGCTTTTTATTGTGGGGTGCATCACTGAAGGTTCACCATAGCATGTAAGTAAATTTCCACCATGAATGATGCATGGCTTAGATTAGCGGCCCAGGCGTCTCTCTAGCCATTTATACAAACTCATTAAACTCACTAAGTTTCCGCATTTATTTGGCACCATGATAAGCATCCATAAACAAAAGTACATGATATCAACAAAATATAAAGAGCACGTTGAAAGCTTGCCATGTGACAGCACATATGAGCTAACTCCCAACCAAGACTCTTGTCAAGCTCACAACTTCATAATTTTAATCACAATGGGTCATGTTTATTAAGTGCAATAAAAGTAAGGTGTGCATCAAGTTCGTGAGAGCTCTTTAACCAACTTTTCCCATAACAATCAATAACATAAGCATTTTAATTCAGAAGTATAGATAATACAAAATAACATGATAAACATACTCGGAATAGCATAAAGCTAATAGGTAGATATGGTGGACTCACTGGAAAAACTTTGGTTGAAGGTGTTGGAAAACAAGTTTTTACTTGTTGGAATTTTTGGGCTAGCAAGAGGGAGAAAGTTGACCGTCTAAATGCATGCATAAGTGTCCATAGAACTAACCAATCCATGTTAAACAAAGTAAAGTAACATTCAGCATCAAAACATGAATAAAAGATAGCTCTTGATAAAACACTTGCAAATTAATACTCATTAAAAGCACATGAATCATGCAACTATATGTATCTTTTTGAATCAACTCAAACATCCCTTTCCCAATCTTTTTAATAGCATCCAACTTAATTCAACCCAAATTTCCAGTAGCTCTCTCATATATAAATGATAGTGGTGGTCTCAAGAAAAAAAAATCAAACCGAAATAAAAAGCAAATAAAAGACGCTCCAAGTTTATGCGATAAAGTGCATTGATCGAAAAACAGAAGTTAGACGTGTGCAAACCGAGAGTGTGTTGGTCCAGTGGGGTTGTCTTCACATCCCCAAGCTTATGGTCTTCACCATCCTTGGATAGCTCTTGGTGCATCTCCTCTAATCCCTGTGAAAAAACTTCAAAACACCGTTTCTCCCATTTCTTTTCTGTGGGGTGACATTAGTAGTGATAAACAAACGAATTCTTGCTGCATAAAATCCTTAACAAAAATTCATATGAATGTCCAGAAAGTGTATAATGTTGTATGCCTATTCATAAACTCAATTGGATCAAAAAATTCAAGTTAAAAGTTCAAAGAATGCATAAAACAAAATGGGACAGAATCTGTCCAGAAAAACAGCAGCAACAAAACGTATTTTTCTACCCTACTTAAACACGTTAGAAAAATCTGAAAAAGTTCACGTATACAGAGTATGAAAATTTGCAACTACAGCTCAATCGGAGTTACATAATAAAAATTAAAAATCAAACCATGCACACACTCGTGCAGGAATAAAATCTCCAAATGCAAATAACAACTTTTTCATACCAAAATAGGTAAAACTTGGTGATACGTGCATTTTATATCATCATTTATATAACTTTTAGTATCATACTAGAATGTTTTTTACATGATTATATGATTGTTTCTACATGTTTTAGATGATTTTGGGGACTTTCATACAAAGTCCCTATTTTTGGTATTTAATTTCTGGGAGGCAGAAAACCTCCTTTTTCTTGTCTTTAATGTTTCAGGAGCTACAGGACCTCAAATAATAAAAGGAAAAATACTGCGTCAGTTTTTCATCAGGAGAAAGGCAGAGGGAAGAAGACCGAAGAGAGGAGAGCCATGAGGGCCAAATGGGGGTGGCCCACGCGGCCCATGTACTTAGCCGCGTGGGACCCACCAAAAGGTGCCTCGAGCACCTCCTCGCCTAGGGCTTTTTAGCAACGCCTTCATCTTGCCCGAAAAGTAACGCCCTAATTTTTCCAAGTCCATCCGAGGTCGCGGCGGCGAAACTCCTGATCCCTTCCGAGGGGGGTCAGATCCTGCTGCTCCGGAACTCCGGAGAAGGGGGAAATCATCGTCATCGTCATCACCTCTCCTCCTTGGCGTGGGAGGAGGCCTCTACATCATCACCCCCATCAAGACCAGCACCATCACCATCATCATCACCGTGATCCACTCCGTTCCCCTCGCAGTTTGAGAGTTGCTATACCCTAGATACTTGTCTTGTGCTACTATTCATGTTTGTGATTGAGTACTTGTCATTATTTGGTGGTGAAGTTATAATTTCAGATTGTGTTGTACCACTTATGCCACTGATTTTGATCATGTTCGCACATTGTGAGTAGTTCCCGTATGTTCCTGAGGGCATAGGATGAATTGGCATTGATTTATATATGACATGTGTTGGTATTTTGTCAAGAGTTTATCTTTTATGTGATTCTATGATGGTGTTGTGCGAACGTCGACTGCACAACACTACACCTATATGGGCTCATAGGGGAACACCGTAGTGTAATGAATTGATGGAGACTTGGAGGACACGTAAACCCGAGACCGAGTCATGAAGTTATATTATGAGGGTATTAGTATCGGGGACCTTAGAGTGTAATGCTATGGTGGGACTTAAGGTCTTAATAATTCTTGTGCAGTCATTTGCTTGGCCACATGATCCATCATAAGGGGTTGTAGTTTATTTATTTAGCTATACCTAATTATGGCTCCGTCCAAAGAGGATTAAAACTTGACAAGATATTCAACGTGTTGTTTAATAAATCTCTATGCCTAGCATCATCCATGCCGCCCTCGGGAACGTTTGCCACATATAAGTTACACATCACTTGAGCTTGTCCTTTTGCCACATAAGAGGATTGGGCTTTCTCTCTCTTTGAGAGCTTTCACTTGCTACTATCTGTTATCTGCTTGCAATTATACAACTGAAAACACCAAAAACACGTGCATCTTTTATTGTTTTATTTATCAATCTTACTAACCAATACCTTTAGCTCCTCGTGGGTTCGACAACCTTTTCTAATTGAAAGGTACTACAATTGATCTCCTGCACTTGGGAGCCATCACTTGGCACTTTATTAAAAATTCCAGAAACAAAACTAAAAACTAAATCTCTTGTTACAGCAAGAGGACTCAAAGAAAATCACAAATAAAAACAACCGGGTTGCCTCCCGTAAAGCGCTTTCTTTATTGCCATATAGCTAGGTTTACTTACTTGATAGTTATTGTGGACGAAGCTCATGAGGGTGCTTGAACTTTGATGTGTCCCTCTTCCTTGGGAAGTGTTCGATGCACTTCTTGTGTGGAAACTGAAACTTCACATTCCCTTCCTTTGAATCAATGATAGCACCTGTGGTACGAAGAAAAGGTCTTCCAGAATTATTGGACTAGAGGTTTTATTCCCCATATCCATGATTAGAAAATCAACAGGTACAAATGTCATATGCAACTCTACCATAACATCACTTACTTTTCCTAAAGCATGTTTAATGGAATCATCAGCAAGTGCAAGTTCAATAGAGCATTTTTCAAGATTCTTTAATGCAAGAACTTCATATAATTCTTTAGATAAAACAGAGACACTAGATCCTAGATCTAATATAGCATGGTGTGTCTCTTTTCCAATGGTTACTAGTACTTTGGGAATCCATATATCCCCAAGTTTAGGTGGTATCATAGCTTCTTGGTTGTACCTAGCAATCTTTTCTTTTAAAACATGATTAGCAATATAAGAATCAAAACCAGCTTGGTTAACATTAATGGAAGGATCACTTGCAAATTTTTGTAAGATAGATATTAATTCATGCAAGCTACACTTCTCTAAATCAAGTAATGGTTCCTTAACTTCACTAAGCATTTTAACTTCTTCAACTTTTTTCTCTAACTAAATTAACAGAAGAGATTCATCATATTCAGTTTCGTTAACTTCTTCTTTTAATCCAACAAGTTGAGACATAAATGGCAACAAATATTCAGGATAGTTCAATAATGCATTAAGAGTTTCCTCCAAAGTAAGAGGAACATTTTCAGCAATATTAATAGAATTCATTCCAACCATAGGTGGTGCTTGTGGTTTCCCTGCAGACATACTCAATAAAGTGGCTTGGTTATCAGCTAGTTTTGACAAGGCTTTGTCTAGTCCTGCAGTTTGGAGTTGTAAGCCTTTAATATCAGAACTAATAGAAGCAACAGACTTATTCAACTCTTGTATCATGGTATTATGACTAGCAACTTGTTCCATAAGAATTTTATTAGCCTCAAAATTATCATTACGTGGTGGCATAGGCTTCCAATTATTATCACAAGCATTAGGATATGAAATAGAAGGACGGTTGTTGGGAACATATGGGGCTTTATTATAGGAATTATAATTGTTGTTACCATACTCATTATTACCATAGTTCCTAATGAAGTTAACATCAACATTTTCAGGATTATTACTAACTAGTTCTTGCAAAGGCACATTTTCAATATTTTGTTTATTAATGAAAGCAAGAATAGTGTCCATCTTAGATGACAAGTCATTTGTTTCTTCTATGGAGTTTACTTTCTTAGATGGATTAGGTGCTCTATCAGTATGCCATTGACTATAGTTTTGCAAAATACTTTCCAATATGTTCTTAGCTTCTACTATAGTTTTTCCCATGAAAGCCCCTCCAGCAGCTGAATCAAGAATATTTCTAGACATGTAATTTAGACCATTGTAAAAAGAGTGTAATATGGTCCATTCGTTAACCCCATGTGATGGACAAGTTCTAAGCATAAGTTTTATCATGTCCCAAGCCATGGCAACATGTTCATTTTCATTTTGCCTAAAAGAAAGGATATTGTTTCTATTTTGTAGAATTTTAACAGGGGGGATAATATTTCTTAATGAAAGCTTCTTTTAGATCATCCCAAGAATTAATGCTACCAGTAGGTAATGAATGCAACCACTCTTTAGCTTTTCCTCTAAGAGAGAAAGAAAATAACTTCAGTTTTAAAATATTACTTCCCACATTTTTAAATTTTTGCATGTCACAAATTTCAACAAAATCATGAAGATGCATAGAGGCATTCTCTATAGCACTACCACCAAATTGTTCACTAGTTATCAAGTTCAACAAACTAGGACTAACTTCATAACTATCAGCTGTTATCTCAGGTGTGGTAATAGGCTTAGCAATAAATTGATCATTTAGAGTGTTTGTGTAGTCACACAACTTAGTTATGTCTCCCATTTTAGCAAGGTTTTATGTGTTTTTTAATTTTGTATGCAAAACTGAAAATAAAATGACACTAAACAATGCAAAACCGAAATAACAAATGCAACACAACATGCAAAACTGAAAATAAAATGACACTAAACAATGCAAAACCGAAATAACAAATATGACACAAAATGCAAAACTGAAAATAAAATATGCAAACCGAAATATAAATATGATATGCAAGACAAAAACAAAACAAAATAAAATGATTTGAAGGTAAAGATGGATAAGATGATGCTCACGTAGGTGCAACCTCCCCAAGCTTAGGTGTTTGCACAAGTTGGTGATGAAGTTGACTTGTTGTGAGATATCCTTGGATAAACCTTTCAGCTATGGTTCCCCGGCAACGGCGCCAGAAAACAGTCTTGATGGCCCTTGACGTAGTTACCTGCGTCAAAAGAAAATGGGTTAGGTTGAGACTCCAAGTGCAGAGTGTATAGTATAGGAAAGACAGTTTTCCCCACGAGGGGTGACTCAAGGGTTTAATATCGAACTCTCGGGGAACCAGTAGTGTAGGTTTTATCTTCTTATCCTTCTCTTGAGAACCTGCAAACAAAGTAAATTGTTTTGTGCCCTCAACCTCACCAAGCGGTTGTCAAGCACAAGGTGTGAGAATGATATGATAAAGGTAAATGCAAAACAGTAAATAAATATGCAATGATGGTAAAGAAATATGCAAGGATGGTGGAAACAATGATAAATGATATTTTTGGGTTTTATAATGTGAATGCAAGATGTAAAAGTGTTTTGTATTTTCGGATTTAATAATGGCAGAAAATGTAAAATGGATAAAAGTTGTTGGAAAGGTGTTTCTTATGATTAAAAATGGACAGGGGTTCATGGTTTCAAAATGCACTCTCTCTTTAATAAAGTGGTAGATAATGGAACAGTAGAATTGACATATGAGATTGCAACAACAAAGTTCATGACAAGTTACTAATTATATGGGCATCACGTCCTAACATAGAGATCTTTTGTTTATTAATCTCTCTTATACTCCACCAAGATGCGAACTAAATCATAACACCTTAGTAATTAAGATAAATCAGAGCATAGCATTAAGTTTCATGACATGAAGTTAAAATAAGAACATGCTAGATCTAGTCATGGAGTAGTGGCAATGGTCACAACCACATCTCCGGTAGCAAGGTATTTTTCTTTATCCCTAGTGAGGCAACAAAGCAAGGTAAAAACCCAAGTGGATCACGGAACAACTGTCACATTCACCGTACTAGCCACCCCCCGTTACTCCAACTAATGCACACGTTCTCCCTCACACGCTCTCATAACAAGTTTGATCAGAACAAGTAAATAAGAATGGGGTACATAATATGCATCTACTTTCATAACTGAAATAAAACCATTGCAATATCAAACATATATTAACTCATAAAAAGATCCACCACAAAGGTATTACATAGATGACCGTAATCATGTTCAGCAGCTCATACGGTACTAATTAGTGAAGCTCAAAGAGAGGAGAGATACATAAGTTACTTCCACAAACCCATAGTCCAGGGGTGGACTACTCCCTCTTCATCATGGAGACGGTGGAGAAGTCGATGGAGAAGATGGAGACCACACCGGCAGCGCCCCGCCGGAGTTTTCCCCCTCCAATCTGCAGCTCCAGGTCTCTGTTTCGTGGTTTCTGTGGCGCTCCTTTCCGAAGTGCATCGGGGACTATTTTTATAGTCGTTTTTAGGTCAAGACGGAGGCTCGGGAAAAAGATCGACGGCAACGGAGCCACGAGACTCCAGATGATGGGTCCCACGTGGCCAAGGAATCTGGCCGCGTGGGCCCACTCATCTTGGCCCTCGAGCCTCCGTTTGTTTGCTTCCTTCGCTCCCATGCTTTGTTCCTTCCAAAAACTGATGCTTGTAAATTTCCAGGTCATTTGGACGTCGTTTGGATCCCTGAAACATCAAAATATAGAAAATAGGGTTTTCTGCCTGTGCAGGGTTAATTCCAGAAAAATAGGCAAACAATGAAATATTCCCAAAATCAATATAAAACAATGATATAACCCTTATATGATGCAAATATGATTGAAATATAAGTAATATAATGCAAAGTTCATGTATGCATTTTACATGCATCAGGTAGATGGTATAATGGAAAAAGCTTACATATTCTTGTAGATCACTGTATTGGATAATTTGATACTTGTCAATTGTTTTGAGTTATCAAGTAGTTCATGTTTAAGCTTTTGTATCATGTAGTTAAAACCTATTAATGAAGAACTACCGTAAAGCTCGTTGAAATTTGGTTTGCATGATTGGTATCTCTAAGGTCTAGATATTTTCTAGTAAAAGGGTTTGGTTAACAAGGAAGACAGTGTAGAGTCTTATAATGCTTGCAATATGTTTTCATATAAGTCTTGCTGTGTCGGTTGATATCCTGTGTTTGCTTCAAATAACCTTGCTAGCCTAAACTCTGTACTGAGAGGGAATGCTTCTCGTGCATCCAAAACCTTGAGCCAAAATCCATGCCATTTGTGTCCACCATAACTACCTATATGTGGTATTTCCTTGCCACTCCAAGTAAATTTTTCATGTGCTACCTTTAAACTATTCAAAAATTATTACTCCTTTTTGTGTCAATGTTTACCAAGCTCATGAGGACGGGGTGGATGTCTTTATGTCAACTGTCAAACAGACTTTACCACCGGACTAGCGGCATATACATCCGCTTATCCATTAATTTTGCAAAAAGAGCTGGCAAATGGGGTGCCCAGTCCCAATTAATTACAACTTTAACCGCTTAATTCTCTTCACATTTTTGCCCTGATTTATCAGTCAAGCAATGACAAACAGTGAAATATCTGCATGTGTAAACAAAAGAGAAGAGGGATGATCTGCCTTGCTGGTAGAAATAACGTCCTTCATGGGAGCCGCTCTTAAAAGTCTGGTTGGCAGGGGTCATATTGTACTTTCCATTTTCTGATTCGTTGACAATTAACAAACACCTCCCAAAACTTATTTTTACTCTCTATATGATTTCAAAAACTTAAAAAGCTCTAGCACATGATTTAATCCCTGCTTCCCTCTGCGAAGGGCCTTTCTTTTACTTTTATGTTGAGTCAGTTTTCCTACTTCTTTCTATCTCAGAAGCAAACACTAGTGTCAACTTTGGTGCAACAATTTTTATATGCTTGTATATTGCACTTATTATATTGCTTTGTGTTGACAAATATCCATGAGATATATATGTTGAAAGTTGAAAGCAATTGCTGAAGCTTAAATCTTCCTTTGTGTTGGTTAAATACCTTTTACTTAGAATCTATTGCTTTATGAGTTAACTCTTATGCAAAACTCTTTGATGCTTGTCTCGAAAGTACTATTCATGAAAAGTTTTTGCTTATATGATTCAGTTGTTTGCTCATTATCTACTTGCTAGCAAACTATAGACCATTGACCTGGATCACTTCATTCATAACATGTGCTTTACAATACTATTTGATCAAGATTATGATTGTAGCATGTCACCTCAGAAATTATTTTGTTTTTATCGTTTTACCTACTCGAGGACGAGTAGAACTAAGCTTGGGGATGCTTGATACGTCTCAAACGTATCTATAATTTCTGATGTTCCATGTTGATATTATACCAATTGTTACATGTTTTATATACACTTCATAGCATTTTTATGCATTTTCTGGGACTAACCTATTAACAAGATGCCACAGTGCCAGTTCCTGTTTTCTGCTGTTTTTGTATTTCAGAAAAGCTGTTCTGGAAATATTCTCGGAATTGGACGAAACCTGGACAGGACCTCCTATTTTTCCAACACGTACGGGAAGTCCGAAGGAGAGACGGAGGCGACCGAGGAGGGAGCCACACCCGAGGGCGGCGCGGCCCCCCTCCAACCGCGCCGTGGTGGGGTGTGGGCCCCCGGGTCGCTCCAGCCGCCGCCCTTTCGCCTATTTATTCATCTTCACGGGAAAACCCTAGACACCCGAGGCTCCATCCACGAAAAGTTCCGTAGCCGCCGCCGTCGTCAACCCTAGCTCGGGAGGGTTCTGAAGCTCTTCCCGGCACCCTGCCGGAGAGGGGAATCATCACCGGAGGGCTCTACATCACCATGCCTGCCTCCGGAGTGATGCGTGAGTAGTTCATCTTTGGACTACGGGTCCATAGCAGTAGCTAGATGGTTGTCTCTCCACTTTATGCTATCATGTTTAGATCTTGTGAGCTGCCTATCATGATCAAGATCATCTTATTGTAATGCTACATGTTGTGTTTGCTGGGATCCGATGAATATTGAATACTATGTCAAGTTGATTATCAATCTATCTTATATGTTATTTATGATCTTGCATGCTTTCCGTTACTAGTAGATGCTTTGGCCAAGTAGATGCTTGTAACTCCAAGAGTTAGTATTTATGCTAGATAGTGGGTTCATGCCTCCGGTAATCTGGGAGAGTGACAGCAACTTCTAAGATTGTGGATGTGCTGTTGCCACTAGGGATAAAATAACCGATGCTTAGCTTAAGGGTGCGCCGTTAGGTCTAATGCATTTGTTTACATTACGCACATTACTTAATGCGATTATCCGTTGCTTGCAACTTAATACCAACGGGGAACTCGGTATGACAACCTGGAGGTGGATTATTAGTCATAGACGCTGTTGGATAACGGTCTATGTATTTTGTCGTAATGCCCACATGAATATCATAGTAATCATCATGTCATATATATGCATTGTCATGCGCTCAATATTTTGTCAATTGCCCAGCTGTAATTTGTTCACCCAGCATGTTAGTTATCTTTTATGGAGAGACACCACTAGTGAACTGTGGACCCCGGTCCATTCTTTTACACTGATAATACAACCAACTGCAATCATTGTTCCTTTTCATTCTCTGCAATTAAACACTATTTTCCACACCATACGTTTAATCCTTTGTTTTCAGCAAGCCAGGAAGATTGACACCCTTCCTGTTTCGTTGGGGCAAAGTAGTTTGATTGTGTTGTGTGCAGGTTCCACGTCAACAGCCGAACTCCCTTCCACACGCAAGTACTTTTCTGGCACCGTTGACAACCTTCAGAAGTGCTTCTTGCTCCTACTGGATCTGATAACCTTGGTGTCTCACTGAGGGAAACTTGCTGCTGCACTGCTTCATACCTTCCTCTTGCGGTCTCCCAACGAACGTGTGTCCCACGTCATCAATAGGCCCCTCACAGACAGCTTTTGTGAAAACTCGATATATCATGGAAGGGGTTCTTGTTCTTCATGAAACTCTGAACTCTTTACATTTTGGGAGAAGAGCAGGGATCATGTTTAAGGTCGACTTCGAGAAAGCGTATGACAAGATTAAATGGCCATTTGTGTATCAGATGCTCAAACTAAAGGGTTTTTCTGATACTTTCTGTGACTGGGTTATGAGAACGATTATTGGAGGAAAAGTAGGCTTAAAAGTCAAGAATTGTATTGGGCCATTTTTTTCAAACCTATCAGGGATTGCGGCAAGGGGATCCATTGTCCCCTTTGTTGTTCGATTTAGCCGCGGATGGTTTAGCTATCATCATGGAAAAAGCCAGGGAATTAAGTTATATCAAGGGCTTAGTCTCTGAACTGATGGATGGGGGACTTGTGTTACTGCAATATGCAGATGATACAGTCTTCTTTATTCATGATGATGTTCAAAGTGCGTAGAATTTGAAATTCCTACTCTGCGTCTTTGAGCAGATGTCTGGGTTAAAAATAAACTACGATAAGAGTGAGTTGTACTGCTTTGGGGGGCAATTGAGAAACAAGAGCAGTACAGCTTGATCTTTTCATGTGCCACAGGGACTTTGCCGATGAAATATTTGGGTATACCTATGGACCAAACTAGGTTGCTTAATAAAAATTGGAAGAAGTCTGAGGAGATCATGGAAGGAAAATTAGGGTGCTGGCAGGGGAAGCTTGTGCCAATTGGAGGGAGGCTACTGCTAATTTAGACTAGCCTCAATAGTACTCCATTGCATATGCTTTCCTTTTGTTCACTGCCTAGAGGGGTTGAAAAACGCTTCTATTTTTTTGGAGCTCGACTCCTTTGGGGAGATAGTTTGGATAAAAGGAAATACCATCTTGTATGGTGGGATGTGGTATGCACCCGAAAGATTTTGGAGGGCTTGGAGTTAAAGATTTAAGATGCATGAATATTGCATTACTTTGCAAGTGGATTTGGAAGTTAGAGACAACTACTGGCTTGTGGCAAAGTTTCCTTTACAAGAAATATCTTTTGAATAAAACCTTGAGTGGGGTTAAAGTTTGTGTTGGGGATTCGTGGTTTTGGAAAGGTTTGTTGAAGGTCAGGGATCTTTTCTACTCTTTTTGCACTCGCAAAATTGATAATGGCAAAAGAACTCGCTTCTGGGAGGATATCTGGAATGGAGATATGCCTCAGTTGGAAAAATTTAGAAATTTATATGTAATCTGTGAGTCTCTTGACATCACAGTACATGAAGTTGTGTCGAAGGGCTGGGGTGTGCTTAAATTCCGCCGCACTCTGACAGGGGAGGTCCCTGATATGTGGGATGCTCTCCGAGGCCAGTGCAGCGGTGTGAGACTGACGGATAAAGAAGACACAGTGATGTGGAAGTTGGATAGTAAAGGTTTCTCTGTTAGATCCCTTTATAGAGCTCTGAAGATGGGGGCTATTGGGTTCCCTTTCAAGCATCTGTGGAAATTTAAAATCCCAGCTAAAGTTAGAGTTTTCTTATGGCTGGCGATTCAAAATAGTATCCTTACGAAGGATGTGCTTCATCGGCGAGGGTGGACTGGAGATTGGATGTGTCAATTTTGTGGGATGAATGAATCGAATTCACATTTGTTCTTCACGTGTCCCCTGGCACGATACATTTGGAATGTTGCCTGGTGCGCATTTGGTTTTAAGTCTAAGCCTGCTTCTATGCACCACCTGCTGGGAGGTTGGTTGCGTAGTTTTTGTAAGAAAGAGCGTCGGTTAGTGACAGTTGGTGTGGCAGCAATTGTCTGGGCGATTTGGAAAACGCGTAATAACGCTTGTTTCGGATCTATCTGGCCCTCAGATCCGGTTGTTGTCACAAATATGATTGGTCGAATGATCTCATCTTGGGCTGTATTGCAGGAAAAACAGGACGATCGGAATGCGCTCAGCTGGGGAGCCAAACTGTTCGTGCGGCTATCAAGTGAGACCTTCGATGCAGCGAAAGGATGGAGGCCGGCGGTGATGAGAATAGAGAGATGATGGTGTTGAAGCAGAAGCTTGAATTCTCGAGGAGGGCATCACGACTTTTCGTCTGTTCTTTTGCTTCTCGCTGTAATTTTTGAGTAGCAGAAAAATTTCAACCTTCTGCCCTCCTGTGGCATTCTCCGACAAAACCTTGTGCCTGTTACTCAGCGCATCGGGCTGTAGAACACATGCCTAGCTTGTTCCCCCTGAGTGGGTGTGGTGGGATTGCCTCCAGTTTTTTTTTCTATTTCTTTCTGCTTTACTCTTCTGTATGTACGCTGGTTTCTAATAATAGAAATTGGGGGATGACCCCCTATCTAAAAAAAGACGCTAGTTTAAGGCGCTTATATTTTTCTGAGTGAAGTAGCTGCTGCAAAACATACAGTGCGAAGGAAAAAAACAATTGTGGCGCTTGGCGCCTAACTTTGCGTCGGCGCTAAACCAAATCCCAGGATTGGACAAGAATTTGACAAAACGGCTGGAAAATTAAGCCTAACGCCCCTGATTAGCGTCTCCATTGTACATGCCCTTATGCACTGGCCTAGATTTGCCCATGCATGGTGGTATGATTTTAGACCTGGAAATTGCTCAATTTTTATGCGAAAGGTGTAATCGAAAATCTAAAACTGGGTGCAGAAGGAAATTAGCCATCGAGGACATGAAGTAACCCTAGCCATGGAGTTCTTCATTTCGACCTCCGCCAGTTCCCCTCTCCTCAACCTTTTCAGGATGAATCACAAACCAATGTTGTCATTGATTCATGACCCGTCTTTTGTCCTTTTGGCCGTCTTCCTCAACGGTTCAGGTACATAGAGAAGATTGGTAATTATCTTGTGAGCGGTGTGTCTGTGTTCACAATGCATTCACCGACCATATGTTATCACTTTTTTGAGGTGGATGGCTGATGCGGATCTTCAAAAGCCTTTAACATGATTCGAGCTTGCATAGGCTTGGTATTTTGTAGTTTTGTCACTCGATACATGGATGAATGTCAAGATATGAAGGGAAGATCGAGAGACATGTCTTCAAAGAGCCTTTGATTGTTCAGAGATTCTTGAGTTGGTATTCACTTCGGTTGTTGATCTTGTGTGCTTACATGAATATATTAATAAAGTAAAATCACTGTTCAAAAACAAATCTAAATCATTGTATATTTGGTCAAACTCTACCAATAAGCAAACCACATGGAACAAGGCCCATAGAAACCAAGGGAAAGACTAATGTACCGAGGGCCACATTTCCTTATCAAAATGGTATCCGGTTCTCCATGATGTTTCCTTCTTCCCTTTTATAAACTCATGCACATGGTCGGTTAAAAAGGAGAAGGTTTTTACTTGAGAATGAGAAAGTTCCAGCTTCCCATGAAATCTTATATGCTTGTGTTATTATGCTAGATAATCCTATCTATTGTTTATATCACTAGTACGATAATTATTCGTTTGGTGATTGCAAACTAGTATGATCTTGTTAACTGTTATGTCTTGTTTACATATTTGTGAGTAATCTAGATATGCTATAATATGTTGTAGCAAACCAAATTTATGATCATACTTCAAGAGATTAACCACACATTGGGCAAACCAAATTTTAGCATAAAACCAATTACCATTCCTTACAAGTTACCGGGAGCTCCTATATAGCGTTTCAAGGCAGCGCGGGGCAATGCTTCATGGGCCGCTTTGAAGCGGCCCAATATTAAAGGTATTGTTATTGTTTTTCTTATTTTTTTTAAAACTAAATATAGTTTTAAATATGTTCAAACCTGAACATTTTTAAAATCTAAACAATTTTTAAATTTAAACCAATTTCAATTTATTTTTCCAAAAATGAACAATCTTATTGTCTAAACAATTTTCAATTTTAAACATTTTTTAAAACCTGAACAAAATTTCAAAACTAACCATTTTTTAAAATATGAACTAAATTTTAAATCTGAACATATCTAGTTTTAAATATTTTTTAAATCTGAACTTTTTTAAAAATTGAACATTTTCCAAAATCATAAAAAGTAAAAAAAAAAGAGAAAAGAAGAAGAAAATATAAAAGAAAACAAAAAAGTAAAAAAGAAAACAGATAAGAAAGAAAAAGGGAAAAAAAAGTAAAATCCGTCAAATGGACCGGCCCATCAGCAAACTCCTTCAGGCGGCGGGAGTGTTCCACGCCGCTAATGAACGATATATAGGATTCACACAAGTTGCCACATGCCAATATAGAGTCAAGTCGGTCCGTTGATACACCTCTCAGGTGCGTAGCGGCAAGCCTAGCCCAACAACATCGGTAAAGCCCAATCTACGTAAGTACCTAACCCATATCAAAACACATGAGAATCTTTAAAAAAATTCAAAACACATGAACAGAGAAAAACAGAGTCCAACATCGAATGCATTATTATCTTTGTCTTACGCATGCACGCATCATTACACCGATCAGTAGCTGCATAGTATACCGTACAACGACAAGAACAACAACTAGTAGAGATGTTCCTAGCTAGTAGGGAATCTGCATTAGCACTCCAGCGTAAGCTAGATTACGGCTAGCCCTACTTACGAACGTACGCTAATAATGGAGTATAGCTAGGTGGCGCATGACGGCGCGACGATGTCTGTAGCTAGCTAGCTAGGGGCCGCCTAAGCACGGGGACGGCGGGCAGAAGAGGCCGCCGCGCGGCGCCCAGAGGTCGGCGAAGGCGTGGAGGATGAGCGGGTGGTGGCGCGGCGAGGTGAGCGAGAGGAAGCCGTGGAGCAGCGCGTTGAGGTCCTCCCACGCGTACATCTCCTTCTCCACCACCATCGCCACCATCGACTCCCGGAAATCCTCGTACGGCGCCGCAGACTCCACCTCCACCGCCACCGCCGCCGCCTCCTCCTCCTCCTCCCCACGCCCCGCCACCATCATGGCCACGGCGCCCCTCCCGCCGCGGCTCCTCTGCTGCCTCCTGTGCCTCCTCGTCGCCCTTCTCCTCCGCCTCTGGCGCCTCGCCTCCACGTCGCCGTCCTCGAAGAGGGTGTTGGTGGCGTAGGTCGCCGGGCCCCACGAGTCGTCGTCCACGGACGAGACCGTGGTGGCGGTGGTGGCAGTGGCACCCGTGGTGCTGTATGTGAAGGCGGTGGCGGTGGACGATGACGACGCGTGCGGTGACTTGGGTGGCCTGGCGCTGCTGCTGCCTCGTCCCCGGGCGCGGGACGTCAGCGACGAGTACAGCGAGCTGAGCAGCCTGGGCGCGCGGCAGTTGCAGCCCACGTCCGCCACCACCGGCGGCTGCCGAGGCAGCAGGAAGCCACCGCCGCTGCGCCGACTACAGCCACCGTGCGTGCCAGACAACAACGGCATGGTGATCGTGGCTTGGTTACAACTTACAACGAGTGAGAGCTCGTTCTGGTCGAAGTAGACGCACGAGACGGTGGTGTATATATCACCGGGGCTAGCTTGCGAGATATCGAGCGGCTTAAATGGGGAGTAAAGAGAGCGTGCACGCCATGATCACGGCGAGCAGCTAGTGACATGAAAAGAGGCGGTAAATGGTAAAGATCGTAGGCTAGCTAGCTAGCCAGCTATGGCGTGCATACGAATCATGGCGGTGCGAATCGATCGTTCGGGCAGTACGTGTTGCAGGTACGTGCACCGTTCGATTCGATGGTTTTTGCGATTTGACGAGTCGAGCGACCATCACGTTTAAATTCAGTTTTTACAGTGGTAAATTCTGGCAGATGTGACGTGCATACGAGGGAACAGTAGTACGTGTACGACGGGAAAAGCCTGCTCTGAGTTGACTAACTCAGCACGCAAGTGAGGACAAGACGCTAGCTGAGCTATTTACTGCCCACTACTCGTACTAGCTCGAGTACTACCTTCAATTCCGAGAGTTCCTCATTTTCTTTTACCGGAAGAAAAAATCACACTGTATATATAGGTACCGTTTAGAAGTATGCCCGGGACGTGCAACTGATGATCGATGGGTGAATTTGCCCGCCTTTTCATGAACCATGATGATCCAATGCTGCAGCAGCAACATCGGATTACTCGTTAGCTTGGTTCTTTCTCCAAGTAAGATTGTCCCACAACTTTCACCAACGATCTCTGTCTAGCCATTCTTTTTTTTTTAGATAAAAGGCTTTTATTACTTAAAAATTATGCATTACATCCGGCCTCTGCATAGTTAAGATGCACACAGCCACCAGTTCACCATCTCACAAGTCTGTAAGCAAAAGATAAAAGGCGAATTACATATCAAAATGAGAAATTGTAGATCCGCCTAAGATGCTGGTAGGTCTATCCGGAGTCTATGTTGCCACCCATGCCAGGAAAATAACTCCCTGGCCGCAGCCTCCAGTCTCGACGCCACCTCCAAAAATAAGTCTCGGTGCTCCACACGCTGTAGGGATGACCATGCTCGTAGGGTCGTTGTGCACCGGTAAATAACCTGCATGCTAGAAGCATTTTTATCATTAAAAACCTTGTCATTTCTACATAGTCATAGCGACCAAATAACAGCAATCGCTCCCACCCTACTGAATAGTTTGAACCTAGGATCCACTACATTTAACCAGTTGCCAAAAATGTTAGCAACAGAACTAGGGGGATGTAAGGTAGAACCTATCTGGATGGCTGACCATATAGACCTAGCGAACTCGCACTGGAAGAATAAGTGCGTAATTATCTCGTCGTGTTGACAGAAGACACACTTTTTACTTCCGTGCCAATTGCGTTTGGCAAGGTTATCTTTGGTGAGAATTACTCCTCGACGTAAATACCACGCAAACACTTTCGTTTTTAGTGGTATCTTCATCTTCCAAAGTTTGTTATTATTAGAACTATCGACTGGAATTTCGGGTAGAATGAGCGCTCTATACATAGAATCAACCGAGAATTTGCCGTTCTTCGTGAGATTCCATTGAAACTTATCTGGACCTTCCGACAAATGGATTGAATCCAATCAGATGAGCAAAGCATTCCAAGATGCTTGTCGTGTTCCAAGTAAACTTCTTCTGAACGAAACATTTGGTGGGAAAGTATCCAACACCTTCGCGATCGTGTCACTTTTGTTTCGACTAGCCATTCCCTTTCCGTATCTGTCAAGGTACTGTCAAGATCGGAAGAGCTTGAATACGATTCACACGCGCACCATGAGCTAATCATTGTGAAAAATGAGGCGACTGGTCAACAGTGCAGTAGTGAGCTGCGAGCTACTCGAGCTGTGTGACACCGTGGGCTAATCGATTCAGGGCGTGATCGAGTCGGTCGAGTGGCAAAGCACACGTTTCAGAGCAATCAAGAATAGTGCATTGCAACGGAAAAAAAGAAGGTGCATCGGCTAGCTAAATCCTTACGGAGAGCGAGTATTACTCAAATAGCAGAAATTTGGTTACAAAGTCCTTTCGAATCCCATTCGACCACGCTGGTCCATTTATCTCAACAAAAATTAGTCTCTGGACTATTAGTACCAATTGAATCTTGCATATATTCCTACCAGACAATCAGGGCCGGCCCATAGGGCGGGGCAGCGGGGCGCCCGCCCCAGGCCCCCGAGAGACAGGGGCCCCAACCCAGGTAGTAGTTCAACAAAAAATTGAAATATTTTTCTGCCTTAGGCCCAGGAAAATAAGAGAAACAATTAGGACGGCCCAAGAAGCAAAGGGTCATACCCACTACGTAGTTGAGCAATTACCGCCGGACCTCTGCCCTAATTATGGAGTAATTACCATCCTAGAGAACAGCGCCAGTGCTCCCGTGCCTTTCCGATTACGAGGTCACGGCAACCATTAATGATGGAGACCAAAGACACAATTTCGTTCCCAATTCTCTCTCCTTGTCAATGTTCTACACTCGTTCCCTATCGCTCAGGGATGGTACGTCTTTGTCCTCCCCCCGATCTCGTTCCTCAATTCGACTCTATGCTCTCTTGCGTTGGAGAGTTTTCTTCCGGTGAAGATGGAGCAAAGAAAACAGCAGATTGGGGATGATGGAAACTGATGTAAGTTCATACACATGTCATGTTCGTCCAATTACACCATATCCCATGGTAATACAAAAGCTGAAAATCTATCTTTTGTAGAAGTATATTTGTTTGTGTGGTTCGTTTGATCATTATAAATAAACAGATTGGGGTGTCAGTTTTATATTCAAAGATCGCCGATCTATACTGCTTACTCGATTGCTTTTTGTTCGTGGCAAATACTCGATTGCTTATGAAAAACATTACATCATTACAAATTTCATCAAGGGTCCCTTCTCATCACTTGCCCCAGGGCCCCGAAAATCTATGGACCGGCCCTGCAGACAATACCCTTTCATTTGGCAAATGGTACGGGTGCCCTCGTATTATGAAAAAAAACGATGATACACAAGCTTCCGGTTCAGCGATACCATGGCACCACTCTACTCGAGAAAACATAAACCTGCACCTGGAAGCTAATCAATTTATTTGTCTGTTGCGAAATTTTGATTAGTCACAAGCGAAGCATACCATACGCATAGAACCATCAGCCAAGTTTATTATTAGGTTCCACGAGAATTTTCCATCCCTTTGTCCATGATCCAAAACAGCAAAAGATTCTTGGCACTCATTTGAGTTATTATCACAAGCTGTACTAAACAGATCGATACTTGCAAAAGGCTAGTTCATTTACTAAAGTTCACCATGGAGATTGATTAGGGTTCAACATGGAGTACCTATGCGGACTTGCTTCAAGTAACACTCCTGTAGTACGATGGAACGTTGCTGAAATGATAACCACTTAGACATGCACTCACTGTCCCCTGCACAAAGCAAATATGATTCAATAAATAGATACATTCATTTACTAAAGTCCACCATGGAGATTGATTAGGGTTCAACATGGAGTACCTATGCGGACTTGCTTCAAGTAACACTCCTGTAGTACGATGGAACGTTGCTGAAATGATAACCACTTAGACATGCACTCACTGTCCCCTGCACAAAGCAAATATGATTCAATAAATAGATACAATAATGTGATCGCACAACAAAAAAATATGCAGATTGTTCTTTTTTGCCTGAAGGCCTTCACGGAAAATAACGCTACATTATTTTGGTGACAAAATATACATATATTAATATATACAATGAGGAATTGGGAGTCCATAATATTTACTCTAGGAGCACCTGGGCACCAGGGAGGCCATGAGTATACTCAGTAGCGTAGGCAGGAACTTAGCACGCCCCAGGCCACCTTCAGTGACTGTACACCATTGACTAGCAATCTAGCATTTTAATCTCAAGCCCCGGGCCAAGGCCAGGGTGGCCTGGGGCCTGGCTACGCCCCTGAGTATACTACATCATAAACCTACACCATTGACTAGCAATCTAGCATTGTTTCATACTACATCATACACCTATACAACTGACTGGTATCATACTGGTTTCCTGTAGTATTATCGGCGTGGCCTAGATTCAAATCTTTACCATTTGAGATTCTCCACCAATTGAGTTCATTCTGTAACTTCCACAAAGATTTTTTTTTCCGAAGGAGGCAAAAGCTTTGCCTGCTATATTGATAGAGAAGAAGGTTTGACAAGATTACATAGCTAAAACAGACTGGCAGAGACCGACTGCCCAGGGACTAATCCTGCCAGACTTACATGATACTAGGATCAAACTAGCCAGTTGCTTAGCGCCAGCGGCACCTCAGGCACGGGCCTCATCTTTAATCCGCAGGAGCAGAATCATAGGCGGGTGATGAGAGAGCGAATGCCTCTTCCACGTCGACTGCTAGACGACACCATCATGTCCCAACATTCGACAACAGAAGCCTGGCCAGTGGGGTCCGGCGGCTGGGGAAGGATTAGATCCGTCCAGGGCTGAATAGAGGCCCAGATGCGCTTGGAAAAACGACACTCGAGAACACGTGGGCCGCCGTCTCAGGGACAGGCTTGCAAAGAGCGCATAAATCATTGTGCGGCCAACTACGCGTCGCCAGCCCATCAGCCGTCCAGAGTCTGTTTTGCAGGGCGCGCCACACAAAAAATTTGCATTTGGGGGGGGGGGGGGGGGGGGGGGGGGGGTGACCAAATGGACCAGACGTTCTCGGACATAGCCGTCATCGAAGAGCCCAAGAACTGCAGCTTTGTATGCCGAGCTAGATGAATATTCCCCTCCCTCGTCGTATCGCCGAATTATGGAATCAGGCTGGTCCCCAAGGGGGG
The DNA here is from genome assembly GCA_947311845.1 of Poa pratensis. Taxonomy (NCBI): domain Eukaryota; kingdom Viridiplantae; phylum Streptophyta; class Magnoliopsida; order Poales; family Poaceae; genus Poa; species Poa pratensis. The sequence continues at coordinate 32,104,021 of CAMZMU010000059.1, read as the reverse complement.
AGTTGTGCAGACAGTCCAGAGAGTGACAAATTCGGCGATGTGGTCCGCCGAAATTAGCCGCTGAAGATCAATGTCATTTAGCCAAGTGTGTAAGGTAGGGCGTTGCGCACAGTATGGTTTTTCTTCTTGGAGCAGGAGTACATCAGGGGAGCTAAATTCCAAAGGCAGCGCCCATCCATCCATAAGGAGCAGGGGCGGAGCCAGGATTCAACAATGAAGGGGGCCAAACATGGCAAATCACCGTTAGAGGGGGCCAACACAGCTAATTTGTCTAAAATTCGTATTTAAATTAGCCTTAATTAAAAATTTCTTCACGTTTTACAATGCCATAGGGGGGGCCAGGGCACCTGCTGGTCCCCCCTAGTTCCGCCACTGATGAGGAGCTCCAGAATCTTGCAGTCTTGCCATCTCCCACAGTGACCTTGGTGGCAGCAAAGAGCTCACGATCAATGTCGTCGCAAGAAAGCTCAGTGCCCACCCAAGGTTTGTTAGGTGCAGTCCAGTCCTTTCAAAGCGCCATAGAGCCCGAGCAAACTTCTCGAGGTTTAGGATTCCAAGACCACCAAGTGGCTTGGGACGAAAATTGCGGATCTAGTTCACCTTGCACTGACCTCCAGTTGCAGTGTCTTTGGCAAACCAAAGGAAGGCTTGACAATACTTCTCAAAAGACTTGATCATTCCTTTGTTTGGCTTAAGCGCAGTCAGGAAGAAGATAGGCAACGAGGAGAGCACAGACTTGACAAGGGTGAAGCGAGCGGCGGAGTTAAGCAGTTTGCTAATCCAAATACGCATGCGATTCAGAGCCTTGTCCAGGAGAGGTTGGAAATCAACTTGGCGAAGTCTAGATAAAGATAACGGTAGCCCAAGGTATTTCATCGAAAAGTGAGCTCTTGTGGCAGGGAAGTCCAAAAGAATGTCGTACAGGTCCAGGTGCTGGCATTGGACGGGAGCCACTGAGCTCTTAGAAACATTGGTGACCAGACCGGAAACCGCCCCAAAAGAGTCCAGCAGAGCATCCAGCGCCTCAATATTATTCTTTGATGGCTTGAGGAAAATGGCGGTGCCATCCGCGTAGAGGGATATACGGAGAAGCGCAGATCGACCAAGTAAAGGGGAAAGGATTCTCATGTTAGAAGCATGAGCAAGGAGGCGCTGAAGGGGGTCGATGGCAATCGCAAAGAGCAAAGGGGACAGCGGATCACCCTGACGAAGCCCCCTGCCATGGGAAATTGAAGGTCCTGGGATGCCATTGAGGAGAGCCCTGGAAGTAGCTTGGGAGAAGAGCGCCACAAGCCAATTCTGCCAACGAGTAGGAAAGCCAAGTCTCTGGAGAAGATCCAACAGAAAGATATGCTCCACTAGCTATATATCCTCTAAGTGACCAGAGTTACTACCTCAAGGAAATACTAGGAATAGCAATTCAAACTGTACCACCTATGGCCAAACTACCTGACCAGGAAGACACATGTCGCATCAACTAATATCAATCAAATTTGTACAAAATCGGTCAGTGATAGATTTCTTATTTTTATCAGGATTTTAGTTTTGGTATGTACTTATTGAAGATAGTAAATGTGAAATGACAGTTTGCTGGAACTTAGATTTTACATTCCTCGTACAACTCACATAATTTTGTTACTGTTGTGCACAAGGAGATTCAGTATGGTCATGTCATGAGGAATGACATTTGATAATTCAATTTTTTGTTATATGTGATTGACAGTTCATGCTGTTCATTGATCATTAGCACTAGCATATATCAAATTCAAAATTTACATTGCACCAGAAGCATTTTATAGAGTTGATCTAACAGTTTGAGTTATATATCACAGGTTTATATCATAGGCTCAACAACTATGTTAACTATTCTCAACTCAAGTAACATAGAACTTATAGATTAACCCAACAATCATAATGGGTTTAAACGACCTTTTGTGGATCGAAGTGATCAAACTAGTAATCCCATTACAAGATGGCTATAAGTTTGTGAGACATGAATTTCTCATTTTCTGTGTTCCTGATGTGTTAGACTTGATGAAGGTTGGTGATAGGAAGACTACCAAGAAGACTGTCTGCAGATATCTAACTAGAGGGCAGCGTAAGTCACTCTGCTAAGTAGAAAGATCTTCTAAATGTTCAAATGATAGGACATAACTTTTACAGAAGCAAGTCCATATTTGTTGCCTGTAATGGCTCAAGCGTTTCAACCAACATCTACAATGCGCAACCTAACCAACAATCTTGTCAGCGGAACTCATCAAACCTCAGACCTACAAATAAAATTGTAACAAACATTTCGTCGAGCACTTGGAGAGCACCAACATAAGTCCCCCTTTCCTCACCACAACTCACTAAAAATTTAGATCAAACAAGGAAACCACGGTAACTACTAGCAACCAGCACATCTATGTCGTCCTATAAGGCGAAATTGGTGGAAGGGATGACACTGACCTGATCTTCTTGATGAGGATCTCGCGGAGCTTCTTGCCGAGCTCCTGGGAACGGACGCGCGCCATCAGCGCCTTGCGGGCGAGCACGCGCTTCTCCGAGTTCTTGACGTGGTGCTCCGTCCGGCGCTTGATCAGCCTCTCGATGCCGCTCGACCGCATCTTCCGCTCCATCACCTGGAGCGCGCGCTCCAGGTTGCCGTCCCTCACCTGCACCATGATCCCCCGCGACGGCTGCACCTGCCCGTACGACCCCCTCCCCGCCGTCGGCGGCCAGAGCCCGCGCGCCGTCCGCGCTAGTGCCTGCATCGCTCGTTCCCTCGCGCAGTCGCTGCCCGCACCTGCCACGCATAGCAAAAACAAAATTCAGAGAAAGAGATAGAGGGCAGAGAGCAGAGGAATGGAACTCCCGCGCGCGTGATGTGCGTCCACCGCCGGCCCGAGTCCTCAGACCCTAGCCGCCGCGGCCGCGGCCGCGCCACAGAGGAGAGGAATGGAAGTACCTGGATCCGGTCGCTCCCGTCGCCTGACAGCCGCCACCGTGTCAAGATTAAACCAAAACCTTGTTCTTTTCAGCAAGTCTCACTTACGGCCAAGCGGCATGAATCCTCAGCCGCAAGATTTGATCAGACGGCTTCTCGTGTTACGAGATCATCCATCTTCAATCGGACGGCTACAATTCAAATTACCGCTTCAACCCACTGTTTACTTTCCCACAAAATTGCTTTCTGTTGTTTTTACCTTTTCTCTCTTCCAATTTATTTGCTTGGCAGTTTTTAATGCCTAGGGCTGCAAAGCCAAGATTCCGTAGCAATCTTTCATGTATTGAGTAAAAACCTAGTCGTCACTTACCATGGAGGACCTGAAGTTGCCTATGTAATCGGCCAAACCCTAGCTATTGATCCTCTCAAAGTTGCTATTTATTCACATGTCATTGTTTGAACTTCACTTGATCTTCTGAAATCCTAGCTTAGTCCCATCACGTCGTCACCCTTGGTCTGGTCGTCGAAGCTCAACTTGGCGGTGTCGCCCAGGAGAGGAGGCGAGATGCAGAAGGGTAGTGATAGGGTTTTGGAGGTCCCAAGCACATGTCAGTCAAACAATGATGTTTCATTTGTCAAAGTCAACAAAGTGCGCCATATTATCAAAAAAATTGGGGAAAGGTGAGAAGCGAAAGAAATATTACACGGGCGAGACCATCCATGCGAAGCCCAGGTGGTTGCCCCCATATGACATTTTTTCACGGATGAGCCAATCGACTTTTCAAGGGGATATATTTGAAATTTGGTTACCCTCATCCTTATCATATTTTAGACCAGATGTATGGCACCCACTGAAAAACTAACTACCAATGGGTAAGCAACCGAGTGATAGTCATCCAACCAAACAAATTAGTAGAACTGAGCATTGTTGGATTGTTGTGGCTCCCCCTTCTCATTATCGGTGCCTCGAGATTCAGGGCGTTCTCTTTGGATATTGATTGTCAGTCGATTTCTTACAGTTGCTCAAGTTAGACACCTTCACTGTTCTATATCCCATCCTTTAACAATCCTACTCATCACTGTATGTGACCACACTAGAGGATTTAGTGCAGCGTCAAGTTATGTTTTCTTGAGGAGAGCACTCCTTGTTTGTTTTCTGGGGTGATGATTTCAGGGCCAGTGCTTAAGGGGGAAGCTCTAGGCAGCATCAAGTGCTGACAGCAATCTCTCTAGAAAAAAATGCCGAAATCAAGAAAAATGCTTGACCGTGCAAAATATTTGGAGCACTGAAGGAATATTTATTTCTGCTTACAAGTCTTGTCTATGTACAACATACGCCACAAAGAATGGTTGAATCAAAAGGCAAAGCCAGACCACACGCTGTTATAAAACCAAGCGAGTTTTGAGCAACCTCACAGCACAAGGAGGCAGCAAACAAACCAAAAATAATCCTCAAATGCTAGTACACAATACAAAGACTCACATCGACGTGCGACTTGGTTCGTCGTTCATCATCCCTTTAAAGCTTCTAGCCAACCAGATCGCCGTTTCTCGTGGAGAAACCTTAAGCTTCCCAAACGGCTTGAGAACAATAGCAAGTTCCTCCAGCCTGTTGTCTTCCAGCAGGTCTGCAGAAAGCTCCAGGAGCCCCTCGAGAGCCTCGGCCCGCTGCCTAAATGATGTGACATCTAGCATTTCCTTAGCAGGGGATGTCTCTTCCTTGACACCAGTAGATAATCTCACTGTGTCTAAGATGGCTGGTATCTTGCAGGCAGCATTGCCTTCGGAAACACCCGTTTGAGAAGCAACCGAGGGAAAAAGTGTAGCAGGTAGGGTGTTCGGTGAGCATGAGCTGCTTCTTACATCCAGATCTTCTCGTACCACATTCACAAGTTTGCTGACAGCCATGTTCTGAGTTTCCCCTTGAGCATGTTCTGATATTGGCTGCTCATTGCTAGCATTGAGATGGACGTGCCGAATATTCTGTACGGCATCATCAATAAGTGGATTTAAATGTGAACCTGTTTGTTTCTTCATTAACTGATAGTGGGCCCCTCTCCAACACTGCATCTTCAACAAAAGAATCAACGTACGATGGCGTTGACGTCAGAAGCTCTTGGACAGTAAATTTGTCTTCGCCACTTTGTAAGGTGACAATGTTCTGCCCATGCTTACTGGATTGCACATCATCCTTGCGAACAAAATCTTGTTCAGAACTTGGAATGGATGGACCCAAAGCAGAGCTCGATCTTGAATCATCATTAACAGGAACACTCTTCTGCAAATTGTCCGCGTTTGTTTCTAAACATGGTATGGCTGTAAGTCCATTGTCCTCCATGATAGCAGCACCAGGCACTGAGGTTGTGTGCGATGAAATCAAGCAGACTGGTGAGGTACTTTCAGATAGCTCAGACTGGTCGATCTTTTCAACAGAACCAGATTAGAACTTGAGGAAACACTGATGTCTTCCTTAGTTGCTACAGTGAACAATTCCCGGGGAGCAGATTTTGCATGTGAATTGTCTAGCATGATGTTCAGTCCTTCTGAAGGATTTTTAGATGGACTTACAATAGGTGGAAGATCACCAGGGGTACTATCTGGAGAATAGGCAGGTTTGAATGGACTTTTCTCACTCTCCACCATGACCTTAGTATGAGTTCCTTTTTGCACAGTGACTGGGTGGCTGGTTGTCCCTACTGCCGCTCGCCTCTGAGGGCTAGACCGTCTAGTAGCACTAGGTGGGGTCTTGATTTTTGACTTGCCTGAAACTGCGGAACCATTTTCTATGACCTGTTTGGCAGGTTCAGGAGTTGATGACCGAGCAGTTCTGACATTTGAACGGTGCTCAGTAATAGGTAACTGCATGACCAGTGGCAGGAGAAAGGAGTTAGTAATAGAAACAAATTGGATTTTTATGATAAAGGAAGCAGGCTCATACCAGTTGCTTTAAAGGTGGTGATGCTTGTACTGAATTCGTGCACCCATTGTTTGTATTGGCCAACCCATGAGATGAATCGTCACCAGAGTTTGATCTGTATGCAGCATTGCTGTTAAACCTTGAACTATCTGATGATTGATCTGATTCATTCTTATTACTGACTGCAGAACTCAGATTTACGCCTCTAGTTCTTGCAGGAGAACTGATTTCTCTAAGCCTGCTCTCCTCTCTTAAGGTTGTCATTATCTTCTCAATGATTTTTGGTTGCTTACTCTCACCTCTGGAATGATGATCTATGGACTTGGACGAATCTTGTCTTTTCAGTTGAACACGTGAAATGTCTTTGTTGCCTCTGAGATCTTCTGGCATTGTACACATTTCATCTGAGTCATCTCGATCCGCATCATGAATGCTTCGAGCATCGGCAACCTTGATATCGGTACTTCCAGCTCCACCTGATGTGCTCCTGTCACTTGATTGTGTGCTGTCTATATCACTACTAGAAATGCTACTGCTTTGGCTCTCAGACATGCTTCTTTGACTGCTCCGTGAAGTGGACCATGGTTTCTGCGGTATCCGTACGGGATTTAAAGCATCATACAGAGCACGGCATTGATCAACATAAGGTTGCAGATATGGATTCTTCATAATCTCTGATGCCTATTCACACGACATTATATATTATTCAGAATATGGATGGAGTGGAAGAGACAAGGATATAGTTAGAAGGTTTCTAGCTTCATAGTAGCTTACAGTAGGTCGATGCTCTGGATTCTTCCGTAACATAATTTTGATGAGAGATTTCCTGTATTTAACAACAAAAAGGGAAATCGTTTCAGTTGTATAGTATTATTTATGAAACTCTTGTCACATTATAAATTTATGACTTAAAAAGGACATAAACTGCAACACACCAGTATCACTACACATGGTACCAAATAATTACTTGGTTCCGAAGCATAAGAATGAGGATGATGACTTACAGTACAGATCATGCTATTGAAATGAGATAAATGAAAAACAATCATAAAGCTTATTTACAACCTACTCTATGAAGAAAAGTGCACGTACATAGAAGGAGAGTAGCAGGTAGGCAAGGGGCCCATGGCGGACCTATTTATCTTACTTATCAATCCAGCCATATCCTGCAAGCATTCTTAATCGGGTAAGTCCACAGATTTGTTGAAAAAAAAACTGCAAATAGTAGTGTCACCGGATAACGACTAGGAAACCCCCAACACTGTGGATGTTTTATTGACAAAGTTTTAAATCATACTCCCTCCGATCGAAATGATTGACACAGATTTGTCTAAATACGGATGTATCTAGACATATTTTCGTGTGTAGATACATCCATATTTAAACGAACTTGTATCAACCATTTCCGATCGGAGGGAGTACTAGCTTTATTTATTTTTTAATACGAGTAGTTTTCTTGTGAACAGTATTTGGATACATAATATGTCCCAAATTTTGGTACTATATGTAACGAAATAGTTAGCTTTAAATGAATCATAAGCACCATTCGATCTTTTTTTACAAAAAGAAATATATAACTGACAATTTATACAAAAATTACTTGAATTGTTGCGTGAATCATTCAAAAAATTGAAATGCTCAAATGCTCTAATATGTGAAGAGCTATATGTGAGCCAGTATATGCCAATCATGACTGATAGATTAACTAAATTTTTTTTCTCAATTCAGGCAATTATCAATGGTAGTTGGTTTCTTCTTGTAATTTAGCCTAAAGCACTTCTGAGCATTGCCTAAAAAACAACATAAATTTACATAGGAAATAAGTTTACATACAGAGTTAATTTATGTTCCTTTTGAATTTTATAGCATCTGAAAGTATTTCCGAAAGAGAATATACAGGACAGACTACAGAATTAGCCGGGTTTTAGCTACTTCTACCAAAACATTGCAGATTCTTCAGTATATTGACTACGAAAGCCAGTAAAACTAAAAAAGGGTATGAACCCTTTTGGATAATATGTAAATGGAAAACGTAAATGTTCAATTCATAATCCACGCAGAAAAGCTATTCCAGGATAATGATTCTCGAGCAAAAATAGATCAGTAAGAACTCACAAAGGCCTTGAAAGCAGGTCGATGAGCTGCCATCTCATACATACAGCATCCTATACAAGACAAAGTTAATTAGATTCGTAAGCAAATGGGTCATAATCTAGGAATAGTACAGAAACATTAGGCAGTTTTATTTGTTTTTACCAAGCGACCAGATGTCTGACTTGAAACCATAGGGAATATCTGTAAGCAGCTCAGGACACATGTAATTTGGTGTTCCAACGACCTAAAGAGAATACGATAGCGTCAGTATCCAGTAAGAATCTGAGCATACAAACATGATTGTGCCTTTCTCTTCTCCACAACACAGATGAATCTATGTGTCTACATTGTTTATGGTTAATAAGAGGAGAGGAAGACTGTAAATAGTATGAGGTATATACGCAGGAAAAACAGCATGTCCGTCATTGGTGATATATGATATGAGGGATTACTAGATCGATAAATGTAATGCCTTCTAGCAGTTGGAAAGGCTATGGTAATGTGAATCTTTTACAAAGAGAGAAAATAGGAAAACGAGATCATACTGAAGAAGTTAAGTCATCTTCCTTCAGAGTCTTGGCTAGGCCAAAATCTCCTGCATTTAAATTGATGAAACAAAAGGTTAAAAATGTTGAAGAGGTACGAAATAACTAGACTTGTAGTACTGCATTTGTTATCAGAAACTGACCAAGGCGTATATCATGATCTTTGGTGAGAAATATGTTGGAGCACTGCAATTATGAGGAACAATTTGTCAATGATACTACTGTACAAATAATTGACAATGACTATAGCCAATGTTGCTTACCTTCAGATCACGATGCAAGACATAGTTTGAATGCAGGTAGTCAACAGCTAATACCAACTGCGCGAACCATTTCAGCAATTTCTGGGGAACAAACAGTATTGTGAGCTCAATGTTGGATATGATTTTTCCCTCTCAGTCAGATGAACAAAAGCCGTCAGTTATATCATACCTCCTCAGGAAAGTAAGTACATTTGATTTCTTCATCAGCTCATCCCTGCGAATATTAAAGGAAAAAATAAAACAAAATGTGACAAAACATGAAAACAAGAAAACAAAACTCCAAGGCATCAAGTAACACTCACACATCTCCCCTTCGCAGTAGCCCGTGATGATGCAGACATAGCAACCCTGCAGAACTCTCCATATCAGTAAGCAAGTTCAAACTGAAACTTCAAACGGTACAAGCAAAGTAAAATAAAGTTTTCAAATTAAAACCTTCTCAACCCAAGCTTCTTTGAATTCAACAATGTAAGGATGCTGTAGTCGAGCAATCAGAGCCATCTGCAATTTATTTTCCTCTTAATCAACTCCTCGAAACAGCACCAAGTGAATCAGCAGAATCAGCAGAGAAAGTCAAAGGATTTCACAAACCTCTGATGAGCAGACTTCCGACAGCGCTCCGTCTGCCGCGCAAGACGGATTTTCTTCAGCACATACCTGTAACCAATAAAAATCATACCGCTGTCAACCGTATTTGACGGGTGAAAATAGAGCTATACTACTTGCTTGGAAAGATTCAACTGTATCGTACTTTTCTTCTCAATCTTGTGATTCACGAGGATGGCAGCGCCAAAGGCACCGCGCCCAATCTGCTCCATGATCTCGTACTGATCCATCCGGGACTCCATCACGCGTCCCAACTCGCCAACGAGATAATCACAGCAGCGAGTGGCCTCTGAATACGCCAGAGGACGGATCACATTTCTGCCGCCATGCCCATACCGCAGCAGCTCAAACGTCCTGCACAAAAGCGACGAGACAACTGCATAAGCCAAGCAACTTTAACCAAAGCGTACTCGCGTCACGTGGCAGCCAATCAAATCCGCGGCATCAGCTGGTACTTGAAAACTGTTCTTAGAAAGGGGACTAGGAGAGGCACTATAAGCGCGAGGTGGGGATTAGCACGGGAACCGACGAACTACTTGGCGAAAACCAGCGCATCGCACGCACACGGAGGGAGAGCGTCAGCTATCCAGAACAGTAGCAGAAAAAAATATCTGCGGATCACGCAACGCAGGCGCGCAGCGGTTCCCACCAACCGCGCGCGAGCTGGCCGAGGCGGGACAGGAGGGATTACCTCGGGGGCGTCCGCCTGCATTGGCAGGCAGGCCGGCGGGCGGCGGCGGCGTGGGAGGCGGGGTTGCGGCGAGATCTCCCGCCTCGCTGGGCGCCGGCCTCTGCTCGCTCGCGCGCACGCGCGTCTGGAGCTCGTGCAGCGTCGGGCGCCTGCTGGCTCTGCTCCTCGCTGGTGGTCGGGGCTTGGGGCTGTGGGAATTTTTTGTGTTATTATTTTTTTCTGCGGGAGCTTTGATGCGGCGTAACGGTGTTGGTTGAAGGCGAATGAGTTTTTGCTCGGTGGCTTATATATGCAGCATGGCCGCAACAGCGAATGGTGGATTAAATTAGGCGAGGGAGATGGCTAGTGGCTTAAAAGGGATATTCCAGCTTGCAAGTGCATGCATATCCCACTAATTACTGTCCTAAGTTGGTCACTTGGTGGAGCAAAGAAGGAAGTCATTTTTCCCCAAAAAGGAGAGATTTTATTTGATTAATGAGGGTTTGCAGAGTTGTCTAAATTGGATGAATCAAAAGGACTTCCATATACAACACCATGTGAGCTGGTTTATTCTAGCAAAATGTGCCAAGGAATGGCTTGCCATATTTTGAGATCAATGGATCTTCATGAGAGGCATTTTGCTACTAGAGCTTATCTATTTTGAAAATGATATTTGAAGGTTTCAAATATGCATTCTACATGTGTGCAATTTTACATCATGAAAAATACATTATCCTCTGGGCTATACGAAAAGGAAAAAATATGGATTGGTCAGCTATTTTCGCGCCCAAAATTTTCCGTTGTTTGTCTTTCTTATGTAGCCTGGTGTAAAATGTATTTATCAATGTTCAAGATATCTTCCGATAATCTGATAAACCGGCCGATTTATCGCTTACCGGTGTCTGGCCGATAAGATAAATCAGGCCAATATGCCAATAAATCGGCCGATTACCCATTATCTTGGGTCGACCGATAAGTTCCCGATAAGCGATATCCCCAACATTGGTATTTATATTGAAATTTTACACACATGTAGAATACATTTGTACCTAAACCTTGCAATACCTTATTCTAATTGTCGAAATAATGGTTTCCATGGAGCCTGAGCTTACTTTGGTATTTTTGGAATCTCCATAAGCTTTAACTCTCTTCCTGTAATTTTAAAACAGAAATCCTTTTCTTGAGAGGTATGCATTTTTGCTCCTTGAACAAGGCTCTGGGATATTTGTCATTATGCTTTTACGAGAACATTCACAAGCTTCTAGTAAAGTCTGGTTCGAAGCGCAAGACATTTATGTTAATGATGAAAGGTCCACGTGAACTATGAATAATGAGATAAAATAAATGGTTCATATTGAAAAAAAAATTGTTGAAAGGAAGACAAAGACTCATGGCCTCTACAAGCTCAGATGCACACAATAATAATATTATTGACGACAAATATTAATGTCTAACAAATCAACATACAAAAAAAGCATAGGGTCATCCACTTTGGATTGTCCTTGTGACAATATCTTATGTATCCTGCCACCAAATTTCACCGTGGACCTTAATCCAACAGTCGAACATCATGGTAACTTTTTATCAAATTGCAACACTCTAATACAACACCTTCAAGAAATAATATGTGCTCGTACGAAGCGTTATCCACCTTCAAGAATAATCTTGTGTAATGTCGAGTACTCTCCAAACATAACCATACTCAATAGATAAAAGGCACTCTACGACGTCAGGTAGGATGTATTAGTAGCTGAGTGATCACATCATTTGGTGGCTTGGTGTTAAACAAATGAAAAATTGGTTTAAGTCCCAATGTGTACAAGAGTAATGGATGTTTGTGCGTCCAGCCGTCCACCGAGTAATGCATTTTGCGTTCCACATTCCTTTACTTACCTTCTACTCACTCCGTCCCAAAATAAGTGTCTCAAGTTTGCTCAAAAGTGGATGTATCTAGACATGTTTCATGTATAGATACATCCACTTTTGAACCAACTTAAAACACTTATTTTTGGACGGAGGGAGTATTTTATTTATTTTTGATTTACTAAAAAAAAATTGGCGTGCCGGGCTGAGGAGTTGGCCGAGTCGCTACATCTCATATTATAGAGGCGGTTCAGTGGTCGTCGCTTGTCAGTTCTCGAGATGCACCTGTGTTGATTTGAGCTTGCAACTCCTTGCTGATTGTGCCTAGCTTAGAGGCAAGTTTTTCACCCTCGTCAACTTGCTTGACAGCTCGATGCGGTACCATGCATGCCAGATCGGTGTACGCAGATTTGACCATATGGATCTGTTGCATCTTGCATAAAATATATGAATTCGATGCAAACCATCCAATAATATGATTGATATATGTAGTTCTGGACGTCACCTGTCGTAACCCATCATCAGATATCTTGGACTATATCCTGTTTGCCAAGGAGTAGGGGCCACGAATAAATAACTGGTTAATTAAATTATCGCTCACATGTATACCTCAACAGCTCAACTTGGTTGCCATTTTATAATGCATGGCTACTACATTTCATTGCATTGCACTAGCAGACTAGCATTCGTTAATTGAGGTCAATGATACAAAAGAGGGTTCAGTCAGAAGGGATTTAAGTTTCAGCAAACTGAGCAAAGGGTACGTCTTTTCTAAGTCCACCCATAGTGGCGGGAAACTCCAAAAAGTTTAGGTTTCCTCCTCACTGATCGATGGAGAGGGAGCATCATATAATGCCTCATTTATTAGTTAAGACCTCTTTGATTTGAGAACCTGCATATGAATTTGGGAGGATTTAAATTTGAGGAATTTTTGCTATGGTGCTTGTTATTTGCAGGACTGAATCCCATACGATTTTTTCTTAAGAAATTATTTGCACTAGTTTTTATAGGGATCTAGCATCCGCTCAAAGCTTTTTTCCGAATCGTTTTGTTTTCATGTGATGGAATCAAACAAAGTTTGGTGCATACGAAATCATGCAGAATTGGAGTGAATCGGACATTACAATTCCGTTTTTTTCATGTTCCAGTAGAGTTATTCTTTGTTGGGATGCGTTATATTACCACAAACTTCTACTTCCCCCTTTGAAAATATAAGATTTTAACATTTTTCTGATACAAATGTATCTAAGCATGTATTAGTATGTAGATTCACTCATTTCAGCTTGTATCTAGTCAATATTGAAATGTCTAAAACATCTTATATTTTGATACGGAGGGAGTATTTTTTTATTTAATGTCATGCCACACAAACGTCTAGTTGACACCGCACAGGGTTAAATGTTACCATTTATATTACTTCCACTACTACTGAAGGTCAAAAGTTCACCCCCTACACGGGTTTACCTTGATTTGAACTATGGTACGACAAGTTGTCTCTACTCGACTTAAAGTTAATTGGATGTATATGCTGAAATAATTAGGGTGGGCTTTGGGCCATCTAATAATTTCTGGAAAAAATCCCAAAAGGCCCATGCTGTCATGACAAGTGGTGAGAGTTTAGTCCACATGGCTAGTTGGGAGAGATGTACACCAACTTATAAGGTGAGCTCTTCTCCAACAGGTATGAGGTGTTGGTTGTGAAGAGAAGGGAGGTGCACCACACGCGCGCTCCTCCTCCACCGCCGCCTCGCCTCGCCACGCCTCGCCTTGTCACGACACGGCGCGGGTTGCGGGAATCTCGCCGAGCCACGCAGGAAAAATGTGAGCGGCAACGGAAACGTTTTGTCTTAATGGCGTTAATGGAAAATGGATGTGAGCTAAAACATTTTGTCTTAAGTGCTCTTAAGTACGTTCGTTTCCAGTCTCTTAATTCTCCACTTAATTGTGTACGTTTCCATTGGCCTTCCGCCTGCGTGTGTGCCTATATGAGAGAGGTCGCTCCTCTCCAGCAGACACAACAGATCGCATCTGCTCCACGCGCTGCCACTGTCGTTCCACTCTCTGTTGCTGCCACCGGTGATCCATCTCATCTACCGCGTACACGGTTGCTGGGAGAGCAGGCCTCCGAAACCCCGTCTCTCCACATCCTGTGTTCGTCTGCATCAACTACTTCTGCGTCGACTTTGTCATCATCATGAGCACCGAGGACGCCACTGCTGCCGCTGCCGCTGCCTCTCAAGAGGCTGCACAACCGATGCTGGAAGCGAGATGTACACTATAGAGCAGTTCCACGATTACAAGATGGTTGAAAACCGTTCTGTATTGGAACAAGCTCATGAGATACAGTGCATCGCTAAGGAGCTTGAGCTTCTCAAGTGTGTGCTACCGGGCAAATTTGTCGCGGGATGCATAATCGCTAAGCTGCCTAATTCCTGGAGGAACTTTGCTACTACTCTGAAACACCAGAGGCGTGAATTCTCAGTTGAGATGTCATCGGCCATCTGAGTGTCGAGCAGAATTCGAGAGCAAAGGACTCGCACGGAAAAGGGAACGAGGGAACTTCTGTTGCCAATTTTGTACAGAAGAACTCCAACTTCCACAAGCCCAAGGGGAAACCTGGTGTCCAACAGAATACCGACTTCAAGAAGAAGGGTAAGAAGCCCTTCAACAAGGATAAGAAGAAAGGAGCCTGCTTCACATGTGGTTCAGAGGAACATTGGGCTCCCAAGTGCCCAAAGAAGTTCAAGAAACCAGGACAGGACTCCAAGTCCGTCAACATGATTGTGAGCAACAATGAGAATGGTGCATTGGGTACGGTAATTTGTTTACTGTATTTTCTGTTTGTCAGTCTAACGATTGGTGGATTGACACAGGTGCAAATATTCATGTATGTTCTGACATCTCATTGTTTTCTTCTTATCAGGTCACAGGGAACGGATCCGTACTGATGGGGAATGGCGCAAGTGCTTCTGTTCTTGGTGTTGGCACGGTCGATCTGAAGTTTACTTCGGGAAGGATCGTGCAGCTCAAGAACGTGCAGCATGTCCCCGCCATCAAGAAGAATCTCGTTAGTGGCTCCCTTCTATGTAGAGAAGGGTTTAAGTTGGTTTGAGTCTAATAAAGTAGTTGTTACGAAATATGGACTGTTTGTTGGAAAAGGTTATGAATGCGGAGGCTTGTTCCGCTTTTCCCTCGCTGATTTTTGTAATAAAGTCGTGAACAATATTCATTCGAATGTTAATGAAACAGAAGTTTGGCATTCACGTCTTTGTCACATTGGTTTCGGTTGTATGACGCGGCTAGTAAAATCGAATTTAATCCCGAGTTTCACTTTAGCCAAAGGTTCTAAGTGTCATTCGTGTGTGCAAGCAAAGCAACCTCGCAAGCCCCATAAAGCTGCGGAGGAGAGACACTTGGCACCGTTAGAACTCATACATTCTGATCTTTGTGAGATGAATGGTGTGTTGACTAAAGGTGGAAAGAGATATTTCATGACACTGATAGATGATTCCACTAGATATTGCTATGTATATTTGTTAAGCACCAAAGATGAGGCTCTACACTACTTTAAAATCTATAAGGCAGAAGTTGAGAATCAACTTGAAAAGAAAATTAAGCGATTCCGGTCAGATCGTGGTGGAGAGTACTTCTCTAATGAGTTTGATTCTTTCTGTGCGGAACATGGTATTATTCATGAGAGGACGCCTCCCTATTCGCCCCAGTCAAATGGGGTTGCCGAACGGAAAAACCGTACTCTAACAGATTTGGTTAACGCCATGTTAGATACATCGGGTTTATCCAAGGCATGGTGGGGGAGGCTATATTGACATCATGTCATGTCCTGAATAAAGTTCCGACAAAAGACAATGAGATTACTCCCTATGAGCAATGGGAGAAGAGAAGAACGACACTCTCATACTTACGTACTTGGGGCTGTTTGGCGAAAGTCAACGTGCCGATCCCCAAAAAGCGTAAGCTTGGACCAAAGACCGTGGACTGCGTTAATTTGGGGTGCTAAGAATAGCGTCGGTTATAGATTTCTAGTAGTGAAATCTGAGGTACCTGACGTGAAGGTCGGTACAATTCTGGAGTCTAAAGATGCTACATTCTTTGAGGATATTTTTCCTATGAGAGATATGCAAGCACTTCTAGACAGGAATCTGATGAGACTCCTGAACCTGCCATTCCTATGGAATATTATGAACAAACACATGATGAAAATCCTGAGAAGGATGACGAGGAAACCCTTGGTAGGGGCAAGAGACAGAGGACTGCAAAGTCTTTGGTGATGATTTCCTTGTGTACCTTGTGGATGACACTCCCACTTCTATTTCAGAGGCTTATGCGTCTCCGGATGCTGAATACTGGAAAGAAGCAGTCCGTAGCGAGATGGATTCCATCATGGCTAACGGACATGGGAAATTACTGAACGTCCCTATGGCTGTAAACCATTGGGATGTAAGTGGGTGTTCAAAAAGAAGCTTAGGCCCGATGGTACGATTGAAAAGTACAAGGCTAGGCTTGTGGCCAAGGGTTATTCCCAAAAGAAGAGGAAGATTTCTTCGATACTTATTCACCAGTGGCCAGACTGACCACCATACGAGTATTACTCTCGTTGGCGGCCTCGCATGGTCTTCTCGTCCACCAGATGGATGTTAAGACGGCTTTCCTGAACGGAGAGCTAGAGAGAAATCTACATGCAACAGCCAGATGGCTTTGTATAGATGGTCAGGAAGGAAAGGTGTGTAAGTTACTGAAATCTTTATATGGCCTGAAACAAGCACCTAAGCAATGGCATGAGAAGTTCAATACAACTTTAACCTCTGCTGGTTTTGTTGTTAATGAAGCTGACAAATGCGTATACTATCGCCATGGTGGGGCGAAGGAGTTATACTGTGCTTGTATGTTGATGACATACTGATATTTGGGACCAACCTCAAAGTCATTGAGGAGGTTAAGTCGTTTCTATCTCAGAATTTTGAGATGAAGGACCTTGGTGTGGCTGATGTTATTTTGAACATCAAGCTACTGAGAGATAATGAGGTGGGATTACACTTTTGCAATCCCATTATGTTGAGAAGATTTTGAGTCGTTTTGGATATTCGGACTGCAAATTTCTCCAACACCATATGATCCTAGTGTGTAGATTCGAAAGTTCAAAGGCACAGCTAAGGATCAGCTGAGATACTCTCAAGTAATTGGTTCACTCATGTACCTAGCAAGCGCTACGAGGCCTGACATCATGTTTGCTGTGTGCAAACTGAGCCGGTTTGTTTCCAATCCGGGTGATGTACATTGGCACGTTGTTGAAAGAATTATGCGCTATCTGAAAGGTACTGAGAACTATGGACTTCACTATACTGGAAGCCCGTCAGTGCTTGAAGGGTATTGTGATGCGAATTGGATCTCTGATGCTGATGGCACTACTACAGAACGACACATCGGAAACGGGCCAAAAAACCCTTCGGCAACGGAGAAAGGGTCCGTGTCCCCGCTTCCGATACTGATGTGAAGCCTCACAATGGCAACGGAGATTTTTATCGTTTGCAATAAGTTTAGCAACGGGCATAATATATAACCGTTGCCTTTAGTCTTTACATCAGATACGGAGATTAGTTTTTGACCGTTTGTAATGAGGGCGAAAGGAAACAAAAAAAAAGCCGGTGACGCCTGCTGCACCGTCGACGGAGCCCTGTGGTTCCTGCTTGACGGCTGCCGGTTCTTCACCTTCCTCTTCGCCCAGCTTCATTGCGTGGTCTTCTTCTACCTATTTAGTACTGCACAAAAGTCTTGCTCCTGGAGGCGCCGGCTTCAGTGGACCGTGTGTACGGAGCCCCGCTCCTACGTCTTCACGGCCGCCGCATAGTCTCCAGGTTTCCTCCTCGCCCTAAAGGAGATGAAAAAAATCAAAATGTAAGCTCCTTCATCTCTATACACAAGACATATGCTTCTTCATCGGCATTACAGAAAATATAGAACTAATTACAACTAGAACATATCCTAAACAATGCCTCATATATAGGTAGATTGGACACAAATTCCAGGGATGGAGCAAGCGAGCCAAGTAGGATGCACAAAATCGATGTGTATTTGTGCATATCACAAGGATCACTAGCGCCACCCCGGATCACACGGTGTCACCTAATTTTAATCATCGACATAACAGAAACAAAGCTAAAATCAGAGCAAATGCCTACTAAAAACAGAGAAAATCCATGGATAAACAATTAGCTACTTACAACTAGAAAACAGCTAAAATCTATGTGTAAACAATGCCTACTAAAAACAGAGCAAATCTATGGATAAACAATTAGCTACTTACAACTAGAAAACAGCTAAAATCTATGTGTAAACAATGCATACTAAAAACAGAGCAAAAATATGGATAAACAATTAGCTACTTACAACTAGAAAACAGCTAAAATCTATGTGTAAACAATGCCTACTAAAAATAGAGCAAATTTATGGATAAACAATTAGCTACTTACAACTAGAAAACAGCTAAAATCTATGTGTAAACAATGCCTACTAAAAACAGAGCAAATCTATGGATAAACAATTAGCTACTTACAACTAGAAAACAGCTAAAATCTATATGTAAACAATGCCTACTAAAAACAGAGCAAATCTATGGATAAACAATTAGCTACTTACAACTAGAAAACAGCTAAAATCTATGTGTAAACAATGCCTACTAAAAATAGAACAAAAATATGGATAAACAATTAGCTACTTACAACTAGAAAACAGCTAAAATCTATGTGTAAACAATGCCTACTAAAAACAGAGCAAATTTATGGATAAACAATTAGCTACTCGCAACTAGAAAACAGCTAAAATCTATGTGTAAACAATACCTACTAAAAACAGAGCAAATCTATGGATAAACAATTAGCTACTTACAACTAGAAAACAACTAAAATCTATGTGTAAACAATGCCTACTAAAAACAGAGCAAATCTATGGATAAACAATTAGCTACTTACAACTAGAAAACAGCTAAAATCTATGTGTAAATAATGCCTACTAAAAACAGAGCAAATCTATGGATAAACAATTAACTACTTACAACTAGAAAACATCTATCCTACTGAACTGCGTCTTACATTAGGCGAGGCGGGCTCTCTTAGCGTCGCCGCCGGCGACGGAGCTAGCGCCGGCCTCCCCTGGCGGCGCCTTGCCCTCGCCGTGGACCAAAGAGAGGGCTATGGCGGCCCGGAGGTCAGACTGGTAGACCGCCTCCTCGGCGCGTTCGACCTGGGTCGACGCCTCGGAGAGGAGGACCGCCGCCTCCAGATCAGCCTCGCCCTAACGACGCTTGGCGTCCTCGCGCTCGGAGAGTTGGCAAGCGATCTCCAGATCACGATCCTCCTCCTCTTCCTCTTCCTATTCCTCTTCCTCCTCGTCGGAGGAGGAGGACGAATAGGAGGAGGAAGACGGATGGCGGCCGGGGTACATCGCCTGGCGGATCTCGCGGTAGCTGCAATGGTGGCCAAATGAGCGGGTGCGGCCGGAGCCTTCGCCGTGCGGACGAGCGCCAAGGCTACGGGACCGGCCCGCGGGGGCCGGATCGGCGGCGACCTGTTCCGCAAGCTCGTCCCGCAACACCAGCTGATGCTGCTGCTGCCTGAAGGCCCGGAGGGTGGGGCGGCCACGGCCGCGATGGCCGGATCTACCAGCGCCGACAGTGGAAGCCATGCGAGAGAGTGGAGAGAGAGGAGACTGTGCGGCGGCTAGGGTTGGAAGTGAGACAGTGAGAGTGAGAGTGAAGGGCATAGTAGGTTCTTATAGGCCGGCTGTCGGGCTGCTTCTAATGGCAACGGAGATTACGAAACTGTCCGTATGCGATGAGCACACATCGGTAACGGAGTTAAACCAAACTCAGTTGCCAACATATATTTCACTATTCACCGTTGCCTTTATTGTGGGCCTGCTTTACGGCCCAGTGCGGGCGGGGATGTCGCGATTTACCGTCGCCTAACTCCTGGCGTTGCCATAGAGGGGTATCCGATGTGTCGTTCTGTACTAGTGTGAGATGAAAGCCACAACGGGTTATGTGTTTACAATTGGAGGTGGTGCTGTTTCTGGAAGTCTTGCAAGCAAACAATCCTGACGAGATCGACAATGGAAGCAGAATTAACAGCATTGGACACATCTGGTGTCGAAGCAGGATGGCTTCGAGATCTGTTGATGGACTTGCATGTGGTTGAAAAGCCAGTACCGGCTATCCTTATGAACTGTGACAATCAGACGGTGATTACCAAGGTCGAAAGTTCAAAGGACAACATGCAGTCCAACAAACATATAAGAATGAGATTAAAAGTTGTCAGACATTTGAGAAACTGCAGAGTAATAGCGTTGGATTATATCCAGTCGGCTAAGAATCTGGCAGATCCCTTTACCAAAGGGCTATCACGTGTTGTGATAGAAAATGCATCGAGGGAGATGGGTATGAAACCCACATGAGTTGCCATGGTAGTAACCCAACCTATGTGATCTTAGATCCCGTGAAGTAGGACCTGGGAAAACAAGCTAGTGGTTAACTGAGGAGAGTACTTTTACTAACCCACTCCGTTGGAGATGCACTACTCTCAGTAACTGTATGGCAGGTTGACATTTGTCTTAATGTGTTCCAAGCCTTATATAAGAAGATGCTATCCTACAGAGTAATCTTTGGAGGAACACACCTATATGAGCCTGACTGCTGGTTAATCTCTAGTAAGTTCATGAATAGGTCAGGAGTGTGACTAATATGCTCCACCTGAGGGGTCAGCCTTCGGCAGCCCAGTACTAGTAAGACAGTTGGTGAAACTAATTTACGCCAAATTGACAATTCAAATCATAGTCCATTGTCAGTTGTAAAGGAGTGTAGCTATTTGCTCTAGGTGGATGTTCAACCTTAACGGGTCTCCACTAAAAATACTGGTATATCAAAACAATGTTTGGAACAGAGGACAACATCATGGGTCTTTGGAATCTGGTGGGGATTGCTGGAATAATTAGGGTGGGCTTTGGGCCCATCTAATAATTCTTGAAAAAAAATCCCTAAAGGCCCATGCTGCCATGACAAGTGGTGGGAGTTTAGTCCCACATGGCTAGTTGAGAGAGATGTACACCAATTTATAAGGTGAGCCCTTCTCCAACAGGTATGAGGTGTTGGTTGTGAAGAGAAGGGAGCTGCTCCACACGCGCGCTCCTCCTCCTCCTCCGCCGCCCGCCTCGCCACGCCTCGTCACGACACGGCGCGCCGCGCCGCGCCGCGGGAATCTCGCCGAGCGATCTTATCTTTTTATCACGTAGGAAAAATGTGAGCGGCAACGGAAACGTTTTGTGCGTTAATGGAGAATGAATGTGAGCTTAAGTACGATTGTTTCCAGTCTCTTAATTCTCCACTTAATTGTGTACGTTTCCATTGGCCTTCCGCTTGCGTGTGTGCCTATATGAGAGAGGTCACTCCTCTCCAGCAGACACAACAGATCGCTTCTGCTCCACGCGCTGCCACTGTCGTTCCACTCTCTGTTGCTGCCACCGGTGACCCCATCCCGTCCACTGCGTACACGGTTGCCGGGAGAGCAGGCCTCCGAAACCCCGCCTCTCCACATCCTGTACCGGAGAGGGGCGATTAGGTTTTTTGGGAGCGTCTCCTACACGACTGCTCGCCTATGTCCGTCTGCATCAACTACTTCTGCGTCGACTCCGTCATCATCATGAGCACCGAGGACGCCACTGCTGCTGCTGCCGCTGCCTCTCAAGAGGCTGCCACCGCCGCTGCTGCTGCTAGGCCAACCGGCCTACTGGAGGGTATAATATGCTTATCCCTCCCTTGATTATTTCCTTATCTGCCGTACTAGTGATTTTTGTAGATGTTTCTACTATCTGTCTAGTACATGGTTTTATCATCAAATTTCAGTATGTCATTAGCATTGCCCACATCATGTTTATGATTTATTCTTGGATTAATTTAATCGAACAATTGCTTAATTACTCAACAATATATTCACTTAGGAACTGTTTGGATCGCAGGAATTTAGAAACGTATGAATAAGAAAAACACTGATTGAGACGCCACGCATGGTGAATTTGTATAGATTTTAAATACATGGGATTTTTTTAAGATGTGTCTTTGGATGCTGCACATAAATCAAACATAAGAATTTAACAGGACTGACGATAGAGATTAGAGAGAAATAAAGTGTAGGTAGACTTTTTAAAGGAAAATAAAATATGTTTAAAGTCATGTTGGAATTCCTATGAAATGGAGGACGTATCAATAGATTTCATAAGAATTTGGTGACCTCAACCCTAGATCCAAAAAAGACTCCGTTAGAATTTTTTCCTATGGATTAGAATACTCCAAAATTTAATTAAATTACTCCAATGAAAAAGCCTTTATTCCATAAAATAAATCTATTATAGCGGAAACTGTCTTTTGCTCCCGGGCACGAGTGCTCCTGCCACTAAAAAAAATCGAAAATCATATTTATGAGTTTCAAAAAATTCTGAAAAAAATACGGATATAGCCAGTGATATATCCAACGAACATGTAAATTTTCAATTTGAGATGCCTTATATTTTGGGCTACACAAAAAAAAACAAATCTGATACTCACTCCGTTCGGAAAAGGATGTCACAAAAATGAACTATAGATAGACCATTTTTGTGACATCCTTTTCCGAACGGAGGGAGTAGAATTTAGAGATTTGAAAATATGCATACTTAGATCCACACTTTTGTGTAGCTCAAAATACAAGGTATTTGAAGTTGATATCTTGCACGTTCATGGGATATATCATTGACTCTCTCCACATTTATTTTCAGAATTTTTTGAAACTTATAAATATGATTTTCGAATTTTTTATATAGGAGGGAGCACTGGAGCCCGGGAGCCAAAAAAAATCTTCACTCTCTATTATAGCTGATTTGATAAAAACAAGGGTGATCCCGGAAAGCGCTCAGTATACCAGATCCAGCCTTGATAACAGCGCGGTGACTCCAGCATTGACCAGCATCAGCGGACTACCGAAGCAGGAGATTCTTTGTTACGGTAATCAAGAACTTGCGGGCTTGCGGCACGAGGGGTGCGTGTGCTCTGCCCTGTCACAACCTGCGGCACCATTAACAGCATGGGAACTAAAATACCACCGTTGCTTGCGCCGTTGACAACTGGGACCCTGTGCTTGCTGTATCATCCAGGCAATCTGACTCAAGCTGTCGGCAAACTCGGCAACGAGCGGGAGGGTACACGTGAAGTTTTATCGTTGGTCGCTCTCGCTCGTGCCGTTTGAGCAAGGCGAGTGAGCTCTCCAAGGTCCGTCACTCGCCAAATTCCAAAGGCATTGACCTGCCTGTCAGACTGCAGATCACGGCAGGCAACGGGGTGCCGGTGATTCTCCGTGCTCCCTCCTGCTCGTATCGATCATGTACTGGTACGTAGCACCTCTAGAGTCACAAATTCCATCTTCTGGATCCATAATTTTTCAGGCATTGGAATTTCGAGGAGAAGACCATCCGGCCGCCCGTGTGAAAGCGTCAGAGTTTTGACGAGTAGCTAGCGATGAATCTGAATTCAAAAGGTTGTATACTAGGGAAAAGAAAAACACCCAAGGTAGCTGCCCCGTTGTCGTCAGGAGACTTGCCGGTCAGGCCAGAAATGTTTCATCCAGTCGCGATTTGATTCGAGCCTTGGTCAGATCATCATCCCAGCCCAGCCCTTAAAGAAACCCAGCCGGAGAAGGACGGTGCAACCACTGGCCGAAGGAAAGCCAAGCTACTACAGGTACAAACGGAGGCGGCCAGCAGACAGGCGGTGGCCTAATTAGCCCGGAAAGCAGAGTACTCTATGCTAAAAGGCGTTTAGCGAGGGAGACAGGGTTTTTTAGACGGGAGCGTGCAGCGCGGGGCCTCCCCTTGTCGGAGGAGCTACGTGCAATTTGTCAAAAAGAAAACGTTGGCGGTAGCTGATAGATAGAGTGGGCTGGGGAGCCGACGGGGACGTCTCTCTTGTATAGATCTCGGCCAAATGTGACCCGGTCGATCTTTGTCGTCGGCTTTGGTTGGGTTAATCTATGGAATCGATTGGACTCTGGAGAGATCGTTCTGTCTGCCTACTACTACTAACTACTAGTAGGTTGTCTCGCTAGCTAGGCCGACGATCCACTCGTGGGGAGTTGTACGTCACCGTCACTCCATCATCAGCTACTAATGATTTCTTTGTAACGTTTCCGTAGAGACGCTTTCGTAGTGCTGTGTGGCGTCACAGGCGTGCTGGCGAGCCGTTCCGATCCAACAACAGTAGCAGCAGCAGCATCTGCCGAGAACTTGCGAACAACAGTAACGGGTCACGCGGCACCTACCGGCTACCGAACGGGTCGGAGTCACGGGCGGGCCGGGGGAGCGGCTTCGATCACTCACCCGCCGCGTGCGCAAGCAGGAAGACTCGGCTCGAGCCTCGCAGCAGAAGCCGGAAATTAGTTGGGGTTGGGGGCGTTCACCGTTGGCCACGGAGCGGATGCCGATGCCGATGCCGAGCAGCTGCACGTTGCAAGCATATGACGCAGCTGCATCTCCAGCTGGATAGCCCAGGCCACGAGTAAACTGCTGTGCTGTCTGCTGACTCGCTGCTGAGACCCGTTTGGAGAACAACCCGTTTCATCAGGCCCAGATAGCAATGTCCACGAACAACTAGAAACGTTACACATTCGAAGCCCAACACTTGCTGGGCCCATTTTAGCCCAGTGACAGCTTTCTCTCTCTGGAACAAGTCTCTGTCTCTCCTCCTCTCTGCTCTGAGTCAGACTCGATCTTCCCTTCAGTCAGTCAACCACGAACAACCACAGTCAGTCAGATAACCCTGCCGCCGGCCGATGGACTCCCCTTTCTCCTCCGCGGCTCCGGCGGGGGAGAACCTGGCGGTGTTCTGGCACGAGGGCATGCTGGCCCACGACGCCGGCCGCGGCGTCTTCGACTCGGGCCACGACCCGGGCTTCCTCGACGTGCTCGACAACCACCCGGAGAACGCCGACCGGGTACGCAACATGGTCTCCATCCTCCGCCGCGGGCCCATCGCGCCCTTCCTCTCCTGGCACTCCGGCAGCCCCGCCCACGCCACCGACCTCCTCTCCTTCCACACCCAGGTACTACTGGTAGCCCTCCAAATGAATCTCCCCGCAAAAAATCATCTGACCTAGACTAGACCTCTTATCGGCTTTGTTATTCGTATGCCGTTGGTCCTGTTTAAATCACATCGACTCGTGTTGGGGTTACATCTAGATGGTGTTTGCATTGCAATACAAGTACGTATATTCTGTAACTTGTTAGGCCTCATATTGTTGATCTTGTTTAAATCAATCACCCCAACTCATGTTGTGATACATCTAGACCGTGTTTGCATTGCAATAGAAATCTATGCTGTAACTTGTTAGGCCGCATCTAATCATTTTCATGTTCATGGCGGAAATGAACCGAATTCCTGCAAAACTCCCACCAACTTCTTGTGTTCCCAACAGACCCTTAATAATCTTTTTATGGCTGACAGAATACATTGACGAGCTCGTGCAAGCAAACGCAAAGGGAGCCACAAAATTATGCGCAGGAACTTTCCTGAACCACGGCTCATGGGGCGCAGCCCTTCTAGCCGCCGGAACAACCTTATCAGCTGCGAGGCACATACTAGACAGGCACGGGAAGATAGCCTACTCGTTGGTCCGTCCCCCTGGCCACCACGCGCAACCGGACCGCGCCGATGGCTACTGCTTCCTGAACAACGCTGGGCTTGCCGTGCATCTGGCTCTGGATTCTGGCCGCTGCACAAGGGTCGCCGTTGTTGACATTGATGTGCACTATGGGAATGGCACGGCAGAGGGCTTCTATCGGACGGACAACGTGCTGACGATATCTCTTCATATGAATCATGGGTCTTGGGGCCCGTCGAATCCACAAAGTGGCTCGGTTGATGAGATTGGGGAAGGTAAGGGGCTTGGGTACAATCTGAACATACCTTTGCCTAATGGGAGTGGGGATGCAGGGTATGAATATGCGATGAATGAATTGGTTGTTCCGGCTATTGACAAGTTTCAGCCCCAGCTTTTGGTTTTTGTCATTGGTCAAGATTCTAGCGCGGTAAGTTGAGATTATGTCATTTTTTTTTATACTGGTTCATCACATGTTCTATTTATCAGTCTTGCTAAATTATTTGCAGTTGCAGATTGTAGCAGTTTTAATACATTGATAACTAAAATTGTAGTTAACACTTACCATCTTGTGTAAAAAAATAGATTGCTTAGGAGGAACAAGGCAACTTTTGCATGATAGAAGAAATAGGCACCAAAATTTGAATAGGGGAGAATTCAAACCTCAGTGGCAGCCACACCTGAGTCAGGCTAAGTTACCCTACTTGCTGTCTTCTATAAAACCTTACTGTCAGGGCCTCCCCTACAGTTTTCAGATTAAAAAAAAAGTATACACCGTACCAAGGGAAACAACAAGTATGCATTTGCAAATGAGGATGACTAGATGTATAGTGATTATATAGTTTTCTTTCTGCTAATGTTAGTTAATATGATTCTAGGATCATGGAATTGAAGTTATATACTAAATCGTATTTAGCACGTTATGGGTGGAAAATTATAATTAAAAATTGTACCTTGATGATTGAAGAAAAGAGGAATGCATGATTAAACTATATGACTCCGTCAGACTCTGAATAACTAATTGTGAGTTTTGTCTGATGCAGTTTGATCCAAATGGAAGACAATGCCTGACCATGGCTGGTTATAGAAGAATTGGACAAATAATGAGGAGCATGGCTAATCGGCACAGCGATGGGCAAATGCTGACTGTCCAGGAAGGGGGTTACCACATCAGTTACTCAGCATACTGTCTTCATGCGACGCTAGAAGGTGTTCTGAACCTTGAAGCCCCGTTGCTGGATGACCCAATCGCCTATTATCCGGAGGACGAGAAGTACACCATGAAAGTTGTCGACGTCATGAAGAAATGCTGGAGAGAATCCATTCCCTTCTTAAAGGACATTTAGAGACGCATACGTCTCCTCGACATAGCGACGGTGAACAACCTCAGTTTAAAAGAGCATGTCATAGACGCGTTTCAGTACAATCATGTTATAGTCTACACTCATAGCGGAAAGGACCAAGTTGATTTCACGCATCGTTCGTTGACCCCTGATTCCCAAATTCTTTGTCACATGGTTATTGTACATGTATGCGTATAGTTTTGTTAGGTAATATCAATTTGTACTTGCTGCCAACGCTTTGTTTCAGTATGTGAAGATCTCTTGGATCTCTATGCTTTTGGTCTTGTAATGAACTTGTCATGTAAATTGTGTTATGTAAGAGAAGGCAATACAGATATGCAGTCAGTTTCGCTTTCCTTGAGCAGTTTGACCATTAGTAGAAGTCTTCAGAGATCTGCACGCCAACCAACCAGTGGCAAGCCTTGATCGTCTAGTGAGCATGTTTACCTTTTATTACCACATCCCTCATCGTTTGAACAGAGCATATCTTTGTTGCATGCTGTCCGTTGAAGAGAGCATATATCTATCCCAAAAGTAGATTGTGCTACCCGAAAAATACTGGAAAAAATACTGGAAAGAATCGATCCCGTCATGGAAGAAAACAAATGGCGGCTGACCTCTTCCAGCCCCCCTTGAATCGCATCGTATTCTATACCCTGCATATGCGTTTTTCCGCATCATCTCAAGCTGATTCCATGGCAATCATGTCATGCTTTCATGAGTCGTCATCCAGCGTCAGGGTGGCCGAATTTCAGGCCGTGTGTTCGTAGTGAACTTCTGTGGCTAGTCGTAGCCAATCTTACTGAATTTGGTCTAGGCGACGTCGACGTTGTGGACGTGTGAGATGTGACTGAAACGTGGCAGCTTGCGTCTGCCACGCGGATCGAAAGATTCTGCGTGGATAGCTGGGCTGAAAACGAAATTATTTACTCCTCTCCACTTCAGCTCACGAGGAGAGAACGGACGCGCTTCCGCCGCTGCTCTCCTTGCCGACAGCGCTCGTGCCACACTGAAACGGCTCGGTTTATCTATTCGTTTGACGCGGCTTCGGAAAACCTTCGGCCCTAAGGCTGAGCGGGTGGATTTATAGACCAGAGCAGAATTTCAGTGTTTCGAGTGAGTGTTACTGCATGTTTCGAATGAGTTGTTTGTGTTATTAAGAGGACTAGCTCTGTTCAGATATATGCTCGTACATATATATTTTTTAGGGAATTTATCTCCTACATGACCATTGAAAAGTATCAGACACCCTTGAAAAAGAAAGTTGAGTAGGGGTGGAAACTGCTACTAGACAATTCGAATTTTTGACATTCATATTCGAGAAACTGAAAATGGATGTCCGTAACATCTGAATCCTGACGAAATGAATTTAGTTTTTTGATGAAATGAAAATTAATGTGGCAAATATATTACAAATAAAAATACAAATATGTTATTGAATTTTGAAGGTAATATGGATATGAAAATGGATATATCCGTATTCGATAAAATTATGTCAGCCAATTTTAATAATCTAACCCGATATGCAAATTACCCAACATAAAAAGCTAACAAAATGGTTCAATATATTTTTCTATGATTGAACTTGAACCTATTTATTGTGTATTATATCACCATATTTATTTATGTGTCGTTCTATAGTCGACTCATTGTAAAACACACGTCTATTATTTCGTTATATTCGTTTGTGTTCCGAATTAAGAAAACATAATTTTAGTAACATCCGCTCTACATTCATATTCAACAACATCCGTATTTATATTTATATTTATTTTGAAAATATGAAAACAGAGCGTGCGAAGAGATCCCTATCCGATTCCATCGCAAAAAATGAGGCACATACTAGCGGTCCAAATTATGTTTGACCACTCGCGATGACGCAACTTATGTGCACAACAAAGTCCTCCCAACTCCGAAGGTAGATTTAATATTAAAAAAATGCTCACAAAGGATGTGACAGGAAATATTGAACAACTCGGGGTGTCAAACCAAAACAATCTACCATGAGAATCGGAGATAGATATACGCGTGCGTGAAAAGAGATGAGCGTCTCGTGAATCCTACGGCCAGTCTTCCTTTTCGTGCTTTGTCCCCAGATACCTTTTCGCTTCCGTCCTTCTTCTTCCTCCTCGTCTCCTCCTCTCATCTCCGCTCCGCCGCCCGCCCCGCCATCCGTCCGTCCACCGCCTCCCGCCTCTCCCCATGGGTCTCTTCTCGAACAGGTACTGCTCCGAATCTCCCCATGCTCTTCATCTCCTGCTCCGCGCCATCGCTTGTCGAGTCGGTGTAAACGATTTTGTATGTTCGGTTGGTTAATTTTTGTGCGGTTTTCTTTTCCCCATTGTGTTTAGGACCGGGAAGGAGACTCTGAAGGCGGGGGATCACATCTACTCGTGGAGGGCCGCGTGGGTCTACGCGCATCACGGTGCGCAACGTTTCCTCACCTCCTTTGCACATTTTGTTTGATTGGATCAGATTGATTTCGCTTCCGCGTAGATATTTGGTGGCGGTGGTCGATAAATCGGTTGGGTTTTGATCAATAGATTTAGGAGAAGAGGAGCTCGTCTGCGATGATATGTGTTTCTAGTTTTAGTGCAAATCTAACACAGGTCGATATGACGATATCTGCAGAACACTGCATGATTCTGCTTATAGGAGATTCAGTCAACTAACTAGTACGCCCATGCGTTCACAGTCTGATTTTGGTAACCTTATAGTGCTTTTATTGAAGGCACAACGTGAGCCCGGCTTTAAATTAATGAAGCCATCACCAGATATCACAAGGTTCTTGCACTTGCACACATAGGGTTAGGCACCCGACAAGTCGATACAAACACAGATAGCATGCAAGCTACCACAGGCCAGCCCCAAGTCCTAGACCACCCCAACAGCCTAAAACCTATAAAGCGAAAAGAAGATATCACTCCGGAGCGGGGGTGATCACTCTGGAGCCTCCCTAATCGACAAGTAGAGTGAACAAATCCTGCCGATTTTCCACTCCAGTGCTATAGGGTATATGTTTAGACTGTTTTCAACAGATGGTCTCCATCCCATCAGCCACTCTGGTTCAGATGTGTAAATGTTGAAGCTATTATGCTATTGTTCGGCACAACATCTGCTGATGAACTACATATGAAGCATATCTTCAACAATTGCATATGGAGCATATATGACCCGTTATATATGCCATGAACTTGGCGTTCATGCTTCTTTCGGAGCGTATCTGTTAGTAGGTTTAACTATCTGGCACGTGAGAATCACTTACCAAAACATAGACAAGAGCGCCAACCTTAGTTCTAATTGTAGAAATAATACAGTCCAGCCGCAGTGGCAATATTGTGGACATTTTTCCTGAAAATAGTAGTGTATTTAGTTGGAAGTGCTATATTGTGCTAGTTTTCTTCATGTGTAACCGTATTCCTTCCACAGGAATATATGTGGGCGATGATAAGGTGATCCATTTTACCAGAGGAAGGGACCAAGAGGTCGGAACTGGGACAGTCATTGATTATCTTCTCGTGAGTTCTGGCCCTACTAGGAGCACCACGCCATGCTTGGTATGCAGTAGCAATGAAGCCACCGCCGCAACTGAGACAAATGGTGTCACGTCCTCTTGCCTCAGCTGTTTCCTGGCAGGGGGTGCCCTCTACCGTTTCGAGTATGCTGTCAACCCGGCCCTTTTCCTTGCCAAGGTGCGAGGAGGGACGTGCACGCTTGCCCCCACTGATTCTGGTGAGGTGGTTGTCCGCCGTGCCAAATATTTGTTGACCAATGGTTTCAGGTGCTATAGCCTGTTCAAGAATAACTGCGAGGACTTCGCGGTATACTGCAAGACTGGTCTGCTTGTGGCTGAGCAAGGTAGCGTCGGGCTCGGGCAGAGTGGGCAGGTTGTCTCCATCATTGGCGGGCCGCTTGCTGCTATGATTTCGACCCCTTTCCGCCTAGTTACCACAAACATCTACGGAATGGCGGTGATGGCTGTCGGAGTGTACTGTGTCAGCAGGTATGCAGGTGACATTGGCAACCGTGGAGACGTGCTGAAAGTAGAAGTGGAGGACCTTACTGCCGGACTCGCAAGCGGCCAGATTCGTCCGACGAACATTAGTCAGCTGGCAACTCCAGGACAAGTCCAAGTTCCGGCTGTGACCACACTTGTTGCTGCTTAGAATGCTGCACTGTTGTAACATCTGGAGATGTACACATCACCTTCACTACCATGTATTTCCCACGAACTAAAACTGTGCCAAGAGTGAATTTCCCATTCGGCAATAGCTGTATCTGGAGTCTCGTATCTACTACGATCGTGTATGGATTGTCTAGTATTGTATGAAGTTTGAAGAACTGGTGTGGGATTTACTCGAATTTGTACAAAGATATTTGGTCCTGTCTATTTCTGGCATCTAAACTTTACTTCCTAGGGAGACGATTGCACATTGCAGAGCATTTCACCTGCTAAAGTCTCTTATTGACAGCAGATTCGAATTTGTAGGATTCGTCTTCTTTTTCCTGTTTCTGAGTCCGTGGGTGGAATTCTGTCTTGGAACTTTGTTCGCAGATGCATCTTGTTTTCAGTTTGTTGATTGTGTTTCCATTCTGAAGTATTCCTTCTGTTCCAAATTATAATATGTTTTTGACATGGATGTGCCACAGGAGAGGACCTCGCCTTCTTCGGTGGGGGAATTCTTCCGAGAGCTTGCCGGCACGGCGTCCGGCTCGCCTAAGGACAAGCAGGGTTGGGTTGATGATCCCTCTTTGGCTGGGCGAAGAAGCATCCGGCTGGAAAAGAAGAACAAAGACTGTGATATTCCAACAGCCAAGCGCACCGAGTTTAGCCAGGCGGCGGCTTTTGGGGAGACTCCAAAACTCAAGAGCAAAGGGAAAGCCACCGAAGAGGTCATCAATGAGAAGATGTAATTCTATCTGCATATGTACAACAAGCAGCACACACCAAAGGTGATGGAGGTTGTTCAAGCCTTAGTGGAGAGCAATGCCTGATCTCTTCTGTTGGGAGGGTGCACAACGGTGCATCTCTAAGTTTGTGTTTGCCTTGGGAGGTTAGCTTGGGTCTAGGTGTCCTTGTTTTAGGCACAGATGATGTTCCATGAGTTAGAATGTGCGATTGCCGGTTTCTGTAAATTAACCATGCATTGTAGGGTCCGGTTTCCCTAATTAATTGGATCAATAATATGTTTTGGATATTTCAATGTAGACTACTCAAGGACTGAAATTAGCTAACAGAGGCACTAAAAATGTTGATTTAGAAAAATTTAGAAAATCTTATAATTTTGAACGGAGAGAGTAGGAAGGAAGCACCGCAACAATATGCGAGGTCCTGTCTTAAAATGAGTTCATATCTAAAAAGCAAAAAAAAAAGATAAAAAAAAGCAAATTTGGGGGCAAGCCAATGGGGCTCCATTGTACGAGAGTAGATACATGATAGTGTATGAAGTGATATTTTACTCTCTTTTTTTTTGCTTTTGGGAGGAGACAGAAATAATTAATCTATTTTTGTATTTGCTCATTTCTGGATCATGGGCCAATTTATTCTGTCGATCAGATCAAAGCCCACATGCATAGTTGTCCTGAATTGCCAGGATTGAAGATATCATCTCACTCGGCTTAAGGCCCATATACCATATATGCATGCAGGTTAACTGATTTTGATCCCGCTCAAAAAAACAAAACAAAAACTGATTTTGGTGGTCTATAAACGAGGATTTCGAAATTTCCTGACGCCCTTTCACTTTGTTGAAGATTCCGTACGGACTCTGCTTCGAGTACCACTCCATAGTACTATAATTTTCGGTAAGCTCTGCATGACAGGGCAAGAGAAGATCATAAGAAAGTTTGTCGTCTAATTCTACTACTACGGAGGGTGTATGTGCATGGTGCTGCTGATTTGTTGAAGATGACGGTGAACGCTCGAGCTGGTAGTGGTAATGATCGATCCATACTGAAATCCTCCCACCATGGCGAGGAACTTGGTTGGATCTCGGAGCTGCCTATCTTGTTGTAGCAACAATAATTGAGGCGTGAAGGCATGGTAAATCCTCTATAACTAGCTAGGGCCAAATGTGGCCTTTGAAGCAACTAGTGGCAGCTGTTTCAGATTGTGAGCTACGTCCACACCACCGCCCACAGGGCATGTCGTTGGAATCCCAGTGCATCCATCCATCATGGCATTGGCAGCATCACCATGTGTCCACATGTCTATCCGAGGAAGGATATTGATTGATCGTACTAGGAAGGAGTGAACAGATTGTTCACAACAGGAAAGCCCGGCCAGCTGTTAAATAGGACTATATAGTATATATATCGACAAACAAAAATTTAAGAAAAATATTATTACATAGTATCGTTTCTATCCCAGATGTATACTCCATGGCCCTGAACCACACGCAAGTTAAGTACTTCTGAGCTTGGTAAATGAGTTGACGTCGACAGATCGATCATGGCCTGTACAGAGCTGCTTCCAGTCCTTGGCAGCCCAACACTTTGCTCCACACATCGTCGCCGGCGCCGGGGACGCCGGCGTCGTGGAGGCACATGCCGTCTTCCTCGGGGAGTGAATCGAATGGCTCGTACTTGGCCTCCTGGTCCCACGCCGACGGGAGGATCAGATCGCCGCTCTCCGCTGCCAGCCCCAGCGAGTCGTAGCAGCTCTGGACGTCCACGCTGAAGCTGAGCTCGCCGAGCGCCGCCTGCATCATGGCCGTTGCGCTGCCGGGCTGATCCGTGCTGCTAGCCGGCCCGCAGAGCTCGCCGAACCCGTGGTGGCTCGGGTCGGACAGGGCCGGCGGGCTCATCTCCGTGCTTGACCCACTCAGTGTGTCGACTGCAGGTTCCGGCACGACGGCGCACTGCTCGGCTATAGACTGGTGGCTCATGAACTTGGAGTAGAGCAATCCCAGATCGATCGTCGACCCATCGGCGGCTTCGGTAGGCTTGTCGGAGGACGCAGGCTGGTGGCCGGGCTCGGGCGGGCTGCCAGCCATGCCTTCGAGGAGCAGGTCGGGCCGGATCACCGGGCCGTGGAACCGGTGAGAGAGCGCTGCTGCGTCGTGGTTGGCCGAGGCGGCTTCTGCCACCGACCGCACCGGCTTGCCCCGCCGGTTCTTGCGGCACCCGCCGCCGACGGGCACGTTCCGGAGGGACCCGCCTTTGGTCCAGTACCGGCGGCAGCCCTTGCAGAAGTAGCGGGGCTGGCTGAGGCTGTAGTTGTTGTAGTAGCAGAACTTGGTGTTGGGCGAGTCGCAGCGCGGGCAGTTGGGCGCCACCTCCACGTTCGGCCGGTACCGCCGCGGGTCGACCAGTGCCGCGCGCCGTCCGGCGGCGGCGGCGTAGGCCAGCATGCTCTCGCAGTGAGAAGACAGCATGGCGACGAGGCGCGAATCGAGGAAGAGATCGGCGAGCGGGAGACCTGGAGGAATGTAGGAATGCGGTGATGTGAGCCGATTTGGAAGCTTGCAGGTCTGCGGGAGGAGAGAGGAGGGAGGTGTATATATACGTGGGAGGGACGGTGGGGCAGCTAGCGAAGCCAGGGCGAGATGTTTTCTTCGGTTGGCCATGGTGCATGTGCATGTGATTGTGAGTTTGAGTTGGTAACTAATTACGACAAAATCTCACTGAATTTTAAAATCATGGCTGTTACTATATAGTCAGACTCGAACGGAAGATTCATGTGAAATCTCTTATAGCAATTTATTTCGAACTTATGAATTTTAACGATTTGCACATAAACAAGTTAATTTCCGTGGCAATCCATTCCAGGGAAGAAAATCCCAGTTTCAGACAGATCGACGGGTCCTAGTCTGGTCTCACTGTAACAACTCGGACACAGAGCTAGGCCGTGACTAGACCAATGATAAGATCCATGGTCGAAGTGTTGAAAAACTTCAAATCAAAGAGGTACCATCCCCAACAACCGCCAGTGTTTGTGCGGTCTCTTCAGTGGACAGTGGATACAGTAGCGTGTGTTGATCACGCACAACACTGCCATAAACAACCACAGTGCGATCCATTAATGGGAGCGTAGAAAATTTTCACGCTCATTGAGCTGGAGGTTTAATTAGCACTAATAAGACAGTGGAGCTAGCCAGGGTCACAGTCAGGAAAATGTTTAATATCTCAGCGACTTTGGAGTGTACGACGTCTCGGCCGCAAATATCATGGCACAGAGATCAGACTTTGCACTCCGCCGGATTCATGAGGTGTGGTGGCGTCAGTCCGTCTAGAAGCTAGCTAGGCACCGGCGACAAGATGATCGAGTATGGTGCGTGATCGCTGGCCCTTCCACGGTTAGGCATTGGGATGCGCCGACCGGCCAGTGGTCACAGCTTGCATTGCATGGCGAACAAGGACAATGGGATCACCACTAGGCGAGACATCTCTATATATGTGGTGAGAGAAATTGTTAGTGAGAAATCATCTCTTAATTAAGAGAAGACAAAACATTTTTTCAATTTCTGCATTCCTCAACCTCAATGTTTATCCTACGTGTCACTCCCCCCAAATTTTACCACTGTACATGCCCTTAGAAAACCAGGAGTGCTCCTGGCAGTCCATATCCACGTCAGGAATCAAGCTACCGGCCGTCAGGAAAGTCTTCACGGGCCATCAAGAAGATGAAAACTAGGCGTGGCTCATTTTTTGTGCGTGTTTTGCTCCTCGCGTGTGGAAAATAGCGCCAATTGTTTTCGCTTTTCGCGCTTGTTACATGTCGTGCCTGACGTCGACCAGCTACCGTCATGATATAGCTGATCAAAATCCCTGAATCCCAATCATTCTCCACCTTACCTTATTTCTTTCACTCACACATTCACCATGGTCGGGTTCATTACCACACTCTGGTTGCCTCATATTTTATATTCTCATCGCTCGAGGTCCACTTCTACAGGTCATGTTCATTGTCGCCCTCCTCATCCGTCTTGGGCATGTATGGTGCACCGCTCGACTATGAGGGTTTTGCCACACTTCCCCATTTTAGTTTGTTATTAGTGACTTTGTCGATATCTGGAACTATCTTGGCGCGACTGCTTGCATCAGATTGACTATTGTGAGTCAGGGCCGACCGATAGATTGGGAAAAGGGCGGATGCCTAGGGCACCAAGAAAAGAATAGCCTAAGATGGTAAGTATATAGTAATCACTGTGCCATTGTTCATTACTCCACTGCAAAAAAAAACATGAATGACTTCAACAACACACAAGTTTGACTATGATTTTCACTTATAATAAGTCTAAGAAATAGTAAAAATGCATATGAAAAAATGTATTCCACAAGACAAAATGCAACGATGTCATTAACACAATTACTCAATATATAAACTTTGGTGATATTAATGGTCAAAGACATGAATTAAAGATGGTGAAAATCACGTGCGCTTTACATTTTGGGACAAAGAGAGTATCTTAACATAATAAAATGGTTAATATGTGGAAGCAAACACATATCACAAGCCTCTTAATACGTAATAACAAACCAATGTGACATGTGACAACAAGCTTAGTACCGTGCTGTCCTCTTTCTGGTGCCACGCAGTTTTTAAGGAAATCTACGTCAACTAGATTTTCATCTTTAGTTCCGTGCAACAAAAATTTCTTATATAAAGTTACAGGTGACTTGTGTACATCAGATGATAACAAACATATCGCATAAGAACATATCGAACAATAAAATGTACATACCCAAATAATAGAATCCACACTACTTTCTTCATTGATGGTTACTCGAATGAATATTGTTTCCATACCAAATACATAGCACATACACTTTGTTAAAGTTTGACTTGCCGGATGATTTGGACCATGAAAAAGCATTCACATCGGTGCAGTTTATACTTACATGTTTCTATAAAGATGCCTACTTACAAATACACTAGAAACTGCTATTAAGAAATTTGCTAGATCGTACTCTTTACGGATGTTTATCATAAATACCTATAAGTTATATAGATTATGCACCTAGAAAACATAGTTCTATAACAAAATTTGTTACAAAACACAATTTAGTATCTTCATTGAATTCATAAAGAACAAAAAGCACATCAATTAATATTTCATAATTTGCCTGATATGTGGTTAAACTATGCAAACAAACAAAAAACTATAATTATAATAATATAACATACTAAAAATAAGACCCAGAGGAGTATAAAAATTCAGTGTAAATTGTAGTCATTTTGATTCGGCTCGGGCCTTATTGGACCAGCCATCTTGTGAGTATAACTGCGTACCTAAAATGGGTGGTGATAACAAGCTTGATAAAACCGTCGTCGGCAAGACTGAGATTGTCATGGTTATATAGGTGCCAATATATATGGCATGATATTAATTTAGATGTGTCTCCTCTAAAACTATGGATCGGTGCATCTACAAGAAAATCGAAGTTTATACTGGTACTAGATTGTTTAGTGTAATTAGGTAAGTGTGATTCAAGCGGTATGGCGTGGGTCAATATCGACCCGCGCGGTGGCTCTGATGCTAATGATTGTACAAATGTTATTAACTAATCTATAATATAATAGATAAAGTTAAGGAAAGATCGCTGATTTATTTCGTCAAATTCGGGGAGATTCACTTTTCTATGCCTAGAGGGTAGTTGTGAAATACTAAACCGAGGCCTCTTGGATAAACTTGTCATCATACGTCGAGGTGATGGACGACAAAATCTAGTCAGAGTAAGCGAAGTGGCGAAATAACAAGAGTGAGATCAATAGAAACAATAATGGAAAGGTCTGTAATGAGGCTAGATCGCGCCTGGCTAGTGTGGTTCTTTGTTCATAGTAGACTCAGTGAGCCTTTTTTTACCACTACCCAGTGGCCAGTGAGCCTGGTCTTATTGTCCGGGATATACTAAATAGGTATCCCCAGTTCCCCCACAGAGTGGACTTAAGCCGGTCGGTCAGGGTGGCCATGGGTGGCAAAGCCGTAGGCTTTGCCGGGCGGCCCAACAGAACGAAGCGCATGACGAAGGGGAATCCGGCTCATGAAGGACAAGACGGGAGCCGCCATCTAGAAGACTTGACGCACAAGGTGGTATTGGCGGCCGGATTAGTCTAGGTTTTCCTCTTTAGTCGGTTCCGCCTTCCATGTAATGCCTAGAACCGGCTGCCTATATAAAGCCGGTCTACGGGAAGGGTTAAGCTCTCATCCACAATCTCACTGTAACCTGTACGCATATTTGTCATCTAGTGATTTATCGTAGCAAGTAGGGCTCCGCCACCGCCGTGGAGCCTGATGGCATCCTCCTTCGAGCCTGCGGTAAATTTACCGTGACACTTATCACTCGAGAAGTAAAAAAAATACAACCTACTCAGAGATAGGTTTTTTTTGTTTTGAGAAAAGGTAGGAGATAGGTTGATCAGTCAAACCCAAAGATACAGTTAATCTGTCCGATCCGACCCGGGCGCCGAATCTACATTTCCTAGGGCTGTCACCGCGACCGCGACGACTCGTGCGTTAGGCCACGCCAATTGCCGCCTTGCCGGTAAGCTGGAGCGATCCCCACGGTTAACCGTACCTGCCAATCAATGGCTCCATCGCGTGTCGTCCTGCCGCGCGGTTCGTGATCGGCCCGACGTCGGCCTCGTCTCCCCATGGTGCACCAATCCATGACAACTCTATTACTATAGCCGCCTAGCTGGGGAAAGCGATGGATCGATCGGCACAGGCCTCACATGCTCAGGAAAAGCTGAGCTTAGCGCTCCCTCGGGCCGCTCCGGGCCACGGAACCGTTGCGGAAACCCAACGACCGCCCGGCAGTTTGACCTGTCTCTCCGCCACACGTTTCCGGACCGCCGTCGGATGCCGGGCCGTGCCGTACGTGCCGGCCAGCTATCCCAACGGTTGGTTCGATTGTTTCCGCCTGTTTCTAGCTCAGACGAGCTCGGGCGGCGCGAAGAAACGACGGCAGCCTCGTCGTGCATCTCGTCGTCGCCACCGTCATCCAGGGCCGAGCAACTTCAAGCTGAAATCGAGGGGCGACCGTGCCTCAATCTCTAACAGCTGTAATAACTTAATTACCCTCATCATCGGTTGTATATTCGTACCCGGCCTCGAGCTCCACCCCGATAATGCTCTGCCCACACAACATGTTCGGTGGTTTGCCCATAAGTTAAAACTTGTGACAAACTATCTCCTATGACTAGTTTTGTAAATTATGTGATCATTGTTACATTATATTGCTGGTGTAGATCATGACGGGTAGTTTTCGACAACTTTTACTAAAGCAGATTCTTGTATACATCCTCCGATGATTCATCTGGCGGTGATCGTAGTATGATGGCCGCAACGTTTCTCCTCAATGGAGACAAGCAAAATACTTTTCCCAGGGTCCATACTAGTTACTAGGACATGAGTGCTCAGACGTAATAGGGACGCCAGTCGTGTTCTTCTCTACGATGACTACTTCAAACTGATTAGGCCAACTTACCAAACGGATAAGTTTCCGCGACATGTTTGAATGTCTCGGCATGTGTTTATGTGTCTTTTGGAGCGGGTGAAGGCCATCTTCCCTTTAGAAATGCACTCATGCTATATGGAGTTGTTGCTGGTCTTGTTTGATAAGTATCGAGTCCACATGATTTGAAGGCATGTACATTTTGCAAAACAGTGGTGGCCTTGTTTAGCCCGAAATACACGAGACCACCAAACACTACGGATACAGCCCGACTCTTGTCTATTGAAAATGCAAGAGGGTTTCGTGGGATGGTATGATGAATCTTAAGATGCATAGATTGCATGTTTTGAGAATTGAAAAACTGTTACAAAAGGCATATTGGAGTGTACCGTGGCATCACATGACCTGGATTTACGCACCTTTATTTGGCGTGGAAGAATCCCACAATAATATCGACGTGTGATGCCAATTGCTCCATAATGTAACTATATATTAGACCACATATACAACAAGCGATACTAACTTTCTGATGGTATCTATCTTCAGTAGTCAACATTTGAATTATTGTGTGAACTATACTATTCAAATATGTACTTATTGTATAATTTATTCGAGTGCTAAAATTTGATTCACAGTAAGTCTATGGGACGTTGTTGCCAACGACGGACGGACAGTCTCCATGCACTTGTCCAACGCAAATACGCAATTCCCGTCTACTCAGGCGCAACATATTCTTCTCATCGTTATCGTGATCATTTCTCAACAATTGAAAGAAGCTTCGGCCGTTTTGCGAGAAACTTATAATGTTGGAAGAACACCTTCTGTCGATGCACGGCGTTAGCTGTGCTGCGCGCCACCGGAACCTTTATCAACGGGCGTCGTCTCGAACATTCCGGCCTGTCTGTCGTTTTGGTGACGTTGACGATAACTAACACATAGTGAGCGAGTGGTCCGCACGGGTCGTGCTGATGATAGTTTCAGTAGCATTATCGCCTTCTTTCCGAACGATAAGCGTGACCTAGGAAGTTTACGAAATGCGCGTATCCATCACTGGACAGAGAGACTACTGGCTCACGCGCGTCGCGTTGGAAGCTCTTCCTCAGCTCCATCGTATGTTCTCGTAAGCGCACAAAGTAAGAAGTTTGTTTTACTTTGTTTTTCTCACTTTTTGTAGATTCCATATGGGCTTAAGCACGGCCAGTGTTTTGTAGTATTAGCTGCCCCACCGAGCGTAAATGTCGTCTTGTGCAACTAGCGTAAAGTCTGTGAGTATCTCCTCCATCAAATATCAGCTAGAGAAGAAACTCCTTGGCCTGCAGGCGAGTACAGGATGGCTACGTTTCCGTCCCATGGCGTAACTGGTCATGCATGCCGTTAGGCGGAGGGTGAGTCTTTGTCATGAACAGATCTGCCGAGAATGATGCGGGGATACGGACCATGGCCGGCAGGACGCAGTGGACTGCTTCTGTGTCAAATTCTTAACCTGATGAGGAAGATATGCCACCGGCCGGAGATTCTCTACCGGTCATGAGAAAACTAGATTTCCAGATCGATGTCCGTCACTCTTGCTCGTCCAACTCATCCATGACAAATCTAAGGATGGATCCGATCTCAAAATGCTCGCGGCATTTGACTGAAGGGCGACACGCCAAATCCTGACAAACAGGTAGCACGCATATCTCCGCATTCCGTCCTGAATTCCGCGGCAGTACTCTAGCGTGACTCCTACATATACGCCATTCGAATGATATCGAGTATCGAGATCTCAACCACTCATGCAGATAGCCGTACGTACAAGTCTGCGAATGAGGCACGAAACGCTGTCGATCATCACTGTTTAACAGGGCACTGTTGATTGCCCCAATCCAGACTCAACGCAGCTTGGTCTGTCCAACAGTCCAAGCATAACAACAGATACGGCCAGCAGAGATCGAGCCACGAGGAGCTAGCAGATCTAGCTATCAAGGCTTAATAGTTATGGAGTAGTAGCTAGCTAGCCGATGGATCGATCGACCGGCGTAATCGTTCACACGTTCCATCTAATTGAATTAAGCAGGACTCAAGCTGGTTAGTGTACTGTACTCCAGCTTGTCCTGCAGAGGCCGAGATGATGCATGCCATGGCACCAAACTCGGCCGGCGAGGGCACGCAGGCTCGCACCGATTTGTCTACATGCAATGCAAACGCCGATCGATCGGTCCTCCTTCGCTTAGCCTGCACGCATGATCATGGAATGGATGCCGCATAAATGGCGGGAGGCCGGGCCAATCGGGAAGGAGAACTGGGCCGGCAGCCGAGGACAAGAGGTTGGAGAACCCATCGAATCGATGGTCGGCCAACGGAGCAAGCCACTGGTGTTGAACTGTTGCGCGGCCGAAGCTACTGGCGAGTATATACTGCCGCCTCTGTGTGTGGCGTCCCAGTGATCGATCGATCGATGCCGACGAGCTAGCCCTCGTAGTACGGATCGGCCGACCCGGAGCCAACGGATGCGTTCGAGATGCCTGTGCTGTGTGCATGGGAAAGGGACGACGATGCTGATCGATCGACTAACGTGCAGTGTAGATGCAGTACAGTGGGATTTCTGGGGACCTCCGACCTCGGGCGGCCGATGCGACGCTGCGTGGATGCGCACATGTTGGTACTCCGGCTACAGTGTTTTGGGCACTGGCGGTTGCAGTCTTGGAGTCGATCTGATTTTTTTTTTAACAGCATCGATCTGAATTATCTGAAGGATAAATTAGCGCGTGGACAACAATCAGTATACATCAGCTATTTGGGTTACTGGTTGAAACATCACGGTTGCCGGCAGTTAAACGGAATTTTCGCCACCCCGGTAAATGAGTTTACGAGGGGAAAGTACCCGAACCGTTCGAATTTGGGCCAGATTCTTCCTCCAAACTTGGTTTTTCATTTTTTTTACACTCTTCCAAGTTTGAATTTTAAAATTTGTCTAAAAATCTCATCCAGAAGGTCTCCCTCCACCCGCCTGTGCCGCCCGTGATCCCTCACTTCCCATCATCGGAGCATGGCGGCCCCAGCACCGACCGCCACTGACAGCCGCGTCCCACACCCGCGGCTGCTCGCGTGTGGCCCTGCCCAGCCGGCTGCT
Source organism: Poa pratensis (assembly GCA_947311845.1). Lineage (NCBI taxonomy): Eukaryota > Viridiplantae > Streptophyta > Magnoliopsida > Poales > Poaceae > Poa > Poa pratensis. Next base: position 32,061,592 of record CAMZMU010000059.1, on the reverse strand, counting down.
GCCAAGCTCCTCTCCTCTCCCCCAATGGCTGCCCCCCTTTCCCTGTATGATTTCGTTGCGATTTTGTCGAAAATCGACTGGAATCGAGGAGATGTGGTTAAATGCGGCTCAAATTTGGTCAGAATCGCGACTTCACTGTGGAAGTTGGTCAGATTCCGGTGAGTCCGACGAAAGTCGGGTGACAGTTGTGCTGAAAGTTTGTCCCGCCAACCGTCACGTGGCTTTTCAGTTCCCTGGAAAAGTCGAATAAAAAACTGGGAATGTGAGTTATGCGGGGTTCGATTTTCAGTTTCCCCTAAAAATTTACGGGTCAGCCAGATTTGCGGAATCCATTCGGTACACTTTTTTTTTTACCAAAACCATATTAAGAGGTTATTTTAAAATGTTGTCCTCTTTTGCGGGATCTGCTAAAGATGCTCTAAGTCACTGATGATCACACATGCCTTGTCTAGTGAAAGTATCTCTCAATATGTTTTTTTTCTTTAAGCAGTCAAGTGCCATTGCAATGCTATGGAGCTTTTTTTTTTTTGCGTTGCTTAGTTGTTTGAAATGTCCCTGAGTAGTGAGTGAACGGACCACCACCAACTCCAAACTTGGTATAAAAGTAAAAAAAATCCTACGGAAAATGCAAATGAACCCGATCTCTATGAAGCTCGGGTTTTTGAAAAGTTAAAATAAATAAATATCAGAATTAAAGTTTTATAAAACTAGATATAAAATTATGAAGTTTCGCGAACGAACCCGATCTCTATCAAACTTTAGCAGCGTGCAAAATTTCACAGCAAATTTCGTATCATTTTAGTCTACACAAAAAAAACCTGACAAATATTGAAGTTTTTGAAAATGTGTAGTGTCCTCCTACCCACCCATTTGTCATTTTTGTCCAAGCTAAATATAAAGAATTTCATATTGTTTTTTAATACTTGTAGATCATTATTATCCACATTTGAGATATTTTCCGATTTTTTAAACTTGAAAATGCAAATATTGAACGTTTCATAAAAGAGCTCCCCTTAGGTTGAACTGTAAAACGCCATCGTAGGTAGAAATTGTACACTCCAAGGGGATGCAAGATGAATGTATATACAAATGTATCTCAGCCAGGATACATGCTAATGCGGATTTGATATAAGGAAGATAGAGCAAAACCGACTCTTCCCTAAGGCTGGCCATAGTGGATAGTAACTTAGACTAGTAACATGCATATGCGGAAAACACTTTTGGCTTCTGAGTTCCAGTGCTCCCTATAATTAAAAAAAATAAAAAAATCCATATTTATAAGTTTTCAAACAATCTGATAGAAAATCCCGCGTATTGCCAATGAAGTATCCCATAAACGTGCAAAATCTTTATTTGAAATACTTTATATTTTGTGCTAAACAAAATTGACAAATTTTATATTTTTTGGAGAATTGAAAGTGTGTATATTTAGATTCACACATTTGTCATTTTTGTGTAGATCAGAATATAAAGTACTCTCTCTGGTCCGATAAGACTGTCGTAGAGATTGCACTGTGGTAGCACAAAATACACAAGTTACGACACATATTCCAGATCGGAGGTAGTATTTCAAATCGAGATTTTGCATGTGTGTTGGCTATATCATTGACAACATGCAAGATTTGTTTCAGATTTTTCTGAAACTTATAAATATGATTTGTTTTGTTTTTTATGTACAGAGATCACTTGAGCCCGGGAGCAAGATATCTCTACTCCATGCATATGTTACTAGTCTATATTATTATCTTCATAGTGTGATATAACATATAGATAATATATATGGTTTCATTTATTAGCTTGTAGACTTTTTATTTTGGAAAGTGATGTGTGATGGTAACTATATATGTTACTCTATTTGTCTCTCCTTATTTTTTTGATACAACGTCTCTGGAATTCATTAACAGGGAATACAACGGAATACACTGGAAAATTCCAGACACGTAACAGCTGCCCTACTTTTACAGAACGCACCCCAAGGAAAACATGAAACACGCACGCAACCCTGAGGAGCTCTGCAACTTTCTTTCCGCCGCCGTCCATGAACTCGCCGTCGCTCCGCCGCAGAGGAGAAGGAGGAGAGGTCGGAAGGCTGCTGAATCACCTGCCCAGGCCTTTTGGGAATCAGATCCCGTTGAGATCGCCGCATGTGCCGCTCGCCAGACACGGCGAGACCTTGGCGTCGAAGATGGCTCGTCGGCGGGGGGCACGCCCCGACCTGCGCAGGATGTCGAGCTGGACTCGGTACAGAGCACCAGCCACACAGCTCGCCAACAACCCAACTGAGGGCAAGCCGCAAGAAAAGCTCTGTCGATCTTGAGGAAGAACAGCGCCGCATCTTCCGCTCCTCGCCGCCACGGCCGGCCAGAGGAAAAGGGCACCAGATCAACCCGTAATCAGCAAAGCAGGAGAAACAGCAAGTTGTCTCTCCTTATTGATTAGCTGCCACTTTTTTTTCTTAGCTGGCATGCATATTACCGTCTATGTTATTCTCACTGTGGGTAGCCTAAGAGATAGACTCTTAACAAGAACCACGCTAAAATCCAGTCTTATTTATTTTGCATTATGATGTTGCATTTAATGTTGTTTTTCCGTGTATAGTCTGTTTAATCAGTGACGGACCTAGGCAACGGTGGGAGCTTAGGAAAATCTTAACTAGTTCCAGGTCGATGCAAACTTGGCTAAAAACGTCATTACCAAGCACTAATACGCACTGTTTCAAACGAGGACGTAGCACCAACTATATGAACTTTGGAGAACGCCATCCCTTTCGCTAGATTCTTCACTTTCTTGCAATCTACTTTTCCGCAAGTTATTATTTCTATAATTGCATGTGTACAATTTTTTTAGGCAGCCATAGAAAAGAATTGCTAAAATCTACAGGTTTCGTCTAAAATATTTGATCATCGTCTATTCACCACCCACTTTAGTCGATATAGGTCTTCCAAGCGGTATGAGAGCAGTGTTTCATTTGTTTTGACTTTGGGTCGATTAGAGGTAACTACTTCCTCGAATGAACCAACTTTGATGGTGATGATTTTTTTGTTGGAGAACTTGCATGCTTGATATCTTCTGAAATATAGAAAGAATCTTAAATGAAGGTATTGATATCTACACACATGTTTTTTTGGACGTCACATGATTGTTAATAATATAATTTAATGGCAACAAGAGGAGCCACGAGGCCCCAGAGAAAACCTTGATGTACTGAATTTTCAAGGTACTATAAGAGCTTTATTGGCCTATGGACTATACATCAATTTATGCACATGTCCTTAAAATTTACAATATCATTTAAGCTATGCCCAAGACACAAAGAAAACAAGTGATTACACACCACACGACAAAACTTGGTATGGAGATGAAACAAGCTCTAAATTTTCACATGGATAAAAGCCAAATAAGAATCAAGAAAGATGATATGTCAAGTATGCAAAGGTTTGAGCTCTCCACAAAGATGCGATCAAGTTACTCACTCAAAGGCTAGATGATGACGATCTTGACTCCCTCAAGTTGGAACACCTTTCTTGATTGTGCTTGCTAGCACATGCTTGATGAAGACTTCTCCAAATGCTCCCCCATACACCAATATGGGAGAGCCTCGCTAAGCTCCGTTTCACAAACATGATGTCTTGAATCCTTCAAGACATACTTGCAATATGTTCAAATCTACACATGACCATTCTTCATATAAACCCTTGAATAGATCATTGATCATCATGTAATCTTTTAGAGTCCAACACATGAAATCCCATCTTTTCCTATGGACAAGATCTAAAAGAATATCTCAATGCAAACATTAGTCCATAAAGATTGTCATTAATTACCAAAACCACGCATGGGGCAACACATGCACTTTCACACATCAATTAATATTTCATAATTTGCCTGATATGTGGTTAAACTATGCAAACAAACAAAAAACTATAATTATAATAATATAACATACTAAAAATAAGACCCAGAGGAGTATAATAATTCAGTGTAAATTGTAGTCATTTTGATTTGGCTCGGGCCTTATTGGACCAGCCATCTTCTGAGTATAACTGCGTACCTAAAATGGGTGGTGATAACAAGCTTGATAAAACCGTCGTCGGCAAGACTGAGATTGTCATGGTTATACAGGTGCCAATATATATGGCATGATATTAATTTAGATGTGTATCCTCTAAAACTATGGATCGGTGCATCAACAAGAAAATCGAAGTTTATACGGTTATACCCTATTGTTCAAGTTCGTAAAGTTATCCATGTGAGTAATATGGTACTACATTGTTTAGTGCAATTAGGTAAGTGTGATTCAAGCGACATGGCGTGGGTCAACATCGACCCGCGCGGTGGCTCTGATGCTAATGATTGTACAAATGTTATTAACTAATCTGTAATATAATAGATAAAGTTAAGTAAAGATAGCCGATTTATTTCGTCAAATTCGGGGAGATTCACTTTTCTATGCCTAGAGGGTAGTTGCGAAATACTAAACCGAGGCCTCTAGCTTTAGAGATAGATAAACTTGTCATCATACGTCGAGGTGATGGACGACAAAATCTAGTCAGAGTAGGCGAAGTGGCGGAATAACAAGAGTGAGATCAATAGAAACAATAATGGAAAGGTCTGTAATGAGGCTAGATCGTGCCTGGCTAGTGTGGTTCTTTGTTCATAGTAGACTCGGTGAGCCTTTTTTTACCACTACCCAATGTCCAGTGAGCCTGGTCTTATTGTCGGTGATATACTAAATAGGTATCCCCAGTTCCCCACAGAGTGGACTTAAGCCGGTCGGCCAGGGTGGCCCATGGGTGGCAAAGCCTACGCCCAACAGAACGAAGCGCATGACGAAGGGGAATCCGGCTCATGAAGGACAAGACGGGAGCCGCCATCTAGAAGACTTGACGCACAAGGCGGTATTGGCAGCCGGATTAGTCTAGGTTTTCCTCTTTAGTCGGTTCCGCCTTCCATGTAATGCCTAGAACCGGTTGCCTATATAAAGCCGGTCTACGGGAAGGGTTAAGCTGTCATCCACAATCTCACTGTAACCTGTACACATATTTGTCATCTAGTGATTTATCGTAGCAAGTAGGGCTCCGCCACCGCCGTGGAGCCTGATGGCATCTTACTTCGAGCATGCGGTAGATTTACCGCGACACTTATCACTCGAGAAGTAAAAAAATATAGAACCTACTCGGAGATAGGTTTTTTTGTTTTGAGAAAAGGTAGGAGATAGGTTCATCAGTCAAACCCAAAGATACAGTTAATCTGTCCGATCCGACCTGGCCCGGCCGCGCCACATATAGGACGATGCCGAGTGCGGGAGCACCTTTACGACTCCTGTTGCGTCGCTTCGCGCGAGCTATGCCCAAAGCGGGGCTATATGGGCCAAGCCAACCAGGAAGTATCGGGTGTGCTTGCCCAATGACGGTATTTTTTGTTTTTCCTTTTCTGTTAATACGTTTTTAGAGAAAATTTGTGAAATCAAAAAAATTGTCTTGGATTTTGAACATTTTTCAAATCTAAACCATTTTTAAAACGAACCATTTTCAAAAATGAAAAATCTGAACCATTCCAAAATGAATCATATTTAAAATGAACCATTTTCAAAAATGAACATTTTTTAAATCTGAACCATATTAAAAAAAGAACATTTTTAAATATATGAACATGTTTTGAAATCCGAACCATTTAAAAATGAACAATTTTAAAAAATAAACAGTTTTCATAAGTATGAAAAATATTCGGTAGGGATTGCCGCCGAGTGCATCCGCATGACCGTCGAACGGACCCAAACATGAAACAAGCAAACCGAGCGCCGAATCGGAGTGCCAAGTACGCGTACGTTTTGTAGGGCTGTCACCGCGACCGCGACGACTCCCACGCCAATTGCCGGTAAGCTGGACCGATCCCCACGGTTAACCGTACCGGCCAATCAATGGCTCCCTCGCGTGTCGTCCTGCCGCGGTTCGTGATCGGCGAGACGTGCAGTACGTACGACCAGCTAGCCCTGTTAACTGACGAGATATTCAGATTGATACGTTAGTTAGTCTGTTTATATTCCTAACGATATCTAGTCTAGAGATAAGCCTCCGGCCGGCCTAATCTTTTCCCTAATTTGATTAGCAAGATATGTGTTGTTTGTATGCTATATATAGCAACCGATTATCATCAATAAAATCGGTTGCCCCATTGCCTTTCTCCTCCGAAGCTAGTTCAGGCTCTAAGATGGTATCTGACACCTAGATCCGATCCAATCTCTTCCGCTGCACCTCTCCCACCACCCACACCATGAGCTCTTCTTCTTCTTCTTCTTCCTCGTCGGAGTCCGACTCCGGTGTTGAGGAGGCCTTCGGCATCCCCGTCGCAACTCAAACCCTTCCCACCCCCAGCTTCAAGCTCTCTGCATCCGTGATCACGTGCTTGTCACTCTCGATTACGAGAAGGAGAACTACGGCATCTGGCGTCGTCAATTCGTCACCGCCCACTCCAAGTTTGGCCTCCGCGATCACATCGATGGCTCACCCGCACATGGCACCTCGGATTGGGTCCGAAACGACTTCGCCATCGTCTCATGGTACGACGCCATGGTCACCCCCTCCACCCTGGAGATCGTGGAGTCCCGGCATGCCACCGTCCTCTCCCTTTGGCGCTCCATCCGTGTTGTTTTTCACGACAACCGCGACACGCGCGCCACCTTCCTCCGCGACGAGTTGCACAGCTGCAACCAGGGTGATCTCTCCGTCGTCGAGTACACCTCCAAGATGAAGCGCATGGCGGGCTCCCTCCGCGATCTGGGCTCCCACGTCAAGGATCGCGACCTCGTCCACAACGTCCTCCGCGGCCTCGATCAGCGCCTCCAGCATGCCGTTCCCCACATGACGCGCGGCCGCCTCCCCTCCTTCGTCAAGCTCCGGTCCTTCCTCCAGCTGGAGGAGCAGCGTCTCGGGCGACAGGCACGCGTCGTCGCCCACAACGCCCTCATCGCCCAAGCGTACCAGCAGGCGTACCAGTTGGCGCCGCTCGCCTCGGCTTATCAGCCGGCGCCGCCCGCCTTCTTCAGTGCCCCTCCGTTCGGGCTCTACGGTGCGCCGCAGGCCGGCCCCTCTGCGCCCTCGGGAAACTGGAGAAAGAAGAAGAAGAACCCCGGCGGTCCCGGTCCACAGGCCATCGTGCCTGTTGCTGCTGGTTTTTGGCCTCCCGCACCGAGCCCGACCGCCCCTCCTACACCATCGGTGGCCGGCACGTTCCAAGCTTGGGCGGCACCTAGCATCCTCGGCCCTGTCCCGCGCGCCCTGGCCCCGCGCGCCCCGGCCGCACCCGTGGCCCTCTCCGTTCACACGCCTCCCGCTGCCTCGACCAGCTCCGCGCCGCAGTGGGACCAGTCCGCGCTGATCGCGGCGCTCAATCAGATGTCTCTCCAAGCCAACCACGGAGCGACAACCGACCGCGGTGGCGAATGGGTCTTCGACAACGGCGCCTCCTCTCACATGGGCTCCGGTTTCGGTATAACATCCACCTCTTCCCCATCTCCTTTACCCTCTCGAATCGTTGTCGGCAATGGTTCTTCTCTCCCCATCACCGGCACCGGCTGTCTCTTCGTCCCCACCCCTCCCGCACCCTCTCTCTCCACAACATTCTCATCTCTCCCTCCCTCATTAAAAAATCTAGTTTCTGTTCGTGCCTTTACACGTGACAATTTTGTTTCAACGGAATTTGACCCTCTTGGTTTTCTATCAAGGATTTGGCAACGGGACGGGTGATCCACCGATGTAACTCCACCGGCGATCTTTACCCCTTTGTGAATCCACCCCACTGCCTCCACGCCACCGTCTCCACGGAACTTTGGCATCAGCGGCTTGGACACCCCGGTGCAGAAGCTTTGGCGCGCGCTTCCACATATTTCAAATTTAGTTGTAATAAAAGCTTGCCCACGAACTGTGATGCATGTCAGTTGGGCAAGCATACTAGGCTACCATTTTCTTCATCTACCACTAGAACATCTTCCCCTTTTGAGCTTTGTCATTGCGATTTATGGACCAGTCTTGTCTTTAGTTTATCGGGTTTTCAATATTATCTTGTCATTCTCGATGATTTTACACATTATACTTGGACTTTTCCTGTTTGTCACAAATCTGAAGTTCATCGCCTTTTAACCCTGTTCTATGCGTATGTTCTGTCGTGTCTCGATGCACGGACATCGGGAGTATAGGATACCCCTTTTAGGTTCGGCACGGGGCGCGAAGGAGGGTGAGAATCGTCTTCTCGGGCGGAGTCTAGATCAAGCTTTCCTCTCCACAATCAAAGCATGCAACCAAAGGGACACAAGGAGCTACCCAGGTTCAGGCCGCCCGGAGGCTAAAAGCGCTACTCCTGCATGTCTAGATTGATGGGTTCTTCATAGTGTGGCTTACAATGGAACCTCCCGGATGGGGTACCCGGAAGGGTTTTGGCTGGAGGTAGAAGAAGGACAGATCCTGACCCGGAGGAGATCACCTTCCCCTCTACCTTCGCAACCCTAGTCTAGTCTTGCTCTGGTTCGACCTTGCGTTCTTTTTCTTCCCACCTCCTCCGTGCCTTGGGCCTCCTTTTATAGGCTAAGGGGTTGCCACAGGTTCACGTGAGGGGCTTGAGGGGCCTTCGGGGTGAAGGACCCTCCTCATCTAGTTTAGGGGGAGACGTGGCTTCTCCTCAGCCTAGTGTCTCCTTTGGGTTAGGTGGGAGCGTCCGCCTTGGGGTGGACAGGAGCTGACACCACCACGGGCTGTGCTTCCCGCCCGCGCTGCCTTCGCTTCGCTTCCCAAGTCTTCTGAGATCTTCCAGCGTGAGGTGGAGAGCTTATCCACAGTGACGTGGGGAAGTACCCGAGAGGGAGCCTGGCCTCCTGCCGGGAACTCGGGCTCTCGGGTCTTTCCTGGCCTTCTTGCTTGGTTCGGGGACCCAGCAGGCCCCCAGGACCGGAGCCCTTTGTCGACGTAGGCCTTGCTTGTCCTGACGGTGAACCCGCCAGCTTGACTTGAGTTTTGGTCTTGTCCATCTTCATCTTGGGCCCACATGGGGTGGACCCACTTTGGCAGCACTAGGGGAATCCCGTGTTCCAATGCTGCGACAGTAGCCCCCGGGCATGGTCCCGGCGGCTCTTGCTCCAGCTGCCGGGGCTATGGCCTAAAGATAGGTCAAAATGGGTCCTCGGGCACCTGGTCTTCCTTGCTCTGCTTCACTGATGGCCTTGAATGTCTTGGAACTACTCCGCTTGGGGGGAGTAATTGCGATGGGCCCCTCGATTCACAGTAACGGAAGAACCGAGGAGACGCCTGGCAGAGGCGCCGCCGCGGCTATAAAAGCGAGGCGCGCCCCTGGCGCTTTTGTTCATCTTCTTCCGCAGTCCAACTCCAGACCTCCCCACAAGTTGTCAGCGCCAATGGCGAGAGCGAGGAGAGGAGTTGGGCGCCCTCATTCTTCTTCAGCTGCTGCGGAGAGTGGCCCCTCCACTCGTGGTCGAGCTGCTTCGCGAGGTCGTGGGATTCACGGTCGCGGCGGCCGTGGAGTCCGCGGCACCGCTGCTCCCCCTCCAGGAGAACGGTTCATACTGGCTTCACGCCGTTCGAGTTCATCGTGGATCTGAACCTCCGGCCTCGCAGCCGGCTCCACCTGCCGGAGTCCTTTGCGACGGCGACGGAGGACATCAGACCCTCCGGCTTCTGGCTGCAAGTGGAAGGCTGCCCCAATGGCCCCTCCTGGGCCCTGGCGGAGCGCACCGCTAGAGGCGCCCTGCTTCTGGGTCATGGATGGAAGTCGTTCTCCCATGCCCACCGCCTGTCCCGAGGGAAATGCTTGGCGTTCTGGTATGACGGAGATGCGACGCTCTCCGTGAAGATCTTCTGTGTCGATGGCGGACACGTGGAGTGCTGCATGGAGAGCAGCAGCGGCAGCTCGAGCTCCTACGACGAGGATGATGATGAGGAAAACTCATCTGACATCAAGGTCGAGGGGAGCTCGTCTTCTTGAAGGCGAGGAGCTTCGGACGGGCGCCATGGAGATCTCGTTGACCTTCTCCCCGGCGGCCTTGACGACGTACTTCTGGAAGTAGCGCCTTCCATTGTACGGCGGTGCTCCTTGCTCGATGGGAGCCAACCTTTTTGTTGTAAAAAAGATCGTCCCCTTGTAGTCCTTGTAAGTGAAGAAGATCTTGTTTCCTCCTTGTCTCTGTGTCGCGCTTGTGTGAATGAGAACGAGTTTTTTGCAAAACACGCTCCCATTACTGCAGCAGCCGTAACACCAAGGGGTAGGTGGAGCGTGAGAGGACTATAAAAGACCCTCCAGACTCCAACTCCCTCGACACATCTTCTCGCCTTGCTCCGCTCTTCTTCTTCCTTTGCCTCTCCACGCCCCGCAGAACGATATCTAGCGAAGCAGAGATGGCCTTGTCCGATGTGTCGATGGCGGAGTCCTTCTTTCGAGGCACGGCGGAGGCACCCAGCGAGGCTGGAGCCCGAGCCGCTGATGGCGGGATGGCATCCCGTTCTTCTGCTGCCCAGAATGTCGCTCGCCTGGCGACTGTCTCCGGTCCTGTTGCCCAAGTAGAGTCAAGGATTAGGGCAGTGAGGAGGGTGCACCTGTGGTCCATTCTGAAGGAAAGGACTGCCGGTATTCCGGAGCTGTCCTTGGTTGTGGCTGAGCTCGAGGCCATCGAACAGGTTCACTGCTTGCTCTTCTCTGTTTTTCCGCCTTTTTTCTTGGATGACTTCGATCTTGACCTGGACTGCTTTTCGTAGGTCGAGAGTCAGTCCGTAGGCGAACTGGCAGACGGAATCTTCCGTCTCTTTGGCCCTGGAGTGCCCTGGTCGGCGGAAGGAGGTCGAGCTCTTCGACACGCCTGACAAGATCCTGCACGCGTGTCATCCTTTCATCCAGGCGTCCCCGGAAGAAAGGAGTGCACCTGGCAGGCAATAAAACAGAAGACAAATCTGTGCAGCCAGGAGCTCTGAGCTGGCCTTAGTAGCATAGGCTAGATATGTATCCAAGGAAAGCTCAACTGAATGTAATTCAGAATTGTAAATTCAGAATGTAAGTTCAGATGAATGCAATCCTAGGGCTCAACTCTCGGGGTCATTTCCCAAACCTTCCCTTGCACTAACGCGCCGTCAAGTTTTCAGAGGAGATCTCTTAGGTGACAAGTACTCTAACCGCCTGTACCAGTAGCAGTACCCCTAAGAGCACTATTCCTTCCGGGAGTCCACTCCACAGCCATGGGTACTAGGCCAGAAGGGAAATCTGACCGTTCGCCGGGGAGGACGCATTAACCCCGCAAAGGTTCTCATCAACTGTCAAGCATGCGCAGGTTGGTGGTATATTGACTCCGAGCGAGATATTATGCCTAGAATGCAAGATGCACATGCAAAGACTTAGCTGATTTTTGTCGTGCTCTTGATCTGCTCTGTCCTTCCCGGGTATCCAGCTCCTGAGCCGCTCTTCAGCATCCATTCCTGTCCCGAGAGAGGCGCTACACATAACAAACTTTCAGTACGAAAAGAATGGACCCTCCCTTACATGTCGTGAAAGTGTTTCATCCGAAGCAACCCGCAAGCAATTGAATGTGCATTTCTGTGTTCATGTTCTTTAGAACACAGCACTGCCCGTTCCACTTCTTACCGCGGCAGTACGGCACGATCAGGTGGCAGCGCCTACTGATAGGCTACTCGCGCTCGACCTGTCAGCCCCTGGCACCATGTCAGCCCCCTGCTTGGGGGTTGTTACGGATAACACACTTCACGACAACAAGTGAGGCTCACGAAATTGAAAAACTTATCTTTTATTCCTTGACAACGATTCTTACACCCTTATACAGAACACTAGCCCCTTGGGCGTGCTTAGTTGACATGAACTATCTGCGATTCATGTTCGTATTCAGGGGTAGAATTTCTGGAGATTCTCGATGTTCCAGGCGTTGCCCTCCGGCCTGCCTTTATCATCCTCCAGATAAACAGCTCCGGGTCTCAGGGTATGCGTCACCCGATAAGGTCCTTCCCACTTGGATGCCAACTTGTTCATGTTATCAAGTTTCTGCTTCTTGCGGAGAACCAGGTCTCCGGGTTCCAGTACCCGTGAACGGATATGGCGATCATGATAGCGACGGAGCCCTTGCTGGTTTCGAGCGGATCGTAAAGAAGCTCGACACCGCACCTCTTCTAGGAAGTTGATGTCATCAGTCCTCCTCTCAGCTTATGCGTCTTCATCATAGGCAAGTACCCGGGGGGATCCATGCCTGAGTTCTGTTGGCAAGACGGCTTCGGCTCCATAGACAAGGAAGAATAGTGTTTCTTGAGTGGCTCTGCTCGGTGTGGTTCTGAGGGACCACAAGACACTTGGTAGATGCTCAATCCAGTTCTTGCCCTTGTCTTCTAACTTGTTGTAATATCCCAGCATTTAGGAGTAACGGAGGGTAGAAATAGGAATTTGTGCATCTGCATGTATGTATTTGAAAAGCCGAATAAATTTTTCGCAAAATAAAACTTATGTTGGAATCAAGTTAAGCCTCAGATGTTAGTGTTGTGCAACTATAGAATGTAACTAGATAAATTTTAACATGATCTTTATGTGTTTTGCTTGTGTTGATATTTGAATTTCAAATTCAAATAATTGAATTTGAAATTGAATTCAAATAAATTGCAATAAGTAAATAAAACAATCAAATAATGATTGAAATAATTTAAAACATCATAACTATTTATTACAATTTATGAAATCAAATCCATACAACTCATATTACAAATCAAAGAATTTAAGAAAGACAAATAAATAATTTTATTGATAGAGTACAATAATACATAGTCATTACAAAATTATTACAACAAATTGAATTGCAAAAAGGAAAATTTACAATTAAATTCTAAACTACAAAGTCTTGTATCTTCTTCTTCATTTGATCTCCAACTTTATAATTGATTTCCTGCAATACAAAAGAAAAACAAAAACAATATAGAATACAAAGTGGGGATTAGGGTTAGGATTATCCTCAGTCTGGTAGTGTGATGCACTACTAAACACATCATTGGATTTAAAACAAGGAACCTAGTGAAGCATCTGTTCTTAACAAAAGAATTAGCCTCAGAGCAACATCACTGGCTAAGGCAAAGAAATCCACTTGGCATGAGAAAATAATGAAGCCACTAGGGATAAGACCAACTAGCCGAAGCATCAAGTTACTTGAACCGGGAGGCACACAAGCAGGCAAGCAGCACAGTCACATGAGCAGTCACCCTGCTGCTTACAGCACATCAACTTCACTACAGAGGGATAAGAGCAAGGAAGCAGCCGTAGGAGCTAGCAAAATAGAATCACTTCACTCACACTAGTTCCAGCTCGAGTTCATCTTCCACAACTCACAGCACCTCACAAAACCATTATATCCACCACTGTTTCATCACTCAATCCTTGCCAAAAGCGAGAACAAGATGGAATAGAAGCACAAGGCCAAGCAGGAGCGAGGAGGGAAGGCCAGGAGCTAGAAGGTAGCCATATGGAGCTGGAGGAGCAGGCCACGAAGGAGATCCACAAGAACTGCAGCTCAAGCCACCCAGAAGAGCCACAAGATCTGACTGATCAAGTGCTCCACAAGATCTCAAATCACACCACACAGCCATCACCAACACACATCAGGAGGTGAATAACCAAAACTCCTTAGCAAAAGAATTTGCTAGATTAAATATGTGGTTGGGCTGGATATTTCCCTCAGCTTAGCATAGAGATGCTATGCTAAATTCATCATAGGGAATTAAAAATCAAATATAACATCTGTTCTTATTAAATCATGGCCTCAGCCTATGCATCATAGGCAAAGGGGCAAATAAACCACAATTTTGAGCAAAGGCACAAGCAAATATTGCTTTTCACAGCTATGTGTGAAGCACAAATCCAGTAAACTGATGCTGGGCACTAACTCCACAAGGGAAATAGCACCTCAAGCACATCTGTGCACTAAAAATACCACTGGAAAGTAAAAGCAAATTTCCCTAAGCTAAAATCATCAGATTGCTTCTGTGTAACTCAAAGGAGGCATCACAGCAAGCTATGCTAAATTATTTAGCTCAAGAAAATAAGATTTACTTGCACAGGGCACTAATAGAGCATCATATCAAAGGGACAAATCATCAGAGGCATATTTCTGAACCTAGGGTTCAGAATAGCAACATTTGGACAGAACCACTGACAGAAGCATAGAATCAAGCTCACATCCAAAGCCACTAGCAGGAAACTCTTTAGTAAACACTAAAGTAGCATCTGAACACATCTTGTGTTCATCACAGGAGCAGCAGAACAGCATCACACCTAGCAATAGGAATTCTTAATTCACTGCTAGTAGTTCACATCACAGAGCACGGCCATAGGCCAGAGGAAGGGAGAAGAAGGAGAAAGGGAAGAAAAATCATACCTCACGCCCTTGGCCGTAGCTCCACGGCGACGGGGCAGTGCCCGTGTGGCCAGAGGAGAAGGACCACGGGAGAAGCGAGCACCACAGCAGCACAGAGACGAGCTCTACACCGGCCATGGCAAAGCCCGGAGCAGCACAAGCTCGGCGAAGCCAGGAGCACGGCGGAACCCTAGCTTGGGGTTGGGTCGCGCACGGCTGCGACAGGCGGGGAAAAACAAATCGCCGTGGAGGGGAAGGAGGAGGACCGGTGGCGTGTCGATTCCGCCCCAGCACGGCGGCGGAGCTGGCCGGAGCACGCCGGGGACGGCCGGCGACGGCGAGGCGACAGAGGAGTGCCTGGGGGGCTCGGGAGAGAGGGAGAGAGACGAAGGGGTCGGGTGAGAGTGTGGCTCGGTCGAGTTGACCACGACCCGAGCCAGTCCTTGGTCTGGTTCAACCCAGTTTGACCAAGGGCATTTTGGTCATTTCATAAATCAAAAATTAATAAGAAAATAATTCCAGAAATATTTTAAATTGAATAAACTCTGGAAATTCATAACTATTTCATATAAAATCAGAAAAATACAAATAATATACCAAAATGAACAAAAAAAAAATCTATCTGTTTGTATAAATCAAACACTTGTTTGAATAAAATTGAATCACTTTAAAATTGAAACAACAATTTACTTATTAATTTAAATATGGAATTTATTTAAAATGCTATTTTGAATGCATTTGAATTCCATTCAAATTGCTCCACATGTTTAACTACAAATATGGAAATATATTTCCATCATAACATTATGACCATTTTAAGAATTTCATTTGTAAACATGTTTCACTAATATTCTTAAGTGGTTTTAAAATGATATTTTCCATAAGGAAAATAATTACTAAAGAATAATTCAATAATCTAAACTTACAAAATGATTATGCTATTATTATATAATCTCTAATGAATAATCCAAGTGTCTCTTATGTTATAAAGTGAATTCTCTATTTAATAAAATTGGATAACTTTTCTTGTTATCTTTAATAATTGAATCAGTTTTGTGTTATAGTTTTATTCATTCAAGACCATATCCTAAAACTAAGAAAGGAAACATAAGATGATATTACCTTATTCCTTTTCCTTTTAAGTGTGACACTTAAATAATAAAAGAACTTAAAAGTGGTTATTCTTAATATTTGTTAATACTTCATAATTTAAATAAAAGTGAAACATACTAAAGTCTTGAAGAACTAGGATTCCAAAATCACCAAGTAATCAAATCAAATTCTGAAATCTTGAACATTCACTAATCTCAACTCATGAACAACCTAAGCACCAAAAACATCACCTAAAGGTGATGAAACAAACTTAAGTCAAGTTAATACGATGTTATCGAAGTATCATTTTAAAATGAAGCTTACCTAGTTAAGCTTGGGTATGATTGGGGGTATTTTGCGATGCATTTCATTACTATGCATAATAGCATCTTGCCAGAGTTTTCTGTAGTCCTTATCGGGATTACCTTGCTATTTTTCAGAACTCGGGGTTTTATCGCAAACCCTAGAACCCCGAAGGGTGTGAACTGCTATATCTATCCAAGGCAAGTTCACTCTTGCTCATGTCCTACTTGATTATGTTTATCAAAGTAAATGAAAAATACTATGGTTTATCATTGCATGAAAAAGAAAAAAACTATCTTCGAATGATGTGAATTGCTATATATATATTGTTGGCTGGCAGATGGAACCATGGAATGATGTGGTTGGTGGAGGTTCCATTTGCACGGGAAAGTATTACCTAGGACTTAAGAACCAATGCCGTCAGCGTTCTTGCGCCGAAAATGAAGCGTTAACCACGAGACTTGGAATGGGACGGGAAAGTCATCTGTGATCTTTTCCCTTTCGCATGTCAACGGGCAGCCAGAGCCGTACGCTGTAGATCTAGTGCGACTACATGCACATGGGTGGGACCCCTTAATGCCCACGGACTCTGGTGTCTATGATGGTCTGCAAGGGATGCCTAGGTATCTACCGTAAGGGGTAGAGCCAGGGGTGATTCTGCTATGCATGAATTGGGTGGGCATGCGGGGTTGTTGGAAAAGCACGGCGAATGGCTTGGATCAACGACTGGGCCCCACACCATAGGAAGTGTGGACGGGAAAGACTCGCCCGGTTGTGCAACAAGGCGTTGGTCTCTTATGGGTAAAGTAACGCACCTCTGCAGAGTGTAAAAATGTGACATGTTACTCCACGTTCCAGGAAGGAACGGCGAACGCTGCAGGAAAGGAGGCTCCTCAAGGCCCTAGCACCTGTGAATCGATGACGGGCATAGTTTTCTAAAGATAAAATAAATCTTTTCCTAAAAATGTTTTACAAAGTTATGCATGTTCATCCATAACCTTTTGGTATGGATGGTAGCTAGTGCATAAAATACCTTATTCCTATTATATGAACTTGCTGAGTAACGCTCGTGTTGCTCACTCTTTCCTCCGTTGACCCCTGCTTAGATTATTGGAGACAGCAGAGGAAGGACAGGAATCCATAGCGATGTTGGGAGATCTTCGACAAGGAGTCAAATCAACCTGGTGGGTCTGAAGAAGTCAACCTCTACTTTGCCAACGGATGCGTGGCGACAACAGTGCAACGGTGGACACGTCGACAACAATTCCTATGGACAAGATGACTATAATTGGATGGAGGAAAACAACTCTAGACACGGAGATTCTAGGTGGATAGATTAGGGCTGTGACCACCACAGTAGTGGATTAGGAGTTAGAAGTAGAGCTGGTATCCAGCTTGGTACTTCAATTTGAGTCTTTTGGGAGTTTCTTTTGCACGAGACCTACTTCTGTTTGTAAAGGAGGTTCTCGAGTTTTTGTATTAAATAGTGTTGTAATCCTATAGTGTTACCTTGGATCGACTATGTTTCTGTTGTACTACTCTGAAGGATATAATATTTACGAAGTGGTCCTTTCGTGAGTATTATGTCAACGACTTGTACACTACAACATGCAGTGGTGTGCTGGGTCATTACAGGTGGTATCAGAGCGAACGACCTTAGGATTAAAATCCTTTTAGGAGACTTGTAGGTTGGTAAGACTATAGGGAGTTATCATACTTAAATAAACTCTATATTTCTACAACTATGATGGTTATTCACCTGAGAATAATACTGTCATACTTGTATACACATTTCCTTACCCAACTGGAGTAGATATTCTTATTTACTATTCTATAAGTATAATCTTCATCTACTTTATTTAATTTTGACCTTGGTATGACCAGTGTAAGGCTGTCTGTACCAGTTGATACACCAAATAGATTACATCTAAGTCAGTGTTACCTACATGGTATCATTGATAATCCTATCCTATGAAGTAGAACCCTATTATAAGTTCGTGAAGGAGGAAGTTAGGAGATGTTTGATGATAGTGGAGAATCATCGACATTCAACTATGAAGAGTATGTCAATACCCTAATGATGAAGTCCAAAGGGGATTCACCTGAGTATAGTATAAAGTGATAAGGAAATTAGGAGATGCACGAACAATGACGGGAGCTACAT
Source organism: Poa pratensis (assembly GCA_947311845.1). Classification (NCBI taxonomy): domain Eukaryota; kingdom Viridiplantae; phylum Streptophyta; class Magnoliopsida; order Poales; family Poaceae; genus Poa; species Poa pratensis. Next base: position 32,043,641 of record CAMZMU010000059.1, on the reverse strand, counting down.
TACTACGAATCTGGATATGTTCGCAAATAGATGTTCTAGCCAGACGGTAGATCCAAGCTACATGGAGTTTAGTTCCATAAGAAACCAAGCCATACCACAACTACTCTTTGAGTACTTTGTCTTAGGATTACTCCGTTACAAATAGGTAACTGGTGTAAATACTGAGGCAAAAAGTTGTTTTTGCATAGGACTATAAGGTAATATATACCTATCTTGTAGTGTATAGCATCTAAGCCTGGGTACTTGGGATGTTTTTACTCAAAGTACTACTTATTGTACAGGCTTATGTTGCATGGTTGATATAACTGCATTTTGCGATTTATTGGATCTTATTGGATTTTGATTGAATAGGTTGGTACATGAAGTTAGAATTTGATGTACAATGGCAGGATTGTCACATTGAGTTCTTTTCTTGATGTTACTGATCCAGAGGTAGATAGGATTCGTGTAAGGGAGAGACGTGTTCCCAGAAGTTTCAAACAACAATGAAGGTTCATGAAGAGAAGGAAGTCAAGATGATCGAAGTAAAGGAAGCTATACGTGGGGATGGACCACAACTCACATTATATTTGGATTTGGAGGTCTACATCACCAGACTTGGGAGGATGGAGAAACTACGTAAGTTTCAAGATGAGTATCATCACAGGATGAAGGAAGGTTAACTAACGATGATGACAGGAAAGCTACATGAGAAACTCTACTAAAGTAGGGGAATTATGAAATTTGAAGAGTCATGTCATCTGATCACCCAAAAAAAAAGGAATCAGTTCCAGCAATAGGTAGATGAAAGAGTTGTTTATCAAACGAATTTGGACTAGATGACCAACAACCTGTTCTACATTAGAGTTAAGTTATCACCTATTGCAACTAGTTTTGCAATAGTCTTTTCTCAAGACCCTAGGTGAGACAACTGGAATGCTAGTCCGAGTGAATATTCAATGTACCAGGAGATCTTATTGGTTGTTCACAGTGGTGGACTTATCAATTGTTCTTCGGGAAGCTAGTGGGTGTAGGAATGATATCTCTGAACCGGAGAATGTCTCGGGAATCACAATCTAGTGATAGTACCGGTGTTCTTCGAGAAACCATAGGTATACAGGTTGGACGTTGAGCATAAAGGGCATAGAAAGAGCAGCTCTATTCAACAGAAAAGATCTAGTTGTTACTTGAAACTGAATGGATACAACTAGATGAAGATCGACTAACAAAAGTCAGACGAAAGGAAGCGCCCTAGCAAATTCTAAGGGGAAGAGTATGTAATACCCGTAGTTCAGAGAGTAGAAAGGGGCTAATATGTGCATTAGCATTGCATGCATCTAAAGATCCGGGGAAAATAAAAACTTTTTCAACGAAGTCATAGAGTGATCGACCAACACTCAAAAGACTAGTTGAGAATGCAAGTATATGAGCATATGAGAACCTAATATCCTAAGTGAATATCTTATCAACTTATCATTTTAGTCATTATTTCATAAGCACTACACATCTCTAATACAAATTGAACATTCAACAACTAAAGTATCTTTAGATACAACTAATGGAATAATAACAAGATACAACCTTTATAAGAGGAATTGGATTGAAAACTAGGTAAAATACATCACATATGGAATAAGTACAAATCTTAAAGGAAAGAAAATGAGAAGTTCAAGGAAGGATAATAAAAGCTTAAACTAGATCTTCTTACTTTATCTAGACCATCTTATATTCTTACCTCCCAATCTTCTCGAAGTCATTCTGTAAGAGAAGCAAATCACAAGGAGGAGGAATTACGACAAGAAAATTTTCACAAGGATTCTTTAGACTGTTCTAGAAGTGCTAAGCCAATTTATCAGGGAGAATTTGGAAATTCTTATGTCAGAATCTATTCTTGTTAATCTCTCTAGAAATAGTGTGATATTCCAAGGTTCGTGTTATATAGAAGTAGTTTGGTAACAAGCCTAATTACCTTGTTAACAAATCACTTTTGTATGCTCAAACAATTGAATGTCATATACAAATAAAAAGAAGGTCAGATAATCCAGTGCATCTCAGCCTTTTGAATATGAAAAGCAATTTGGAGACAAGCCTAACCCTGTTAACAAATTATTTCAATATGCATAGGGCAATTTGATGTGATAAAATACACACACATTCTTCTATAACCAGCTTCATTAAAGCTTTGCTAGGATTTAACTAGATGTCTTCATCACAAGGGTGAGGCAAGTGATGTGGGATACTAGGTACATAAATTTTAATAACTTGCCTTAAGTCCTGGTATTGACTAGAAGGGTCAATATCAAAGTGAAGACTACAATGGACTATGAATCATTTGGATCACCTAGATTCAAGTAGGAAATATGATAAGATACAACCATGATCCATACAAGAGAAAGAATAGCGAGGAGGAAATAATAAACCACATTACAACTTAGGCAACATATTCAAGTTTCTAAGTAAGCAAGCTACATGGTGATTTATGGTGTTTCTCTAGGGATGAGTTCCAAGGAGGGAGTAAAGCCAATTCATAAAGCCCACATAATAATCACCTACATCTAGATATCACATGAGTAACTCTCACATTCATACACACGTCATAACTTCGGGACGAAGTTTTTGTTAAGGGGGAAAGACTGTAATATCCCAGCATTTAGGAGTAACGGAGGGTAGAAATAGGAATTTGTGCATCTGCATGTATGTATTTGAAAAGCCGAATAAATTTTTCGCAAAATAAAACTTATGTTGGAATCAAGTTAAGCCTCAGATGTTAGTGTTGTGCAACTATAGAATGTAACTAGATAAATTTTAACATGATCTTTATGTGTTTTGCTTGTGTTGATATTTGAATTTCAAATTCAAATAATTGAATTTGAAATTGAATTCAAATAAATTGCAATAAGTAAATAAAACAATCAAATAATGATTGAAATAATTTAAAACATCATAACTATTTATTACAATTTATGAAATCAAATCCATACAACTCATATTACAAATCAAAGAATTTAAGAAAGACAAATAAATAATTTTATTGATAGAGTACAATAATACATAGTCATTACAAAATTATTACAACAAATTGAATTGCAAAAAGGAAAATTTACAATTAAATTCTAAACTACAAAGTCTTGTATCTTCTTCTTCATTTGATCTCCAACTTTATAATTGATTTCCTGCAATACAAAAGAAAAACAAAAACAATATAGAATACAAAGTGGGGATTAGGGTTAGGATTATCCTCAGTCTGGTAGTGTGATGCACTACTAAACACATCATTGGATTTAAAACAAGGAACCTAGTGAAGCATCTGTTCTTAACAAAAGAATTAGCCTCAGAGCAACATCACTGGCTAAGGCAAAGAAATCCACTTGGCATGAGAAAATAATGAAGCCACTAGGGATAAGACCAACTAGCCGAAGCATCAAGTTACTTGAACCGGGAGGCACACAAGCAGGCAAGCAGCACAGTCACATGAGCAGTCACCCTGCTGCTTACAGCACATCAACTTCACTACAGAGGGATAAGAGCAAGGAAGCAGCCGTAGGAGCTAGCAAAATAGAATCACTTCACTCACACTAGTTCCAGCTCGAGTTCATCTTCCACAACTCACAGCACCTCACAAAACCATTATATCCACCACTGTTTCATCACTCAATCCTTGCCAAAAGCGAGAACAAGATGGAATAGAAGCACAAGGCCAAGCAGGAGCGAGGAGGGAAGGCCAGGAGCTAGAAGGTAGCCATATGGAGCTGGAGGAGCAGGCCACGAAGGAGATCCACAAGAACTGCAGCTCAAGCCACCCAGAAGAGCCACAAGATCTGACTGATCAAGTGCTCCACAAGATCTCAAATCACACCACACAGCCATCACCAACACACATCAGGAGGTGAATAACCAAAACTCCTTAGCAAAAGAATTTGCTAGATTAAATATGTGGTTGGGCTGGATATTTCCCTCAGCTTAGCATAGAGATGCTATGCTAAATTCATCATAGGGAATTAAAAATCAAATATAACATCTGTTCTTATTAAATCATGGCCTCAGCCTATGCATCATAGGCAAAGGGGCAAATAAACCACAATTTTGAGCAAAGGCACAAGCAAATATTGCTTTTCACAGCTATGTGTGAAGCACAAATCCAGTAAACTGATGCTGGGCACTAACTCCACAAGGGAAATAGCACCTCAAGCACATCTGTGCACTAAAAATACCACTGGAAAGTAAAAGCAAATTTCCCTAAGCTAAAATCATCAGATTGCTTCTGTGTAACTCAAAGGAGGCATCACAGCAAGCTATGCTAAATTATTTAGCTCAAGAAAATAAGATTTACTTGCACAGGGCACTAATAGAGCATCATATCAAAGGGACAAATCATCAGAGGCATATTTCTGAACCTAGGGTTCAGAATAGCAACATTTGGACAGAACCACTGACAGAAGCATAGAATCAAGCTCACATCCAAAGCCACTAGCAGGAAACTCTTTAGTAAACACTAAAGTAGCATCTGAACACATCTTGTGTTCATCACAGGAGCAGCAGAACAGCATCACACCTAGCAATAGGAATTCTTAATTCACTGCTAGTAGTTCACATCACAGAGCACGGCCATAGGCCAGAGGAAGGGAGAAGAAGGAGAAAGGGAAGAAAAATCATACCTCACGCCCTTGGCCGTAGCTCCACGGCGACGGGGCAGTGCCCGTGTGGCCAGAGGAGAAGGACCACGGGAGAAGCGAGCACCACAGCAGCACAGAGACGAGCTCTACACCGGCCATGGCAAAGCCCGGAGCAGCACAAGCTCGGCGAAGCCAGGAGCACGGCGGAACCCTAGCTTGGGGTTGGGTCGCGCACGGCTGCGACAGGCGGGGAAAAACAAATCGCCGTGGAGGGGAAGGAGGAGGACCGGTGGCGTGTCGATTCCGCCCCAGCACGGCGGCGGAGCTGGCCGGAGCACGCCGGGGACGGCCGGCGACGGCGAGGCGACAGAGGAGTGCCTGGGGGGCTCGGGAGAGAGGGAGAGAGACGAAGGGGTCGGGTGAGAGTGTGGCTCGGTCGAGTTGACCACGACCCGAGCCAGTCCTTGGTCTGGTTCAACCCAGTTTGACCAAGGGCATTTTGGTCATTTCATAAATCAAAAATTAATAAGAAAATAATTCCAGAAATATTTTAAATTGAATAAACTCTGGAAATTCATAACTATTTCATATAAAATCAGAAAAATACAAATAATATACCAAAATGAACAAAAAAAAATCTATCTGTTTGTATAAATCAAACACTTGTTTGAATAAAATTGAATCACTTTAAAATTGAAACAACAATTTACTTATTAATTTAAATATGGAATTTATTTAAAATGCTATTTTGAATGCATTTGAATTCCATTCAAATTGCTCCACATGTTTAACTACAAATATGGAAATATATTTCCATCATAACATTATGACCATTTTAAGAATTTCATTTGTAAACATGTTTCACTAATATTCTTAAGTGGTTTTAAAATGATATTTTCCATAAGGAAAATAATTACTAAAGAATAATTCAATAATCTAAACTTACAAAATGATTATGCTATTATTATATAATCTCTAATGAATAATCCAAGTGTCTCTTATGTTATAAAGTGAATTCTCTATTTAATAAAATTGGATAACTTTTCTTGTTATCTTTAATAATTGAATCAGTTTTGTGTTATAGTTTTATTCATTCAAGACCATATCCTAAAACTAAGAAAGGAAACATAAGATGATATTACCTTATTCCTTTTCCTTTTAAGTGTGACACTTAAATAATAAAAGAACTTAAAAGTGGTTATTCTTAATATTTGTTAATACTTCATAATTTAAATAAAAGTGAAACATACTAAAGTCTTGAAGAACTAGGATTCCAAAATCACCAAGTAATCAAATCAAATTCTGAAATCTTGAACATTCACTAATCTCAACTCATGAACAACCTAAGCACCAAAAACATCACCTAAAGGTGATGAAACAAACTTAAGTCAAGTTAATACGATGTTATCGAAGTATCATTTTAAAATGAAGCTTACCTAGTTAAGCTTGGGTATGATTGGGGGTATTTTGCGATGCATTTCATTACTATGCATAATAGCATCTTGCCAGAGTTTTCTGTAGTCCTTATCGGGATTACCTTGCTATTTTTCAGAACTCGGGGTTTTATCGCAAACCCTAGAACCCCGAAGGGTGTGAACTGCTATATCTATCCAAGGCAAGTTCACTCTTGCTCATGTCCTACTTGATTATGTTTATCAAAGTAAATGAAAAATACTATGGTTTATCATTGCATGAAAAAGAAAAAAACTATCTTCGAATGATGTGAATTGCTATATATATATTGTTGGCTGGCAGATGGAACCATGGAATGATGTGGTTGGTGGAGGTTCCATTTGCACGGGAAAGTATTACCTAGGACTTAAGAACCAATGCCGTCAGCGTTCTTGCGCCGAAAATGAAGCGTTAACCACGAGACTTGGAATGGGACGGGAAAGTCATCTGTGATCTTTTCCCTTTCGCATGTCAACGGGCAGCCAGAGCCGTACGCTGTAGATCTAGTGCGACTACATGCACATGGGTGGGACCCCTTAATGCCCACGGACTCTGGTGTCTATGATGGTCTGCAAGGGGATGCCTAGGTATCTACCGTAAGGGGTAGAGCCAGGGGTGATTCTGCTATGCATGAATTGGGTGGGCATGCGGGGTTGTTGGAAAAGCACGGCGAATGGCTTGGATCAACGACTGGGCCCCACACCATAGGAAGTGTGGACGGGAAAGACTCGCCCGGTTGTGCAACAAGGCGTTGGTCTCTTATGGGTAAAGTAACGCACCTCTGCAGAGTGTAAAAATGTGACATGTTACTCCACGTTCCAGGAAGGAACGGCGAACGCTGCAGGAAAGGAGGCTCCTCAAGGCCCTAGCACCTGTGAATCGATGACGGGCATAGTTTTCTAAAGATAAAATAAATCTTTTCCTAAAAATGTTTTACAAAGTTATGCATGTTCATCCATAACCTTTTGGTATGGATGGTAGCTAGTGCATAAAATACCTTATTCCTATTATATGAACTTGCTGAGTAACGCTCGTGTTGCTCACTCTTTCCTCCGTTGACCCCTGCTTAGATTATTGGAGACAGCAGAGGAAGGACAGGAATCCATAGCGATGTTGGGAGATCTTCGACAAGGAGTCAAATCAACCTGGTGGGTCTGAAGAAGTCAACCTCTACTTTGCCAACGGATGCGTGGCGACAACAGTGCAACGGTGGACACGTCGACAACAATTCCTATGGACAAGATGACTATAATTGGATGGAGGAAAACAACTCTAGACACGGAGATTCTAGGTGGATAGATTAGGGCTGTGACCACCACAGTAGTGGATTAGGAGTTAGAAGTAGAGCTGGTATCCAGCTTGGTACTTCAATTTGAGTCTTTTGGGAGTTTCTTTTGCACGAGACCTACTTCTGTTTGTAAAGGAGGTTCTCGAGTTTTTGTATTAAATAGTGTTGTAATCCTATAGTGTTACCTTGGATCGACTATGTTTCTGTTGTACTACTCTGAAGGATATAATATTTACGAAGTGGTCCTTTCGTGAGTATTATGTCAACGACTTGTACACTACAACATGCAGTGGTGTGCTGGGTCATTACACTTGTCAAAGGCCTTGGTCTTCAAACCCTTTAGGACCTCCGCATTGGCTCGCTCCACTTGCCCATTGCACCTTGGGTAGGACACCGAGGCAAAACACACCTTGATGCCCAGCTCTTCACAGAAGTTGAGGAAGGATCGGCTTGTGAACTGAGAGCCATTGTCCGTTATGATTCTGTTGGGTACTCCAAAGCGGTACACGATCCCTTCAATGAACTTGATGGCTGCTTGAGCTGTCTGCCTTGGTACTGGCATCACTTCCACCCACTTTGTGAACTTGTCGATGGCCACGAAAAGGTATTCATGGCCCCCGACAGACTTCGGTATCTTTCCCACGATGTCCAGCCCCCAGACCGCGAACGGCCAGGAGATTGGAATTGGCTGCAGAGCTTGCGCCGGCTGATGTATGTTCTTCGCATAGTACTGGCAGGCTTCACAGGTCTTGACTAGCTGCTCGCATCACTGAGGACTGTTGGCCAGTAGAACCCGTGACGAAAACTTTACCCGCCAGTGATCTTGATGCCACATGACTTGAACATGTGCCCTCGTGGATGTCCCGTAGCAGTACTTGGCCTTGTTCTTGAGGAATGCAGCGGAGCTTGACTCCGTTGTCCCGTCGCCGGTAGAGCTCGCCGTCGATCATGACGTAGAGCTTGGCTTGACGAGCCACCCGCTCGGCGTCGTGATCATCCTCCGGGAGGGCGTGCTCCATGATGTACTTGACGATGTCCCGGGCCCAGGGTGGGTGGGTTCCTTCCACCGGTAGCACCATCCGACGGAAAGAAAGCATAGCTTCCTCCGCCAGGGGGCTGCCGGGTCTTGAGCTTCTGGGCTGGCTACCCGTGTTGTCGAGGTAGAAGGGTCGCCAGCCCCCGGCGCAGATCTTGTCGCGAGCCTCTCGGGTGGATCGAAGGTCGCCTGAGGACCTCGATGTAGATCCCGGGAGGCACTGGTTCTTGCTTGGACGCCACCTGCGATAGCTCATCCGCGGCCGTGTTTTCTCCCCGTGGGACGTACACAGCCCGGAAGTTGTCGAAGCGCCGCTGCAGCTTCCAGACCTCTTCATATGGTGCCATCTGAGGGCACGCGTACTCCTTGTTCACTTGTTTGATGACTAACTGAGAGTCACCCTTGACGACGATCTTGTTGATGCCGAGGCCGATGGCAGCACGAAGTCCTGCGAGCAGGCCCTCGTACTCCGCCGTGTTGTTGGAGATGTTCCCTTGGTAGTGCATCTGGACGACGTACTTCAGCCGGTCCCCGGTTGGTGAGGTTAGGACAACCCCAGCACCTCCTTTCCCCTTGGTGTAGGAGCCGTCGAAGTGCATGGTCCAGGCGCTAGGATCTTCCTTCCCGGGGAGGCAGGTTTCCTCTTCCGGGTCGTCGAACGCCGTCTCGGTCCACTCGGCCGTGAAGTCCGCCAGCGCCTGACTCTTGATGTTGTCCGTGTGCTCGAACTTGAGACCGAAACCTTGAAGCTCCATGGCCCACCATGATATGCGACCAGTGGCAAGTGGGTTCTCCAGGGGGCTTCTTAGGTTGTACTTGGACCACCGTGATGGGATGGCTTTGGAAGTACGGCCTCATCTTGCGGGAGGCAATGAGGATTGCCAGCAGCAGCTTCTGCATCATGGGGTACCGCTCCCGGGCGTCGCGCAGCACTGCGCTGACGAAGTAGACCGGGTGCTGCACCTTGCGGGTCGCCGAGTCCTGAGAGGGCTCGGCTTCCTCCACGTCGACGTCTTGGGGTGGGGACGAGGTAGCCCCCGGCGAAGTCTCGTCGGAGGGAGATTCTCCATTGACGGGCTCCGCACGTCTGGTAAGGTTGCAGTGACGTCAGGATCGTGAGACCCCTGGTCACCCGGCAGCCTTTTCTTGCATGGTTGTCCCGGGAGAGAGTTCCCGGGTCGCTTGCCCTTGATCTTGCTTGACTTCTTCGGAGGAGCGTCACGCTCTACCACAAGCACAGCGCTGATCACCTGGTTGGTGGCAGCAATGTACAGTAGTAGGGGCTCCTTTCTTCTGGTGCCACGAGGATTGGTGGCGAGGCGAGGTAGCGCTTAAGGGACTGCAGGGCTTCCTCGGCCTCGGAGGTCCACTCCACGGGGCCTGACTTCTTGAGCAGCCTGAAGAACGGTAAGGCCCGCTCCCCAAGCCTTGAGATGAAGCGCCCGAGTGCAGTGATGCACCCGTTGAGGCGCTGTACGTCCTTGACCCGCCGGGGCGCCTCCATGCGCTCGATTGCCTTGATTTTGTCCGGATTCGCCTCGATCCCTCGGTGAGAGACCAGGAAACCCAGCAGCTTGCCGGAGGGGACCCCGAACACGCACTTGTCGGGGTTGAGCTTGAAGTTGACCCGGCGGAGGTTCTCGAAGGTCTCGTGCAGGTCTTGGATGAGGGAGTCCTTGTACCGGGTCTTGACCACGATGTCGTCGATGTACGCTTCAACGTTGCGGCCCAGCTGCGCCCAAGGCATGCTTGCATTGCGCGCTGGAAGGTAGCGCCGGCGTTCGGAGGCCAAAAGGCATCCGGGTGTAGCAGTAGCAGCCCTTGGGAGTGATGAAGGCCGTCTTCTCTTGGTCCTCGAGTGACATCATGATCTGGTGGTACCCGGAGAAGGCGTCCAAGAAACACAGCAGCTCGCACCCGGCCGTGGATCCACGATCATGTCGATCCGCGGCAGGGGGAAAGGGTCCTTGGGACAGGCCTTATTCAGGTCTGTGAAGTCGATGCAGAGTCTCCACTTGAAGGTCATGGGTTTCGGTACCACCACGGGGTTGGCCACCCAGCTTGGTGGGGAACCGACCGGATGACACCAGCTTCTATCAACTTGTCCACCTCGGCGATGATGAATTCCAGCTTTTCCTTGCTTTGGTTCCGGAGAACCTGCTTCACGGGGCGAGCCCCCGGATTGACCGCCAGTTTGTGCTCGATCACCTCCCTTGGAACACCGGGTAAACCTGACGCCTCCCACGCGAAGACGTCAGAGTTTTCCCGAAGGAAGGCGACGAGCGCGCTTTCCTATTTGTCGGTGAGGCGGGCGCCGATGGTGATGGAGCGAACTCCGTCGCTGGTTAGCGCCACCTTCTTGGTCAGCTGCGGATCGCCATGGAATGGCGCCTTCTTGGGGGAGTAGATGTGGAGCCCCCAGGGTGCCCTTCGCCCCCGGGGAGAGCCCCATCATCATCCTCCTGTACACCTTGAGGGACATCCGCCATGATTGCCACCGTCTGGTTCAGCTGGTGAACGCAGTAGATAGCATCGTCGATGTCGGCCTTGACCTTGATCACGCCCCACGGCGCCGGAATCTTCAGCATGTTGTAGGCGAAGTGGGAGACGGCCATGAACTTGGCCAGAGCAGGTCTGCCAAGTATGCCGTTGTACGGTAGCGGAGTGTCGGCGATGTCGAAGACGATTTCCTCGGTGCGGAAGTTCTTGGAGTCGCCGAAGGTGACCGGAAGGGTGATCTTCCCGAGGGGTCGAGTAACACTTCCGTTCACGCCTTGGAACACCCGGTGTCTTGCAGGCGAGACAGGGGAATTTGAAGGATAGCCAGGACCTTCGCCGTCAGCAAGTTGAGGCTGGAGCCTCCGTCGACCAGCATCTTGGTGACCTTGTAGTTGTGGATGACGGGCGACACGATCAGCGGCAGGGTCCCGACCCCGGCAGTGTTGCAGGGTGGTCTTCTGGGTCGAAGGTGATGACTTGACTGGACCAGTCCAGGGGCTTGGACGGAGCAGAAGCAACCGCGTTCAGCTCCCGGACAAGTCTCTTGCAGGCGCCGTTGGAGGGAGGCAGAGAAGACCCTCCGTGGATGCACCCGACAACTCCAGTGACTTCTTGATACTTGCCGCCGTTGCCTCCTTGGGGAGCCGGAGCTTCCCCGTTGCCGCCGTGGGCGGCCTCCGGAGTGTTGTACCCGCGACCACCTTGACCGCCGCGTCCTCCTCCACGGCCCCCGCGGCCACCGCCTCGGTTCCATCCACGGCCGCCTCCGCCTTGGCGACCCGTGGGACAGTCACGAGCGATGTGCCCGGCAGTGCCGCAGTTGTAGCAACCGTCTTGACTGACCCCATCAGCTCGGCGTTGCTCCCGGATGGCGAGGTTCTTGAGCATGCGGCAGTCCTTGAGCAAGTGGTTGCCTTCTGGATGGATGTGGCACCAGGGATCACCTTCACCTTCTTCCTCGGAAGTCGGCGCGGGCTTGGTCTTCTTCGGAAGAGGCTCGGTGACGAAGATCCGCTTGTCGGGTCCAGGGTCCCGCTTCTTGTTCTTGGCTGGAGCGCCTTGTCCTCGGGTTCATCCTCCCCGGGGAACTTGGCTCCTTCTTCAGCTCGAGCGCACCGATCTGCAAGCTCCCAGAGCTTACGAGCAGACTCGACGCGATGGATGCTCAGCTTCTCGCGCATCTTGGGGTTGCGGACGTTGGCGTGGAAGGACTGGATCACCAACTCCTCCTTGATGCACGGGATGGTGTTCATCTTCTGGGTGAAGCGCTGGATGAACTTGCGGAGAGTTTCACCCGGCAGCTGCTTGAAGTCGTGGAGATCACTGGGAGCCCCCGGGCGCTCGTACCCGCCTTGGAAAGCCCCCAGAAACTGCTCCTTCAGTGCCCGCCAGGAACGGATGGAGCACTTGGGAAGGTTGAGAAGCCAAGTCTGGGCATCTCCCTTCAGGGCCAACGGGAACCAGTTGGCCATCATGACCTCGTCGGCCCCGGCAACCATCGCAGCAAGAGAGTAGATCTGCAGAAAGTCCCGGGGGTTCGTGGTGCCGTCGTAGCGGAGAACGTCGATCTTGAATTTCTTGGGCCAGTTGAAGTGGCGGAACTCGGGGCGAGGGCGAGGCAGCCTTCGGCGAGGTCGATGCCCCGATCTTCCCGGCGGTGACGTTCTCGGCGACGCTCGATGCGGGTGCGCATATCCTCGTTCTGACGGCTGTTGAGCTCGTCACGAAGATCTGGGTTGCGCGAGGTAGACGACCCGATGGAGATGGCCTCGCCGTGATCGCGGTTTAGCCGATCAGCCATCGGTGGCGCGGTGCGAGGAGGCGCCGTCTTGGCTTGACGTTCACCACGAGGCTGGCCTCGCGGATCACGTGTCTTGTCTTGTGCTGCTCCGGGATGTCGACGGTGGGAGCTTGAGTGGGTTCGACCCACGGACCACCATCGGCGAAGTCGAGGAGCCTCTCGACGCGAGTCCTCCATTCTTGGTAGACCTTGGGATCGCCGCTGCTTGGAGGGAACTGCATCAGGGCCTTGGCAGCGACTAGAGCATCATGGCGAGCTTGCACGTCCGAAGGCGAGTGCGCGGAGGTCTTGCTCTTGGATGCTCGTGGATCCCCGCTGGGGCGAACGCCGTGGTTCCCTCCTCCAGCGGTGGGCTCCTTGCCAGCGCCGTTGCAGACGCTCTTCTCCCCGAGCGAGGAGGAGGCATGGTGGCGCCCTTTGGAGCCGCCGCTCCGCCAGGGCCGTTGTCCTTGTCGCGACCGTCCACTTCGTCCGGCGCCACCCTCTCCATGGGAGGCGGGGACGGAGAGACGCTCCGCCGTGCGCCAGCAGCACGACGTTCAGCTGAAGCTTGAGTGCGTGAGGGAGAAACCGGCTTGGACGCCGCAGGATCTCCCTTCTTCTTCGGAGGCATGCTTGACGAAGAACTTGCCGATGAACTTGATGAAGATGAAACCAGCGCTTGCGCCCCCTACCTGGCGCGCCAGATGTCGTGTCTCGTTGCACGGACACCGGGAGTATAGGATACCCCCTTTTAGGTTCGGCACGGGGCGCGAAGGAGGCTGAGAATCGTCTTCTTGGGCGGAGTCTAGATCAAGCTCTCCTCTCCACGATCAAAGCATGCAACCAAAGGGACACAAGGAGCTACCCAGGTTCAGGCCGCCCGGAGGCTAAAAGCCCTACTCCTGCATGTCTGGATTGATGGGTTCTTCATAGTGTGGCTTACAATGGAACCTCCCGGATGGGTACCCGGAAGGGTTTTGGCTGGAGGTAGAAGAAGGACAGATCCTGACCCGGAGGAGATCACCTTCCCTCTACCTTCGCAGCCCTAGTCTAGTCTTGCTCTGGTTTACCTTGCGTTCTTTTTCTTTCCCCCTCCTCCGTGCCTTGGTCCTCCTTTTATAGGCTAAGGGGTTGCCACAGGGTCACGTGAGGGGCATGAGGGACCTTCGGGGTGAAGGACCCTCCTCATCTAGTTTAGGGGGAGACGTGGCCTCTCCTCAGCCTAGCGTCTCCTTTGGGTTAGGTGGGAGCGTCCGCCTTGGGGTGGACAGGAGCTGACACCACCACGGGCTGTGCTTCCCAAGTCTTCTGAGTCTTCCAGCGTGAGGTGGAGAGCTTATCCACAGGACGTGGGGAAGTACCGAGAGGGAGCCTGGCCTCCTGCCGGGAACTCGGGCTCTCGGGTCCTTCCTGGCCTTCTTGCTTGGTTCGGGGACCCGGCCCCCAGGACCGGAGCCCTTTGTCGACGTAGGCCTTGCTTGTCTGACGGTGAACCCGCCAGCTTGACTTGAGTCTTGGTCTTGTCCATCTTCATCTTGGGCCCACATGGGGTGGACCCACTTTGGCAGCACTAGGGGAACCCCGTGTTCCACTGCTGCGACATGTTCATACTCAATTCTCTCGCTCCATAAATTCCTTTCAAACCGATAATGGACGTGAATTCGACAACACAGCCAATCGAGCTCTTTTCGACTCCCACGGAACTATATTGCACCTCACTTGCCCTTAGACATCTCAACAGAATGGCAAAGCGGAGCGCATTCTTCGTACCATCAACGACGGCATTCGCACTCTTCTCACACACGCATCCATGCCACCCCAATGGTGGGCTGAAGCCCTACTCAACCGCCGACTGTGCAAAGCTGACGCTCGCACCACACCCTATGAGTTTCTTCATGGCCACACACCTGACTATCGGACAATACGTGTTTTTGACTGCCTCTGTTACCCCAACATCACCTCTACGGCGCCACACAAACTCGCTCCCCGGTCCCTCCCGTGTGTTCTACTCGGCTACCCTGATGGACGCAAAGGATACCGCTGCAACGACCCTGTTTCCCGGTGCATAATCTTCTCTCGCCACATCACATTTGTCGAGCAAATTTTTCCTTTTCGTTCTCTGCAGCTTGGCGGCACCGCGACCCATCCGGGCGATCACGTCGATCACGCTCACGACGATCCAGAGCACCTCCCTGCACGCATCCCTACGAGGCCATGCAGACCATCTGGCGCGCAGCACGGCCCATCTTCAGCCGATGTGCCCACGCGTGTTCCCAGCGCCTCGCGTGGCCCATCTTCGGCCGCTCCAGCCCAGCTGGGCCCCGGCCCATCTTCGGCCGCTCCTGCCTCCACACTCGCACCTGCGATCACCGAGTCATCGCCGCCGCACGCGCCTCCTGCTCGATCCGCCATGTCCACTCGCGCAAGCCACGGCATTCTCAAACCCAACCCTCGGTACGCCAACATCGCCACCACCCCCATCTCACCTATCCCCTCCTCTGTTCGGGAATCGCTTCAGGACCCCCACTGGCGCGCGGCGATGCAAGAAGAGTTCGAAGCACTCTCCTCGAATGGGACTTGGAATCTCGTTCCCCGGCCGCCACGCACTAACGTTGCTACCGGCAAGTGGGTTTTCAAGGCACAAGACACGCGAGGATGGCTCTCTCGAGCGGTACAAGGCGCGATGGGTCGTTCGTGGCTTTGCCCAACGCCCCGGCATCGACTACGGCGAGACCTTCTCCCCGGTTGTCAAACCGGCGATGATCCGCGCCGTGCTCACTCTGGCGTGCTCTCGCGATTGGCCAGTTCATCAGCTGGACGTGAATAACGCCTTCTCAACGGCGTCCTCGACGAACTGGTGTACTGCTATCAACCTGCTGGCTTCCTCGACGACACCCGTCGTGATCACGTGTGCAAGCTCATCAAGTCCCTCTACGGCTTGAAGCAAGCACCCAGAGCGTGGTTCAAGCGCTTCGCCACCTTCGCCATCACCATAGGCTTCACCGCCTCCCGCTCCGACGCCTCGCTCTTCATCCTACGGCGGGGTTCCGAGATGGCGTACTTCCTCCTCTACGTCGACGACATCGTCTTGACAGCTTCCTCCTCGACGCTACTCCAAGCTCTCATCGCCAAGCTCAAAGTCGAGTTCGCTATGAAGGACATGGGGGCTCTGCACTACTTCCTCGGCATCCGCGTTCGGCGCACACCTCGTGGCTTCTTCCTCAGCCAAGAGCATTATGCTGATGAGATTCTCCAGCGTGCCGGCATGACCCAGTGCAAGCCTGCGTCTACACCGGTCGACACTCTCCCCAAGGTTGCTGCCAACGCCGGTGCTCCCGTCGACGATCCCTCTGAGTACCGCAGCCTCGCTGGCGCCCTGCAGTACCTGACCATGACGCGTCCGGACCTCACGTACGCCATGCAGCAAATCTGCCTGTATATGCATGATCCCCGCGCCGGTCATCTCGCCGCCATCAAGCGTATTCTACGCTATGTCCGCGGGACAACGAGCTCTGGTCTTCTGCTACCGGCCTCGTCCTCCCTCAACATCGTCGCCTACTCCGACGCGGATTGGGCAGGGTGCCCGGATACTCGCCGCTCCACCTCCGGCTACTGCATCTACCTCGACGGCGCGTTGGTCAGCTGGTCCTCCAAGCGACAAGCTACAATCTCGCGCTCGAGTGCAGAGGTCGATTATCGCGCAGTTGCCAACGCCGTCGCCGACTGCGTCTTGTTGCGGCAACTCCTTGGTGAACTCGGCACCTCTCTTCCCAAGGCTACGGTCGTCTTCTGCGACAACATATCGGCGGTGTACATGTCCACCAATCCAGTTCATCATCGACGAACCAAGCACTTTGAGCTAGACATCCACTTCGTGCGTGAGAAAGTGGCTCTCGGCGAACTTCGGGTCGTTCATGTGCCCACTACTCAGCAGCTTGCCGATATCATGACCAAAGGACTACCTCCGGCATCGTTTCAGATATTTCGGTCCAGTCTCTGCGTCTTGCCAAGCACCGACGTATCGACTGCGGCGGGGTGTTAACCGACGAGATATTCAGATTGATACGTTAGTTAGTCTGTTTATATTCCTAACGATATCTAGTCTAGAGATAAGCCTCTGGCCGGCCTAATCTTGCCCTAACTTGATTAGCAAGATATGTGATGTTTGTATGCTATATATAGCAACCGATTATCATCAATAAAATCAGTTGCGCCATTGTCTTTCTCCTCCGTAGCTAGTTCAGGCTCTAACAAGCCCGACGTACGTCTCGTCTCCCATGGTGCAGTGTCATATGCTCATGCACCAATCCATGACAACTCATCATCTCCATGACCCTGAGGTTTACTATAGCCGCCTAGTTGGGGAAAGCGATCGCTCGATCGGCACATGGCTCCCTCGGGCCGCTCCGGGCCACGGAACCGTTGCGGAAACCCAACGACCGCCGGCCAGTTTGACCTGTCTCTGCGCCACACGTTTCCGGGCCGCCGTCGGACGCCCGTGCCGGCGAGCTATCGTCTCGGTCGGTTCGATATTTCCGCATGTTTCTACTAGTTCAGACGAGCTCGGGCGGCGCAAAGAAACGTCGTGCATCTCGTCGTCGCCACCGTCATCCAGGCCAGGGCCGAGCAACTTCAAGCTGAAATGGAGGGGCGACCGTGCCTCAATCTCTAACCGCTGTAATAACTTAATTACCCTCGTCATCGGTCGTATATTCGTGCCCGGCCTCGAGCTCCACCCCGATAATACTATGTCCACAACATGTTCGGTGGTTTGCCCATAGGTTAAAACTTGTGACAAACTATCTCCGATGACTAGTTTTGTACTCCCTCTGTTCCATATTAGATAACTTCCATTTGTACAAAAGTGGATGTACCTAGACTTGTAACATGTCTAGATATATCTACTTTTGTACAAATTGAAGTCATCTAATTTGAAACGGAGGGAGTAAATTATGTGATCGTTGTTACATTATTTTGCTGGTGCAAATCATGGCAGGTACTTCCAACGAGTTTTTCTAAAACACATTCTTGTATGGAAAACGCTTGTGTACAGCCGGAGGCTCAGCGCGCCGCGTCCTCCGGTTCGTACGAGCGACACGTGTCCACGCGGACCCACACACCACCGCTCCCCATCCTCCTCTTTTCCTGTAGCTCCTGCGTCCCTTTTCCCCCTTTCTTCCACAGCTCGATTTCACTGCGCCGACGGTCTCCCACTCCATGAGCATGCCTGCGCCTCCACACAGGAATCTCTACCCTTCAATCTCCACCTCCACCAGCTCGCCGCGCCGCCGGCCTTCATCTACGTGAGGAAGCCCGCGCCACCACGGGAGATCTCTGTCTCGGGTCCTTTGGAGGCGAGGACTGGCGGCTAGTCCTCCCGCCGTGCGCCGCCAGCTGCTCCCATCTGAGCCTAGCTATGATGATGGTGACGCTGCAAGGGACGGCCTGCGCGCGCGGGCGACCCGCGCTTGGCTTCAAGTCGTTGCGGCGGTGCTGCCATGCCACGGCGGCGGTGTGCCGGCGTCAAGACGCCAT
This sequence comes from Poa pratensis, assembly GCA_947311845.1. NCBI lineage: Eukaryota > Viridiplantae > Streptophyta > Magnoliopsida > Poales > Poaceae > Poa > Poa pratensis. The sequence goes on along the minus strand of CAMZMU010000059.1, from coordinate 32,025,456 downwards.
GCTGCCAGGGTCCGGTGGCGCTGCTACCAGCGCCAAGACGCGTTGCTGCCAGCGTTCGAGCACAGTGCTACCACGACACAACGGCGTAGTGCTGCCATGCCATGCCACGGCGCAGGCGTTGCCGGCGTCGAGAGGCGATGCTGCCAAGGTCTTGCGGCGCTGCTACTAGCGCCGAGATGCGATGCTTCCTGCGTCAGGGCGCAGTGCTACTCGCCGATGCTGCCGTCGCTCGGGCGTAGTGCTACCGGCCACGACGGCGGTGCTGGCAGCGTCGAGAGGCGATGCTGACATGGTATTGCAGCGCTGCTACCAACGCCGAGATGTGATGCTGCCAGCGTTTGGGCGTGATGCTACCGGCGTCGAGAGGCGTTGCTCCGAAGGCATGGCAGCGCTGCTACCAGCGTGGAGGCGCAGTGCTACCATAGCACGACAGCGTTGCTGCTACCGGCGTGGAGGTACAGTGCTACCAGGCTCGACGGCGTTGCTCCGGAGACATGGTAGCTCGGGAGGTGGTGCTATGGATGGCGGCGCTGCTGCGAACTCGGGAGGTGGTGCTGTTGTGAGTTGCGACGGCGGCAACCCGACCTTGTCTGCGTGCGGGAGGGCCGGAGGGGAGGTGAGCAGCGGGGAGGAGGCGTGATGGATTTTTCCTCCGTGCGTGCTGAGTTGGGGCGTCAGTCCGCATCAATCCTAAACGTATATGCGCTGAGATCCAACGGTTCGCGAGGCGGAGGATGGATGCCTCGCATCCTCCGAGGGACGCTCAGCGTCGCCCTTCTTGTATACATCCTCCGATGATTCATGTGATGATGATCGTGATAGTTTGATGGCCGCAATTCATGCCCTCGGTGGAGACGAGCAAAATACTTTTCCTAGGTTCAGAGGGTCAATACTGGGACATGTGTGTGCTCAATCGTAATAGGGACGCCGATCACGTTCTTCTCTACGATGACTACTTCAAACTGATTAGGCCAACTTACCAAACGATAAGTTTCAGCGACATGTTTGAATGTCTAGGCATATGTCCGTGCGTCTTTTTGGAGCGAATGGAGGCCATCTTCCCTTTAGAAATGCACCGATGCTATATGGAGTTGTTGTTGGTCTTGTTGATAAGTATCGAGTCCACATGATTTGAATGCATGTATTTTTTTTTTTGCAAAACTGTGGTGGCCATGTTCAGCCCGAAATACACGAGACAACCAATTAAATACCGCGGCCACAACCTGACTCTTGTCTATTGGAAATGCAAGAGGGTTTCGTGGGATAGTACAATGCATCGATTACATGTTTTGAGAATTCAAAAACTATTATAAAAGGCATATTGGAGAGTGTACCGTGGCTGGCATGACATGACTTGGATTTGGCAAACCTCTATTTGGCATGACGGAATCCCACAATCATACCGACGTGTTTCAACATCTCCGGTGTTCTCAGTTGCTCCAGAATGTAACTACAAGATCACGAATACAACAAGGGATACTAACTTTCGAATGGTATCTATCTTGATTCTTGAGCAGTCTAAATTTGAATTACTATTATTCAAATATGTTCTTATTGTATAATTTATTCGAGTGCAAAATTTTGACTGGCAATAGTCCGTGGGGCGTTATTCGCTACGACGGGCGGACAACAATTCCCGTCTACTCGGGCGCAACATATTCTTCTCATCGCGATCCTTTCTCAACAATTGAAAGAAGCTTCGGCCGTTTTGCGAGAAACTTATAATGTTGGAAGATCTTCTGTCGATGCATGGCGGTAGCTGTGCCGCGCGCCACCGGAACCGCTTTCAGCGGGCGTCGTCTCGAACGTTCATGTCTGCCGTTTTGGTGACGTTGACGATAACTAACACAAAGTGAGCGAGTGGTCCGCACGGGTCGTGCTGATGATAGTTTCAGTAGCATTATCGCCTTCTTTCCGAACGATAAGCGTGACCTAGGAAGTTTACGCATGCATGTATCCATCACTGGACAGAGACTACTGGTCATAAGTATCTCCTCCATCAAATATCAGCTAGAGAAGAAACTCCTTGGCCTGCAGGCGAGTACAGGATGGCTATGTTTCGATGTTTCCGTCCCGTGGCGTAACTGGTCATGCATGCCGTTAGGCGGAGGGTGAGTCTTTGTCATGAACAGATCTGCCGAGAATGATGCGGGGATACGGACCATGGCCGGGACGCAGTGGACTGCTTCTGTGTCAAATTCTTAACCTGATGAGGAACCGGAGATTCTCTACCTTAATTTCATGAGAAACTAGATTTCCAGATCGATGTCCGTCGATCACTCTTGCTCGTCCAACTCATCCATGACAAATCTAAACATGGATCCGATCTCGAAGGGTGACACGCCAAATCCTGACTGCAGGTAGCACGTATATCTCCACATTCCGTCCTGAATTCCGCGGCAGTACTCTAGCGTGATTCCTATATAGCATACGCCATCCGAATGATCGAGAATCGAGATCTCAACTACTCATGCAGATAGCCGTACGTACAAGTCAGGCACGAAACGCTGTCGATCATCACTGTTTAACAGGGCACTGTTGATTGCCCTAATCCAAACTCAACGCAGCTTGGTCTGTCCAGCAGTCCAAGCATAACAACAGATACGGCCAGCGGAGATCGAGCCACGAGGAGCTAGCAGATCTAGCTATCAAGGCTTAATAGTTATGGAGTAGCAGCTAGCTAGCCGATGGATCGACCGGCAGGCATCGTTCACACGTTCCATCTAATTGAATTAAGCAGGACTGAAGCTGGTTAGTGTACTGTACTCCAGTTTGTCCTGCAGGGGCCGAGCTGATGCATGCCATGGCACCAAACTCGGCCCGCGAGGGCACGCAGGCTCGCACCGATTCGTCTACATGCAATGCAAACGCCGATCGATCGGTCCTCCTTCGCTTAGCCTGCACGCATGATCATGGAATGGATGAAGCATAAATGGCGGGAGGCCGGGCCAATCGGGAAGGAGAACTGAGCCGGCAGCCAAGGACAAGAGGTTGGAGAACCCATCGAATCGATGGTCGGCCAACGGAGCAAGCCACTGGTGTTGAACTGTTGCGCGGCCGAAGCTAGTGGCGAGTATATACTGCCGCCTCTGTGTGTGGCGTCCCCAGTGATCGATCGATCGATGCCGACGAGCTAGCCCTCGTAGTACGGATCGGCCGACCCGGAGCCAACAGATGCGTTCGAGATGCCTGTGCTGTGTGCATGGGAAAGGGACGGCGATGCGACGCTGCGTGGATGCGCACATGTTGGTACTCCGGCTACAGTGTTTTGGGCACTGGCGGTTGCAGTCTTGGAGTCGATCTAATTTTTTTTTTAACAGCATCGATCTGAATTATCTGAAGGATAAATTAGCGCGTGGACAACAATCAGTATACATCAGCTATTTGGGTTACTGGTTGAAACATCACGGTTGCCGGCAGTTAAACGGAATTTTCGCCACCCCGGTAAATGAGTTTACGAGGGGAAAGTACCCGAACCGTTCGAATTTGGGCCAGATTCTTCCTCCAAACTTGGTTTTTCATTTTTTTTACACTCTTCCAAGTTTGAATTTTAAAATTTGTCTAAAAATCTCATCCAGAAGGTCTCCCTCCACCCGCCTGTGCCGCCCGTGATCCCTCACTTCCCATCATCGGAGCATGGCGGCCCCAGCACCGACCGCCACTGACAGCCGCGTCCCACACCCGCGGCTGCTCGCGTGTGGCCCTGCCCAGCCGGCTGCTGCCAAGCTCCTCTCCTCTCCCCCAATGGCTGCCCCCCTTTCCCTGTATGATTTCGTTGCGATTTTGTCGAAAATCGACTGGAATCGAGGAGATGTGGTTAAATGCGGCTCAAATTTGGTCAGAATCGCGACTTCACTGTGGAAGTTGGTCAGATTCCGGTGAGTCCGACGAAAGTCGGGTGACAGTTGTGCTGAAAGTTTCTCCCGCCAACCGTCACGTGGCTTTTCAGTTCCCTGGAGAAGTCGAATCAAAAACTGGGAATGTGAGTTATGCGGGGTTCGATTTTCAGTTTCCCTTAAAAATTTACGGGTCAGCCAGATTTGCGGAATCCATTCGGTACACTTTTTTTTACCAAAACCATATTAAGAGGTTATTTTAAAATGTTGTCCTCTTTTGCGGGATCTGCTAAAGATGCTCTAAGTCACTGATGATCACACATGCCTTGTCTAGTGAAAGTATCTCTCAATATGTTTTTTTTCTTTAAGCAGTCAAGTGCCATTGCAATGCTATGGAGCTTTTTTTTTTGCGTTGCTTAGTTGTTTGAAATGTCCCTGAGTAGTGAGTATATCAGTATAGTCCTTAGCTTTATGTAAGATAGATAGGTATACAAATACATTAATAATAGTTTACAATCCATACGTCCACTATTTTTGACAATCTATAAAGTAATCTCATAATGGTGAACGGACCACCACCAACTTCAAACTTGGTATAAAAGTAAAAAAATCCTACGGAAAATGCAAATGAACCCGATCTCTATGAAGCTCGGGTTTCTGAAAAGTTAAAATAAATAAATATCAGAATTAAAGTTTTATAAAACTAGAGATAAAATTATGAAGTTTCGCGAACGAACCCGATCTCTATCAAACTTTAGCAGCGTGCTAAATTTCGCAGCAAATTTCATATCATTTTAGTCTACACAAAAAAAACTGACAAATATTGAAGTTTTTGAAAATGTGTAGTGTCCACCTACCCACCCATTTGTCATTTTTGTCCAAGCTAAATATAAAGAATTTCATATTGTTTTTTATACTTGTAGATCATTATTATCTACATTTGGGATTTTTTCTGATTTTTTTAAACTTGAAAATGCAAATATTGAACGTTTCATAAAAGAGCTCCCCTTAGGTTGAACTATAAAACGCCATCGGAGGTAGAAATTGTACACTCGAGGGGGATGCAAGATGAATGTATATACAAATGTATCTCAGCCAGGATACATGCTAATGCGGATTTGATCTAAGGAAAGATAGAGCAAAACTGACTCTTCCCTAAGGCTGGCCATAGTGGATAGTAACTTAGACTAGTAACATGCATATGTGGAAAACACTTTTTGCTTCTGAGTTCCAGTGCTCCCTATAATTAATTTTTTTTAAAAAAAATCATATTTATAAGTTTTCAAACAATCTGATAGAAAATCCCGCGTATTGCCAATGAAGTATCCCATAAACGTGCAAAATCTTTATTTGAAATACTTTATATTCTGTGCTAAACAAAATTGACAAATTTTATATATTTTGAAGAATTGAAAGTGTGTATATTTAGATCCACACATTTGTCATTTTTGTGTAGATCAGAATATAAATTACTCCCTCTGGTCCGATAAGACTGTCGTAGAGATCGCACTGTGGTAGTACAAAATACCTACACAAGTTACGACACATATTCCGGATCGGAGGTAGTATTTCAAATCGAGATTTTGCATGTTTGTTGGCTATATCATTGACAACATGTAGGATTTGTTTCAGATTTTTCTGAAACTTATAAATATGATTTTTTGTTTTTTTATGTACAGAGATCACTTGAGCCCGGGAGCAAGATATCTCTACTCCATGCATATGTTACTAGTTTATATTATTATCTTCATAGTGTGAAATAACATATAGATAATATATATGGTTTCATTTATTAGCTTGTAGACTTTTTATTTTGGAAAGTGATGTGTGATGGTAACTATATATGTTACTCTATTTGTCTCTCCTTATTGATTAGCTGCCACTTTTTTTTCTTAGCTGGCATGCATGTTACCGTCTATTTTATTCTCACTGTGGGTAGCCTAAGAGATAGACTCTTAACAAGAACCACGCTAAAATCCAGCCTTATTTATTTTGCAGTATGATGTTGCATTTAATGTTGTTTTTCCGTGTATAGTCTGTTTAATCAGTGACGGGCCTAGGCAACGGTGGGAGCTTAGGAAAATCTTAACTAGTTCCAGGTCGATGCAAACTTGCCTAAAAACGTCATTACCAAGCGCTAAAAGCGCTCGAGCCGGAGTGGAAGAGAGGAAGGAGCCGGAGTGGAGCAGAGGATGTGCGGGAGGAGAGAGAAGTGAGGGGAAAAGAGAGGTAGGGTTGGTGAAAAGAGAGGAGAGAGGCGAGGAAGAGAAGGTCGGGGTCGGGGATAGATCCGTACATGTGAAAAGATAGGGTAGAGAGAATGGGATCTGGTCAGATGCGCCACAAAATGATGACTTTTCTGTGGCGCATGTAGCCACATGCGCCACAGAAATATGCATTTCTGTGGCGCATGCGATCAGATGCGCCACAGAAAGTCACATTTCTGTGGCGCATGTAGTTTGTGTGCGCCACATAATTCCTAAATTTTTGTGGCGCACCACCTGGGGTGCGCCACAGAATCTTTTTTGTGGCGCATGGCTTAAATGGTGCGGTGGTGCGCCACAGAATCTTTTTTGTGGCGCATGGCTTAAATGGTGCGCCACAAAATGTCATTCCACAGAAAGCCTATTTCCTGGTAGTGTGTTTCGAACGAGGACGTAGCACCAACTATATGAACTTCGGAGAACGCGATCCCTTTCGCTAGATTCTTCACTTTCTTGCAATGTACTTTTCCGCAAGTTATTATTTCTATAATTGCATGTGTACAATTTTTTTTAGGCAACCATAGAAAAGAATTACTAAAATCTACAGGTTTCGTCTAAAATATTTGATCATCGTCTATTCACCACCCACTCTAGTCGATATAGGTCTTCCAAGCGGTATGAGAGCAGTGTTTCATTTGTTTTGACTTTACTGCCTGAGGAAAAGTTGGGTCGATTAGAGGTAACTACTTCCTCGAATGAACCTACTTTGATGGTGATGATTTTTTTGTTGGAGAACTTGCATGCTTGATATCTTCCGAAATATATATAGAAAGAATCATAAATGAAGGTATTGATATCTACACACATGTTTTTTTGGACGTCACATGCTTGTTAATAATATAATTTAATGGCAACAAGAGGAGCCACGAGGCCCCAGAGAAGACCTTGATGTACTGAATTTTCAAGGTACTATAAGAGCTTTATTGGTTTATGGACTATGTATCAATTTATGCACATGCCCTTAAAATTTACAATATCATCTAAGGTATGCCCAAGACACAAAGAAAACAAGAGATTACACACCACGCGACAAAACTGACATCTTGAGTAGTACATAATATATTGAAAATTAACGCCATCACTCTCTGGGTACATAAAACTTGTTGGCACCCAAGTCCAATCGTTGGCCACCAACAACCATCCGATCAATGTTCTCTCGTCGTCCTAGCATTGACAGGGAGTGCAACCTAGCCATAGGTAACGTGCAAATCATTGGAGGTCCTATTGTTATTCAAATTATTATTTTGGTACAACCAATCTGATAAGACACCACTCAAATTCCTGCCACTAGGTTTTGGCTTGCATATGCCATCTAAACCTGTTAAATCAATTAATGAACAAATTGTCTACACGACACGAGGAAACTAAGACCTAGTAGAATATAGGTATATATGCATGTCGCCATCTAAAATAACAGAATCGGCTATAAGGTTTGAAAATTCTCTTCCACGTATCAATGGAAACAATAGCTCTTCCCTTGGTATTTCTGCAAGTTGCATCTCGTATCAGATAGTCTCTGGTTCCTTATACTCCACTGTAGGCATAGGCCATTTGGAATTAATGCATGAGTTAATTTAAGTGAAAGTCTCGGTGCAACGAAATTAGAAATCCTTATACTCCGCTGTAGGAGGGAGATTAGCAACCAACAAATTAAACCACTCTGTTTCCTCTCCCTCTCGCGGCATGAATGCGCGCTAATGTGATGCGTCTCGACGCACGTCACGCCAACGGATCAGCACTGTCACAGTACCGGACAAGGACGCGACCTAGATCCTATGAGCCCCGGCCTCTTGCTTCCTTGAGACGCAATTAGCTAGGGAGACAGCGCCCTAACGGAAGCCCCTAAACAGGTCATCGTCGACATGCAGTCGCGTAATAGCGTTGCGATCATCGTCGTGATTATGAACGCCAGCAGCATTGACGTTCACCGCCGCATGCATGATGCCATGATCGCGACGCCGGCTGGCCGTACGGCGTACGAACACATCCGCGGCACGCATGTGGTTTCCCTAGCGCACGTACCTGCCGCGGCTGTAGCGAGAGGCGCGCATGCCGGCAGCGGCGCTGTAGCGCCTACCTAGCCTGGCTTGATACGTGCGACGCCGACGGTACCTCGACGTCGAGGACCACGAGCGAATCGACGGCCGCCGATCTGAGACGCCGGTCGTCGGCGCGTACGGTTGGTGGGGAGGCGCGCGGCACGGCCTGGGCCACCGGTTGGTGGCGTTCGTGCGCGCGCGGGGTCGACGGAGTACTTCCGCTGCCGGATGGTGGTGAGGCCGCTGGAGCTAGGCGTGGCCGGTAGGGCTGGACTAACGAGCTGCTCGGATCGTTAAGTCTCGGCTCGTTAAGGCTCGAGATCGTTAAGGCTCAGATCGTTAAGCTTGTTAAGAATAACGAGCTGAAACTAAAGCTCGGCTCGGTTCGTTAGACGTTCACGAGCGCTCGCGAGCAGCTCGTTAAGACTCGTTAAGAAGATGTAAAAAAACTTAAAATGCATCTGAAAAGATTTCAACCATAAAACGTATAAAAGTAGTTTAAAAATGACAAATCGACAACAAATAGTTCACAAACTCATAGTAGTTTCACACACTCAAATGAAAATAAATATTGCTAACTTGTTAATCGTTGGATGGGCTACAACATATAGATTTGTAGCCATGCTGCCACGACGCTAACGATCTTAACGAGTAGCTCACGAAACTCGTTAGTTTGATTGTTAAGCTCGTTAGTATTAACGAGCTAAAATTGCTGCTCGGCTTGGTTCGTTAAGATAACGAGTCGAGCATAAACGAGTCGAGTTACCGAGCGCTCAATAAGCTTAACGAAATTCAAGCTTTATGTCCAGCCCTAGTGGCCGGGGCATCAACGCGCCCACATGGATGGCCTCCGCGCGCACGCATGCCCCCCGGGCGTCCTGGCGTTGGCGACATGCACCGATAACCTCATTCGCAGAAAAAACATACACCGATAAACCGAGCGGAAACATGGCCGGGATTCAGCTCACCGTTGCAAATCTTCCTGCTTTGCGGTTGCTGGTCCAGAATCCAGAGCCAAAAGCGGCCGACGCCTTGCGTACGTGTCCGCGGGGCGCGGGCACGGCTCGTCATTATCCCTCCGTGGCGCCTGGCCCATAGTATGACCATTTGCCGGCTCGGACACCCCATCTAAACACACGGCCTGCTGGCGAGACATGGGCCGGAAAGGCCAGAAACGCATCAATCCTCTATTTCAGGCCACGATCTTTACAACCAGGCTACATAAAATAAGCAGATTGTTCTACTCCCTCCGTTCGAAAAAAGATGTCACAAAAATGGTCTATCTATAGTTTATTTTTGTGACATCCTTTTCCGAACGGAGGGAGTAAAAAACAAACATAAAATAAGCAGACAAAAAAAACATAAATAAGCTTGTCGATGTCGTGGCCATTTCTACTACTCCGTCTGTTTTTTAATACAAGTCAACTAAAAAATACAATTTGCTTCAATATAAGGCCATGAATTAATTAGATTTCTATCTCGTACGATAGTGCTAATTAATTTGAATGTTGTCCATAAAGAAAGAAGCACCACATGTATCATGCTTAATTAGCTCAAAATACGAGAGGTTTCCACACAATTAATCATCTTATTTTTTTCTTGGTATCTAAAAAATGAGATAGTGGCATTGTATACAAAATCGGAGGCAATATTCGGCTTTTCAGAACAACAATCTCAGATGCAATGGGGCGCTATGCTCTTTAGGGTGGCGCCCTTGTCCGTAGAGTATGCACTAAAACATATAATATCAAACCCTTGTAATTTTTTATTTATAATTCAAATGACATAATTTGTTTTATGTGTCATAAATTAAATCATCTTTCCAATGCCACTAGTATCATGATGGTTAGACAAGTAGATTAATATTTTGTTAATTATTTGCTGATTTTGGTTTTTTTTTTAATGTTTAGACGATTCAGAAACATGGTTGTGAAAGACGATTTCGTCCAAAAACTGGAACAAGAGAGTACCTTGAAGAGCCAAACAAACAACCACTTTGACCATGCTTTGCTCATATTTTTTAGATATGAATTTTTTAAAGAAACTTAAAAGTTGTGTGTTACATATTTAAAATTAGTTTGATGCTTACTATTGATCAAACAAATTCATATGCTATGGTAGATGATGGTAATACTTTATTAGCTATCGTTGTTAACTTTCTTTGCTATACGCAACCGATCGTGTTTGTATTAATATGTACAGATGTGTTTATTAAAATGAAACTATGACTTGGAGAAACTAGACCTGTGCACTTCGGCGTATCCGAAGGGACAATATCACCTGATCAAATAAATGTTTAAAAAAACCTTGGGAGCAATGTGCTGATAAGGGATATTTCTAAAAATATTTTTTATGATAATTATGGTGATGACACATGAGTTTATTTAAAAACAAGCCTTTGAGAATCTATTATATAATTAAAACACAAGACAATTAACGGCTCAGATTAATCAATCATCTAACAAGGAAAAAAGAAAGGCTCAGATTTATGCGTAACGGTTCACGTACAGACAGATCAATCTGCGAGAAGGCAATAAAAAAAGATCAATCGTCCCTGAAAAAGAAATCCATAATCATTCCTAAAAAAAGTCCATAATCGGAACCAGTCCATGTCCAAAAAGAAAAAAAGCAGCAGCAGTCCTAATTGATTACGTCTGCCTACACCCGAACGATCAACTCAGCTTCATGGGAATATACAATTTGTGTGCACAGCGAAACGAGGAGTTACGATCTGCGATCTGCCGTCTTGCTCGCAGCATGCATCGGAGAGGAGGCCGTCGGCGCCGGGAGATCTACCCCACACAGCCAGGGCGATCTACCTCACACAGATTTGCTTGCTCGCACCTCGCAGCCTGCATCGGAGAGGAGGCCGTCGGCACCGGGGAGATCTACCCCACACAGCCAGGGGCGATCTACTCCACACAATGGTGTCAGCCACGCCGACAAGATGGAGAGCGTCGATCTTACATCCTATGATCGCGACACGAACTTGAGAGGAGGCCGCCGGCGTGGAGCACTCGCCCAGACGATGGAAGGCATCAGGTAATAGCTGCATGGCCAGGGACTGATTTCACAAAGACAATGGGCTCTAACAGATGGTGCATGGTCACCCGCTAACAGGTTAGGATTCATTGTTTTGCTGATTTGTTGAAGCTGCACATATTTTTCTTACACGTTCTAGATTGGGTTGTTAAAATATTTGCCCTTGATTTGCAACGAGATGAGTTCGACAAATTTATGCAGATCGATTCGTTAGGTTTTGTGTGTGGTGAATATTGAGGCTCAGGTTGAAGCTGGAGGCCATTATTGCAAGAATTTGTGGAGTTGTTACGGGAGATTTGGACATTGAAGAAAAGGATATCAGTAATGCTTTTTAAAATCTTCGTCTCTTCCATTGAATTAAACATGAAAGATCAAATGATCGGCCATATAAATACTACTGTTCCCACATGCTCATTAGTTTCCTTCCAGGAACATATCAGTTCAAGATTTTGGCAAAATGAACTGACCAAATACTTTTAATAAGTGCGGTGACATAATTTGTTTTCCTGAGATTGTGGTACTATCCGAGTTATTTCTGTGAGTCCTCAAAATGGGATGGCGGAAAAACTTTTTGTCCAAACACTAATTGGTCATGTATTTAGCAGACGATATATATATTGGTTCACGATGCATTGCCGCTCGCAATCAAGATATTGCAATGCTAATTACCAGCACTAACTGAATGTTGTTTTCTATGATGTGTTTAAATAATTGACCGAATACCTCTGTAGTTGATTTCACTATCTCCAAAGGAAGGCCAAGAACTGTGTGAATTATTCAAAGTGCAGGATGCGGCGGATCGCACAGCACCCATGTGGCGAGCGAGACAGGAAAACTCCATATTCCAATCAACGTGAACTGTAAGCTTACATGGAGCATAACTAGCAACTCTGGCTAATCGGACTGGACAGTCGATGGAGCTTTTCAAGTGAAGACTACTGAAACCTTCCTTTACCAGTAATGTTTAGCGGTTGATCTTCATCTTTATCACAATTGCAACCAAACAAGTGTATATACAAATTTTGGTGTCCACGTTAGAAAGTATACACCATTTTTTCATTGCAAGCACTTAGACAACTTGCGTGAAACAAAGAAAAATTGTGTGTGCACGATGCTTATTTTCAAATACCTATTTGAGAATGTGCCATACTCAACCTGAATTCAGATACAGTCAAGACACATCCTCTACGGTGATTTTACTGAACTTTTCAGCACTACATTGGAGATGACATATTTTGCTGCTTTCTGAAACTTCAGCCTTTGTGTCCTCCTAAATTGTGAATTAACTTCGAACTTTATTAGGACCACGCGGCTAAAGGCTACAAGTCAAACGTGTATAGATACTTCGTTTTTTCACCGCAATAATTTCTTTTTGCATATGCATGGAATTTTGTTTGAAATACCTACTACTGAATGTACCTTGCTGAAATTTAGTTTTATGCATTTTGTTTCAGGTACAAGGTGAAAGTATTTCTGGATGTAAGTAATAGTTGTTAAGATCCTTATTGATATATCATTTCAAGGAAAGGAGACTTGACTGCATTTTTAAATCAAAGTTCATAGAGGAACTCACTTCTGCTACCAATCCCTTATGTTGCCTCTCTCTTTTTCATATTCAGGTATAGAATCAAGCCTTATTATGAACTTTTGGAGTATAGAACTTCATTCCTTCATATTCATAACTCATATATGCAAACTCGCACTACCAGGTGCCATGATTCATTTTCATTTTGTATTTTATCATGAACCAGTTCAACTTTCACTTTATATGGAAATCTAATTGAGCTCACATGAAGATACTATTTAATTACCTTATATTCTTCATGGTGGTTTCCTGCCAGCTGCTTGCAAGAAGTTCCCTCTATATTTGTTGCTCTTATGTAAGATGCATCAAATGTGTGTATTCCAAAAAAAATAGACTTCTATTGTATCGATGCTATATTAATTCAAATATATTAGTATAATTAATTTGGTTCACAAACTTACAATGCTTATTATTTAAACGACGTGTATCTATTCACGGGTTTTTTGTTGGAATCATCAAGTTAATTAGGATATGCGTAAGATTTCCATTCCAATTAAGAGACTCATTTGGATGCTCCTTAACCCTTGAAATTATTGTTACCATTGATGAATTGCCTTTCAGTATAAAAAAAATGTGCCAATTTTCAGTACTTATAAGCTGGGAGTATTAAAGGTTTCAATGCATCTAATGTAATGTGTTTTTCTTCTTATCTACAGGAGCGGTCTAAGGGTGCGAGCATCTTAATATACCGGCAAATTCCATGAAGCACAACTTGGACGTATTTCTCTTTAAAAGAGGATGTTACAAATATGAAGTAAAAATTGGTCTGACGGGTAAGCTTGATCTGCACATTCAGGTGTGATTTTTTAATCTTCATATACGAACTGTAGGATACAAAATACTCCATCTGTTCTTCAATAACTTTTTGTCTTTGCAAACAGTTTGACCTTCAGAGAAAATTTTGATGTGTTCGTCTGCGCAAGTGCTCATGGTCTTATCAGTGTGCCATCAGGTATCATGCGTTCCACCCGCAAAAAAAAAGGTATCATGCTTTTAGCAGCAACAACCAGGTTCGTTTGATTAAAAGCATGTTATAATTATACATGATGCATGTACGAGCATGTTAGCTGCTAGATTATATATATACATGTATTTAATCCTGTAGTTTTTTTCATATGCTTTTAATCTTATAGATGAGTTGTGTGATCAAGTAGACATATATTTCTTATATAGGACAACATGTTTTCCTTATAGACATGTATACGACCAAAAATATTGGCAAGATGGATGGAATCACGTAGAGGCTAGATAGTGCACTAACAAAAATATGCCTGCAATATGAGCTAGGATGAGTCCTATGAAATAACCTGGCACAATGTTTAATTATGGTTGGTAATGTAATTAAGCTTCTTAAATAGAAGTATTAATTGGTGAAAGGTACCCGCAGTAAATCTAGCCGCACAAATGTGTGGGTATACAGGGATCTGTACTTTCAATTTACTCTAATTCAGTGATGCTGATATGTGTATCTCCTATGCAGGGAAGAACTAATTTGGTTCTGGACAAATTTTCATAGATAGAGTGATATGCATTCAAGAGGTCAAGAAGGTTGCCTCTGGATTGGGAGTATCTGCAGGCTACAGCAACCAGTAAATTGAGGTCGAGTGTTTTTCCCTACTTTCTTAGGTTTCTTAATCTATTTCCTTTTGTTTTCATTTGTGCATTTTAAAAGTAAGAAGAATTGACGATTTTACATTTTTCTACTGTATAGAGTTGGCTTGCTGACTAATGGCTGGAATGTAACCAAAGGGTAGCACACAGACACACATCCATAGCGGCTAAGCTCCAAACCATGTCAAGCCCTAAATGTCATCTCCAACCACACGTCACACGCATCTCGGGCCTCGAACACATCTAACAAAGCCATGAAGCCGTGGTAATCGGAAACTCAAACGCATGAAAGTGACGGGAATAATATATTGATTAAAGCTCTAAGGGTCTTCCTTACATATCCGATCTATTGTCTACACTACGGAAAATATATTTCTCATTCTGTTTTGAAGAATTATAAAATTTATACTATTATTGGCAAGAAACTAACAATATTTCATTTGTTCGCTGGGGTATAGTGTTTCATCCACATAGCTAGACATGTAACTTTTGTTCTTCTAGAGAGATTTTATTTTTGTAAGTACTATACAGAACAAAATCTTCTGTAACAGTATCCAGAAAATTTAAAATTCTAATAAGCCATGACATAGGCGAGGCATGATCTGTCTCAGTCCAACTCAGCTGGCCAGGAAATAAGGGATATATATAGGTTCATTGATGTTGAGGTATGTTTGTATGGATATGAACTGAAATATTTGGGCCGAGAACGGAAGGCTGCCGTAGAGGCCGCCCCATGGAGAAATCCATCGGGGGACAAGTTGACTTAACCCTCAGTTTGAAAGATAAATTTCAGGTACATCAAATGATGGGCAATTTATGTTTTCTTGATCAATGTAGGACAGCCTAATATTCGTGTTTCGGTATTTGTAGGCTGTTCATAGCTGGAGATGGCCAACTGCATAAGATGTTTATTTGGGCTGGCACACTAACCGCAAGATTCAACTACACGTACATTTATCACCAACAGTAGTACATATTCTTTATATAAGCCCAAGCATTTTTTTGACGCATACCTGCACTTGCTTACTTGCTAAATGAATTGTCCAGGAATCAAGACATATATCTCCCTACTCTTTTTCATGGCACCGAGCGAGGTCTGCCAACACATAAACCTGATCGCATCTTCATATAGAAATTGGTGTGGCGCTCTCACTAATGAGGTCAGTGTGTACGCTAAAATTGTTTAGTTCTTTCCATAGATTGTACGCGATGGCGCATAATATACACACTTACAAGTGCCACCAAAATTTATCTATGGCTTTTATTTCCTACAAATCTTATTCAATTTTTGTTCTGGCCAAGCTCAAATTTTGAAAAAGCAGATTGAACTTTAATACGAATCATCCCAATAAAAAGATCGGGCTGCCTTATGGTGTGATGAATTTTAGATCTATCGTTTCTTACGCAGATCATGTTTTATGTGATTGCATGGCCAGTCTTTCTGCTTCTTTAGACCTTACTCCCCTTAAGGCTATGCTTTGACCAATAGTATATGTGCTGCTCCATTCAGCCCTCATATACAAGTTAATATATGCCTCAAGAAAACAAGTTCAGTGCTTGCTAAAGCAGCCTACAGTCCTCTCATCCAGGTGACACAACCATTGTTATTATTGTTGATCCATATTGCTGCATAGTCGCATCCGAAGAACTCTGAACATGAAGGGCGAACAAGCAAGTGATATTTAATTACTTTGTCTTAACTATTTATTCTATCTTAGTTGTTAGTAAAGGAATTTTCTTACTCAAAGGTATCATGGTTAGTCCAGCAACATGTACTGTCGAAGATGATATTTTTAATCACTAGGTGCACTCTTTCTGTAGGTGAAACAATCTGATAGCTGAAGGTGATGTCTTGGACGAGATGGCGGAGTGAAGCGTAGGTGAATCGGAATGATTACATATGGTCTGTAAAACATTTAGTTTTTAACGTACCTTTTGAACTCCAGTGTAAGTGGCACAGTCTACAAGTTTCAATGCAAAATAGATGCACAAATAAACTGTCATATTCTGGTCCCAAGTTCATGAGAAGAATTAGAAAGATTATTTATATATTGTTTCTCTTTTCAAAAAAGTTGAAAATAATATATGATATGGCCTGTCCCCAATTCATCGGAACCGTATTTATAGATAGCGGATATACTTTTTATTTAATTTTATCGGTTTTCTATATTGTTGTTTCCCGGGGTGTAAAATTTCATAACTCATGTAAATTTAGCATTTTTTAGTGTATATATTACTGTTCTTTAATAATCACTCAACTAAGGATGCCACTAAATTTTCTAACAATTTTTTTATTGACGTTATGCTTCGAAGAAAAATCCCTAACTTGCCAGTGGCTGAATGGCCACGACTACAAATGTTATGGCAGGATGACATATAATTGTTGCTCCATATACTTGCTTTCTATGCTCGAAACGACAAATAAATCTTACATCCTCATGACATCTAAAACTGTAGAGCAGTTTGTTGATATATTTGCATGATTGATCAAGAAGGATCATAGGTTGTGGATGTTGCTATTATATGCAGTACATCATTCATCTTTTATTATGTTACTACTGATGGAAAAATCAACAGAGATGAGACAAGCAATTGCTGCAGCTCGAGGAAATAAATATAAATTGAACTCTAGAGTGGTCTCCAGCAAAATAATATTTCAATTCAAGTCTGAACATAGAAAAGTGTTTCATCTAGCCGCGCAATTGCGCGGGCCACCCAGCTAGTTTTACTAAATTCACATGCCATCATCATAATTCTCATAAACACCATTTTAAGAAACTTCTGTAGTTAACATGTACCTCAAAGCTTTTAAAAATATGTATTTGAGTAGGGATATTATCCAGAGTCATAATTTTATTTTAATAAGCAAATCAATGCATGGCAACTAATCTCTACTATATAATATGCCTAGAGGTGGTGATGGTCATGGTACGTTTTTTACTTTTCCGATTCTACCCTCGCTATATTCATACATATTACCCACCCTGAGCGATCCCTCCTCCGGAACAGCCCCGAGAAATATCCACCCACCTCCACCGAAAACACCAAACCGCGCCGCGGTGTACTCCCTGGTCTTATCGTCGGCGTCGAAATCTTTGAGATCCGCGCTGCATAGTACTGGTCAACGCAATCACGCGCGGTGCTCAATCTTAGTGATTTGCAAACCACGCTTTCGTGTTCTTATTTTCCCCACCGACGCCCGCCGCTCTCCTCGCCCAACTCTCGCGCGCCGTCCGCCATTGATCTGCCGCACCAGCCTCCCTCCTCTCATCTTGCACGGCGGCGCCGCCGGCCGCCACCTCCCTATCCATGTCGAGCGGCTCTTCTTGGTGCCGCAGAAGCTGTGGAAGATTTGGATCCACTTCGATCCCCTCTTTGTACTTGAAAAATCCCTCTTGCCTGCACAATCCCTCGCCGAATAATGTCTTCCGCCTCTACCGCATGCGACGACTCCTCGCTCTGCCACACCGGATGCGACCACGTTGCCGCGGCCTGCGATGGCAAGAACAGTACGTCGCCCGGGTGCTGCTATCCTCTCTCCGACGGCAGCGTCTGGAAGCCTGGGGACGGGCTCGCCGGCTTCGGCTAGCTGGGTCAAGAACCACTCGTCCTCGTCGCCGGCGGGAAGCATGACGAGAGGGATCGAGGTGGAGTGGGCCATGCCGTGAGGTGGGACATGGACCCGGCGTGCATCCCCAAGATCCTCGGCGGCGCATGCAACGCGAGGCAGTTCACATACGAGGCGTGCTCCACGACGACACAGTGGTGGCGGTGCAGAGGGTCCATACGAGACGCAGGAGAAGCTCCGGCTGGCCCTCGACGTGGTGTCGCTCCTCCCCAAAATCTCGCACCGGAACATCGCCCGCGTCGTCGTCTTCTGCCTCCTGGACCTCATCCCGCGCGCCGTCCTACTGGTGCAGGAGAGCTGCGCCGGCGGCACGCTGGAGGACCACCTGCGCCGGACGGCCACGGGAGGCCACGCCGCCCTCGCCTGGCACCACCGCGTCAACATCGCCGATCGAGCTCGCCAGCGCCCTGGCCTATCTGCAGGGTGACGACGCTTTCCTGCACGACCTCCGGTCCAGCGACGTGTTCCTCGACGCCGACCTCACCGCCAAGAACACCGGCCACAAGCTCGTCTCCTCTACGGCGGCGAGCTACCACTACAACTACTACTACAGCTCGTCGCCGGCGGCGCGGGAGCAGGACGTGGTGTGCAACTTCGGGCTGCTACTGATCGAGCTGCTCACCGGGCTCCTGCATCAGGATCCGTTCGAGCCGGTGGCGCCCAAGGTGAGGGAAGGAGGCTCCACGAGGTGATCGACCCGACGCTGCTGGCGTCCCCCACGTCGTCGGGGAGGAACCAGCAGGCAGCAGTTGCCGCCAACGGCAGAGGAGGTGAGGACTGAGGAGAGTGCTGGAGCTGGCGGTGTGGTGCCGAGTGTACAGTACAGATTAGCTCCTCACTTAGGCAGTTTTCAGGGATTAGCCGAGTCAAACATGCGCACACCTAGACACCCGCTTTTACCGGATCTGAACAGAATGAATGGCCAAGATAAGACCGTGGGGGTCTTATCGTCGGCGTCGAAATCTTTGAGATCCGCGCTGCATAGTACTGGTCAACGCAATCACGCGCGGCGTCTGTAGGCCCTGGGAATTGTTAAGGGGGCAGCAGTAGCAGCAGCTCATGCCATGCTCATTCAGAGTAAACATTTTTTCTGTGTGAGAAACCTCGTGTGATATTAACCAATTCAGCTAGCTTGATAATTTATGCTACATTAAAATTCTTTACTGATATTCATAGACCCATTTGGGCCAGTTTTATGTTACATATGAGACGATAACTACTTTCTCTGGAATTCCAAAGATCTAATTCCCAGATCAGTATTCATTTTCAGTTTTGTCATCTAAAAGGTATAGATGTATTTTTATCATCCCATTATTAAATAGAACATTATTATTGGTTATTTTTATATTTACATAGTTTATTGATGAATATCCTAAAAAATATTTGTATGATATGCATCTTAAAAGATGGAGAGCTATCAGATCAAACATGATGCTATGAATCCAATATGTGGCTGACCATTGTGTTGTGGTACTGGCTTAGACCTTGGTTCAATTTGATTTTCCTTGTTGTCAATTGTGCGCTCCACCACCTATAAATGTGCTTTGGTGAGTCATGTGACCTTCTTAATTTCCCATAAAAGAGTTTTTAATGGGAAGTTTGCAACAAAACGGATAATAATAAGACATATCCTAATGATTCATGAAATTCTCCTCTGGTTGTTGGAATATTTTTAACTACAGACATTAGCAGACAAGGAAGAGTGGATTATTTTTAGTACAACTATACGACAGATTTTTTTTACTTGTTATGTGAGAATGTGCTCTTTTCTCCAAAGGATTAAAATCCTATTTAGGGCAACATATTAATTTGTATTTGGAGAACATAAAGTAATTATATGGTCCACGGAGAACTGACTATATGCTTCGGATAGTCCATTTGAAGCACGAGCTCCATAGTGCTCCGTTTTAATATCTAACCTGAATGCCCTTCGCTATGCCAAGGACAATTTACTTTGTGGGTTTTCATGTCACAAAATTTATCTCACCCGTAGCAACGCACGGGCATTTAGCTAGTAATATATATAACGAGACCAGGAGTACAAACATGACCGGTTGCCTATAGCAACTACAGTTAACAAAGACTAAGCTAACAAAGTATTGCCATCATTTATGATAGCATAGAAATTTGCTTGATCAATACCAAGCATCAAATTCATTTCAAAAAAAGTAACACACCGTGTGTAAATTTCTTGTAAAAAATCATATTTAAGATTATGGGTGAAGCATGGCCAAAATGGATGCTTGTTTGGCTCTTCTAGGTACTCCTTTGTTATGTATGTTTCAGAAAATCTTCGTTCACAACCATGTTTCAAAATCTTCTAAACATTAAATATAAACCAACATCGGCAAATAATTAAGGAAATATTATCTACATTTCTAGCCATCATAATACCAGTTGCATGGAAAGATGATTCAATTTGAAACCCATAGGAAAAAAATCATACCATTTGGATTTGTGAATCAAAAGTTACAGGGGTTTGAAACTCTATATTTTACTGCATAGCGCCCCGAACAAGTGCGCTACTGAAAGGACAAGGATGTCGCCTAGAGGGGGGGGGGTGAATAGGCGATTAAAACTTTTGTGGTTTAGGCTGGATAATTGCGGAATAAAATTAGGTGTTTAAATTAACAACCAACAAACTAAATATACTAGGCTCACCTAAGTGCACCAACAACTTATGCTAAGCTATACAAGTAACAACGTGATAGCAATATAGAATACTTCAAGCACGAAGGCTATCACAATGTAAAGTGCATAAGTAAAAGGCTCGGGTATAGAAATAACTGAGGCACGCGGAGACAAAGATGTATTCCCGAGTTCCTCCTTTTTAGGGGAGTACGTCTCGTTGGAGAGGTGTGAGGCACCACAAAGGTCGATCTCAACGCCACAAAGGCTCACCCTATTCTCCGATGAACCGCTGATGCATGTAAAATGCATACATGAACTTTACATTTTATTACATGTTATTCCATGTTATTTGCATCATATAAGGGTTATATTCATGATTTATATTGAGTTTTGGGGATAATTAACAATCTCCCCATTTTTCTAGAATTAACCCTGCGCTGTCAGAAAACCCCTTTTTCTATATTTTGATGTTTCAGGGACCCAAACGACGTCCAAATGACCTGAAACTTTACGGGGATCACTTTTTTGAAAGGAACGAAACGTAGCCGCAAAGGAATCGAAGAAACGGAGACCAGAAGGCAGAAAGGGGTGGGCCCACGCGGCCAGATTCCCTCACCACGTGGGGTCCCCCATCCTGGCCCTCGGCCTCCACTGGCGTCGATCTTTCTTCCCGAAGCTTCGTCTTGACCTAAAAACGACTATATATAGACCCCCCCCCCCAGGGCTTTCGCGAAAGGGAGCGCCGCAGAAACACAGAAACCACGAACAGAGATCTAGAGCTGAAGATTGGAGGGGAAAAACTCTGGCGGGGCGCTGCCGGTGTGGTCTCCTTCCCCTCCAACAACATCTCCACCGACACCATGATGAAGAGGGAGTAGTCCACCCCTGGACTATGGGTTTGTGTGATACGTGCATTTTATATCATCATTTATACAACTTTTAGCATCATATTAGAATGTTATTTGCATTGTAATACCATTATTTTTACATGTTTTAGACGATTTATGGGACTTTCTTACAAAGTCCCTATTTTTGGTATTTAATTTCTGGGAGGCAGAAAACCTCCTTTTTCTTGTTTTTAATGTTTCAGGAGCTACAGGGATCCAAATAATAAAAGGAAAATTGCACAGCCATTTTTTCATCGAGAACAAGGCAGTGGGAAGAAGACCGAAGAGAGGGAAGCCTCGAGGCCCAAGAAGGGTGGGCCCACGCGGCCACAGTACCTGGCCGCGTGGGACCCACCAGATGGCGCCTCGAGCACTTCCTCGCCTGGGGCTTTTTATGCACGCTTTCGTCCTCCCAAAAAGTTACGCCCTAATTTTTCCAAGTCCATCTGAGGCCGTGGCGGCGGCGAAACTCCTGATTCTCTCTGAAGGGGAATCAGACTCTGCTGCTCCGGAGTTCCGGAGGAGGGGGAAATCACCGTCATCATCATCAATTCTCCTCCTTGGCTTGGGAGGAGGTCTCTACATCATCACCACCACCAAGACCAGCACCATCTCCATCATCATCTCCGTGATCCACCTCGTTCCCCTCGTAGTTTGAGAGTTGCTATACCCTAGATACTTGTCTTGTGCTACTATTCATGTTTGTGATTGAGTACTTGTCATTATTTGGAGGTGAAGTTATATTTTCAGATTGCGTTGTACCGCTTATGCCACTGAATATCATCATGTTTGCACGTTGTGAGTAGTTCCCGTATGTTCCTGAGGGCATAGGATGAATTGGCAATGATTTATATATGACATGTGTTGGTATTTTGTCAAGTGTTTATCTTTTATGTGATTCTATGATGGTGTTGTGCGAACGTCGACTGCATAACACTTCACCTTTATGGGCTCATAGGAGCACACCGTAGTGTAATGAATTGAGGGAGACTTTGGAGGACATGTGAACCCTTGACCGAGTCATGAAGTTGCATTATGAGGGTATTAGTATCGGGGACCTTAGAGTGTAATGCTATGGTGGGACTTTTTGTCTTAATAATTCTTGTGCAGTCATTTGCTTGGCCACATGATCCATCATAAGGGGTTTAGTTTATTTATTTAGCTTTACCTAACAATGGCTCCGTCCAAAGAAGATTAAAACTTGACAAGATATTCAACGTGTTGTTTAATAAATCTCTATGCCTAGTAATATCCATGCCGCCCTCGGGAACGTTTTCCACTTATAAGTTACACATCACTTGAGCTTGTCCTCTTGCACATAAGAGGATTGGGCTTTCACTCCTTGAGAACTGTCACTTGCTACTATTTATTTTCAGCATTGCATCCATACAACCAAAAATACCAAAAACACTTGCATCTTTCATTGTTTTATTTATCAATCTTGCTAACCAATACCTTCAGCTCCTCGTGGGTTCGATAACCTTTTCTAATCGAAAGGTACTACAATTGATCTCCTGCACTTGGGAGTCATCATTGTGGAAGTAACTTATGTATCTATCCTCTCTATGAGCTTCACTAATTAGTACCGTATGAGCTGCTGAATATGATTACGGTCATCTATGTAATTCCTTTGTAGTGGATCTTTATTATGAGTTAATACATGTTTGAGATTGCAATGGTTTTGTTTCAGTTATGAAAGTAGATGCATATTATGTACCCCGTTCTATTTACTTGTCATGATCAAGCATGTTTATGAGAGCATGTGAGGGGGAACGTGTGCATTAGTTGGAGTAACGGGGGTGGCTAGTGCAGTGTACGTGACAGATAGTTCTGCGATCCACTTGGGTTTTCTACCTTACTTTGTTGCCTCACTAGGGATAAACAAAAATACCATGCTACCGGAGAGTGGATGTGACCTTGGCCACTATCTCCATGACTAGATCTAGCATGTTCTTATTTTAACTTCATGTCATTGAACTTATTGCTATGCTCTGATTTATCTTAATTACTAAGGTGTTATGATTTAGTTCGCATCTTGGTGGAGCATAAGAGAGAGAACAACTTATACTTGAGATCTCTATGTTAGGACGTGATGCCCATATTATTAATAACTTGTCAAACCATGTTTGCCATCTTTCATGTTAATTTTAGTGTTCCATTGTCTACCACGTTATCAAGAGAGAGTGCATTTGTGAAACCATGAACCCGGTCCATTTTTAATCATAAGAAACACCTTTCCAACACTTTTATCACCACTTTTGTTTGCTGCCATTATTAAATCCGAAAATACAAAAACACTTTTACATCTTGCATTCATCATAAAAAACCCAAAAATATCATTTATCATTGCTACCATCATCCTTGCATATTTATTTACCATCATTGCATATTTACTACTGTTTGCATATTTATTTTATTATCATTCTCACACCTTGTGCTTGACAACCACTTGGTGAGGTTGAGGGCACAAAACAATTTATTTTGTTGCAGGTTCTCAAGAGAAGGATAAGGAGATAACACCTGAAATACTGGTTCCCCGAGAGTTCGATATTAAACCCTCGAGTCACCCCTCGTGGGGAAAACTGTCTTCCACTACTACATACACTCTGCACTTGGAGTCTCAACCTAACCCATTTACTTTTCACGCAGGTAACCCACGCCATCAAGACTGTTTTCTGGCATTTGTTATAATACATCAGGGTATCAAGACGTTTTCTGGCGCCGTTGCCGGGGAACCATAGCTGAAAGGTTTATCCAAGGATCACTCACATCAAGTCAACTTCATCACCAACTTGTGTAACAACCTAAGCTTGGGGAGGTTGCACCTACGTGAGCATCATCTTATCCATCTTTACCTACAATCATTTTATTTTGTTTTGTTCTTGTCTTGCATATCATCTTTATATTTCGGTTTGTATTTATATTCAGTTTTGCATTTTGTGTTGCATTTGTTATTTCGAGTTGCATTAGTGTCATTTTACTTTCAGTTTTGCATAAAAAATTAAAAACACATAAAAACTTGCAATCATGAGTCTTGAAAACAAAAAGAAAGTGAGTCTTCCTTTAAGTTCCATTTCTAGTTTTAAACAACAACCTGGAGAAACATTAAAAGATGCCTGGGTTAGAATTAATAGGATGCACTATGAAGATCCTACACCTTGTGAAGATGAAAAGCTAGATCTTTACTTTTATTATGGAATAGATCCTTGGTATCAAAATGCTTTAGATGGGGCTACAGGTGGAAGTTTTGTCCTGTCAACACCATCCTGTGCGGCCATGACACTTAGAAGATTTTTGGTAACTTTGTTGGTAGAAAGAAAAAGGTAGAGGATACCACAGTAGCACTTGCTTTGTCTAAAGATAAATTCGAAGCTGGTTTAGAGAAACTACCAAATAAAGAGGATTTTGAACAACTAGCATCTGTTTCTAAAAATATTATTCCTAAGATAAATGATGAATTAGTTAATGTCATGCATAAACTAAGATTATGTGAGAAAGAATTTCTTGAAAAAATATTAGTCTCAACAGTATTGAGGAAAAGTTGGTTTGTGTTAGTGATTTATTAAGGAAAAACCCATCATTTAAACATGTGAAGGAAGTTCCTATTAAGAAACAAGTTTGGATTAAAAAAGAGAAAAAAGTTGAGGAAGTTAAAATGCTTAGTGAAGTTAAGGAACCATTTGTTGATTTAGAGAAGTGTAGCTTGCATGAATTAATTTCTATCTTACAAAAATTTGCAAGTGATCCTTCTGTTAATATTAACCAGGCTGGTTTTGGTTCCTATATTGCTAATCATGTCTTAAAAGAAAAGATTGCTAGGTACAATCAAGAAGCTATGATACCACCTAAGCTTGGGGATATGGATCCCAAGGTACTAGTAACCATTGGAAAAGAGACACACCATGCTATTTGATCTAGGATCTAGTGTCTCTATATTATCTAAAGAACTATATGAAGTCCTTGAACTTAAAAATATTGAGAAATGCTCTATTGAACTTGCACTTGCTGATGATTCCATTAGACATGCTCTAGGAAAAGTAAGTGATGTTATGGTAGAGTTACACATGACTTTTGTGCCTGTTGATTTTCTAATCATGGACATGGGGAATAAAACCTCTAGTCCTATTATTTTGGGAAGACCTTTTCTTCGTACTACAGGTGCCATTATTGATTCAAAGGAAGGGAATGTGAAGTTTCAGTTTCCACACAAGAAGAGCATGGAACACTTCCCAAGGAAGAGGGACACACCAAGGTTCAAGCTCCCTCATGAGCTACGTCCCCTTTGATTATCAAGTAAGTAAGCCTAGCTATATGGCTATAAAGAAAGCGCTTTACGGGAGGCAACCCGGTTGTTTTTGTTTGAGATTTTCTTTGAGTCCTCTTGCTGTAACAAGAGAGTAGTTTGTTAGTTTTGTTTCTGGGATTTTTAATAAAGAACCAAGTTTTACCTATTTTGGGTTTGAAAAGTTGCTATTCATTTTCGGAGAGTTTTCTGCCTGCACGAAGTCTGTGCACGGTTTGATTTTTCATTTTTTATCTGTAACTCCGATTGAGCTGTAATTTGAACTGTAGCTTCAACTTTTCATCCTCTGTATACGTGATTTTTTCAGATTTTTCTGACGAGTTTAAGTAGGGTAGAAAAATGCGTTTTGCTGCTGCTGTTTTTCTGGACAGATTCTGTCTTGATATTGTTTGATGCATTCTTTGAGCTTTTTGCTTGAATCTTTTTGATTCAATTGAGTTTATGAGTAGGCATACAACATTATATACTCTCTGGACATTCATATGAATTTTTGCCTAAGGATTTTATGCAGCAAGGAACCTATTTGTTTATCACTACTAATATCACCCCACAGAAAAGAAATGGGAGAAACGGTGTTTTGAAGTTTTTTCACAGGGATTAGAGGAGCTGCACCAAGAGCTATCCAAGGATGGTGAAGACCATAAGCTTGGGGATGTCAAGACAACCCCACTAGACCAACACACTCTCGGTTTGCACACGTCTAACTTCTGTTTTTCGATCAAAGCACTTTATCGTATAAACTTGGAGCGTCTGTTTTTTTTTGCTTTTGTTATTTCGGTTTGTTAATAAGACCACCACTATCATTTATATATGAGAGAGCTACTGGAAGTTTGGGTTGAATTATGTTGGATGCTATTAAATATATTGGGATAGGGATGTTTGAGTTGATTTTAAAAGATACATATAGTTGCATAATTCATGTGCTTTGAATGAATGTTAATTTGCAAGTGTGTTGTCAAGAGCTATCTTTTACCATGTTTAGATGTTGAATTTTAACTTTACTTGGTTTAACATGGATTGATTAGTTCTATGGACACTTATGCATGCATTTAGATGGTCAACTTTCTCCCTATTGCTAGCCCAAAAATTACAACAAGTAAAAAGCTTGTTTCCCAACACCTTCAACCAAAGTTTTTCCAGTGAGTCCACCATATCTACCTATTAGCTTTATGCTATTCCAAGTATGTTTATCATGTTATATTGTGTTATCTACATTTCTGAATTTAAATGCTTATGTTATTGATTGTCATGGGAAAAATTGGTTAAAAGCTCTCACGAACTTGATGCACAATTTACTTTTATTGCATTTAATAAGCATGAACCATTGTGATTAAAATTATGAAGTTGTGGGCTTGACAATTGTTTTGGTTGGGAGTTAGCCCATATGTGCTGTCACATGGCAAGCTTTCAACATTGCACTTATTTATATTTAGTTGATGTCATGTACTTTTGTTTATGGATGCCTATCATGGGTGAAATGAATGTGGATACTTAGTAAGTTCAAAGAGTTTGTATAAATGGTTAGAGAAATGCCTGGGCCGCTAATCTAAGCCATGCATCATTCATGGTGGAAATTTACAGCATAACCATAATGTTCATTCAGTGATGCACCTCATAATAAAAAGCTATACCCATAGTAAATAAAAGAGTGCTGAGATTGTTCATTGTCTGTTTGTCTTGTTGTTTTGACATGGGCTTGTTCATGTCAAGGGGCAAGAGGTACCCCAGTGCAGTTCTTGATGATACTATTATTACTTGCAATGACCTTTATTTGAATTTACTTTGTGGACCAAAGTGAGTAACACATGGTGTAGGTACTTGTATTCAAGGGACATGAGACATTCAACCAATACATTGTCAAGCACACCACTCATATTTGCTTTCACTTTAAACATTAATCATTCAAGATGCTATGATAGGGGTAATGAGAGCTCCACACCAATGACTACCACATTGCAAGCATTAACTTAAGTAGAAGTGTTTGGAAGTTAGATGAAACTTATTCATGCTTTACCTCTACTTATTTATCTATCCAAAGTGTCCACCTTTTATATTCAGTTTTCATAAGAAGTACTCTATGACCACCATAGGATGTTTTTACTTTTCATTATGCATACATTTGGTCCATAGTACTTTCTTCTATATTACACTTTGTGAATTTATCATTGAACATCTTTACATTGAGTATTTGATATCACTTCATAATTTATCTTGCATATTGTTATTCCTTTGAAGAATGAATCATTTGACTCTATGTAGCAATAGTAATCACCTTTGATATCCATTGATAGTATTAAAATGCAAAGTCCATGTTAGTTTTATCACCTTCATACTCGGGACGAGCATGGGTTAAGCTTGGGGATGTTGATGCATGTAAAATGCATACATGAACTTTACATTTTATTACATGTTATTCCATGTTATTTGCATCATATAAGGGTTATATTCATGATTTATATTGAGTTTTGGGGATAATTAACAACTCCCCATTTTTCTGGAATTAACCCTGCGCTGTCAGAAAACCCCTTTTTCTATATTTTGATGTTTCAGGGACCCAAACGACGTCCAAATGACCTGAAACTTTACGGGGATCACTTTTTTGGAAGGAACGAAACGTAGGCGCAAAGGAATCGAAGAAACGGAGACCAGAAGGCAGAAAGGGGTGGGCCCACGGCCAGATTCCCTGACCGCGTGGGGTCCCCCATCTGGCCCTCGGGCCTCCGCTGCCGTCGATCTTTCTTCCCGAAGCTTCGTCTTGACCTAAAAACGACTATATATAGACCCCCCAGGGCTTTCGCGAAAGGGAGCGCCGCAAACACAGAAACCACGAAACAGAGACTGGAGCTGAAGATTGGAGGGGGAAAACTCCGGCGGGGCGCTGCCGGTGTGGTCTCCTTCCCCTCCAACAACATCTCCACCGACACCATGATGAAGAGGGAGTAGTCCACCCCTGGACTATGGGTTTGTGGAAGTAACTTATGTATCTCTCCTCTCTATGAGCTTCACTAATTAGTACCGTATGAGCTGCTGAACATGATTACGGTCATCTATGTAATTCCTTTGTGGTGGATCTTTATTATGAGTTAATACATGTTTGAGATTGCAATGGTTTTGTTTCAGTTATGAAAGTAGATGCATATTATGTACCCCGTTCTTATTTACTTGTCATGATCAAGCATGTTTATGAGAGCATGTGAGGGGAACGTGTGCATTAGTTGGAGTAACGGGGGGTGGCTAGTGCAGTGAACGTGACAGATAGTTCTGCGATCCACTTGGGTTTTCTACCTTACTTTGTTGCCTCACTAGGGATAAACAAAAATACCATGCTACCGGAGAGTGGATGTGACCTTGGCCACTATCTCCATGACTAGATCTAGCATGTTCTTATTTTAACTTCATGTCATTGAACTTATTGCTATGCTCTGATTTATCTTAATTACTAAGGTGTTATGATTTAGTTCGCATCTTGGTGGAGCATAAGAGAGAGAACAACTTATACTTGAGATCTCTATGTTAGGACGTGATGCCCATATTATTAATAACTTGTCAAACCATGTTTGCCATCTTACATGTTAATTTTAGTGTTCCATTGTCTACCACGTTATCAAGAGAGAGTGCATTTGTGAAACCATGAACCCCGGTCCATTTTTAATCATAAGAAACACCTTTCCAACACTTTTATCACCACTTTTGTTTGCTGCCATTATTAAATCCGAAAATACAAAAACACTTTTACATCTTGCATTCATCATAAAAAACCCAAAAATATCATTTATCATTGCTACCATCATCCTTGCATATTTATTTTACCATCATTGCATATTTACTACTGTTTGCATATTTATTTTATTATCATTCTCACACCTTGTGCTTGACAACCACTTGGTGAGGTTGAGGGCACAAAACAATTTATTTTGTTGCAGGTTCTCAAGAGAAGGATAAGGAGATAACACCTGAAATACTGGTTCCCGAGAGTTCGATATTAAACCCTCGAGTCACCCCTCGTGGGGAAAACTGTCTTCCACTACTACATACACGCTGCACTTGGAGTCTCAACCTAACCCATATTCTTTTGACGCAGGTAACTCCACGCCATCAAGACTGTTTTCTGGCGTTTGTTATAATAGCATCATTGGGTATCAACCGCACCACAAAGGATTAGTTCACCTTCCACTATCGGAAACCTTCAAGGCGGATTTCGGAGCCTTTACAACAACAATCCGGGGCACACACCCACAAATGAATTGGGGGCTCCCGAACAGCTACAAATGACCACAAGAGGTCTCAACCACCACAAAGGTGTCTAGGGTCCAAAGACCCAAGAGTAACAAGCTCACAAACTTTCAACTTCCACGAATCCTCGTGGAGAGCACAAACCGATGCACAAAGCAACGGCAAGAGCACAAGTGCTCAAATCCTTCACTCTCAAATTCCAACAAAGCAATAAATTCTTATGGGGGAATAAGAGAGGAAGAACAATGGAGGAGAAACACCAAGAACTCCAAGATCAAGATCAACTATGTTCCCCTCACTTAGAGGAGGAATGGATTGGTGAAAATGTAGATCTAGATCTCCTCTCACTTTCCCTCAAAGATATGCAAAAATCATGGGAGGGATTGAGAAGGGACAAGCCTTTCCAAAGGTCAACAATGGAGGAGAGAGAGGGGGAAAACATGCTCAAGTGATTAGGGAACTGTTGGGGAAGAAAGCCCCATTTTATAGGTCCCCAAAATCCGACCGTTTAGGAAAGATTCGTGTCGTTCGGAGTGAATCCGGATTTGGTTCGGAATTCCGGATTTTCGTAATATTCCGGGTGTCTACCAACTGCTTCCGAACGCTATACAGTACCCGGAGTCGCCAGTTCGGAACCCGTTCGGAATGAGTTCGGAAAATTCCGACCGTTCGGAATTTGTCCGGAATATTCCGAGTCACCTAGAATTCCTGAAACACACAAATGAAAAACGCAATAACTTTTTCATCCGGACTCCGATTTCGATGATCTTGGTCTCGTTGGAATCGCAACGAAGATCTCTTCAAGATCATGCAGAGAAACATCATAGTCCAACAAGGGAGGATAAAACCACAAGGAGAGAGTTTGACCTCTCTAGAAAAGATAAGCCGGTAAAACCTCCAATATAAAAAACGCAACAAGATATGCATATGAAATCCGTTTGATGAACTAGAGCTTGGTATGGAGATGAACACAAGCTTTAAATTCTCACATGGATAAAAGCCAAATAAGAACCAAGAAAGATGATATGCCAAGTATGTAAGGGTTTGAGCTCTCTACAAAGATGTGATCAAGTTACTCACTTGAGAGCCCCTCTTGATAGTACGCCATCTATCCTATAACAAGGTCTCCCACTAGCACCATGAGACCGGTAAAATAGAAACCCTACCAAGATCATACCTTTGCCTTGCGCATTCCAATTGAGCTAGATGATGACGATCTTGACTCCCTCAAGTTGGAACACCTTTCTTGATTGTGCTTGCTAGCACATGCTTGATGAAGACTTCTCCAAATACTCCCCCATACTCGATTATGGGAGAGCCTTGCTAAGCTCCGTCTTCATGTTCCACTTGCACTTCATCTAGACTTCTCTTTATATATATGATGGCTTGGAGATAAACAAGAATGTTTATTCAATCTCCTTTTCCAAGCCACACTTGCAATATGCTCAACTCTACACATGACCATTCTTCATATAAATCCATGAAGAGAGCATTGATCATCATGTACACTTCTAGAGTCTAACACATAAACTCCAATCTTTTTTTATGGACAAGATCTATAAGAATATCTCAAAGCAAACATTTTTTTTACAGGAAAACAGTAGGGAAAGCCCCTACTGCGATTTTTATATTTTATAAAAATGGGACATTTACATGCGGGGGTGTTGTTTTCCTATCAAAAATTACATGGCATCAAGCCATTGCTGCATACCCTCTTTAAGAGAAGGTTTTGCTCTATGCAAAACAAGAGAGAAAACTTCTCTAAACATACCAATACAGTAATCAACACTAAGCTGCCCAACATCAAATATGATCTTATTCCTGTGATTCCAGATGCTCCAGCAACCAATGATCAGATATTCGGTGAAACAAGAATGTCCAGTTCTTGCTTTCCCATCAATCATCATTTCATAGAGATCCAAATCATAATCCCATTCCTGATTTAATCGCCACCAAAATGTTTGGCAAAAGTCACATCCAAAGAAAATATGTTGCATAAATTCAGTAGGGGCGTCTGGGCACAATACACAAGATGTGTCCTCTAGATAGAAGGTCTTTCTGTGGAGGATGTCTCGGTATTCAGGCGATCAAGGAGCAGCAGCCAAAAAAAGAATTTATGTTTCAATTGAACAGAAGATTTCCATATCCACTGAAATGGGCAGGTGCTGGAGTGATGGGTGTGAGAGCATTATAAACCCTTTTAACTGAAAACTTGGCCTCACTTTTCAAATTCCATCTGTCAAAAACAGCAGTAACCTCCTGATCATTAAGGACAGCAGAGAGATCCTCACTTTGTTGATATGCAATCATAGACAAAGGCAGGTGGAAGTGATCCAGTAAGTTTGTTGCATTCATGTCTAGCATGTGCTTCAGATTAATATCTGGCTGGCGAGAAAATGAGAACAAATGTGGGTAAGCTGCAGCAGGTGTGGTGTCTCTCCATTTATCTTTCCAAAACCTGATGGTTCTACCATCTTCTGGTCTACAGTTTCTTAGCTCCATAAATTTATCCCACAGTGAGAGTATATCCTTCCACCAGAAGGATCCACATGGTGAATGCACCTGTGGCAGCTTATTGTTCTGATAATGAGCCTCCCAAATAAGTTTCACCCATGGTATATCATTCTTGATCATGAATTTGTATAGGTGTTTCATTAGCAAAGCAATATTCTGAGTTCGAAGGCTAATCACACCAAGACCTCCTGCCTTCTTTGGCTTGCAAACCAGCTCCCATTTAGCTAGGCAATGACCCCTCTTATGTATATCCTTATCCCCCCATAGGAATCTCCTAGCAGATCCTTCCACATGATCCTGGAACCGCAGGGGCATTTTAATGGTACACATAGCAAATAAAGGGATGGATATGATAATTGACTTAATGACAGTTAATCTTCCATCATAGGAAAGCATAGATGAAATACCGCATAGCCTTCGTCTATTCTTTCAAGAATACTTATGAAGTGTTCCAGTTTTGGCTTTGTAGTACCCATGGGCAGTCCAAGATAAGTGAAAGGTAGAGCTTCAGGTTTGCAAGATATAATGCCAGCCAGATCAGCACATCTCTCGGCTGTAATATTGATTGGTACCAAAGAAGATTTATGAAAATTCACTTTTAGTCCAGTAATGGAAGTGGAGATTGTCAAAATATCCTTGATCGCAGTAAGCTGGGTAGGACAGGGCGGCAGAATGATAAGAGTGTCATCTGCATACTGAATAATTGGAAAATCCAGACCAAAAGAGTGATCTAAGGGCAACTCAAGCACCCCATCATGCCAGGCTTTATTCACCATATACTGTAGCAGTTCAGACGCTAAAACATATAGCTGAGGAGAAAGAGGATCCCCCTGCCTCACACCTCTTTTACAATGAATTTTTTTCCCAGGTACTCCATTAAGCAACACACATGCCGAAGCTGTGTGGAGGATAAAATTAATCCAGCTAAGCCATTTCCCACCAAAACCGAGGCACCACATTGTTTCCAGGATAGCACTGTATTCCACTTTGTCAAAGGCCTTCTCAAAGTCAATTTTAAATATCACAATCTCCTTCTTGGACTTGTGGCACAAGTGAAGATATTCATATGCCCAGGCCAGACAATCCTGAATGGTTCTTGTCCTGATAAAACCATATTGGTTCTTGTGGACCAGAGGGATAATCACCTGTTGCAATCTATTTGCCAACTGTTTTATCAGAAATTTCAGAGGAAGGCTCACAAGTGAAATATGCCTGAAATCGTTCATATAGATGGGTGATTGCACTTTTGGTATGAGAGTGATATATGCTATGTTGATGCTTTCAATGTTGATCTTTACCTCATGGAAATCATAGCATAGCTGATAAAATTGCTCCTTGACAGTGGCCCAAAATTTCTTAAGGAAAGCACCATTAAAACCATCCGGACCAGGGGATTTGTCAGTAGGCATATTCTTTACCACATCATCCATTTCCTTAATAGAGAAAGGAATTTCAAGCTGAGAGAAATCAACATGGGAGGCAGGCTGGATGAACTGACCAATGAGATGAGTGGTGGTGGGGTTATCTGAAATGACAATTCTATTTTTAAAAGATGACCAAATATATGCTGCTTTAATATCATGGTCCAAGAGAGTGATGTTATCCTCAGTGCATACGCTGGACATATAATTACACCTGAAGTTCTGTGATGCAACAGCATGAAAAAACTTAGTGTTTTCACCTCCTAGCTTAGCCCATTTGATCTTGGCTTGATTTCGCCAGAAAATTCTTTTAGCTTCTAATAGTTTAGTGACATGTGTTTTCAGAATTTCCTGAAATTTTTCTCCTGTAAAGAAAGAACCCTTTGTTCTTCCAGTCCATCAATCAGGGCCAACACATAATTACAGGAGGAGATGATTTTACTCAGCTGAGATAGATTTCTGTTCCATTTTTTAATGCCATTCCTGAGCGACTTGAGTTTTGCACTGATATCACGAGCAGAATTACCTGAGATGCCAGACTGCTGCCATGCTACGCTAACTATTTCACTGAGACCATCAAATTCCAGCCAATACTCCTCAAATCGAAAGATCTGAGATTTAGGAACATCATACCCAATAGAGACCAAAATAGGCACATGGTCCGAAGTAAGATTGCTCGGGGGGTTGCCATAGTATTGGGGAAGGTGCTGATCCAATTGGGAGAAGTGAATATCCAATCCAGTTTTTCCAACAGAGGAGAATCTTGCATATTGCTCCATGTAAATGCTCTTCCTTTTAAGGGAATTTCCTCAAGATCTAAGTGCTGAATGATATGATTGAAACGCAGCATATTATTAATGTCCCCTCCTGGTCTATTTCTATTGTCAGGTGATCTCATTAGGTTAAAATCACCCATGATGATCCAATATTCTATCAGCGAGGTATCAACATCATGTAAACAGTTAAGGAAAGTCTCT
Organism: Poa pratensis; assembly: GCA_947311845.1. Classification (NCBI taxonomy): domain Eukaryota; kingdom Viridiplantae; phylum Streptophyta; class Magnoliopsida; order Poales; family Poaceae; genus Poa; species Poa pratensis. The sequence goes on along the minus strand of CAMZMU010000059.1, from coordinate 31,990,485 downwards.
CTCATCAGCTTCTGTCGGAGCATACACATTTGTAATATAAAATACTCTGGCAGAGAGCTTACAGATCAATTGCACAGTTAACTGAAATTTGTTGCTTTGAATAACAGTACCATCAAACATATTACCATTCCATAGAGTAATGATCCCACCGGAATTTCCCACTGATGGGGAGTATGCAAATTGATTAATTCTTCTAGGACAGAAATTTCTGATGTAAGTATGATCAAAATGCTCTCTTTTAGTTTCTTGTAAACACATGATGTGACAATTACTTTCATCAGCTTTAGCTCTTATCTCATCCCATCTCAATTGGGAGTTAATTCCTCTCAAGTTACAATTAACAATATACCATGATCTATACATTGGAAACAATTTTAGGGAGGACAGGCTCGGAAATCATAGATGACCCAGAAAAAGCACAGCAGTTCAGAGAGACACAAAGCCACTGATCATTGCAGATAACACCACATAAATGACAACTGATGCAGCATAAAAAACCCAGACATAAAACATGAACCATAAGGTTTCACACTGACTAGTAGCATAGTTTGCACACCAAAGACATAGGACTGACACAAAAGGAAAAGTGGCATCACACTGATAAAATTGACAGAGATAGATAGCCCCAAAATAAGCTCTGCAGACAAGCAGACTGGGCTGATCGACACACGACCATTGCTGACCAAACTGAACACCCTAACATTAGTCCATAAGGATTGTCATTAATTACCAAAACCACGCATGGGGGCAACATGCACTTTCAACTACCCTCAAGAGTATAGTGCCCCAGCCGAGGGTGATTTAGTTTTTTCATGACGATTGCATGCTCCCTGAAAATTCTTTGTAATGTGTCCACCGTTGCCACGTGTTGGTGGGTGAATAGCACCCAAGTCCATAGCGGTACCAAGTAGACGGTAGCGCCCCCTGGGAAGGCGCTACCGAAAAGAGCTAAATTCGAAATTATTTTTGAAATAGGTTCATTTTGTGTTGAAATTTTGTCACAAAGTTAGTTTTACCATTTTCAAGCCTTCTGAACCTACGTAGGGGTGGGGTGGTGACGTTTTGGGTGCCCAAGGAAAAATACATGGTCTTATACTCTCCGTTAGTTAGCTTGGTAGCCCGAAGGTAACTTTAGATATTGTGTAGCACGAAAGTAACATTAGATATTGTTAGTTTGACATGCATGTTGCATAATGCAAGGGAGGTGGCTGATCTGACCGTCACTGACCGTTGACTTAATAGTGGGGTGCACCATATTATGTTATGTTGTGCTTCTACATCGCTCCCCATCGCGTTCAAATATAAAGAGGGCAATAAATATATATTTTTTGTCTTTATAAGCCAGATATGCAACAAGAGGTCAATGTCGAGTAACTAAGCTCATATAATAGGTAGCACTAATAATTTATTTATTTGTACTTACTTTGATTTTGTAATGCCACATTTTTAATTGAATATATTAAAATGGATTATTTTAATAAACATACAAAGGTAATAAGACTTACGAAATATTTAACATATTCCCTATAAATACAAATTTATGTAAGTGTTCATGATTTTTTACGAGGTATGACTATATGTATAATTGTAAGCTTTGAAAAGCTTGTCTTGTATTTTGTTTTGAAAAAAACATCTTAGTGACCATTGCCTTGAAATAGACATCTAAGTGAACTATTGATACATGCATTTTATCATCATTTATACAACTTATATTATCATATTAGAATGTTATTGGCATTGTTATATCATTGTTTTTACATGTTTTAGATGATTTATGGGACTTTCATACAAAGTCCCTATTTTTGGTATTTAATTTCTGGGAGGCAGAAAACCTCCTTTTTCTTGTTTTTAATGTTTCAGGAGCTACAGGGACCCAAATAAGAAAAGGAAAATTGCACAGCTGGTTTTTCATCGGGAGAACAGCTGTAGGAAGAAGATCGAAGGGAGGAGAGCCACGAGGCCCAAAAGAGGGGGGCCCACGCGGCCAGATTCTTTGGCCGCGTGGGGCCCACATCTGAGCCTCGGGCACTTCCTCGCTCGGGGCTTTTTAACACGCCTTCGTCTCGCCCGAAAAGTTACGCCCTAATTTTCCCAAGTCCATCCGAGGCCGCGGCGGCGGCGAAACTCCTGATTCCCTCCGAGGGGGTCAGATCCTGCTGCTCCGGAGCTCCGGAGAAGGGGGAAATCATCGTCATCGTCATCACCTCTCCTCCTTGGCGTGGGAGGAGGCCTCTACATCATCACCATCACCAAGACCAGCACCATCTCCATCATCATCTCCGTGATCCACTCCGTTCCCCTCGTAGTTTGAGAGTTGCTATACCCTAGATACTTGTCTTGTGCTACTATTCATGTTTGTGATTGAGTACTTGTCATTATTTGGAGGTGAAGTTATATTTTCAGATTGTGTTGTACCACTTATGCCACTGAATATCATTATGTTTGCACGTTGTGAGTAGTTCCCGTATGTTCCTGAGGGCATAGGATGAATTGGCAATGATTTATATATGACATGTGTTGGTATTTTGTCTAGTGTTTATCTTTTTATGTGATTCTATGATGGTGTTGTGCGAACGTCGACTGCACAACACTTCACCTATATGGGCTCATAGGAGAACACCGTAGTGTAATGAATTGAGGGAGACTTGGGGGACATGTAAACCTGAGACCGAGTCATGAAGTTGCATTATGAGGGTATTAGTATCGGGGACCTTAGAGTGTAATGCTATGGTGGGACTTTATGTCTTAATAATTCTTGTGCAGTCATTTACTTGGCCACATGATCCATCATAAGGGGTTTAGTTTATTTATTTAGCTTACCTAACAATGGCTCCGTCCAAAGAAGATTAAAACTTGACAAGATATTCAACGTGTTGTTTAATAAATCTCTATGCCTAGCATATCCATGCCGCCCTCGGGAACGTTTTCCACATATAAGTTACACATCACTTGAGCTTGTCCTCTTGCCACATAGAGGATTGGGCTTTCTCTCTTTGAGAGCTTTTACTTGCTACATTTATTTGCATTTTATTCTCTTGCAACTATACAACCAAAAATCCCAAAAACACTTGCATCTTTTATTGTTTTATTTATCATTCTTGCTAACCAATACCTTCAGCTCCTCGTGGGTTCGACAACCTTTTCTAATCGAAAGGTACTACAATTGATCTCCTGCACTTGGGAGTCATCAAGACACTTTTCTGGCGCCGTTGCCGGGGAGCGTAGCGCTATTGGTAAGAAGTTTGGTAAGGAAACTTGAAAGCTGAATTTTATTTACTGTTTTATCTCATTGTTACTATGGCATTTATGAATCGTGCCTCGCTGCATCTTGCTCTATATGAAAGTGCTTATGCCACTACTCCTAAAGTGGTTGAAACTACTGTGTCTGAGGTACCTAAAGTGGGATTTAAAATTCCCATTGGTCATGTTAAAAGAGTTATGAAAAATCCATTTACAGGGATGGAACTAAGTCTGCACGTGAACACTGGAGACAATTGAAGACATATGTGGCTTATTTAGGCTTCCTGGTATTTCTGAGGATCAGGTAAAAAGGAAGCTATTATATTTGTCTTTATCTGGTAATGCTCGTATTTGGTTCAGGTCTTTGGATGAAGAAGTCATATTGAATGGAGTATTTGAGGAAGGTTTTCTTTCTTAAGTATTTTACTCCTAAAGAAGCTTATGAGAACCGCTGCTATATATTTAATTTCTGGCCACATCTGGGAGAGAGTATTACTCAAGCTTGGGGGAGGTTAAAGGAACTCCTTCGCAAAAATCCTTGTCATGATCTTACAAGGAAAATTATATTGATAAACTTTTATGTGAGGCTACCAATGAAACAAAAGGAATTTGGATAATTCATCTGGTGGAAGTTTTACAATAATACTGAAGAAGAAGCATGGAATTTATTGGAGACTATTCTGAGAACACTTGTCATTGGGATCTTGATAAAGGTAATGAGCCCTATTTGGACTATGGATATTCATGTGTAGAGAACTTCTCTACTTCTATTTGTTTAAGAATCTGAGTGATAATTTTGGTCTTGATCCTTATGTTATAATTGAGATAGCTAAAACTTTTGCTGATCATATTGGTGTTCCTAAAATGGGTTTGAAGTTTATGTTGAACCTGTTAAACAATCTATTGTTGTTCCTAAAGTTATTAAACAGGTAGAACCAGTGTCATCTGTGACAATTGAGGAGTATGTTGAACCACCTCCATATCCAAACCAAGTTAAGGAGAATTTACTTATTGCTGTTACTAACAAGAGTAAAAGAAGATGTTCTCAGCCTTATGAACAGGTGGAAGTCAACAGTCAAATTTCATTATCAAACAATTAAATGAAGAAGACCCTGTTGATGTTTATTTATGTGAAGATGCTACTAAAGTCATTAAAGGTAATTCGGCCAAGGTTGGTAAGCCTGTTATATCATGCTCTATTGGGACTTCAAGTTATCATGGTTATGTGATATTGGAGCAAGTATTAGTGTCATTCCATATTCTCTTTATCTTGAAATCAAGCCTGATATTGATCCTATCATTATGGAAGAGACAGGTATGACAATTCAACTTGCTAATAAAGATTATATTAATCCATTGGAATTGTTAGAGATGTTGAAGTATTGGTTGGCAAAATAAAATATCCTGCTGATTTTATTGTGCTTGGTTGTCCTCAAGATTCATTTTGTCCTATCATTTTTGGTAGACCTTTCTTACACTGTTGGTGCTGAAATTAATTTGCTAAAGAGAAAGTGTTTATTAAATGTGCTGGAGAAAAACTTGAATTCAACTTTTCTAAATTTGCTGATAAACATTGAGAAAGAGCCAATTTCTGAAGATGTAATTGAAACTCTTGCTCATATAGCTGTAGCTTCATCAGACGTGGTAGAACGTTATATGCTTAATCAAGATGAACCATTTAATGATGAAGAAAAAGATGCTTTAGAACAAATATTATGGCAACAACCCCCACAATTACAATTGCATATCCCACCTGATAATTTAGGAGTGCTACCACCACCTAAAGGGGATCCTAGTTTTGAATTAAAACCTTTGCCTAAAATCTTAAATATGCATATTGGATGAGAAGAGCATATATCCTGTCATTATTAGTGCTAACCTTTCAGCTGAAGAAGAAGAAAATTACTTGATGTGCTTAAAGCTCACCGACCAGCCATTGGATACTCTCTTGATGATCTTAAAGGTATAAGCCCAGCTCTATGTATGCATAAAATTAATTTGGAGGAGGATGCAAAACCTGTTGTTGATTATCAACGCCGTCTCCATCCAAAAATGAAAGAAGTGGTAAGAAAGAGGTAATAAGACTTATTGAAGCTGGTATCATTTATCCCATAGCTGATAGTAAGTGGGTTAGTCCTGTTCATTGTGTTCCTAAAAAGGGTGGAATGACTGTTGTTCCAAATGATGAGGATGAACTTGTGGCTCAACGTACTGTTGTTGGTTATAGGATGTGTATTGATTTCAGGAAGTTAAATAAAGCAACTCGTAAAGATCATTACCCATTGCCATTTATTGATCAAATGTTAGAAAGGTTATCTAAACACTCTCACTTTTGCTATTTAGATGGTTATTCAGGTTTCTCACAAATTCCTGTCCATAAGGATGATCAAGAAAAGACCACTTTTACTTGCCCATATGGTACATTTGCTTATAGGAGAATGCCATTCGGTTTGTGCAATGCTCCTGCTACTTTTCAAAGATGCATGAATGCTATATTTGCTGATTATATTGAAAAGATAATGGAAGTTTTTATGGATGATTTTTCTGTGTATGGTACTTCCTTCGATAATTGCTTGTTCAACCTTAACAAAGTTTTGCAGCGTTGTGAAGACCAACACTTAGTTCTTAATTGGGAGAAGTGTCACTTCATGGTTACTGAAGGTATTGTTCTTGGGCATCGGATTTCTGGAAGAGGAATAGAAGTTGACCCAGCAAAGATAGAAGCTATTGAAAAGCTGCCATATCCAAGGGACATCAAAGGTATAAGAAGTTTTCTTGGGCATGCAGGTTTTTACCGTAGGTTTATTAAAGATTTCTCCAAAATATCAAAACCTCTAACCAATCTTTTGCAAAAGGATGTTCCTTTCTCTTTTAATGATGATTGTATTGAGTCCTTTAATATTTTGAAGAATGCTTTAATAAGTGCTCCTATTATTCAACCTCCTGATTGGAAATTGCCTTTTGAAATTATGTGTGATGCTAGTGATTATGCAGTTGGGGCTGTTTTGGGCCAACGTGTTGATAAGAAACTGAATGTTATTTATTATGCTAGTAGAACACTTGATGCTGCTCAAAGAATTATGCTACAACTGAAAAAGAATTTTTAGCAGTGCTATTTGCTTGTGACAAGTTTAGACCTTATATTACTGATTCAAAGTCACAATACATACTGATCATTCTGCTATTAAATACTTAATGAATAAGAAAGATGCTAAGCCTAGACTAATAAGATGGGTACTTTATTGCAAGAATTTGATTTACACATTGTTGATAGGAAAGGGGAAGATAATCAAGTAGCTGATCATCTTTCTAGAATGGAAAATATACCTGATGATCCTATTCCTATTAATGATAGTTTTGTTAATGAACAACTTGCAATATTAATGTTTCTAGTGCTAAAGTTGCATCTCCATGGTTTGCCAACTATGCAAATTTTATTGTTGGTAAAGTTTTACCACCACACTTCACTTTTCAACAAAGAAAGAAATTCTTTTATGATCTTAGACATTATTTTTGGGATGATCCTTTCCTTTATAAGAAAAGTGTGGATGGTATTATTAGACGTTGTGTACCTGAGCATGAACAACAGGCTATTATAAGAGATTGTCATGACAGTCCCTATGGAGGGCATCATGCAGGAGATCGTACAGGTGCAAAGGTATTACAATCTGGTTTTTATTGGCCTACTTTATTTAAGGATTGTGCTGAATATGTTAAATCTTGTGATAAATGTCAAAGAGTAGGAAATATTGGTAGGAGAAATGAAATGCCTATGAATTATTCTTTACCACTTGAGCCATTTGATGTGTGGGGTTTTGACTTTATGGGACCTTTCCCAGCATCAAAGACAAAGCATACTCATATTTTGGTTGCAGTGGATTATGTTACAAAGTGGGTGGAAGCAATTCCAACCAAAAGTGCAGATCATGCCACAGCAATGACGATGCTCAGGACATCATTTTCCCCAGGTTTGGTGTTCCTAGGTTTTTAATTACTGATGGTGGTTCTCATTTCTTACATGGTATTCTTAGAAAACATTGGCAAAATATAATGTTAACCATAGAATTGCATCTCCTTATCATCCCCAAACAAGTGGACAAGTTGAATTAAGTAATAGGGAAATTAAACTCATTTTGGAAAAGACAGTGAATAAGTCTAGGTCTGATTGGCCACTTAAAATTAATGATGCATTGTGGGCTTATAGAACTGCTTTTAAAAATCCTATGGGAATGTCTCCTTATAAAATGGTTTATGGAAAAGCTTGTCATTTACCTGTGAATTAGAACATAAAGCTAGATGGGCTATTAAACAATTGAACTTTGATTTTAAAACTGCGGGAGAGAAGAGAATTCTTGATTTAAACCTACTAGATGAATGGAGAAATGAAGCTTATGAAAGTGCCAGAATGTTTAAAGAGAAAGTTAAGATTTGGCATGACAAGAAAATTAAGAGAAAAGAATTCAAAGTAGGTGATCAAGTTTTATTATACAACTCTCGTTTCAAGTTTTCTGCAGGGAAGTTGGCTTCAAAGTGGCAGGGACCATTAGTGATACAGGAGGTGTACCGTTCAGGAGCTATCCGTCTTCACGGTGATATGAAAGGTAAACCTCATGTAGTCAATGGACAACGCCTTAAACATTATATTGCAGGAAGGAGCTTCATCGGAAAGGTGGAGGAGTTGAATTTAAAGACACCGGAGGAGGTAATTGCGAAGAATTTTGCAGTTTCAGAAACCCAAAATCAATAATAGGTAACTTTTGTGTTGGAAAGTTTCTCGGAATTGCGTAAATTTTTACGGGTCATTTTTTATGGAAATTAACGTGTGGGACAAGAAACTGGAAGGAACGGAGCCCGAGGAAGGAAAAGGGGGTCCCACGCGGCCAGATTCTTTGGCCGCGTGGGCCCACTCCTTTCCCCTCGGAGTCCCGTTTCGTCTCGTTTTCGTCTCCGACGCTTCGTCTTGACCTAAAAACCGTCAATATATACCCCCTTCCGCCGATCTAATCTCGCACCGAGCGTTCTCGAGCGATCTTTGCTTTTGCTGTTTCTGTCTGTCAGGTTTTAGCCATGTCTAGCTCCGAATCCAACCATGAAGGGGAGAGCCTCCCCAAGGGAGGTGTTGTGAACCACTACCTCAACTCCGTGATGGCACCGCCGAAGAGATTTCCTTCAAGGAGGGTGTGATGCTCGTGGAGGAGGTGAAGGCTCCCAAGACCACCGGCACGGTGGAGGAAAGGCTGGATGATCTGGAGGAGAAGACCTTCAGGTATGGCACTGTTGTTGAACGCAGCCTTGATGCTCATCACTTCATGAACCTGGAGCTGGAGAAGAAGGTTGAAGAGTACAAGGAGAGGCTCGAAGATCTGGAAGAAAGATACAAGGACGTCATCGAGAAGTTGGACAGATCCAATGCTTTATGTGGGATGTAGAGAACCAGAACTGCGAGTATGAAGAACGCTTCAAGAAGATTGCAGAAGCTGCTACCCTCAGGTATAATAATCCACCTACATCTTTCCGTGATGGAAGGCCTTTCCCATGGAAGATGGCGGAATGGAGGAGGAATATGAGAAAGAAGAGGCTGCAGCAGAGGAGGCTCTAGCAAAACGTCAAGCTTGGGGGAGTTCAACCTAGTCTTTATCTTTACTAGTTTATCATATCTATCTAGTCATGGTGTGTTTTGCTTTTATCGTTTAGTTATCAATCTCTCTTAGGGTGTGTGAGCTCATGGAGCATTATCATGTATCCCTATCTTGTGGTTTATCAATGAATATTAAAGTATGGTGTCATCCATGATTCTCTTGTTTGGAGATTTATGGGTAACACTCATGCAAATGAGCGTGGCATATTTAGAGGTTTCAGTCACATCTTGCCTTGAATTTAATTAACTTGAGTGTGTTGGACAATTGTAGAATTATCTCATTATAAAATAAGTAAAGAGAATGAGTCAATATGACTTGAAAATTAATAGTTTAAGGTTGAGATATAGTCTTGTAGGATAAAAAGTTAGGAAGGGTTAATGAAAAGGATATGAAACACTCTTGTTAGAATCTAGTATCTTTTGAGCAAATTAATGAATCATGGATATTTCAATACTTATGCTCTTGGAAAGTGAATGAAAAGGAAGGCACCTGAAAATTCAGTTAGCCATGGAAAGTGTAAGATAAAGGTTGTATAGAGCATAGGAACTTGATTGAAATATCCATGACTAAAGTTTGCACTAGTTACTAGTGAAGCAAGATTGTAAACAATCTTATATCTATCTTTTCATTTGTCTTCTTTAAACTTGTTATCCAATGAGAGTTTATCTTGTCTTTAAATTTCAGCAAAGTATAAAATATTATAATGCTTGCCATAAGAGCAAAAGCATGTGAAAAAGAGTATGATTCAATTGTCCAACATACAATGGTTATTTGCCTTCAAAAGTAAGGGGTGATTGCTAGAGCTTCTACTTATGTTGCCCTCATGTGTATGAGTTTTAGTTCATTAATCTTTCATTGCAATTGAATATGATGATGATACAATGCTCGTATTTATTTATCAACCATAAGTCCATTGATGCATGTAATGATCTATGTCCTTACTTACTCGAGGACGAGTAAAGGTTTAAGCTTGGGGGAGTTGATACGTGCATTTTATATCATCATTTATACAACTTATATTATCATATTAGAATGTTATTGGCATTGTTATATCATTGTTTTTACATGTTTTAGATGATTTATGGGACTTTCATACAAAGTCCCTATTTTTGGTATTTAATTTCTGGGAGGCAGAAAACCTCCTTTTTCTTGTTTTTAATGTTTCAGGAGCTACAGGGACCCAAATAAAAAAGGAAAATTGCACAGCTGGTTTTTCATCGGGAGAACAGCAGTGGGAAGAAGATCGAAGGGAGGAGAGCCACGAGGCCCAAAAGAGGGGGGCCCACGCGCCAGATTCTTTGGCCGTGTGGGGCCCATCATCTGGAGCCTCGGGCACTTCCTCGCTCGGGGCTTTTTAACACGCCTTCGTCTCGCCCGAAAAGTTACGCCCTAATTTTCCCAAGTCCATCCGAGGCCGCGGCGGCGGCGAAACTCCTGATTCCCTCCGAGGGGGTCAGATCCTGCTGCTCCGGAGCTCCGGAGAAGGGGGAAATCATCGTCATCGTCATCACCTCTCCTCCTTGGCGTGGGAGGAGGCCTCTACATCACCACCATCACCAAGACCAGCACCATCTCCATCATCATCTCCGTGATCCACTATGTTCCCCTCGTAGTTTGAGAGTTGCTATACCCTAGATACTTGTCTTGTGCTACTATTCATGTTTGTGATTGAGTACTTGTCATTATTTGGAGGTGAAGTTATATTTTCAGATTGTGTTGTTGTAACAGCCCCAAACTTGAGAACCTGAAAACCTGTTTAAAATTTTCGCTTTTGTGTTCAATTGCATCATGGCATCCATATTAAATTGCTGGGCAACACACTAAATGGTTTAGCACCATTTGAAAACCACAATGCAAACTTGTTTCAACAAACTGCCAAGTAATATTTTGCACTTGCTATAAAATTATCAAAGGAGCAACCTCTCGATTTTAGCAAAATGCCCTAATCCAAACCTATATGAACAAAGGTGGTTCAAAACCTTTTATTTTTGTCACACCAAAATTTGTGGAGCTTCTACAAGCTAAGGGGAGCCTCCCCAAATTTTTGTCATGTTTCTCTAAAATAAGTTAGTGCCTTAATTAAATCTAGAAAGGAGCTACTAACTTTCTTTTAAAAGGGGAAAGGACCTATCCATGATGGAAACAAAAGTGCAGGGGGTTTTGTGTAAGTTGGAAAAATAAAGAAAAAGGAGAAAACCCCCAACCAGCTCACTCCCTCTCCCTCACTCTCCTCTCCATATTTTTTTCCTCTCCCCAAGAGCTCCAAAAGCTAACTCCCATGGCCGAGCTCGACGCCGTTGATTGAGGAGTCCCCGAGCGAAACGAAGACCACCAATAGCTCTGCCTCGTCGTCCTCTACCACTCCACCGAAGGAATCAAGCCGGGACGCCTCGAACCAACCGTGCCGCCAAGTTCTTCGCCAACCACCGCCGGAAGCTCTCCCGGACGATTCCGACCATCTCCGTCCATCTCCGGTCCTTCCAAGCACCCCCACGAGTTCAGGGTGAGCAAACCCTCCAAATGGACCTCTACATTTCCTCCTTTTCCCCCTAGTTCATCGAATCCCCGTAGCTCTATTTCGTTTTGGTCGCGTTGACAAATCCGGTGTCCAACCCGAAAATTTCCGGAACTGAACCCGGAATCACCCGGTACCAAACCCGGAATTGTCCGGAATCTATACCGGGTTAAGAAAAACGGTACTGGACTCGACCATTTTCGCCCGGATCATACCCGGAAATGACCCGGAATTAAACCCGGTACCAGACCCGGTATAAAACCCGGAATGACCCGGTACAAAACCCAGAAATTTCCAGAATAAATTCCAGATTTCAATACATTTTCTGAAAATTACGGAGATTTCAATACTTTTATCGGTGTATCCGAAAAATCATACGTTTAAAAAGGAGGAACTTATAAAATTAATAACTTTTTACCGGGACCTCCGAAAAATGTGTTCCTTATATCAAAATGCTCAGAAAAACATGAGTGATCCAAAATCATCATCATCATGCATAATTGTTCACAATTACAATAATGTGCTCTAGTAGTAATTATAATCACTAAGTTTAAATATGGGGTTATTCCAAATAATACAATACATATAACGGGGACCCCATTTAACTTGTTGATCATGTTCAGTGCTTCTAGGGTGCATTTAAAATGTCATATCATCATCCTTGTATGCATTGCACAATTGCCATGTGTTGATTGTTGTTTTTGCTTTCCGGTGTTGTTTGCTCTCCGGTAGATCACGAGTTCGGAGTTGAGCATCCTTACTCCGACGAGCAGTTTGACTACCTCGCTCAACAAGGCAAGCGTAATCCCCCTCTGAGCATATCTTATCCTATGTTTCCTCAAATATTTTCTCCACTATAATATTGCATGCGGTTCTAAATGTCAATTTTCTTGGATTAGAGTATCCTATAGTTGCATTAAGTTCCCTATGCCTTTTACCTGTTTCCCTCCTATTATCCATAGGGTTGTATTGTTGGCCGAGATACTTACTATGCTATGTTGTTGCTTAGCCATGCTTAGTTAATTTGCATAGCTATACGATGGATGGTTCATGTTGGAAACAGGTGATGAGATAAATGGTTGTTGGTGGAGGAAATTGTGGTGACGGATAATAAAATGCTTAAAGGTGGGGATGAGAGGCCACTGTGGTTGTGGTGTTTTGTCTCGTTCTCGCCGCCTAGATGCGAGTTCTATACCTCTTGAACCAAGATTGATCGTGCAACCATGCATGAGGCCTATGCATTCGCAGTGCAGGAACCCTCATAGACTAAATAACTCGAGCGGGGCTAGCCAGGGTCCTCTAGTTCGGGCTTCCATTTGCGCGTGCGTGAGTTGGTGGCTGAGAATGGTATGAGGATGGTGGTGTTAGGAAAATGAGTGGCCGTGGGGCAGGGTGTTGTGATCCTGGCAGTCCTGCCGCCACTGATGATCCTGGAAAGTCCTTAACGAGGGAGAAGTCGACACCGCTCCCAACTAGCCGGCTTTCCACGGAAGAGAGCTAATGATCAGGTAATGGGCCGGACGGTACGCGTGGCAAACATTTGTACACCCCTGCAGTGTTAAATCTTTTCGAAAAGCCGTGTCCGCGGTTATGGACGACTTGGGAAGTGAAGGTAAGATCATAGAATAACTTTAACGGAATGATTAAAAACTGGGTACTAGAGGTACCACTCACAAATGCAAGGTGAGCTTCCTCGTGGGTGATTCGGGGAGGTGCCTTTGATGAACAGGTACAGTGGTTGATGTTGAGAGAGGTGATGAAAGAAAGAGTACTTCTTACCTCTTTTGGAAATATTCTGATTAGTCGATGCCATTGAGTTATGTTTTTCATAAATAAAATCAGCTTTATGCGAAACAGCCATATAACTTTGAAAGCCTCATCGAGCATATATTAGCTCTTAATCTTGCGAGTTCGTCGAACTCAACGTCGTTTGTTTTGTTTCAGAGGAGGACTTCACCGACCTCGAAGGTGGGTTCTTTGTGGACGTCGACGAGTAGTCTGGGGTTCCCAGGTGGCAGCTTGGGACATCCTGGAACAGCTGGCACTGTGATGTTTATCTGTAGGCCTCTTAGGCCATAATTTGGTTCTTGTTGTTTAGAACAACCTAATTTGCTTCCGTTTGTTGTAATGTTGGGTCTGTGACCTCTGGTTGTCATTTGCTATCTTTCTCTATTATAAGAGTTGAACTATATGATTTGTGTCGTAGAGTCTGTGATGTGCCAGTTGTTCCACAAGTCTTGATCTCTCTCTTATGCTTTGATAGTGTGCCTGCTGGTATCGGATAACAGGAGACACAATATCACTGTATAGCAGTCGGGTCAGGGCGCCACAGTTGTACCACTTATGCCACTGAATATCATTATGTTTGCACGTTGCGAGTAGTTCCCGTATGTTCCTGAGGGCATAGGATGAATTGGCAATGATTTATATATGACATGTGTTGGTATTTTGTCTAGTGTTTATCTTTTTATGTGATTCTATGATGGTGTTGTGCGAACGTCGACTGCACAACACTTCACCTATATGGGCTCATAGGAGAACACCGTAGTGTAATGAATTGAGGGAGACTTGGGGGGGCATGTAAACATGAGACCGAGTCATGAAGTTGCATTATGAGGGTATTAGTATCGGGGACTTTAGAGTGTAATGCTATGGTGGGACTTTATGTCTTAATAATTCTTGTGCAGTCATTTACTTGGCCACATGATCCATCATAAGGGGTTTAGTTTATTTATTTAACTTTACCTAACAATGGCTCCGTCCAAAGAAGATTAAAACTTGACAAGATATTCAACGTGTTATTTAATAAATCTCTATGCCTAGCAATATCCATGCCGCCCTCGGGAACGTTTTCAACATATAAGTTACACATCAATTGAGCTTGTCCTCTTGCCACATAGAGGATTGGGCTTTCTCTCTTTGAGAGTTTTTACTTGCTACCATTTATCTTCAGCATTTTTATTCTCTTGCAACTATATCACCAAAAATCCCAAAAACACTTGCATCTTTTATTGTTTTATTTATCATTCTTGCTAACCAATACATTCAGCTCCTCGTGGGTTCGACAACCTTTTCTAATCGAAATGTACTACAATTGATCTCCTGCACTTGGGAGTCATCACATATGCACATGCCTGCACATGCCTGACCATGTGGGTAGGTGGGCGGGGCGGGCACCCCATGCCCCTAAAACCAGGGGGCCCTAGCTAGCTATGGCCTATGGAGTGGGGAGGAGATCATGTGGTCGGCGCGCCATTAGAGTTGGTCCGAAGCTTCTTTTGCGTACGTTTTAGCAGGATGAATCGCTATCCACTGCTTCGTACTGGGCTGGTGTGTAGTGAGTAATGTTACACCTACGAAATCACTCTACCATTTTAGGTGTGTAGGGCCCTTTTTCCCCATTTCGTTACGACAAATCTTTTCTATTTTGTTAGCTATGAGAAAATTAAGTGAGGTGGAACGATGAGCTAGAACATGCACAAGATTAATGGAGGCAATGCCCACAATATGTTCATTTCCTATTCCATCTTGTGTTGTTTAGGTATTGAATACTCCCCCAGTTTCTTGAAATAAGGTGTATAGTTTTTTGAGTTAAAATCCGAAATATATGGTGTATTTCATTTGTTGTCAATTATACCCCTCCACCGATCTGCTCCCACGGTTGAAGTATGAAAAAGAATCCCTATAAAAAGATATGATTAATTAGGAATCCTCCCACCCGTGTACAACATGCATGCCCCCACCGATCCATTAGATTTAGGAATAAATATTCTTTTCTTTTTCTTAACAGAAGATTGTATAGCCTGCATGCATGGTCCATCTGTACCCCTCTCTCTCTCTCACGTTTTTTAGCAGATCGATCGGGGAGAGTCAATTAGAGAGAAAATCATGGGATAGTTTAGGAAGGAGTCCCATCGGTAGAGAGAGGATGCCCAGATTTCCTTTATTTCCCTCTAGTCTCACGTCGTTCCTTTAGGGGTATTATCCAAAAGTTACTAAATTTTTCCTCCCAACCCGTGCGTTAATATTCGTGCAAAAAACTATACATCTTACTTCAAGAAACGGAGGTAGTATTTTTAATTTATTTTTTATAACCATGGTAAAAGGTGGAACAACAGTCCCAAAGTGCAATGTCGGCAGGCAAGACAAAACACAACAAATCTGAGAGGGCTATGGCGGTAGACAAGACAATCAATAGGACCAAGTGACTATCGAACGATAGTATGACAACGATGACAAGATCTGCTCTAAACCCAATAATTCAGCGTTTTTAGCTCAAAAAACGGGACAAGAACTTCATAGTCATTGCTAGCCACGGTTTGATTCCCCATCTGTTGTGTATTTCATGCACGATGCCATTTGGCTGTACCCGAACAAGAGCTATATACGACCCCTCACTGGTCCTACTCCTCACGCGGCCATGCTGAGTGGAGAGCTCGCAACACCCACCGATTAGAGCCACTTACACAATTCTAGCAGTCTAAATTTATGTGACTTGCGATTTTGTACATCAAATTGTTAAATAAATAATTGATTATGTGTCATAAAAGTTACACCATTGATTTGCTATTCGAATATTTTCCAATGGTATAATTTTTATAGCAAGTGACACATGTGTTATTGATCAAATTAGTGGTAAAACGTAATACATAAAAACTGAGGATGGCACTGCATTGGAACGAAGGGACTATATTTTCACATGTTAATTATTATTTTGATGTTCATATTAAGAACGCTTGGTTCTAATTTTGTCCCTCATTTTTATGGTTTACATAACTTTGTATCGCCCCTGCTTACTGTCGTATTTATGTTAATGCACTTTATCCTATCTAGGCTTTTATTTACTAGTCCTTTATATTCTAATGTGGCAATTGTTAAATGCTTTAGCAATTTCCCTGGGTAGGATGAAAAAATACAATTTTGAATCAGCCCCTTTGATCTTTGTTTATATTTCGTAATTCGCGAGGTTTTTTTAAATCCACCTGTGTTTGCTCTTGCTTCGCCATAAAACAGGGCCCTTGAAATCTAAAGTTACTTTCGGGCTACCAAGCTAGTACATACTTTTTTTTTTAAACTACTTCCAGGATATATTAACCAGGAAATTCGAAAATACAAGAGGTATCCAGAAGCAGCACAGTTGTTCCCAAATTTACAGAAAAGACCCTAAAACAAAGAAAATTACATCCACGACCCTGGGATCTTCTCTGCGCAGACAAATCCGCCGCCGCTCGACCTGCCGTCGTCGCACCACCGGAGAGGAAGGCGAAGACGACCGAAGCCACAACTGTGTCGCCGGAACGAACCTGTAGAGGAAACCACCTCGTTGAAATCGCCGCAGTAGCCACCTGCCGCGAACGACGGGATCTGGGAGCAGAGCTGTCTCCATCGGCGGGGGCGACGCCCCGATTCGGTCCGGCGGCCAGGCCGCAGTCGCCAGCCAAGGCCAGCCTGTAAGCCCGCAAGCAAACACCAAGGAACAGCAGAAGAAAAGCTCCTATTCCATCTCCTCCGCTCCACAACGACGCCGGAGCACACGCCGTCAAGATCCACCTCGCCGAAGTTGGGGCAGACCAGCAACTCCTTCCCCTTCCCTCGCCTTCACGGCCGGCCAGAGGGAGAAGAAATCGCCACGTCCCTCGATCTGCAAGGTAGTGAGATAAGCCGGCGAGATTATTGAAATGGCATCGGCCGTCCCCAACCCTGCAGGGAGTCCACCATGGACTAGATCTGCAGAAGAGGAGAGGCCCGGCTCCAGCGTCGTCGGGGGTCGCCGGAATCCAGCCGAAAAGGAAGAAGAAGCAGCGGGTATACACCACGAAAACTCCACAAGCGAAAGCTAGAAACCTAAATCTAAAGCTAACCCTAGTATGTACATCCCGCGCTGCGCATCCTCCTCCACGCCGGTCGGCAGCACCGCCGGAGAGGAGAGGGGAGCGAGCCGGGGCCGAGGCTTGGGAGCGAAAGACGACTCTCAAGGAGGAGAGGAGAGGTGAGCGGAGGGATGTTTGTTCAGAGGGAACTGTGTGTGCTCGTGTTCTTCTGCTTCGGTGTTGGCTGCGTGGAGATGACAGGTAGTACATACTTCTTTTGTTTTGGACCGCTCCGTGTGTTCCAGTTCTGATGATATGACACCCGCGTGTGTGTCGATCAGTCAACCGACTGAATCTAGGAAAACAGTTCAAAAAAAAAAGACTGAATCTAGGAAAATTACTCCAAAAGCATCTAAATTAAGCTACATCACCGATCTTTTATTTTGCGAAACACAGTACAACACAGACGCTCACATACACGTTAACACACTCATCCCTATGAACGCACGCACGCTCACCCTACCCTATGAGCAACTCCGAAAGACTGAGCTGACGGTTGTGTCTTGAGGTTAACGAAGTCACCACAGGCGCTCGCTGTCGATGGGAACGTCGCCTCCTTCCACCTAAATAAGAAACAACAGTGTTAAACCTGTGATTTGAACTCTAATAGACTGAGACCCTATTTATTTGGGATTCTACTTCTGCTTTTAGCTAGCCAAACAAACAGCGACAGATTGAAAAGCGCTGCCGGGAAGCGCTCCTGCAGAATACACTGGAGGAGCGAACAAGCGCGGAAGCAGGTCGAGCGCCGCTTCCCGCAGCTTTGTACGTTTGGAACCTTTTTGTTGATTGCCCATTCCAGCGCTGGAAATTACGAGCATACTGCCACCGTGAGCCCCATGCAGCGCATTTCCTTTAACTTTCCCTTCGCTTTGCATCCGCATGGACATGTACGTGTCATTCGTTGACTCTAGCTTCGCATGCGCATCTGCATGTACACGTCAAAAAACATATACTGTACTACATCTCACACGAATATATTTCAGTTTGAAATAATTTATATATAAATTATGTGTGTCGACGTGTAGGTTCCATTCCCGTAATTGGTTTCGAGTTTCGTGTACTGTACATTCTTAATTTTAGACTGAAGTTTGTACCATTTTTATATGAATATTGTCAAATTCATCACACTCCGTTAGTCGTTTAAAATTTCTTTTCACGAATAAATCAATCTCACCGTTCTCCACAAGTTTCGTGTTGTAACTTTTGTACCCTGTACACATTTACAGTCTCCTTGTTAAACCAGTTCATGGTGTGGTCGTGTTTGTTGTCGCTCCAAATATGGCCGACATCGTTGCGGCTCGTGTCGGGACCTCTACCGCCGCACCGCTCCGTTAGAGAAGCAGCCAGAGATTGTCATGGCCGACATCGTGTGGTCTTTTGGATATATGTGATGATTTATGGTCTTTCGCATATATATAAGTTCTATTTTTTGGATAAATACGTGTTCCTATTATTAGAAAAAAAATAGATAAACCGAGATAATTTAGCTACCTAAACATCATAATAATGAATTAAATAAGTCAAAAACAATTGTTTCGTTTCAAATCGGCACTCGTATAACATCTTCAGCACTCAGGGACATTTCAGACATTTCACCCAGAAAACCAATAGCAACAGCTGCCAACAGAACTCCTACCAAACATCAAATCTCTACTTCTAACAGCTGCTTCTCACAGCTGCTTTTCCACAGCTCAACAGCTACTTCTCAGAAGCTGCAGCCCAAACAAACAGACCCTGAGAGTACAACCTTGCCACGGTCAAGTACTCCAGCACGCGTACAAATTACAGTCACATTAGCGAGTATACTATCTTGTCTGCTTTGACTTCGTTTCCTGCGTCACCACTCACGGCGGTGCCAAAATTCAGTGCGTACGCGCGATCAAATTTCTCGTTGTTATTTCGGTTTGCACAGCGATTTTTCCAACGGAAGCCACACATTTTAGCCGATTCCCTAAATCTTGATGTTTCTTCTGCCATTACCGCAGCGGGTTAGCTAAGCACAAATGCGAGCTTCAGTAAGGCATGACATGGATGGTGCGGCTGTCGTAGGAGGAGGCGACCAAGCCATTCCTTTCCTGCTCCATCCTCACGGCTCTCAGCAGCTCGCCGGCCATCCTCGACGTCGCCGGCGAGCAATCCCCTTGCATCACCACGAGCAGCTTCCCCACCGCTTCCGGCGCAGCTGCGAGTGCCTCCCTCATCCTCCGCTCGCCACCCCCCGCGCAGCACGACAGCCACAGCACCGCCACCGCCGCCTCGCGCCCCATTTGCCCGACCCGTATCATCCTTCCCATGACAGCTGCCGCCACCTCAGCCGCGTCGGCCGCGATGGCTGCTTTGCCGTCGCTGCAGCGTGCGGCCTCCACTAATAGCATCAGCGCTGACTCTGCCGCGGCCGTGGGAGCGGCCGCGACGGCCAGCGCGAGCGCGGGGACGGCGCCGGCCCGGACCATCGACGAACGGGCAGGCCGCCCGCGTACCTGCACGGCGGCGGCCATGCACTCGATAGCTGCCGGCGACGCGGCCTCCTTGAGGATCCTCACCAGATCGGGGAATAGCTCCGACCTGTCGGCGATTGCGGTCTTGGCGTCGGCGTCCGGCACGGGCGACGTCAGGATCGCCTCGAGAACCACGACACCGTTGGGGCCTGCGGCGAGCAGCGTCGTGACGACGCGCCCCAGGTCCTCGGCCACGAGCGCGGTGATAAGGGCTTTCTTGGCATCTTCGCTAACTCCCCCGGCGGACAGGACGGCTGCCAAGGCCTCGACGGCCATCCTGACCCTTCCACGCTTCTCCGTGCCGTCCCCGGTGAGGTAAGACACAATCTCCGGCGCCACGGTGGCCAGGATCCTGACCGCGTCGACGCGCGCGTCGGTGCCGGCGCCTCCCTTGGCGAAGGACAGGAGGGCCGGCACGGTGGAATCGAGATCAGCGGCGACCGCGGACGCGACGGAGGCCTGCTTCCCTTTCTCCGGCGCGATCTTGGCGGCCAGCGACCGCACGGCCTTCTCCGCGGCGGCGGGCTCACCGTGCGAGGCGGCGAGCTGCGAGAGCACCATCTCGGGCGAGGGCGAGGGGGGCAGCGTGGCGGCGTGCAGGTGGATGAGACGGCGCAGGAGCAGGTTGGGCACCAGGTCGGTGGACGCCAGGGGCAACCGCGTGGCCGGGCACGTGCGGTGGCCGGAGTCGAGCCAGCGCTGTATGGACGCCCGGTCGTACGTCGCGCCGGTGGGGAGGCTCACCGGCGACCGCATCACCTCCAGCGAGATCGGGCACCGGAACGCGGCCGGCGTCGTCGGAGAGGCGGCCATCACGAGCGGCTCCAGCGACGGGATCCGCCGCCTCGCCTGGTGTCCGGCGACGACCGCATCCATGGCGATTGACGAGGGTTGCTGAGTGGTTGGGGACAGTGCGGGAGCGCACGAAGCCGAGGCCTTAAGAACGGTGGGAGCAATTCTCAAAAAAAAAAAAAAAAGAACGGTGGGAGCTGACGTCGGCGAGTCAACGGTCAAAGTCAAGTGGGTGTGGGTGGTGGTGTTGACGTTTTCGCACGATAAGGATGGCCATTGCCTCCTGCTCGTGCCATCACAAATGGAACAAGACGGGGAAGAAGATGCCAGATTTTTTTGATGGACCTGCTCCGAGCCTCCGACCTTTGTTCCTGTAAAATATGGAGACTTTTGAGACATGGGCCCTTGTAATAATCTTGTTCTAATAACTAAATAGGAAGCGACGGCCCTTCATCCAAAAAATCGTAAAATTTAACAAGAAAATTTGACCTTTTCTGAACAGCTACGTTAAACACAATATAGTCAAAGATTAGGACGGCTTTGCTAATCCTAAGTCGAACGAAATATTATATTTTATCTAAGCTTTATCCAAGAATTATCAGCCTTCAGTTTATCAAGAAATACAACTCGCACATGTGTTTGAACCGGGCCACAAGTATGGTAGTGACTTTCTCATCACTCTGTTTCCAACTTTAACTTTAACATGCAAAGAAAACTACTACCTCCGGGTTTTTTTACTACACGTATTAGATTTGTCTTAATTCGAACTTTATAAAGTTTGGCCGAGTTTAGGGAAAATTTCCCGAGAATATCATTCGATCCATTATGGAATATATTTTCATATAATATCGATTTGGTATTATAAATGTTGGTATTGTTCCTATAAATTGGTCAAATTTTTGGACGTTTGACTTAAGACAAACCGTAAAAAGGACCAGAGGGACTACAAATAACTTGTTAGCGGCGTCGGTGATGAGAAATGAACCACAAATTCTAAATTAAGTCGTGCATGCTTATCGTAAATTTTCATAAAAAAATAGTATCGTAAATATGTTGTCACTTTGATAAATTATATTTTAATTGAGCTTTCTCTAGAAAAAGAAAAATTTCAACCACTTTGTAAATATAGTAATTTCTAATAGCCAGATGACTATTTTCCAGTTCACCCCCGGTCGATTTTTTTCTCACCAAAAATCATCTTCCGCTTTTTAAGATTCGGCATATCGATTGTTAGGGTCGGAGACTTTATATAAAGAGCTATGAATGTGGTATCTTGCATAAAGTTCGATGTTCTAAAAGACGGAATCTAAGTAGATAGGCATAAATTGACACTCCATTGTGAAACGTGTAGTCGTGTATTACAGTCACGTTACTAGTGTGAAGATTGTTGGCTACCAAACTCCATGAAACTCTTTATTTTAATCTTCATTTATAAGTTCCAAAAAATCAAAAATCAAAACTAGCATGTATTTGTTAAATTTCACTATAGTACTACTAGATTTATGGAAAATATTTTCAAGCAACGTTGTATCGTTTAGGTTGATGGCTTTGTTAATTCATAGCCGGACTCTGTTCGAACCTTCCGTCTAAATAACGATATCCACAACCATATAACACTTTTTTTGGTGCAACACGATGATAAAACTATCTTCAATGACATTTTGCTCATCCATATTGTATCCTCACATCTAACACATGTGTTTTTTTTCGAAAATTCTAACATTTGTATTGTATTTAAAAATCGATCAAAGAGTTCACATGAGCTCGGGGCCAAAAGAAATTACAGGGCATTATTAAATCTTTCATTCAATAATTTATATGTTGTATTCTAAACCAAGTTTGGTTTAGACAAAAGAAGATAGATATGTACTAGAATTTACCCTGTGGATTTTGTCACCCTGATGAGACGTTATATATGGTCGATCAGTAATTAATCCAAGTGGATTCTAACTTGTACCCGCCACCATTGTGTTGCAAACATATTTGACAATTGGTTACGTAGAATAGATCTTTTAGCGTGAAAGCATTTGCCATTATTTGGTCGCTGCTTCGACTATGTAGAAATGATCTGATTTTTAATGCTAAGAATTCTACTCCTTTGCATGTCATTTATTGGTGTATATGTTTGCTCCGTTCAGCGTATGGAGAATAGATCCTATTTATGGAGGTCCGTACATGTTTGGAGCACACACTGAGGACGTTTTTATCCCACATGGGTGGCAATGGTCTACGTATCGGTCCAACGAGTTACTTATACACTTGTACTACGCCTTTATTTTGTTTTCCGCTTGTGTGGATTCTAACTGTGCAAAGGCCGGATGTAATCTCTTACGATTTATATTTTTAGATAAAAAGGGCCCCGCCCCGGTTCCATTTCATAGAAAGAAACCATCATGTCTTACAACAGCAATACAGCACTCGGGAACGATTAAGCATCGCCCCAGAAACTAGAAAGGAAAATACATCGAGATGAATCTCCAAAGCTAGTGCTCAGAGAACATCAGGCAATCGAGGGATGGCATTGTATCAGGCAATCGAGATGAATCTCCAAAGGAAAATACATCGAGATGAATCTCCAAAGCTAGTGCTCTTACGATTTATATCATCGTGATGTTAACTTATGAGTTTAATAAACCACTCTTTGTCGGAAAAATGTAGTAGAGAATTTAAGAGTCATTGTACCTAATGTCACCATATATATGAGATTATACCTAATGGCACCGTACGAGATTATGATAATCAACCGTCACGCCAAAATACACTCTAACTAATTTTGTTGGGCAGTTATTTATGTTCATACAGTTTTTCGTTTGACATATCTTACCGCCCATGTCGCACTGCCAATTGCTAATATTTTTATTTCGGTAGGGCCTTATTGGTAAAAGTTATGATGTTGGTCTCTGATGTAACCTTATTTGCTGCTGAATAAAGAGGTTTAGAGTTTTTTTTTAAGTTGCATGAGCCAATCAAATAAAAAGCGGGTTACAGGTGAATTCGGCGTATAGTACGAAATTTAGGCCGTAATCAACAAACTAATTCCATCACAATTATGAAACACCTGCCCGTACATGCAATGACCCCGAGAAATCCTTAGAGTGAGCATATAAAAGGCTGGTCAAGCTTTCCGGAAGATAAGAATCTACTTTAGCGGACAATTTCTTTCCGGAAAGGCCGAGACATGGATTCTTAGATTTGGAGCCATTGACCAAATGCCCGGATATCAGGGAAACGCAATGAAGTAGAGCTAAGGACGCTTTGCACCGTCATACTCTCTTCTAGCCTGAACTGAATTTTGAATTCTTGTTCAATCTCGGATATCAGAGAATCCGGGCGTCAGGATTCAGTGGAACGCTGGAAACGCGACCACTTCTTTCCCGCCCGAAAGCACACCGCAGGATGAGAGTGGAATCCCACAAAGGCGAGCGTGATTGGCCAGACGACGACGACGGAACGCATGGAATGAAAGCGAAACGAAAGGCAAGCAGAGCACTGAGCACCATATCGTCTCACCGCCGGCAAGGATATCCATTTCCGTGGCCCGTTTTACAGAGAAAAAGGCAGGAGACCGGGAGGAGATGTCAACAAGATGGGAGATTTGCCGGGAGGCTAAGTAACATTCCGGCGACGTAATGGCCTCCTGATACCTTGTATAGGAAGCAAAACTGGATGGCGGAGAATCTGGGCTTTTATTAGGATGACTCCAACGGGCCGACGCAAACGGACACCAAATTATGTCCGTTTGCGTCGGGTCCGGGCGAGCGGACAGGGGGCGGACAGGAATTTGCGTCGAGTGCCTCCAGCGGTGGCCGACGCATTCTTTTTCCTTTTCTTTTGAACACAAAAGAGATAGCAAGTTTGGAGAGAAGAAAGCAGGCTGCATCATCGGCATGAGGCGTTGACCGGTCGGAGCGGCAGGGGGCGCTCGATGTCGCGGCGGCAGGGCCGGTTCCATCACGCCGGCAGCGACAGCGACGACGGCAGCGGGCCGTCGGCCTCGGCGGCGGTGGTCGACCACGCGGAGTGCACAACGCAGTCGTGCCGGTCCTGTGTGGCGGTGTCGCTGGCGGACTGCATCGCGCTGGGCTGCTGCCCCTGCGCGGTGGTCAGCCTGCTGGGGCTGGCGCTCGTCAAGGCCCCGCTCGCCGTGGGCCGCCGCTGCCTGCGCCGGCTTCTCCGGCGGCAAGGGAGGCTGCGGCACAAGAAGCGCGTCCGCGACGACATGGACCTGGCCACGGCGGGCGCCGCCAAGTGCGCGGCGGCACCTGATGGCGGCGAGGCGATATCGAATGCCGAGGACGACGTGGCGGCGGCGGCCGCGAGCGAGGCGGAAAGGGTGTGGCTGGAGATGTACCAGGTGGGGCACTGGGGATTCGGCCGCCTGTCATTCTCCGTGAACCCGCCCCCGAAGGCCGGCTACGTGCCCACCGCCGAGGTGCGAGGCCTAGGCCGCCGTGGTCGTCGCCAAGGCCGACGCCGTCCTCGGCCTCCGGGGTCTCTCCATGGTCGCCGCCGATGGGCAGAGTTGGAGAAGAGCTCGTGCGGCTCGCCGCCGTCGCCGTCTCTTTGCACTCGGATGTGGTGGGGATTTGTGTGGGAGAGAGAGTAGTGGGGTAGGTGGGAGGAAGAGAGAGGATATTTGTTTGGCTGGCATGTGGGGCAGCGTGCGGACAGGGGAGGCCGTGCGCGGATGCTGCGGACGCGTTTCTCGCTCCGTTTCTGTCCATCCCCGACGCAAACTGGACCCAAATTTAGGCCAGAAATGCGTTGACCCGGACGAAAAAGGACACAAAACGGACCAGCGGACTGAATGCGTCGCATGGTTGGGGACTGATTTTTGACATCCGGACATAAACGGACTCGATGCGTCGGCCCGTTGGAGTCATCCTTAGGCGAAACTCCGCGTCGGGATGGAAAAAGGTGGATGGAGTCAAAGGGAATAGGGAAGAAAACGATATGTGCTTTGGGTGTGCACGAGGAGGCGGCTCCCTTTTCTTGTCTCCGAAGAACCGAGATGATGTTATCTCCTTTTTGGACTGGTTGCCAGCTTTGGTTGTTATTAGGTTTACCGTTTTCTCCTCTTAATTATGTATATGATCTTTGAAAAATAATTCTACAAGACCTGGTCTACAAATTCACCCTCGTGGACCAACTCTAGCAATTGACACGGGGATGAATTTGTAGACCAGGTCTCATAGAATTATTTTCCATGATCTTCTGCCGTCAGATCGTATTGCAGTTTGCAAACATACTTCTAAGATGTTTGAAGTGTATTTTAATGGATTGGAAGAGATATTTCGGATCTGAAAAATCCCAATAGTTTGTTTACTAAACCTGTTTTGGAAGGGATAATCTCAGGATATTCACACGAACCATCTCATATGTGTGTAGATTAAAAACTCTACACCGCACTAATATATTAGAGGAAAATAATATTTGTAGGATTGGATCAAAGGAAAGATTTCGCCGATATCTTCCCATCACCAATTTTCTTGAGGATGAAAATACACATTGATCCAGTAAACAAGGCCTTAAGAAGATCGTGAAACAATATTGGTCCACTTAGAGCATGTACAATGCAACGTGCTTATACAGGTGTTTTTGGAAAATAAATCGGTTTTTGACCAAGCATTAGTGCTTATATACTAGATAAATGCTTAACTAGGCACATCTCTTAGAAATAAGCATTGCTGCTTATGAAAAATCTTGGTTTATTTTTGTAAGCACCTAGCTAAGCACTCGCATTGTACATAGCCTTATAAGTAAATGCGATGAAGACATACCAAAACCCACAAACGGTTTGTCAGCCATGACATGAATGCGAATTTTTGGAGGATCAAAACCACATCATCTTAAAACCACGGTACTAAACTTTTAGACGTAAAATACCAGGGTATAAAAATTGTAATATTTAATATAGTCTTTTTTATTAAATTATATGTCAGCTAGATATCTTCTTTAAAAAATCGAACAAATTTGCATAAGGATGTGCACAATGTTCTTGATATTAACATGTTACACATTATCGAAAAATAAGGATGTGTACTGTGTACAATTCGGTTTAGCTTGCATGCTTGTTTAAATTATTGTTGAGTGTACTTTCTTACGGCTAACATATATATCATATTAGAAGGACCTGGCGCACTTTGCCACGCCGGTTCCCCTGTTTGGCATATTTTCCCTAGTCCGTGCACAATGGGCTATTGCTTAGCCGATCTTTTGCTGCTTTGTTTTTTTCTATTCGGTGCTAGTGGGCTTGGTGTGGATTTTTCGGATGGTCGTTTTACTTTTTTCTTTTACTAAAAGTGTGTTTGATCGGAAAACAAGTATAATGCAATCTAAGGAATTGAATGGTTCCATCTAGGTGTTTGATAGAAAAAGTATAAAATGAAATTGAGATGTCATAGTTTGGTTGGACCCATGTTTTGGAAGAAAATGGTTAAAATCACATCTTGTGTAGGAAGGATGAGATTACCCCTACCGTGAGCATGGTACTTTGAATGCCATAATGTAATCAAATTTTCAGCAGCACTTTGCATTTCCATCACAAACAAGTAATCAACGGTAGCCCAACTCCCTGACCGGGCAAATAAGCTAGCTGGCTGGAATTGGAGAGCAATTTTCAAATTGGAGGGGGGGGGGGGGGGGGGGGGGGGCAAATAGGTCAATTAACAACTTTTTATAGGTTAACTCCTCATGATCGTGGTCGGTGCCCCCCACCCTTGACATACACTAAGCTCCGCCGGTGCAAGTAGTAATACACTCACTAAAAGTGACAAATCTGCAACATCAAACATACTCAATTTTAGATACCAATTCATAATATTCCAAAATGTCCATCCAATACCAATCGATACAGGCAACGATCTGAATTATTAAGATGTTGGAATATCTAAAAATCCACAATCAGTTATCCCCATATTTTTGCAAGATACTCTTGCAAGATTGCCGATGTCGCACGCCTTCCAGCAGTAAATCCCACCACCACAACCCACCATCGCCATGTAAACTAAAGCAATTAGAGCTCTCAGATAAGATGGGGCTTAGATCTTTGAGGGGATTGATCATAGAAAATGATTACAATCGATATGCCCAAACCTATTAGGTGTTCCACATCCACACAAAAAATAGAAATATATCCAAGCATGTCTCCCTCCCGGAAACCTTAGCTAGCACCAAAACTAATACCGCATAATGCCGGATCATAGCCTGACAATGACACATACCCACTGGCTCCTCGATACAATCGACCACGATGGCAAGATAGGGTCGAACGTATCTATAATTTTTTATGTTCCATGCTTGTTTTATAACAATGTCACATATGTTTATTATGTTTTATATCATTTTGGCACATTTTATTGGACTAACCTATTAATCCAGTGCCCAGTGACAGTTTCTGTTTATTATGTCTGTGCATTGCAGAAAAGGTCCAAAACCCAAAGTGCTCAGAAAAATCCAAAAAAAATACAGAAATTCTTTTTCGCCAGAAGACCCCGGGAGCCAGAAGGACAAGTTCGGGGGAGGGCCACAGCCTCCAGATGCCCCCAGGCGCGGTCTAAGGTCAACCGTGCCTGGGTCCCACCTGGACACCTTGTCCACCGTCTTACATCGGCTCTTCGCCCATAAATACCTCCCTGGCCTAAAACTCACGAACACCAAAGGATTTCTCCAGAAACACATCCGAGCTCCGCCACCACCAAAAATCCTAATTCGGGGTCAGAAGTTCATGTTCCCGACACCCTGACGGGACAGGGATTGACCCTCGAAGCCATTTCCTTCGACCGTGTCGCCTCCATGATGGTTTGTGAGTAGTTCCCCCATGGACTACGGGTTCTTAGCAGTGGCTAGTTGGTACTCTCTCCCATGTTATTCAATACAATAGTCTCATGAGCTGCCTTACATGATTGAGATTCATCTGATGTAATCGGTGTTGTGTTTGTTGGGATCCGATGAATTGTGGAATTATGATCAAGTTTGTTCATCACTATATATATATGTATTATTTAAGATCTTGCATGCTCTCCGATCCATGTGATTGTCCTGATCAAGTAATTGCTTGTGTATCTCCAAGAGGGAGTATTTATGCTAGATAGTGGGTTCATGCCTCTTTTTGTCTGAGCTCGAGTTGACAGAAATGATTAAGACTAAATATGTATTGTTGCTGCAAGGCGTAAAATAGCGGTGTCTACTTCCTTGTGTTGTTTTCATTGCTTATATTATGCACCATGCTTATTGCAATTATTTGTTGCTTGCAACTTAATACTTTCAGGTGACAGGCTGGATATCGATCCCGGGGTAGATTATTAGTCATAGATATAGTTGGATAACGGTATATGTATTTTGACGTAATGCCCAATTAAATACTACAGTGAACTAGCTTGGCATGATAGCATTGTTATGCGCTCACAATTTTTTTAATTGCCCAATTATAATTTGTTTACCCAACACATGTTCTTTTTATTGGAGAGTTACCTCTAGTGAAACTAGCTAGGAACCCCGGTCCATATTTAACATCAAATATTTTCTGGCGCCATTGCTTCTGTGTTACTTTTGCTGCTGCTACTTTACTGTTGCTATTGCTCTCATATTACTGTTGCTTTCACATCACTTTTGTTACTAGTGCTTTCCTAGGTGTGGTGGAATTGACAACTCCGCTGCTAAGACTTATAAGTATTCTTTGGCTCCCCTTGTGTCAAATCAATAAATTTAGGTTTTACTTCCCTCAAAGATACTGTTGCGATCCCCTACACTTTTGGGTCATCAACCATGACTTTTCACATTTGCCTTATGGCTAAGACTTCAAAGGTACCTCCTACTTTGAAACCGAATATCTCTTGTGATGATGATGATAATGAAAAACATGATGATAATGATGCTTCCTTAATTGCAAAGGGTGAGATGATTCATCATGCTCTTCATAATTCTAAAAATGCTTGTGTTAACTTTTTAGAAATCATGAGTAGATTTGAGCGCAAGCAAATCATTGGAATTTGCAACTCGTTCGATGACTGTTATAGTCGTGAGCATGATTACCCGAGGAGACTTCAAGTAATGTTTTATCATCTCACCCTTCCCAATGCTATAAAGTAAGAATAAAAAACATCAAGGGACATGATCATCAATGTTCTATAAAATAGGCATAAATGAACCTCTTTTTTAATTTGCACATGAAGTAAGTATATATAATTTTTGATGGACCTTTGTGGGTCATCATAAAAACAAAGCAAATACGATCATTGAAGTTCAATACAATAATCATAAATAAATCTCCCTTGTTAATTTTGCACATGACGTAAATAGCCTTATTTTTTGTGGATCTTTGTGGGTTGTCACTTCTTATGATCCCCTTTATCTATGAATTTTACTAAACCACTTTCCATAACCGGTCTAGGTTCCACTTTTCAAATGGATTTAAATATTTATGATTTAATTTAGACTTTTTCATAGTTTGTGGTTCATTTTGGACGGAGCACAATTGTTCAAGGTGGCCTTTTCTTTACATCATATGATCTATTTTCCCAAAACTACATTATAAAGTTCAAAATATTTATTCTGAATGTTTCAAAAATACATATGAAATTCCGGACAGGAAAATAGATAGAGATCAATATTGATGAAATACAGATATATACTAAAGTCATTTCATCGGGTTGAACATTTGAGATAATTGGTTAGTGCATCAATTTTATATGGTAAAGTTTAATACCCTACTCAACTCACGTAGTATTAAATAAGTAGATTCTACGGCCTACACTGAACCCATGCTAAAGGCTAAAATAGCCTGAACGTGGGGTGTTGAAATATAAATATATAGCCTAACCCCTTTCCATCAATTTATATTTTTGAGATAATCGACTAGTTCATTAATTCGCTGCCCATCGTTATTAGATTATTATCTGCTAGAAGTAGATTATGGCAGATTAGTCAAACATGGCTGCTAGAGAAATCAGCCGGTTCCTATTGTCCTATGTAAAAACTAGGTTATCCTACGATTCTGACCAAGCTTAATCTAAAGAGTATAATCATGGGGGGTAGGAGGCTCACCAGAGCTCAGCAAATGCTGGCCGTAGATAAGGAATTACGGTCGATCTCAGCCGTCCGATCCCGTGGTTTTTTTTACTGTGCCACCTGTCATTGACTTCGTGGCTGGAAATTTCGGTGCACGCTGACTTCCTCGCACCGACTGGCCACCGCGAGCCGTCCGATCAGGGAGCCAAATCCCGCGTCGATCTGGACCGTCCATTTTCCATGGGCAAAATAGTCATTTTATGTCTAGGTATATAAGTTGCGCCCCGCGCGTTGAAAACCATAGCCGCCTCGACCCAATCCCGTCTCTGTCTCTCCTCGCCCTATCCCTCACGCTCTCCTCCTCCTCTAATCCTCTTCTCCCATAGCCGTCGCCACCACCACCGTCCTTCTCCTCCACCATGTCCTCCCCCGCGCACCAGGTCGAGGAAGGAGACGAGGAGCCTGCGGTCCTTCTCCTCCACCACGTCCTCCCCCACGCAGCAGGTCCTCCCCCACGCAGCAGGTCCTCCTCCACCTCCGCTCTCTCTGGTCTCACCTCCTCCACTACAACATACTAGGCACGTAGAGACGCTAAATTTAGGGCTAGAGACGTGATATTTCATCGCTAGAGGACTGTACAGCCGCTTCCGTAAAGCGTCGTTAAAACGTCTCCTTATCCACCGTCTCAAATGATATAAAGACGCTTGCTAAGCGTGTCTACATATGTAAAGACGCTTCAACGAGACGCTTGAAAGCATGTCTATACACGTAAAGACGATTTGATAGCTACGCGTTTGTAACGTCTCTACTAATATAGACACGCCATATTTGCGTCGCAACAAAGGTTAGAGATGTTTTTTTTGTGTACACATTCTAGTATTATATGCATGAGTTCAAATGTATTCCATATACAGGACGTATATCATCCCTATATGCATTAGGGGAAACATATTTTTTATACTATAAATTTAGGTTCATGCACCGTACAAGGCTGGACCATTATAAGAAGCGAACACTGAAAATTGTAGAGCTGACTGAAATAATTGCAGTAATAGCTAATTAAACTGGAACTAAATTAAATATTATATTGATAATTTGAAGATACACAGGGAAGGATCGTAAACAAAAAATCATAAAATATCCTATATAGCATCCATTATCTTTCTAAACTGATAGTAAAGCCCTCCATAGTTTGTCGAGGCAAAAAACTAAAGCTTCATCCCCTCCATCTTCATTCATTGTAATGTCGTTTTAGCTCCACACTTAACCTGAAAAAAGGAAGTCACATCGAACGTCAGAAATTTCCTGGAATAATCAAGTAGAGGGACAGATGACAAGTTCATTTGATAAAATATAAAATGGATCTAAGATTATCCGGCATGACAAAGATCTACTATCCCTAGCTACAACATGCATCCTTTTGCCTATGTACTGTCACAAAACATAATACACATTTAAATGTTGAATCAAAGCACAGCCATATCAAATACTATATTTACTTGTGTTGGAGGCATATGTAAGAAACCTACAACCCCACAGAGAATACCGACACAGGCTGCCTAGGATGCCCAGCTAGATGCAACAGCCCTAAACTGAATGGTCACATTTCCCTAGTCTTCCACTTAAGAAGAAAAATCAAAAGAATGTAACATACCAGGTTGTTATTTGTCTGGTTGGAGCCCGATATAATCTCCTTTTTGACCTACAAAGCACAAAGTTTATAAAAAAAAAGCAAGCATCAAAACTGACAAGGGGATGAAATGCTTGTATATATGAAAATGTACTTATGATGAACTCAGGCCACGCGATAACATGACCAAAAGCGTCTTTGACAGTTTCAATATATTTATATGGTCTAGGCAATTTTTCATCTGAAATCTCTGTAAGACATTTAATGGCAACTCCATAATATTGATCTCCATACATGTTTCCTCCAACCACATATGCTTTGTCTTAACTCATCAAAGTTCCAATCCCTATAACTTTATTTTTCTTTCTTGGTTTGCCGAAAACAAATAGACTTCAGAATCCGATAATATTACATGCATGTAGTAAACAATATTACCGCTAAGAATGGAGCCCTACCTTTCATTTGGAACTCCATTTTGATCTATCCCCACAATAATCTTTCCTCCTTTTTAATTCACAACAAATATTTACTTCGAAAAACCCGCACTGTCGGTCGCATGTCCCTGTTGGGCCCTTTTTTTGCGTTGTGGCCCTGTTGGGCCATGCATGTAGGAATATCACAATGATGCATATAATGGTAGAAAATGACAATCATATGTAACATGGAAAAAATATAGCAAAACTTACAAATTATCTTAATTGGGCTAGTACATTCATGAGGCATCACTGGTAATATATTATCGATCTCTGGAGTACCTTTTAACCATCTTCGCTGAGCTCTACATTTTCTGTATCGTGTTCACAAAAATTGATCGTTCACAGTCGTCGAGGTATACTCGGCATAATATCTGTCATAAGGAATGCAAAATGAGTCATCCTTTCTACAGTGCAAAAACTTAGTTAACAAGTTTGTGGTTATGAGACTGCAGAGATAGGAACACTTTAGTTTGGTTATGTTAAGCATTACATGTCACATGCCAAAATCTTCATTAAAAATCTAACAAAGGACATATATGATCACTGATGGATGGCTGGATGGCATCGCCCTCATCAATGACATGAGAAACAGTAATGCTAGTTCATAGAATGCATCATAAAAAAGGATAGGGCAAGCACTGGTGGATGATGACAGTGATTAAGAATTTTTTAAGACACGATCATACTGGGATTGCGGAGGATTTATTTAAAAAACTAGACAACCTAAGTGCAGAACGGTGAAAGAGACTTAAAAAATTGCCTGGTTAACATGCACATGACAGAATTACAAATGATCATATGCGGTGCTAGTGGCTAGCTTCTCATGCATTCTTGTACAACTAGTAGGTGTTACGCGTCGCCTCTAATCAATTTCTTTGAATTTCCCATAGAAAAGAAAAGCAGCAGATTCTGAACAAAGCAGTGGCACCAGTAATTATGCAGGGCTACTGTAGAATATGGATTCAAGATTCAACAATACACCACGCAGAAATTTCATACGGCTGGCAGATATCCCAATGATGCAGGCTTCAAAACACTTGCCACTTACATTTCAGAGTATATACAGAGTCGGAGAGGTAACTGAAACGACGGATCGGCGACGAGCAGGAGGCTGCCAGCCCTGTGCACGAGATGGATCCACGGGACCCCCTGCACAGCTGCACCTAGTACCCCACCCATCGCACACGCGCACACTCACCACATCACCCGCACGCCGCAGAACCCCTACCTCATCGCCGTTGTCCGCGAAGGCACCGGTGGCGCCGCCTTCACCGGCCGGCCATAGATTGACTTAATAGTAGAAAATATAATCTAAACGAGACGGATCCAAGGGAGCACAAACCTGGGTGGAGGCACACGGCAGCGGATCCGATCTTTGA
Organism: Poa pratensis; assembly: GCA_947311845.1. Taxonomy (NCBI): domain Eukaryota; kingdom Viridiplantae; phylum Streptophyta; class Magnoliopsida; order Poales; family Poaceae; genus Poa; species Poa pratensis. The sequence continues at coordinate 31,956,435 of CAMZMU010000059.1, read as the reverse complement.
TGATCAGCTCATGTGGCGGCTGGAGAGATGCAGTGCCAGGGTTCCCTTCGTCTTAGATGGGGACGAGAAGAAATCATGAGCTCTGCGATAATATATATTACCGGTGTTTTTCTAGAAAAATAAACGGGAATATTTTCTTAAGCGGTAACACTACCAAAGTTAGCGCCAAACCAAAAATAATTTGCAAAAAAAGCTTTTTTCTCCGTTGGGTATGTATTTCACGGGCGTATCAAGATTTGTACCGACTTTTGACCCCATAATTTTTTAAATTTTTTCAGTCCAAAATGATAAGAGTATAGACGCATTCCAAAACGTCGTAAGATTCGTCTCTACGTACTCATAAATTATAAATTTCATTTATTTGACCAGCTAATAGATATTATTTGCGAGACGTTATGTGGAACGTCTAAAGAAACGTCCTTATGTTGAGATGCTCTATCACCCTAGAGACAAAAACAAAAGCGAACCATATATAGCGTCCCTACGTGATGATTTTGTTGTAGTGCTCTCACGTTTTCTCTTTCAGGTGCAGTCGGTGACGTTGCGGAGGATGCACTCGCGGGGAGCTCGACCTCCATTGGCGCCTCTGGAGCGATGGCGCCGCAGGGATCCAGCGCTGGTTGAGGTAGGATGCGTAGATCCTCTTCTTTTACTCCACTTTTTCCTCAGTTTGTGCTGGTACCTGTTCTTAGATTGGATCTGGCTGATTGAGGTTGATCGTGGTATGTTTTATTTGCAGTTGCCACCGTGACTTGCTCTCAGGTTGGATTTGGTGCTCCATACGAAGTGCTGGTTTGAGGTGCGTGGAAGAAATCATTTTGTTTTCCTGTCAGTTGATTGTGCATACACTTAGATGCAGTTTCTAAGTTCGTGAGGCTGTCCAGTTTGTTTTTGGTAGTGGTGCTTCCTATCCATGTGTAGAGGTAGATATGGCTACCAGGTTCTTTAGGTTGGCATCTACCTTAACATAAGTATGCAGCTATATATCTATAATAATCTGAACAGTTAAATCTTTTCTATGGCCTAGGTGTTGATGTGGTTAATTAGGTACCTCAGAATGGATGCGGGCATGCATGTATCTTGCGAAAGGAATCCATAGTCTGATAGGTTGATAGGTTAGGACAAAAGGGTTAATTAGCTGCCTCTGGATGGATACTGACATACATGCATCTTGCAAAAAGAATCCATGGCCTGATAGGCTGATATGTTAGGACAAGACTGTCTTATGAAACAGAAAATTCTTGATCGATGTTCTCTTTTATTTTTGGTAAGGTTCTTGTTGTCCATGTGTAGACCTAGAGTCGGTTGTCAGGTTCTTTAGCTTGTGCAATTTTTTTAACTATGGTGCATGTTGTCGGTTGCTTACCGATAGCCAGTAGTCATCAACATTGATCAGATTGCTAGGTCTCATGTAATTACTGTATTGCTTGCTAATTAAAACATTTGTATATAGCTGCTTAGAACAATTTTATTCTTTTTTGTCATTGGTGCAGTCTTTGGCTATCTCTGTGGCAGGTGTGCTTTTTTCTTACACGGCTTACATGCTTTTTCTCCTTATGTAGGTTCCACATTTTCACTTGATTTCCTGTTGTCCGTATGTTCTGCGTGAAAATAGCCATTGGGCGGCAGGTGAGAAAACAACTAGGGAAAACTATGGAATTTTGCAAGTTTGGTTCTTCTAGGTGTGTCCTATCTGGTCTGCAGCTTCTGTATTATTAGGTAATCTCTTAATGCCAATCATACCTATTTCCGATTTGCAGGCTACGTTGTTCTTAGGTGTGTGTACGATCTAGCATGCAGCTATATTGTTAGATTCTTTTGATAGATTGATGTGGAAGCATTGTTCTTCTTAGACTAAAATTGAAACTGTGCATTCTAGGTCATCTGGGTATTTGATATATTCTTTGCTGGTGATTGGTATAGTTTTTGGCTGGATGTGTTTCAGGGGTGTTTTATCTTGCACGGTTTATAAGCCTTTTCCCCTTTTCTTGCTGATTGAGCTTGGTCGTGGCCTTCTTTTCTCTGCAGTTGCCGCTGAGACTTGCTCTTAGGTTGGATCTGGTGCTCAATTGGAAGCGTTGGTTTGAGGTGCGTGCAAGAAATCTTTTTTGGTTTTGCTATCAGTTCACTATGCATCGAGATGGATGCAGTTTCTAAATTCTTTGGGCTGTCGAATTAGAAATCTTTTTGTTTTCCTATCGGTTGGCTATGCATAGAGGTAGATGTAGGTTTGAGGTTCTTTAGGTTGTCCAATTTATTTATGGCAGAGATGCTTGCTGTCCTCTATCTCAACCCTAGCATGGTAGCTTAATTCCTTTGGCTTTCTCTATAACAACATAATGAGTGGCCTAGCATTGTAGCTTTCCCTTTTCATTATATGATGATTACAGATTGAAAATAATTCTCTAGCATAGGTTATATAGTTATGTCGACCTTACTCATATAATCCGTCTTATGAAAAGGATGAAGTTCCATGCTTTCTGGTAGCAGAGATGTTCATACAATAGTAATACAGATGATGTACCATGCTTCCTGCACTAATATGTTACTTTGGTGTTGCTTGCTGATGTGTGTCCAGTTTCTCATGTTTACCTAAACGGTTGCCTTGCCTTGACTTCATTGCTAAATTCTGAACCATGACGTTGTCCAGTTTCAAGTTACTTGTGTGCTCTATTACCTGTTTCCAAAAAATGCAGAGTTGGTGAACTCATTATTATGTACTCCCTCCGTGTCAAAATATAAGTCAGCACTAGTCACTTACCACACACATGTATGTAGACATGTTTTAGTGCAAGATTCACTAGTCACTTGCATGAATCTTGCACTAAAACATGTCTACATACATATGTGTGGTAAGTGACTAGTGCAACTTATATTTTGATACGGAGGGAGTATTCAGTTTGGTTACTAAAAATTCAAAATTTGTTCTCATATTTTGGCTCTGCTTTAAATGTTCAGATTTTTTGTTATGCTTAACTGGCCAGAAAAAAGATCAGCTCTTTCTTTTAGGAATACATATAAAAACCGTGTTTATGGAGGGAGAAGAAATACAAAATAATAGACTGTTATGTTTAATATATGGGCTCCGTAGTATAGTATACCTTATCCCATTAGAAATTTTGGTATTTTAAAAGTACCTACATGTTCGAAATTACCTACATGTTCAGATATTTTGATCATCTCTTTCTTTTACAGAATACGTATAAAAACCGTGTTCATGGAGGGAGGAGAATTTACAAAATAATAGACTGCTATTGTTAATCTATGGGCTTTGTATTATAGTATATCTTATCCCAACCAGAATCAAATAATCATTATCATTGCCAAAACAAATCAGTTGATTTGATTGTGCATTTCAGTAAATACCAAAATCTAGATTTGTTCTTTTTTGAAGTTTGGTTTCCATGTTCTCATTTTACCTAAACGGTTGCCTTTACTGCATTGTTAAATTCTGAACCAGGATAAGGTGACCGTTTTTCTCGCATTGTATTGAGAACAGTTGTACCACATGACATTATGTAACATTTCTTATTAAGCAATAAGTTCATACAAATTTTGGTTTAATTATGTTCTATACCAATGATTTGTGCGAGTTGAAAATGTAACATTGATAGTTCATTTTTCTTTGGTGTGAGTTCGCTGTTTCTGAAGATTAATTTTGTTGGTGTAGTTTAACTTTTAGTAATAGCCGTAATGTCACATCAGTCTATGTTACACCGTTTCATTTGTTAGTAATTACTAGAGCGAGCATGACTTACACTACTCGATTTCTTATAAGCAATACTTGGGTTTTAAACGATTAATACTATTTGTTCATGCCTCCTTTGAGTTTGTTCTTTGCATATCTCAACTATATCATTCCAGCCTTCAGATTACACGATTAGTTATCCGTTGTTGGGATTATTACATTTCGAAATGAAGCTAATGAATGTATGTTTAAGACCATTTCACTTCAATCACAGTATCTTGCATTTCCTTCTCTTTCATCTTACAATGTCTTATGCTTAGCTATTCCTCTTGCCAGGAAAGGGTATCACACACTCCTGGTTGCTTATTGTTGTAGGTTGTCCGCAACATGGTTCGACAGGGTTGTGTGGATGATAGTGTTGTCGGTAAGCAAACTATCTTGCCCTCAAACCATACTAGCGGTTGTCGTTATTTCATGGAGAACTTCCAGGATGGTCTTGGCATTTGTCGGGTCCATGGCGCTCTTGATCTGGTCTCTACTTTTACGTGTAATGCAAAGTGGGTGGAGATTACTAAGGCACTCTTGCTAGAACATGGCCAGCAACCATGTGATAAGGTTGATATCATTGTTATGTTGTATGGGCTCAAACTTTCCGAGTATATGGATGATATTAGAGCTGGTTGTATCTCTGGTCCCGTAAAGGCTGGTACTATTTCTTTTCCTACAATGTATTTCACCATATGTTCATGTTTTTTGTGATCCCTTATATGTTATTTGCATTTACATGCTCAATATTGTTTCGTGTAGTGTATATTGTCAAGTTCCAGAAGTGAGGCCTGTCGCATTCTCATATCCTTATTTGGCAGGATGTAGACATGAATCATCAGGTTAGTGCAGCATTGATCGATTCTTCTGTTTCTGCTGAAATGCCAAACCCTATTGCAGATCCGTTAGGCTAGGCTTTCATTTCAGAATTTATGATGCATGGACCCTTTGGTGAACTAAATGAAAAGTGTCTTTGCATGAAAGATTGTGAATGTTCCTGCCTGAAATAGTTATTAATGAGATTGGATTCGCCCTCTATAGACGTCGTGAGCGCCCTGTGTATTTAGAATTATTTCCATGTGTGTATTTAGAATTATTGCCCTTGTGTTTTTCGGCACTGCTCTGTATACATTTTATTTGTCTATTTCCTGAAGTTCTGCTTGTGTGTTACGATATTTGTTGCTCGCATGGGTAACTTAGATTAGTGAGCTTTTAACTTCATGCATGTAATTCTTCAGCCTCATGCTTGCTTTTCTTTAGATTTCACTGGGTATTTCTTCTCTAAGTATTTACTAGAAAAGTAGAATAGATTCGAGAAACGCGTTTTGGCTCCCGGGAGCACATGTTCCTGGTATGTCCAAAAAAAAATCAAAAATTGAAAACTTATCAAAAAAATCCGAAAAAAATCATGCACGTACTTGACGATGTCACGCATGACCGTGTCAAATTTCGAACCAAGACGACATCGTATGCGCCCTGTGCAAAAATGACAAATTTTTGACAGAAAATGAGATCCAAAATTTTGAATTTTCTGTCAGAATTTTGTCATTTTTGCACAGGGCGCATACGATATCGTTTCGGTTCGAAATTTGACACGGTCCTGCGTGACATCGTCAGGTACGTGCATGATTTTTTTTGGATTTTTTTGATAAGTTTTCAATTTTTGAATTTTTTTTTGACATACCGGGAGCATGTGCTCCCGGGAGCCAAATTGAATTCGTGAATAGATTCTTCATTCTTAAGATCCCAGTCATGTGCTACCCAGTTCTTATCACCAGGTGAAATGGTACCTATAACACTACTTTATTTAGCTTATACTTACCAAACTTAATTTTGTTTAATTTATACTTTAAGATATTAACCATCTCCTTAATAATCTGTATAAAATGTGAAAACCACGGGCAAGAAAATAAAAGAACTAACAAGTGTCGCCGCGCCGCGCCGTTCGAATCAGTACAGAACAAGGACTAGCTTAGATCCGCGGCACTTCCTTTTTCATTTGACGTCATGGCTAGCTAAATCCTCCTCCCTCACTCGGTTTAACGCCAAACGCGAATCAAACCTGCGTCCTCCCGCTAAAAACAAAAGAGAGCCAACTGCAGCTGGCTCACCAACACCTCCGCCAATTCGTCGAACACCCTGCCTGCCTGAGCCATGGCGGCGCTGGGTCACGCGGCGCGGCAGGCGGAGGACGCGGTGATGGCGAAGCTCCGAGCCTGCGCCACCTTCCGCGACCTCCTCCGTGTCCATGCCCGCGTCGTTCTGATGTGCCTCTCTCAGAGCAGCTATCTCGCCACCCAGATCGTCCACCTCTGCAACGCCCACGGCCGCGCCGCCCACGCCGAGCGCGTGTTCGCCCAGGTGCACGAGCCCAACCTGCACCTGCACAACGCCATGATCAAGCTCTACGCCCAGAACAACCTGCACCGCGACGCGGTCGCAGTGTACATTCGCATGCTCAGGTGCCGCCCATTTCCTTCGGTTGGATGCGCCGGCGGTGGTGACCGGTTCACGTACCCGTTCCTGCTCAAGGCCTGCGGCGGACTGATGGCGCTCAATCTGGGCAAGCAGGTGCACGCGCACGTGGTGAGGTCCGGGTGCGATGCCAACGCCATCGTGCAGAACTCCATGATCGAGATGTACACTCGCGCGGGCGATCTGTCGTTCGCGCGTAAGGTGTTCGACGGAATGCAGGACAGGGATGTGGTTTCTTGGAACACTGTTATATCGGCACATGCGAGGCTGGGTCAGATGAGGAAAGCAAGGGCACTGTTCAACTCAATGCCTGAGAAGACGATCGTCTCCTGGACTGCATTGGTGTCTGGTTACACCGCTGCCGGTGAATTCCCAAGCGCTGTAGAGGCGTTCCGGTTGATGCAAACGGAAGGTTTTGAACCTGATGATGTGAGCATTGTCGCGGTGTTGCCGGCGTGTGCCCAGCTTGGATATCTGGAGCTAGGCAGATGGATATACGCCTACTGCAACAGGCACAAAATGCTGCACAAGACATATGTAAGCAATGCACTGATGGAGATGTACGCAAAGTGCGGGTGCATCGACCAAGCACTTCAGTTGTTCGACGGAATCGCTGAGAAAGACGTCATCTCTTGGAGCACAATGATCGGAGGCCTAGCGGCACATGGGAGAGCAAAGGAGGCAGTCCGGTTGTTCGCGGAGATGGAGAGGGAGGGGAAGGTGATGCCCAACGGCATCACATTCGTTGGGATCTTGTCAGCCTGCTCCCATGCCGGGCTCCTCGACAAAGGGCTGGACTACTTCGACCGCATGAAGGTCGTGTATTGCATTGAACCCGGAGTCGAGCACTATGGCTGCGTCGTCGACCTCCTCGGCCGGTCAGGGCAAATCGGACGTGCGCTAGACCTCATAGGGGGCATGCCAGTACCTGCCGACGCGAAGATATGGGGCTCATTGCTCAGTGCATGCCGAAGCCACGGCGATGTCGACACAGCCGTGCTGGCTGCCGAGCGGCTCGTCGACCTAGAGCCGGACGATGTTGGCAACCTCGTCATGCTGGCCAACGTGTACGCTGCAGCGAGAAGGTGGGGCGATGTCGCGAGCACAAGGAAGGTGATAAAGAGCAGAAGCATGAGGAAGATTCCGGGGTGCAGCCTGATCGAGGTGGACAACGTGGTGCAGGAGTTCATTGCTGGAGTGGACCTGAAACCTGAATTTGGAGGTCTTGCTGGTGTTCTGGATATCGTGGCCTCACACCTTGCAGATGAGGATGTAGATTTGATCGATTCAGATAATTTAGTTGATGTGCAAATGTCTGAACACTGAAAGGTTAACATCGTGATGTGTTTCTGTGATTAAGAGGAAGCAAGTTAATTAAGACGAGCTGTTTTATACTTGTGATTTATGGCTTCTTTCCCAGGGAGTTCTCTGAACTCTGAAGTCCACATTTCGAGTGTTCAGAAAGCACAAGCTCTGAACCAAATCCCGCTGCCACCATCATGGACAACACCAGATGTACAAACATAACTTTTCTATGCTTTATCCTACTGATTGGCAGACATTAAAGGTTGGTGCTTTTGCTACCTTATACTGCAACTCGAACCCACCGTCAGATCAAAGTCACAAGAGATGAATTCCAAGTTATTCCCCTGAAGACCAGCTCGTGCTCAATTGTGAACCTGCCCAACCTCAGCACCATCTGTAATCCCCAGCACATCAACTTGACCTGCAGTAATCGCGTCAGCAGTACTCTGGTCATGATAAATACGTGCTTCAGCTTGCAGCACCTGTGCGCCTTGTTCCAGCATCTCCTCTGCAGCACTTTTCTTCATACCTGCCCAATATATCAAAATTATACTTGGTCTTATATTGGGCAACACTTTTGATTATGTGAAAAACACATGATAAACTAGAATACGTTAGATATATACTAGGGATTAAACAAATCACATACAAAACATGGAAAATCAACCCTCAGAACTCCTTTTACCTACTGTCCATTTGAAATATTGATCGAAACTGAATTTGAAAGATGTGACTGCAGACGCTCAACTTTATGTGTGTATCATTGTAATTGCAATACAATTTGGAACACACAGCCAAACAGAGACTTGCAAACGTAAGGACATGAATGTCCGCAGGACTTCCTAAACTACAGAACTGGTAGTGTCATGTCGCAGGACTTCCTAGATTACATGGTAATGAAACAGACTTAGATCACTGAAGTTAAAAAAAAGTACAGGATTTTTCGTAGTGCCAATTAACAATCATTTTGCCCTCTGTCATTCTTAATAATATGAATACTTGTCTTTGACATGTTCCTTGGTGGACTGAGGCTGAGGCAGGTGATCAAACTGTCCCAAAAGAACAATTTCTGAGGGGCTCACCTCTAATTGACCTCGAGAGCAGAGAGCCTGTTTTCAAACAACCTTTGAGCACAAGCTGTTCTTGCTACTCGAGTGAAAAGTCTATTGAGCAAATAATCAATCTCACCAGTTCAATTGCTCTTAAATTACACAGAAGATGGAACAAGGACTATCCAGAGCTATGACTCACGCTCTCCTAAACTGAATCTATAACAGTTATGATGGTTCATTTACAATCAACATCGTAGAATCAAAGATAAGAAACTAAGACTTTGCGGTTTACTTATATCTTTCAAAAGAAAAGCAGACAAGATAAATCCTGCTTACTGAAATATATGTTTAATCAAAGAAGGTGAACTGGATCTAAAGTTCAAATCATTCTCCATTACCTTCATAAAAAATCCCCACAATAGTTGCCGTGATCTAGTGTATTTTACTATTCCATGAGGCTTCCTAAATGTAACTCATAGCGTGCAAGATCATTTCCAATGGCAATCGGAACAAACAAATAAATGAATTACATTTATGTCTCTCAGTTTGATTAGTTCTTCCACAAGAGAAAAAATAACCACTACAGATAAGTGCAGAGAAGTTTCAACTACTACAATATAGCATTGCAAACATAAAACAAGCTCTGTGATGACTAGAGGAAGGAGATAACTAGGATGCGACAGAAAGTTTACCACTATACATACTGTCGGTGACGACAACGATGGCGGGAAGTTTGTATATCTACGTGGCATACTAATGCCAAACTTCGAATCACACACCCTCTCCACATGCAATGTCTCAACGTCCAATGAAAAATATTCAAAATCTTGTCCCTGACACTTTTCTTTTGTCATTTGCAGGACCAACTGTTTCTCTGTTAGATCAAGGATATCATACCGTATCCGAAAGGGATTGCTATTGGCTTCTCCATCTGCCACTGGTTGGAATCCTGACCATTGTTTCGCCTAATGGTATAACCGAGGTCTGATGTGAAAGTATACCCAGTGCAATCTTCTGTAAAAATCACCCCACGTCTTCCTTCCCCTGCCTCCACAATGGCAGTGCCTCGCGACCTCCATTCTCTGGGTGGGAAGTCGGTAATGGAAAACTCCATCTTCCCAATGTCAAGCTCGAGCATGTTTCCCCACCAATAGCCTGTCACCCAGTAGAAGCAACCATAAACGTATCTGTGCACGCGTAGCATACGTTTTCCTGGATTTACTTTAGACATGAGCCAGGTAGGAAATAAATCGGCCCAACACTTGGATGTAGCGACTCGCCACTGTTCGGTGCTTGAAGTTGAAGAGAAGTCGAAGACAGCAAGCTTGGTGTCAAACTCTGCCATCCACAGAACTCTAAATGTTGTCTCCTCGGCCAAAGCATCATCCTCCTCCTCGCCTCGGGGAACGAAGAAGGGCTCGCACCAACGCATGGGGGCGGGTGGGTCCTCCACCGAAGCGGCTAGGTCCTGAGGGACAGAGGGAAGCAGAAGGTATTGCCCGTACAAGGGGTCGCACACCGTGACGTCCGTGAAGACTCGGCGCTCCCTCTCATCGGGGTCGCAGTCGACCCAAGTGCGGGAGGGGGTGGGTAGGAAGGAGAAGGAGAAGTCGGCGGCGGGGGCGGACGAGTGAGGCGGAAGGGCGGGGTGGAACTCCATGTCTTCATCGAGAATGCCGAGGAAGGGCGGGGGATGGAGCTTGCGGTAGCGGCATAGGAACGAACGGTCGGTGGCGAGGCGGCGGAAGATGGGGCAGGTGGCGGAGACGCGGGCGAGGTCGGCAGGGTCGGGCAGGCGGAGGAAGATCTCGGCAAGGAGTTCCTCGAGGATCGCCGTCGCCAGCGTAGCCATTTTCTAACCAGTCGCTGGTGGAGTGGAGTGGACGAAGGAGAGCCGAGAGGGATTGGGGAACGGAGATCAAGCTGGGCGGCGGCGGTAGTTGTGGAGGTCTTGAACCTCGATCGGAAACAGGTGGTGAACGAGGGAGGCGATGTGTCGGTTTAATGCCGGTGACGCATGCGGAAGATGTGTCGCCGTCACGTCAGACGGTGGCAACGCCTATCTTGAGAACCGAAGAGGTGGTTACAGCGTGTTTGGCAACGTGAAGGATGGGGAATGGGAGTTTAGCGTGGGAGTTGGCTGGAGGGTTATTAGGGTCCCCTTCTTTTCAGTTTATTTTCCAGATTCTCCCAGAAGCTACCCTCCATCAGCTTCTCCCATAATCTCATTTTTAAAATTTGTTTAAACTTCTAAATAAGTATTGGGAAGACAAATTTAGAAGTTTAAACAAATTTAAAAAGCGAGATTCTAAGAGAAGCTGATGGAGGGTATCTTCTGAGAGAATCTGGAAAATAAGCTGAAAAGAAGGGGGCCTAGATGGGAAATGGACTTTAATTCCCATTCCCTTGATTGGTGTACTGATATTTAACCGTGGGAGAATTTCAGAGGGAGAAATTATTTATTGGTACCTGCAAACAAACTAGTATGGCTGTGCGCAAGACACAAAATGCCATCTTTAAAAAAATAAACAACGAACATGCGATTCTTGCTCGTGATCTGTAGAGGACAAAGAAAAACGGAAATTAAGGAAACAATCAATTTTTAACCTTGTCAAGAGAGCAACCCAAACAAAATAAATAAAAAACGGAAATAAAAAAGGGGAATGGATGGATCTGGATCGGTGAAGGGAACAGCTAGAAGAATCAGATTTAGCTAGATCCGTACTACATGGTACGATTTGTATCAATTTTCCACACAACAATTGAGATTGCAAGAGGAAAAAGAAGCGTACCTGAATCTGTTCGCTCCTGCTCTCACCTCGGTAGATGAGAGGCGGCTAGAGCTGGCTGAGATCACGGGAGAAGGTGAGGCACTATGCTATTTAACGAGGATTTTGCCGCGAACTGGGAAAGATTTTCGCGGGTTTTCTTGCTGCCTTCGATTGCGGTCTGGTTGAACTAATCGCTCGCTCTTTTTCTTCGTCAAGTCTCAATCTCGTTTGAATTACCAGGTCCCCCCAGGGATGAAAAAGGAGGGAGTTGGCCACCACAATTCCCTATCCCCATCCCGGTACAAGTCCCCCTGCCCCCAACCATACGAAGGAGTTTTACTCCCATGCTCCCCAAACTCCCATTCCCTAGTTAAAATATCCCCCAACCAAACACGCTGTTAGAGCAAGTCCACCAGCTCCCCGATAAAATCTCCCCTATATCTTCACGTAGGGGACTCCCCAATAAGATTCCTCCCTTATATTTTTTTCATCTCCAGCGGTTCCCCAATAATCTTTCCCCTATATCACATTCATCTATATTTTAACAATATTTGACAGCTAACTTCATAATGGTTATTTCTATAAGTGCCATAATTCGAAACAAAAAGCAACAATTTATTGAACACAAATATACCGGTACCAGTACAGATAGCACTAGCAAAATTGCAGCAAAATAGTAACAGCAAGCGACAAAATCAGTACAAGGCAAGCAGTATCAAAATTGCAGCAAAATATAGGGGGAGAAATTAGGAAGTAATTATCAGACTTATTACTGTTTTAGAGGAGGGGAGGGAAATTAGAGAGTAATTATCAGCCTAATTACGGTTTTAGACATATAGGGGAGTCCTCCTCTCTCCCCTATACATAGGGGAGAATGAGTTCTGGGTAGGGGACCCCGATTATAGGGGAGATGTTTAGGGGAACTGCTGGAGAGGGATTTTTCTGTTTTCTCCCCTATATTTGACATAGGGGAGACTATAAGGGAACTGCTGGACTTGCTCTTAGTGCCATTAAAACAACGGTTTTGCTAATTCTCAATCGACTAAGAATTAGCCTAGCGCGTGATTATGATAGCCTAGCGCGTGATTATGATTCGAAAAATCACAAGTCGGTTATGTCCCCTCGTTAGGGTTTGTTAGTCCTCGGGCGCCGCGCCGTCACGAGTTCGCTTTTCTCGTTGATTTTCCGTCCGATCACGCGATTGTGATCTACTCGTGTCTCTCCCGATCGGAGGCACCATGGCGGAGTCATCAACCATGGGCGGCTCTCGTGGGAATGGGAAGTTGGACCCTTGCAAACTCCTGGAACGTCTGCATCTGGAAGAAGACGAATTAGATAATCTAGTGTGGGAAGAAGAGATCGAGGATCCAAAAGAAAAACCAAAGTGGCTCGCGCTAGCCCGAGTCCTGACGGAGAAGAGTTTCAGCCAGGGAGCCCTCATTGGCGACATGAGGGGAGCTTGGAACCCTGCTCGCGATGTGGTATGGAGGAGAATTAACCCTAATTTATTCTCGGTCCAATTTAATTGTTTGGCAGATTGGAACAAGGCGATACATCAAGGACCATGGGACTTCCGTGGTTCGGCGCTGATCATTCAAGAATATGATGGTTTCTCTAAACCAGAAAGTGTCAAGCTAGACCAAATTGAGACGTGGGCTCAGATAAATAAGCTGCCTGATGGGGTGCTTAAGAAGCAAGAGTTTGTGGAGAATCTGGCAAGAAGAATTGGTGTAGTACAGGAAGTACAAATCACTTCACCAAATGGATTTGTGGGGCAGTTCATTAGGGTATGTGTTAAGCTGGATGTGAATAAGAAGCTTACCTGCTTTGTGAGCTTCACCAAAGGTGGGAAAACATATTTCTTTCAAGTTAAATACGAGAAACTACCGAGATTTTGTCATGCCTATGGAAAATTGGGACATTGGCATGAGGAGTGTGGTACAGGAGAACATGATGTCTCTAAGTTTGAATGGGGCCCCTTCATAATGGCTCCACGCCGAGGAAGAGGGACAGATAGAAGTTCTGGTACAGGACGTGGATTTTCATAGGGTAATGCCGGAGTTGATAATGGACCTGGACGTGGAAGGGGTGGTAACCCGATGAGAGGAGGAGGTTTTGGGGGAAGGAGTCAATGGAACAAACAGTATGTCAACCCAGGTTTTGCCTCCAATGTGGACATGGATCATGATGGAAACACAAACCAACTAGCTGTGTATGAGGACCCGGGAAAAGAGAACGGGCGCAGGAAGAGACTGAACTTTGATGATTAATTAAATCGGGAAGGGGAGGCTGCTCAGCCCCTGGCTTTGGTTGGAACACATGTCATCGGGCAGGAGCTTGATAAAACAAGCGAGATTGTAAAGGACATAGCGGATGAGGACACCAGAATAGGAGATGGTAATGCTCTTGTCTCCACACCGGAGAAGGTCCCAATTCAGAAGAAAGCAAAGAGAGGTGAAGATGGTGAATCAACTAAGATATCGGCAACTCCCGAGACTGGGGTTGACCGAATGCAATGAAAATATTAGGATATAATGGCCGTTGTCTCCAAAAGACCACGGTGGTCCGGGCTCTGCTGAAGTTGGTTAAGCGGAATTGCCCGGATATGGTGTTTCTCTCAGAAACTCACCTCGATGAGTGGCCGACAGAATGTTTGCGTCGCAAACTTGACATGGATTATAAAGAGGTAGTTTGTAGTGATGGTAGAAGTGGGGGTTTGCTCTTACTCTGGAAAAAAGAAGTGGTTGTCTCATTGCGTTACAAAATGAGTAACTATATATTGATGTTTTTGTGGGCAGTACAGAGCAATGTCTGGAGGTTTACCGGTCTCTACGGTGAGTCTAAGTGGCAGGATAAACATAAAACCTGGCAACGGCTAAGAGAATTACATGCAGTTGTGGATCTTCCATGGCTGGTGATGGGGGACCTAAATGAGATTCTATATCCATTCGAAAAGGAAGGTGGGAACCCAAGACCGCTTCATTTTATGGAGAATTTTCAAAATGCTCTGGACGACTGTGGCCTGGCGGATTGTGGCTACATTGGTGAAAGATTTACTCTGCACCGAGGGGGTATTAGAGAATGCCTTGATAGAGCTCTCGCTAATGAGTCCTCGAAAGTTAGGTTTTCTGATGCGGTTTTACAGAATCTTGAGTATGGTCGGTCTGACCATCGACCTATTCTAATGTGTCTGGAGGAGGAAGCCCAGCCGGAGCTTAATGGGCCATCTGTTCTCCGCTTTGAAGCCAAGTGGCTGAAGGAGCCCAATTTTCAGCAGGTGGTAGAGGAAGCTTGGGCCAGATCGGGGAGAGAGCAGCATCGGACGATCTGGCGGGAAAATTAGCTGTCGTTCATGATCTTCTGCATAAATGGAACCGCACCACTCTTCAGAGTACAAGCAAAAAATTGAAGGTAGCACAGAAGAAGTTTGAGTCTGTGGTGCCAGGGCCACTATCTGATGAAAGTATCGAGCACCAAAAGGAGCTAGCAGAGGAAATTGAATTCCTGCTAGAACAGGAGGAAATTAGTTGGTGTCAAAGAAGCAGACTCAATTGGTTACAACATGGAGATGAAAACACAAGTTATTTTCACAATTTTGCCAATGCTAGGCGCAAGAAAAACATGATTAATAAGCTCAAAGATGAGAACGGCATGTGGAAGGAGGGTTGCCATGAGTTGAATCCTTCGATTTCACAATATTTTGCAGGTCTCTTTTCAACCGAAGTCGATGAACCTGATCCGGATATTCATGCTAAAGTAAACCCTCGGGTTACCGATATCATGAACGAGGGGTTACTGAAACCTTACACCGCTGAGGAGGTTAAGAAAGCCCTCTTTGCTATTGGGGACATGAAGGCGCCAGGAACCGATGGATTGCATGCCATATTCTTCAAGAAGTGTTGGAATTTATTAGGTAACGACATAACAACTGAAGTTCTTGCGTCTATAAATCAGAAATCCATTCCAATTGGCTGGAATGATACAGTGATTGTGTTGATACCGAAGGTGACTGATCCAGAGTTGATTACCCAATATAGGCCAATAAGTTTGTGCAACGTTCTATACAAAGTGATATACAAAATGATCGCTTTTCGGTTGAAGCAAGTACTCAATGATATTATATCGCCTGTCCAAAGTGCCTTTGTCCCCGGCAGACTAATTACTGATAATATCCTCCTAGCTTATGAAAGTATCCACACTATAAAGAATAAGAAGGGAAAGTGGGGCTATTGCGCAGTAAAGCTGGATATGCATAAGGCTTACGATCTTGTTGAGTGGAATTTCTTGGAGAGCATGTTGACCCGTCTGGGTTTCGATTCAAACTTTGTGGATTTGCTTATGGCGTGTGTGAGATCGGTAAATTATAAAGTTAGATTCAACAATCAGGAGACTGATGATTTTACTCCAAGTCGAGGCTTACGTCAGGGAAACCCCTTGTCTCCGTATTTGTTTCTGATTTGTGCAGAAGGGCTCTCAAGTCTTCTGGCTCATATGGAGGAGGTTCGCGGCATTGAAGGAATTAGGGTTTACAGAAATGCACCATCAGTATCTCATTTACTTTTCGCTGATGATTCCCTTATCCTCATGAAGGCAAATTTGACTAATGCAACCTCATTGAGACAGGTACTTGATCAATACTGCACAAGTTCTGGACAATTGTTAAGTGAGGCAAAGTGTAGCATCTTTTTCAGTCCTAATGTGGAAGTTGAGGCTAAAGCAGAAATATGCTCAGAATTAAATATTATGTCTAAAGCTCTCTCGGATAAATACTTGGGTCTTCCTACTATGGTTGGGCTTGATAGAAGTGACAGTTTTATTCATTTATTGGAGCGGATCATTAAAAGATTGGAAAATTGGAATGAGAAGCTATTGTCATTGGGGGGAATGAAATTTTACTGAAAGTTGTTATTCAATCAATTCCAGTATGTGCTATGTCAGTGTTTCAGATTCCAAAGAAGCTTTGCAAGGAAATGATAGATGCTATGTCAAGTTTCTGGTGGGGCGACACCGAGGAAAAGAAACGTATGCACTGGATGGCTTGGTGGCGAATGTGTATCCCGAAGAGGGATGGAGGTATGGGTTTTCGTGATTTACATACTTTTAATCTAGCCATGTTAGCCAAACAAGTCTGGAGATTAGTCTCAAAACCTGAATCACTTTGTGCACAAGTTTTGAAGGCAAAATACTAACCTCACTGTGACATTATGAAGGCGGGTCCAAAGAGTGGCTCGTCGTTCACATGGCAAAGTATTGTGGCAGGATTGGCTACTTTCAAACGTGCACTGATCAATTTGGAGACACATACCTAGAACGTGCAGAAAATTAGCCGTAATTTTAATCCGTCTGATGTGGAAAGAATCCTTCGTATACCGCTAAATGGAAATATGGCAGATGATTTTGTGGTGTGGCACTTAACAAAATCGTACTCATTTTCGGTACGATCTGCTTACTATGCTTAATGGGAACACAGCTTTGGCCAGCGATCGGTGGGCTGCCAAGGATCGTCTAGATGCAACCCGGTCTGGGAGATTTTGTGGAAGTTAAAGGTACCAGCGAAGATCAAAAAAATTCTTTGGAAGGCTCTCCATGGTACAATCCTGGGTTTATCTATACTGGCAAATAGACATATAAAAACTTTGGCTCAATGTCCCATCTGCATGAGTGAACCAGAAGATATTAAACACTTGATGTTCACTTGCTCCCGTGCTAGACAGGTTTGGAGGTCCCTGGGACTGCTAGAAGCTATTGAGTTAGTGGTCGATATTGACCGATCAGGATCCGTGGTGTTAGAGGAAATCTTGAGGCAGCAGAATCCAGTTATTCCAAACCTGGGAAAGATTGATTTCAAGGAAGCGATAGCTGTGGGGTCCTGGTATATATGGTGGCAAAGAAGAGAAGATTTCAAGGGCGTCCCGGTTGACTCCCAGCGCGATCTGCGTTTGCAATTATGGGGCTCGCAAATAACTTTCGAGGAGCTGTTGTTCATGGGGTTTCACATGAAATATTGAAAGTACATGTGTTGCCCCATGCGTGGTTTTGATAATTAATGACAATCCTTATGGACTAATATTTGCATTGAGATATTCTTGTAGATCTTGTCCATAGGAAAAGATTAGAGTTCTTGTGTTGGACTCTAGAAGATTATATGATGATCAACGTTCTATCCAAGGGTTTATATGAAGAATGGTCATCTAAGAGTTGAGCCTATTGCAAGCATGGATTGGAAAAGAAGATTGAGTGAACATTCATGTTTATCTCCAAGCCATCATCTATATCAAGAGAAGAAGATGAAGTGCAAGTGGATACATGAAGACGGAGCTAAGCGAGGCTCTCCCATAATGGTGTATGGGGGAGTATTTGGAGAAGTCTTCATCAAGCATGTGCTAGCAAGTACAATCAAGAAAGGTGTTCTAACTTGAGAGAGTCAAGATCATCATCACCTAACTCAAGTGGAATGCGCAAGGTAAAGGTATGATCTTGATAGGGTTTCTATTTTACCGGTCTCATGTTGTTAGTTTGGAGACCGGGTTATATGGTAGACGGCGTACTATCAAGAGGGGCTCTCAAGTGAGTAACTTGATCGCATCTTTGTGGAGAGCTCAAACCTTTGCACACTTGGCATCATGTTTCTTGGTTCTTATTTGTCTTTTATCCATGTGATAATTTAGAGCTTGTGTTCATCTCCGTACCAAGCTCTAGTTCATCAAAAACGGATTTCATTTGAATATCTTGTGGTGTTTTTGATGTTGGAGGTTTTACCGGTTCGTCTCTTGTAGAGAGGTCAAACTCTCCTCTTGTGTTATCCTCCTCACATGATGGACTATGATGTGTATATGCATGATCTTGTAGTGCTTGTGATTATCTTCGGAGCAAGCCCAAAATCATAGAAAACGGAGTGCGGATGAAAAACTTGTTGCGTTTTCTTGTTGGAAATATTATCGGTTTATCCTTGAGGAAAGTTCCACACCTTTCCATGTGTGGCAACTTAACTCTATTTATGGTTCTTAATATTTCTATTTTTTGTAGGAAAGCTCTTGTCGCTATCTTTCCACCAAAATTGGTTTCATCACATTTGGAGTTTTCTCGCAAAAGTTATGGGCGTTTCTTTTTCGGGTTCTGGGTGACTAGCCCCCAGGCCGGCCTGGCCGGCTCCCAGACCGGGCGCCTCTGCTAGGTGGCCAGCCAGATGGGTGGCCGGCCTCCGGCTCCCAGGCCGGCTTCTCTAGCGAGTGGCCAGCCAGGCCGGCTCCCAGGCCGGCCTCCCTGCACTGCCCAACGGGCACTTTTTGAGGGGACCTATTTAAGGGGCTTTCTTCCCCAACGGTTCTCTAACCTCTTGAGCTCGTTTTTCCCCTCTCTCCTCCATTGTTGACCTTTGGAAAAGCTTACCTACCTCTCAATCCCTCCCATGATTCTTGCATATCTTTGAGGAAAAGTGAGAGGAGATCTAGATCTACAATTCTACCAATCCAGCTCTCCTCTAAGTGAGGGGAACCTAGTAGATCTTGATCTTGGAGTTCTTGGTGTTTCTCCTCCTTTGTTCTTCCTCTCTTATTTCCCATAAGAATTTGTTGCTTTGTTGGAATTTGAGAGTGAATGACTTGATCACTTCTTGTGTTCTTGCCATTGCATTGTGTTGCATCGGTGTGCTCTCTCCACGAGGATTCGTGGAAGTGAATATTTGTGAACTTGTTACTCTTGGGTCTTTGGACCCTAGACACCTTTGTGGTGGTTGAGACCTTTGTGGTCACTTGTAGCCGTTCGGGAGCCCCCAATCCAATTGTGGGTTGTGCCTCGGATTGCTGTTGTAAAGACTCTGGATTTCGCCTTGAAGGATTCTGATAGTGGAAGGTGAACCAAACCTTTGTGGTGCGGTTCATCGGAGAATAGGGTGAGCCTTTGTGGCGTTGAGATCGACCTTTGTGGTGCCTCACACCTCTCCAATGAGACGTACTCCCCTAAAAAGGAGAAACTCGGGAATACATCATCGTCGCCGTGTGCCTCGGTTATTTCTATACCCGAGCTCTTTACTTATGCACTTTACATTGTGATAGCCTTCGTGCTTGAAGTATTCTATATTGCTATCACCTTGTTGCGTGTCTTGCTTAGCATAAGTTGTTGGTGCACATAGGTGAGCCTAGTATATTTAGGTTGTTGGCTTGTTATTTTAAACACCTAGTTTTATTCCGCAATTATCAAGCCTAAACCGGAAAAAAATTAATCGCCTATTCACCCCCCCCTTCTAGGCGACATTCTTGTCCTTTCAAATATCGTGGACAAAGCCAAGGTTTAATTCTTATAAAATTAAGATCGATGCAGCTTTCTTCCCTAATGGTGCAGGGGTGGCGGCAGTTGTCCTCCGCGATCACAAGGGATCTGCAGTGGCGGGTGCTGGTTGGCCTCTCACACACCTGCTCGATTCAGCCACGGCTGAAGCTATTGCCCTTCAGAAAGGTTTGGGTTTTATTGAACAAATTGGATGTTCCCCTGTTACTATTGAAATGGACTCTCTCGAGCTCGTCCAAGCATACAATGGAGTGGTGGAAGTTTGGGGCCCTTCGCTTCAATTCTCGTGGACTGCTTTATGAAAGCTCATAATATCGGATCAATCTCAGTCCAGCATTCTCCGAGGAAAGCAAATTGTGTGGCCCATAATTTAGCTAGGCATGTCTTTAATTTGAATTCTGCCATTTTTTGGGACGATGATCCCCCTAGCTTTATTAGACAAGATGTAATAAACGATGTATGTATGTTTGGTTGAAGCAGCAAGTTTCATACGCACTATTTTCCTTGCCAGGGTACCTTAGGGGACTGGTAAGGTTTTTAATGAGGCGGATTGCTAGCTTAATATAGTGGTGTTTAAATTTCAAAAAAAAAAAAGAATTAGCCTACCGCTTAATCGATTCATCCACCATTCCTCCCAATGCCTCGAGATTCGTGCAAAGCGGTTAGGTCTTCTTCTTCCTCACGTCCATGGCGGCAAGCCGAGCCGGAGCCGCCGCAGCAGCGGCTGGCCGCAGCGGAGGCGAGGAGCAAACTTAACTTGGGGGGTGCGGTTCATCGGCGCCGGAGAAGAAGGGGCGGGGTTAGAGGGATGGCTGGGGTGGCGGCGGACCGGTGGAGGCGGAGATTGGGGCAGGGCGGGACGGCAAGGCGTCGCGGTAGTGTGTCAGCCACGGGCGGGGAAGTCGACGGTTGGCTGCGGGGGAGCGAGCTCGTCGGAGTTGAGGAAGACGATGACGTCAGCCGACTGAGAACTAAGTTAGTTCTCAATCGACTGCGTCCTAGAGAGACCCTTTAAACAACGTTGACTTTTGTGTGAATGACGGATTGGACCAGCCTTTCGTAATGGTCGTGTCCGACACCCTCAAGCGGCCCTCGAGGTTGGGGGCGGACACGAGGCCTTGTTGGTGTTCTGGATATTCTAGCCCCACACCTTGCATATGAGGATGTGGATTTCATCGATTCAGATAATCTAGTTGATGCGCAAATGTCCGACACTGAAAAGTTAACGTCATTATTTGTTGGTGTGATTACGATGAATCAAGTTTATAAACATGAGCAGTTATATGCTTGTAATTTGTGGCTTCTTTTCTAGGGAGTTCTCTGAACCGTGAAGTCACGGCGTCGACCTGTTGGCAAGCGAGCGAGTGTGCACGTTGTCCACCCGGTTCAAACCTTGAGCTCGGCGGGTGCTCACCGTGGTTTCTTCTATTAAAAAAAGGCAGCCGAGGGTTTTTCCTGGCAGGTCCCATTTTTATACTGTGATCTAAGTGTTCGGAAGTCGAGTTCGAACAAGATCACCCTACCACCATCGTGGGAGCCTACCAGGGCATGATCATGTTTATATAGACTTGACACCACCATACGTACAAAGATAAATTTTCTAGTGGGGTAATTTTTCTTTATCATAATAATCCTGTGATGATTGACAAAAAAATAAAGATTGACGAAGAAATGACATTCGCAGAGGTGAGGAAGAAGCGAGAGAAGAAAATTAGCTTCGGTGCTGGCCCATTTACCCAGCAGCAAACCCAACTCCTGAGTCCTGATTCCGGTCCCGCACACTACTCACAGACTCACAGTCACACCCACTGCTGCTGCCGTCGCCGCCGCCGCCCAGCTTGACCTCCGATCCCCAATCCCGCTCCCCGTCCTCTCCACTCCACCAGGCACCAGCGGCTGGCCAGGAAATGGCTACGCTACCGACGGCGATCCCCGAGGAACTCCTCGCCGAGATCTTCCTCCGCCTGCCAGACCCTGCCGACGTCGCCCGCGTCTCCGCCACCTGCCCCATCTTCCGCCGCCTCACCACCGACCGCTCGTTCCTACGCCGCTACCGCAAGATCCACCCCCCGCCCCTCCTCGGCTTTGTCGATGAACGCAGGGCCTTCCACCCCGCCCTTCCGCCTCACCCATCCGCGCCCGCCGCCCGAGCAGTTGCCCTCGCCGCCGACTTCTCCTTCTCCTTCCTCCCCACCCCAGCCCGCAGTTGGGTCGTCCAGGACGTCCGCGACGGCCGCGTCCTCCTCCTCGACTGCCACCCTTGTGACTTTGAGGAAACGGAGCGCTGGGTCTTTGCTGACGTCGCGGTGTGCGACCCCTTGTACCGGCAATACCTTCTGCTTCCTTCCGTCCCTTACGACCTAGCCGCTTCGGTGGAAGACCCACCCGTCTCCATGCGTTGGTGCGAGCCCTTCTTCGTTCCCCGTGGCGAGGAGGACGATGCTTTGGGCGAGGAGACAACATTCAGAGTTTTGTGGATGGCAGAGTTTGACACCAAGCTTGCTATCTTCGACTTCTCTTCAAGCACCGGACAATGGCAAGTTGCTTCATCCAAGTGTTGGGGCGATTTGTTTCTGACGGCGGTCATGTCGGAATTGCCACCAGGACGACATATGCTATTGGAGCGCAGATATGCTTATGGTTGCTTCTATTGGGTGACACACTATTGGTGTGAAAAGATGCTCGAGCTAGACACTAAGAAGATGGAGTTTTCCGTCACTGACTTCCCACCCGGAGGATGGACGTCGCGACGTACTGCCTTTGTGGAGGCAGGGGAAGGCAGGCATGGGATGATTTTTACAGAAGATTTCACTGGGTATCGTTTTACATCTGACCTCAGATATACCATTAAGCGAAACAATGGCCAGGATTCCAACCAGTGGCAGATGGAGAAGCCAATACCAATCCCTTCTGGATACCAGTATGATATTGTTGGTGAAACAGAGAAACACTTGGTACTGATAATGGCAAAAGAAACGTATCAGACACACGATTTTGAATATTTTTCATTGGACGTCAACACATTGCAAATGGAGCGGGTGTGTGATTCAAGAAATGGCATTAATAGGCCACAAAGATATACAAACTTCCCGCCATAGTTGTTGTCGTCACCGACAGTATGTAGTGGTAAACTTTCTGTCTCGTCCTAGAACTTGTTTGATGCTTGCTAGTAATTGATACTTCTTTGCACCTTTTAGTAGTGGTTATTTTTCTACACTTGTGGAAGAACTAATCAAACCAAGGGACAGAAATGTAATTCATTTGTTTGTCTGTTCCAATTGCTATTCTAAGATAACCAGACAAGTTAAAGAAATGATCTTGCACATTATGATTACCATTTAGGAAGCCTCATGGAATAGTAAAATAGATCATGACAACTATTTGGGGGAACTGTGTTTTTGGTGAAGGTAATGGATAAGGACTGGAACTTTAGATCCAGTTCACCTTCTTTGATTAAACATACATTTCAGTCAAGTAGGACTTATCTTGTATGCTTTTCTTTTAATAGATATAAGAAGAATAGAAAGTCTTTGTTTGTCATGTTTGCTTCTATGATGTGAACCTGTATAACTGGTATATATGCAAATAAGAAGAATGTGAGTCATTGCTCTGAATAATCCATGTCCATCTTCTTTATGTGATCAAGTGATTTCAACGAAATTGAAGTGGTGAGATTGATTGATTGATTGCTTAATAGACCCACTCAAGTAGCAAGAACAGCTTGTGCTCAAAGGCTGTTTGAAATCAGGCTCTCGTGATCAATTAGAGGCGAGGCTTTCAGTTTTTTGTCTGTGTGACTATTTGATCACCTGCATCGGCCTCATTCCTCAAAGGAACATGTCAAATACGAGTATTCATATTTGAAGGAATGACAAAGGGGCACATAATGTTTGTTAATTACCACTACAAGAATCCTTATTTTTTATCTTCTGTGACCTAAGTTAGGAATTCGTTTTATTACCAAGACACTACCAATTCTGTAAATTTAGGAAGTCCTGCGACATGACAGTACCAATTTCTGTATAGCCTAACTTTTTTATTTCTTTACATTTACAAGTCACTGTTTGGCTGTGTGTTCCAACTTGTATTGCATATTACAATGATACACACATAAAGGTGAGCGTCTGCAGTCACATCTTCCGAATTCAATTTGATCAATATTTCCAATGGACAGTAGGTAAAAGGAGTTCTGCGAGTTGATTTTCCATGTTTTGTATGTGATTTGTTTAATTCCTACAGTAGTATATATCTAACGTATTCTAGTGCATCATGTGTTTTTCACTTAATCAAAAGTGTTGCCAACATAAGACCAAGTATAATTTTGATATATTGGGCAGGTATGAAGAAAGGTGCTGCAGAGGAGATGCTGGAACAAGGCGCACAGGTGCTGCAAGCTGAAGCGCGTAGTTACCATGATCAGAATACTGCTGACGCGATTGCTGGAGGTCAGGCTGATGTGTTGGGGATTACAGATGGTGCTGAGGCTGCGCAGGTCCACAGTTGACCACAGGTTGGTCTGAAATCAGGCAGTGGTTTAGTGTGGCTCAGTTTGGTTGTAATGCAGTTGTCTGTAGGGGAAAGCATTGCAGTATAAGGTAGCAAAAGCATCAACCTTTAATTTCTGCCAGTCAGTAGGATAAACCATTTAGTATGTTGCTCTGTTGTGTTGGTAATGGAATCCAGGGGCCAGGGGTAACCCTTATTTGGAAAAAAAAAGAGCTAAAATTCTTCTACTCTTGCCTTGTGGGTAAACACTTGAATTATGAATTTATGATCATGCCGCCTAGCGATTGAGGGCGGAGCTGCAGTCTTGGTTAGTGTTTTGCTCTAAGCTGGCAAGGCGTAGTGTAGTATCTTTGTAGTCTACCAGAAAGAGCAGAGTTCGGCAGTTCAGGTTGCAGTGAAAGTTGTTGCTTTTAGAAGTTCATGCCTGTTTGAATTTAGCTGTCTTTTATCTATTTTCTGTGATGTGATGGAGTCATCCGAGTAAGAAAAATGGGGTTTTGCAAAGAGATAAATGGACGAGGCATTAGGCAGATTTATGTACGCAAGTTCGAACAAAAGCATGCCGAGGAGATTGAGACTCATCCCGACGGCTTTATCGTCGAATACAAAAAATACACGTCAAGTGAGAGATCTGTATATAACGGACTAACGCGATATCTGAGATTACTTGGAGTGCCTCTGTGCTGTCCTGCAACCGCACCGCACCAGGGGAATCTTTGACGTGTCAGTGCTTACTTATTGACAGGCGATGTTCACAATGATGAATAATTACAAGCTTGCTAGCTACTTAATCAGGCACTCGAGGGAACATCGTCGACCGCCTGATCATGGCATGCGAAGCATCAGAGTTAGTAGTGCTAATTAGCTGGGTCGATAGCAGAGGAGTGCGATCAAATCGTGGCAGGACTTAACAGAATGTTGGGAATTCAATTAGGTTGTTTTTTCAGAAAATTCGAAAATCCTATTTCAGGGTCCCAAAAAAACCTTCCAAAAGTTTACAAAAGAGACAAATTAAGTGTTTTTACTCCTTCATACAGGCATAAATTTGTTTTTTCTTTAGCCCAAGGAGAACTCATGTATTACCCAAACATTGCACAAATATACACACCATGTATACGTATTTACGTTCAAAAAATTGGATTTATTTAAACTTCATAGTACCATTTTCATTTTTGTTAACCGACCTCTTCTCTCGTGAGGTCGGGTGCCCCCAGAACAAATGGAGTAAATTCCATTTCTTTTAGACTAGGGTCGTGGTGGCGAATCCCTGCTGACCAATTATAGGATATTCCTTTAAAAAGTTTCTTGGTTCTAACTTATAGTACTCAAAGCATATCGACCGATGCCCCCTGAAAGTCCTCCAAAGCAGGACCATGGGTATCCGAGCGGAAAACAACCCAGTGGTAGCCCCATCGTTCTGGACCGGTCGATACAACGTCATGCATGCCTAGTGAGGTCGGGTGCCCCCAGAACAAACCTCATGCATGCTTAGGGTGCCGTACACGCCCTCCCACAAGCGGGCCTAACATGTCATAGACATACGGGGAGGCCGACTGTTGTAGCGGTCGATGGTCAGCTTGGATTAATGGCGCCACCCACCCCGTCGATTCCCTAGGCGGCAGTTTCCCGCACGCCGCCGGCTCAATTCCCCATGTGTCCTCATTAAACACGACGCCGACACTAACCCATCCACCTATCCCCCGTCCTTTATACTCATGTGTCGGCCATCTAGGGTCCCGCATTCGTAGCCCTCTCTCCCTCACCCCACCAACCTCGGCCCCTCACTCTCTCCCTTTCACCCTAAAACTCTGGCATACAGTGACGCACGACGATGAGGCTAGCGACTCTGGCTATGGCTCCGTCTCTGAGCCGCACCTGGGCCATAGCCTCACCATCGAAGAGGCAAAAGTGTTCGCGTGACACTCTCTCCTTGTGAATTTGAATGCAATGTGTTTAAAATTTAGGTGTTCGATTATTTAAAAAAATCGGGGCGACGTTTGGTACAACCCCCACTGGGTCGGATATGTGGCCGGCACCTCCGATAACGGACACTTTCCGAGGGTGTTGTCGTACATATTTTCGGTCGGCTTGGTGGGGATGCTCCTTTTTTTTAGAACCACTACTTTTTGGGTTAGCATTATGGCCCAAGTGCACTCCACCAGGCCCATTGTACCCCACCGGAGCCTAGGTGAGAACTGCATGGCCCCTAAGCAGCCCGGAAGGACGGACCTCCAGGTACAGACACATCAGTCGCTGACGTGGACACTCAGGTGGTCTCGACAGCCACTCACGAGTTGACAAGTCGCCGCCAATCTGGCCGGTCCCGGCCACGTGCTGTCCTCCTGCGCGCCTACGGGTCGCAGTTAGTGGATGCTCCCGAGAATCCCATTTTGCTCGCTCCTGATGGGTTCGCAAATGATTAGGTGCGGCTCGCGATCCAGATTAACCTTTGCGACCAGTGTATGTGTTGGTGTAAGCAGAAAAGCCATGCACGTCCGAATATGGGGAGATGCAGCGGTTAGGATTTCTCCATGGAAACTCTAGTTTAAGCAGGGGCTAGCTGCTTTATGGATATGCTCTGCTGTTCTGTCATTCGATCATGCCTACTGCCATTTTGCCACTTCTCTTTAGTTCACGGTTTTTGGCGAAGTACTCTAGTAATTCTTGGTGAAGTTTCCTTGATGAGTTTTCAACTTGTAACTGCAAATTATGTGCTCGATGCCCCTCGTCGATTTGTAGCTTGTGACTTGATCCAAGAGGCATAAGAATTCGAAGTTCCAACAGGATCGATCACGTGGAGTATTGGATCCTCGCGTGCATGCTAGCGTCTACGTCTCTGTCTGACGTGCATCTTATCTTTGGCTGCAGCTGTAGGCTGTAGTGCACTCACGCAGCATTAAGACGTAGAACCACCTTTGCTTAGTACCGACTAATTAAACAAGCTTAGATAGATTGCGACTCCAAATATCTCCGATTAGTCTATCCCATTCCCAGACACATTCATCTCCCAGATCGATTGTCCACTGACATTCCTGTCACGTAGCCACCTTGTAGGAGTATATAAGAGGGCTGATAATCCGTGCATCGCTGCCGGCACGATTCTCACACACGCTCTAACGCTCCCCTCCGGCACATTCAGAACTCCTCTCCGCGTCCACGCTCGATCCGTCATGGAAACGCGGCCGCGCTACTCCAGGTCTCTACTCCTCGTGGCGCCAACGGCGAACCTGTCTCCCGCCCCTGCGGCGCCCGGCATTTTTACTACCGACGCTTGGCCAGCGGCGGCCTCACCCGACGCCGAGAGCGCGCTCGCATGGCTGAACACCAACGCCGTCCTCGTGCTCGCGCTCCTCGTCTGCGCACTCTTCGCCGCGATCGCGCTCCACGTCGCCCTCCAGTGCGCGCACCGCGTCGCGACCCGCGCATGGCACGCCTACGGCTCCGGCGCCGCCGCCCTGCAGGAGCCGACTCCGCTCGCGGGGTACGGCGGCGACGGCAGCGGCACGAAGCGTGGTGCGCTGGCGCTGGCCCAGGGCCAGACGCTCCCATGCCTGGCATTCTCGGCGGGGCTCGAGCTGGCCGGGTCGTCGCGGGCGGAGTGCGCCATCTGCCTCGCTGAGTTCGCGCACGGGGAGCAGGTGCGCGTGCTGCCTCGCTGCAACCACGGCTTCCACGCCTGCTGCATCGACCAGTGGCTCGCCGCGCGGCCGACGTGCCCCACGTGCAGGCAGCCGCCGTTCGACGACCGCATCCAGCTGGAGCTGGCGGACCGTGCACGGCCGGCGCCCGTTGTCAGGGTGGTGCGGGTGATAGTAGATGGTGGCACGGGACGACGTGTGGAGATTTAGCATGCGTGATGCTAGGCTGATTGTACAGTAGCAGTACTGAACTTGTTAGCTACTTTTCTATTTTGGTTTTGAGATAAGGGTTTCTCCAGATTTTCATTAAAAGAAACCATGTTCATACAATGGAAAAAAAAGACGAACTTGTTAGCGACTGGGCCAAACCCTACTTTGCAATGAGTAAATGTTTGAGTTATAAAGTTTAATTTTATGGTTAGATTTATCTTAATAACTCTCTTGTATTTGCGGATGTTTGCGAAGAGATTTTAATCGTAAGTATGTCTCTTGTCCAAGTAAGGACGCCACATTAGCGCAGTTTCACCCACATAATAATTATCAAAACAATGAAAATTAATCAATGAATCTTGATGAAAGTAACTAGACAATGGAGCTGGCTGGACTTATCTCAAAGAAGGCAAAGTATGATACAAAGGTGGATGAAGATTTGGAAACAACAACCAAAAACCTAGCCAAGACCCTGGAATCTGCATCTCTGCTGATCATCGAAGATGGGTTCCACTGGAGGTGGTGCACAAGAGCTGAAAAGACTCCTGCTGGGAAGCCTTGACAAACTTGCAGATAGTAGGAATACGTTCTTGTGTTGTAGGGTGTGGGGAGGGGAGGCGTTGTATCTCTCCCTCTGCCATGTTTTGGATGTTGATCTGGGGAGGATGTTCCCTCGAATGTGTTGAACGCTGGATGACTGTAATGACTAAGTTTCTTTTCTATGAAATGGAACGGGGCGAGGCCCTCTTTCTCTTAAAAAGTAACTAGACAATATTCTCATGTGTCCTCAGGAGCGTTTAAATCCCTATAAGAATCACAACCGACTTGTCCTTAGTTCAAATAAGGATTGGACCACTTGCTGCACAATTACTATTTTGTTTTTATTTACTTGCTATTAAATTATTTTTGCTTGTAAACCTCTTATAAAATTATAATGTAGTATTCACAGTAAAATCTTGCCAAAATCTATTGACAAATACCTTCTGCTTTTTGTTGGGTTCGACACTCTTAATTATCGAAAGGATTATGACGGATGCCCTATAATTGTGCGTCATCATCCTAATATATGTATATGAGAGTGTTGCAATGTGGAAAGAGGCGATGCACAATTGTGAGGTGGCACTCCGTTCACGGACATGACTATCAAGCAGAAAGATTCTAAACTTGTAGCGAAATCCCACTTCGAGGCCACACGGGGATTCTTTCGAAAACTTGGTCTAATTTTGTATTTCTCATACTCCTATGACCTAACCTAACCCAAAAAAAAATGGAAACGTATCATGGCCTACCCCTTTCGAAACCGGTCAAAGGGGTAGACGATGCAACTCACATGTTAGGATTTCACCCAAAACGGGTGAGGGAGTGTCAAAAACTCTCTGCCACTTGTGGTCCTAATATGTGTATATGAGGGTTATCGCTTCTGCCTTTTCTCTTTGCTTGTGTTGGAATATGTCATATGAACATTAAAAATAAAAAGGAGGTCAAATTCTTACAAGAGTTGTGGCAGTGACCTTAAAGTGGGAATTCAGCTCTACAAGTGCAGAATCTTTTTGCGGGCAGGGCATACCCATAGGTCAGCCCCGAGAAGGGAAGGGCCCAAATTGTAAAGTATATAGTGATCACTATGTTATTATTCATACTCCCCTTTAAAAATTAAAAATGAATGACTTTTTTTGGTTAGTAACGCACAAATTTGACCATGTTTTTTACTTATAGTATTTCAAAAAAAAAGTTAGTACACGTAATAAAAAGTATCCCACAAGACAAAATGCAATGATGCCATTTATACCATCTTAATCCATACACTTTGGTATTATTAGTGGTCAAAGACGTGGATTAAATATGGTAAAAAATCATGCACGCCTTACATTTTGGGACGGAGAGAGTATCTTAATATAATAAAATGTTATTTTGCTGAATTAAATGCACACCAAGGAACTCTTGAGATATAAGAACAAAATAATGTAACCGGCTGTCGAGGTGTGCCCTCGGCAATTCCCATGGTTGCTATACCTAGGGTTGATTGTGTGGTAGAGAACGCGTAGTATTGGTGGAATCGACGGCTGACAAGCTGGATTTACCCAGGTTCAGGGCCCTCGAGTGAGGTAAAACCCCTACTTCCTGCTTGTCTGTGTTTATGGTATGAATATCAGGGTTACAAGGGTTCGACGAGTTGTTGATCTCGCCGAGGTTTTGGTGGCTATGAATTCCTTACCTTGATCGATCACCCTCCCAGCCTTTATATAGGAGGCTGGGTCTCGGGAAACACAACCGACCAAGGTTACATGTATGGAAAGTCTTAACCGACCATAACTTGATCTAACTTGGGAAGCACTCCTCGTCTCGGGCCTTCCTTCGTGGGCTTCGATTAATCTTTGGGCTTGTTTGATCATCACGTGCACCAGGTACCTCTAAGCTGGGGTACCCGCAGAGTATAACCTCGTCATTAGCCCCCGAGTACTTGCTTGACTCGAAGAATCAAGCATGTGCTCCCTTCATCGTGCACGTCATAATCTTCTGAACTTGTTCTTCTGACCCGATGTAGTTCTTCGAGCCCTAATTTGTTTCAATTGTATGTGTATGCTAATCGAGGGATATTGACATAGTAGGCCTGATTTACTCGAGTATCGATCTCAGTTAACTGCTTACTTGAGCAAAAAACCTTACTAGTCTTCAGTCAGACTCGAGTCCCTGGGCTCGAGCCTGGAACGCAATCGAAAAATTATGCCTATGGATATTGACATAGTAAGCCTGATTCACTCGAATATCGAGCTCAGATAACCGCACATTTGGGCGAAACCATACTAGTCTTCAATCAGGTTCGAGTCCCCGGACTCGAAGCTGGAACACTTTTGAAACTTTTGCTTAGGGATATTGACATAGTAGGCCTGATTCACTCGAAAATCGAGCTCAGTTAACCGCACATTTGGGCGAAACCATACTAGCCTTTAATCAGGTTCGAGTCCCCGGACTCGAAGCTGGAACATACTGGACAGACTCGACTCAGGCCGTTGTAGGTCTTACTGATTCGTTCTGCAGTTTAACTTTTGATACCTAACGCGTCCGTCAGGATTTTCATCATGTCTGTTGACACGAGAAATTTCAAGGGAAAACACTGTTGGAGCGTCCCTCGGCCCATCTCGATTGCTCGGCGGGTCTTACCTTTGCATTTGTGTATGCAGCATCCGAAACATCTGCGATTGGCATAGTCCAGGAATCTATGAAGTTTGATTCTTTGATTTGTGAAGTACTTAATGCATTTTAATCGAATCTGTAGTCGAGTGAATTTTCTTACCTTGTTTTGAAATCTATGGGAGCGCGATAGCGCTCCTATGGGAGTAGCCCCCGAGATTGTGGTTTATTGTCTTGCAATAGAGGACAATCTCAAATCATCCTTCCGTACTGTTTTTTGTCAATCGAACTAATTTTGCTCCTTTTTGATCAATCGCAAGAAATTTTTTGATACGCTCCCATGGGAGTACCTTTGCTAGTCGAATCCTTTTGTCGATTGTAGTCTCGATCCCACCACTCGAACGTTGTCTTCACACCTGACATCAATCATGATGTCTTAGGCACGCGCTTGCTGCTTTGACATGACATGTCTGTGTGGGTCCAATGTTCAGATTTTTGACCGCAGAAGACGCCGTTTATTTTGGACCCGACTTATCATGGTGTAATCGGGGCAGTCCTCGGGTAACATATCTGTGTTTTTTGATTTGTGCCAGGCCCCGAGTTTACCGAGTGGGTTTGTGTTTCTTTTTTGAACCAGCCCCCGAGCGTGTCGAGTGGGTTTTGAGTATTCTGTTTGACCCAGCCCCCGAGGATGTCGAGTGGGGTTTGGGTTTTTTGTTTGACCCAGACCCCAAGTATGTCGAATGGGGTTTGGATTTTCTGTTTGACCTAGTCCCCGAGTATGTCGAGTGGGCTGTAAGTCATTGTGTTTATTGATTTTTGAGCTAGAATTTTGATGCTTTATGTTTTTACGATCGAGACCCGAGTGCTTGAGTGGGGTAAAGGCATATATGAGAAATATGGAGGAACATGTATCTTTACTCGAAATATGTGTACGATCAGCAAGCCGCCTCATTAAAACCTTCCAGACCCCTTAGGTACCCTGGTAAGGGAAAAGAGTGTGTCTGAAACTTGCTGATTCTTTGACATTATGCTCTATTACATATGATGTTAAGAGATCTATGCATAGAACCGACGCAGGTGCGCCACGTTCCATGGATTTGATGCTACTTCGCCTGTCTTTGCATTCTTCAATCGATAGGCTCCTCCTTCGATGACTTCTGTGACGATGTAAGGTCCTTCCCATGGTGATGCAAGTTTATGGACTTTCTTCTGTTTCTCCCGCAGCACCAAGTCTCCCACCATGAAGGACCGTGTGCGTAATCGACGACTATGGTAGTTGCGGAGGTCTTGTTGATAAAGGGCTGCCCGTGCCAAAGCCGTATTGCGTGCTTCTTCCAGCAGATCGGCTGTGTCTTCGAGTGCCTTGTTTGCGTCGTTTTCTTCATATGCTTCTACCCGTGGTGCATTAAACTTAACGTCTGATGGTAATACGGCTTCCGCACCATAGACCATGAAGAACGGTGTATACTGTGTGGAGGCGTTTGGGGTGTTTTGTTCCTTGCAAAAGGATTTGAACTCTTCCGCCGTGAAGTTTGTACCATTATCAGTTATGATGCTATCCATTACTCCAAATCGATACATGATCGATTGTATGAAACGAACTGCCGTAGAAGCTGTTGAGCTTGTGATGGGGATAGCTTCGATCCATTTGGTGAACTTGTCGACTGCCACTAGTAAGTGAGTATGACCTCCTTTTGATGATTTCTTCAGTGGTCCCACCATGTCAAGTCCCCATTGGGCAAAAGGCCATGCTAATGGTATGGTTTTTAGCGCTGATGCGGGTGCATGTGGCTTGGAAGCGAACTTCTGGCAACCAATGCATCTTTTGACTATGTCCTCTGCGTCCCTTAGCGCTGTAGGCCAGTAAAACCCTGCTCGGAAGGCTTTGGCTACGAGTGATCGACTGCCCGCGTGGTGCCCGCAAGTACCGGCATGAATGTCCCGAAGGAGATCCTTGCCATCTTCGAGTGCAATGCATCTTTGGAACATACCTGAGGTGCTGCGTTTGTACAACTCACCGTTTATGATGGTGTATGCTTTTGCTCGTCGAGTGACGCGTCTGGCCTCGTTTGTATCTTCTGGTAGTTCATTGCGAAGTATGTATGCGAGAAAAGGTTGAGTCCATATTGGCTCAATGAGAAGTACCTCAATCGGAGGATCCTCTGTGCTTGGCGCTTTGCTCTTGTCTGTAGCTGCTGTCGTGGTCGATGGTCGTTTGTCGATTGACCTACGCTCTATTCGTTCAAAGAAAACACCCGGCGGGACTGGTGCTTTTGTGGAAGCAATGTTGGCTAATTTGTCAGCCTCTTCATTGCTTTCTCTCCCTACGTGTCGTAGTTCGCAGCCATCGAAGCTGCCCTCCATTATGTTGTACAAATCCCGATAAGCGATCATGTTGTCTGCGATTGCATCACAGGCCTTCATTGTTTGCTGCACAACTAAGTTAGAGTCGCCATAAATCATTAGTCGAGTGCATCCCATGGCTTTTGCCATGCGCATGCCATGGATTAGACCTTCGTATTCGGCCTCGTTATTTGATGGGAACTCGAAACCCATTTGCAAGATATAGCGCAGTTTGTCGCCTTTTGGTGATATGAGTATGACGCCCGCTCCTGCTCCTTCATTCTTTTTGGACCCATCGAAATACATGGTCCAGGAATTTGATACGTCAGGTACCCCTGGCAATTGAGCTTCTACCCACTCGGTGTGAAAATCGGGTAGGACTTGTGATTTGATGGCTTTCGGGTGTTCGTACTTGATTCCTAGTGGTCCCAGCTCGATGAGCCATTTTGCTACGCCCCGTTGCGTTGGGGTTTGTGAGGACGTCTCCAATCGCTGATTTATTGACCACCGTTATCGGGTGTTCTGTGAAGTAGTGCGCCAGCTTTCTTGATGTCATAAATACGGCGTACGCCAATTTCTGATATTGCGGGTACCGCTGTTTGGACGGGGAAAGAACTTCACTTACGTAATATACTGGCCTCTGTATGCTTTGACTATGTCCTTCTTCCATGCGGTCAACCACCAGCACGGTGCTGACCACTCGATTGGTGGCTGAGATGTATAGGTAGAGTGGCTCATTTTCCTTAGGTGCTACGAGGATTGGCGGACTTGTGAGCATCTTTTTGAGTTCGAGGAAAGCGCTTCAGCTTCATCCGTCCACTCGAACTTGTCTGCTTTCTTCATCAATTTGTAAAATGGAAGTGCTTTTTCGCCTAGTTTGCTGATGAATCGACTGAGTGCTGCTACTCGACCAGCTAGCTGCTGTACCTCATGGAGTTTGGTAGGTCTCTTCATTGTGAGTATAGCTTGTATCTTTTCTGGGTCTGCTTCGATTCCACGTGCAGATATCAAATAACCCAAGAGTTGTCCAGCTGGGACACCGAAGGTGCATTTCTTTGGGTTAAGCTTGATGTTGTATCGATTGAGATTCTTGAATGTCTCCTGTAGATCACTGATTAATGTGTCCTCCTTTTCAGTCTTGATGACGATGTCGTCGACGTAGACCTGAACATTGCGTCCTATCTGTTCTTGTAGACAGTTTTGCATCATGCGCTGGTAAGTTGCGCCTGCGTTTTTGAGCCCGAAAGGCATGGTTGTGTAGCAGTAGACCCCGAGTGGGGTTATGAATGCTGTTTTGTCTTCGTCTTCTTCTTTCATCCGAATTTGATGGTATCCTGAATATGCATCCAAAAATGATAACCGAGCGCATCCTGCTGTTGAGTCGATGATCTGATCGATTCGTGGTAATGGAAAGTGATCTTTTGGACAGCATTTGTTTAGGGCTGTAAAATCTACACACATCCGCAGGGTGTCTGAGTGCTTCTTTTCGACCAGTACAGGGTTAGCAACCCAGTCTGCCTTTTTGATTTCTCGAATGAACTTTGCAGCAAGTAACCTATCAACTTCTGCCTCGATTGCACCTCTTTTGGGATCGGAGACACGGCGCATAGTTTGCTTGACTGGTCTAGATCCTGGCTTGAGTTGTAGAGAATGCTCGGCGAATCTCTGGGGACACCTGGCATATCAGCTGGGCACCATGCGAATATTTCCCAGTTTTTACGGAGAAATTCGACGAGCGCATTTCCTGTTCGCTGGTAAGACTCGATGATATGTTGACCGTTTTTGAGGGATCAGTCGGGTGCACTTGATGCTTTCTTGTGTCGTTGGTTGCATTGAATTGTCTGTCGGATGCTAACCTCTTGTGTTCCGGCAGAAGTGTGCGGTCGTTAGAAACCTCGAGTTTGGCGAATGATTGCTCCATCCCATACATCTCTGAGATTTTGCTGAAGTCACGGTCACATGAATCTGACCTTTGAAAGTTCCCGTTGATCGTGATGACTCCTTTTGGTCCTGGCATTTTGAGCTGAGGTAGGCGTAGTGTGGGACGGCCATGAATCGAGCGAAAGTGGGGCGCCCAAGTATTGCATGGTATTGTGACTTCCAATCGACCACTTCGAACTCAATCGACTCGGTTCTGAAGTGAGTAGGATCTCCAAACGTAACATCGAGTTGTATGGTGCCTTCTGGGAGCACTGCTTTGCCTGGGACGATACCGTGGAAGGTACTTGTGGATTTTGGCAGATTTTCGACTGATTTGTTCATTCTGCGTAGCGTATCTGCAAAGATTATGTTGAGGCCGCTACCTCCGTCCATGAAGACCTTGGTCATGGCGTAGCCTCCATTTGGGCGTCGAGTACCAAGGCTGCATGCCCTGGTCGATATACTGCGGGTGGATGGTCCTCTCGATTGAAGACAATCGGAGTTTCTGATCCTTTCAAAAAATCTGTGATAGCTGGGGTGCCATGACCGCCATATTGACGTGTCGAGTGTGTAACTTTTGCTCTCTATTGGAGGGACGTCCTCGCTGGATCATGTTCATCTGCCCGCGAGTTACGGGATATTTTTGTTCATCTCCTTGCTGCATCTGGTGCACGGCTGCTGCCATTTGTGTTCCCGTAACGGGTTGTGCTGGCACCATGTACACTGGCGTCGGTTGCGCTGGTGTTGGTGCAGTATACACCTGAGTAGGCTGTTTTGCGGTGGTATGGAATATACCTGTGCTTGTTGTACTTGTTGCGGTGCTGGATATGCCTGAACAGGCTGTGCTTGTGATGTAGTCGATAGTGTGTGAGCCAGTTGAGGAGGTGCACGTCCATCTTTTGCAGTCGTATATATGTTCAATCGCGAGTTGATCGAATTCCCTGCAATTTCTCAGCGAGTGGCTAGAGCGAAGCTTACCATCATCCCCTCTGTAAAGATGGAATCTGCAATAATCGTCCATCCTTTCTTCGATTGAGCGCTCAGGATCTTTGTCTGCTCGCCTGCGCCACTCTGGCCTTCTGTAGCTATCGCGGTCGTCGCGTCTGTGGTCTCGACTGTCACGTCGATCGTCTGTGCGATGGTCTCGATTACCTCGGCGGTCGTCGTACGATGATCTCGATTATCACGATGATCGTCGGGTCGTCTGTCAGTTTGGTCGCGGTTGTCCCTTGACTGGACAAAGCCTGCTGCGATGAAGTTTGGATGGTCATCGTCGTGATAACGATGCTTGCGTTTGCGCCTTCGATCATCTCTGTAGCGGTCTCGACTGCCACCCTCGTGATTTTCATGTGAGGGTGCGGTCGAGTGCCTCGTACGGAGTCTTCTCCATCTGCCCACTTTGTTGCGAGTACCATGAGTGCCGCCATTGTCTTTGGATCTTCTCGACCAAGTGTTTCTTTGAAGTCTTCTCTCCAGAGTCCGTTTTTGAAGGCGTCGATTGCCCTATCTTCTGATACGTTGCCTACTGAGTTACGGATGGTGGTCCACCGCCGTATGTACGATCTCAGAGATTCATCTGACTTTTGCTTGCAGGTCCGGAGCTCCTCGAAAGTTTTGGGGCGCTCACATAGAGGCTCGAAGTATTTGATGAAATCACCTTTGAAGTGCTCCCACGAATCGTAGTATGATTCGGGTAGCGATTTGAGCCAATCGCGAGCTGTTCCTTCCATCATGAGTTGTATGTATGCATAGCTGGTTGTGGTGCCGCGCTGACATCCAACAGCCAGCCTGTAATCTTCTAACCAGCCTGATGGCTCTTGTTTGCAGTTGAACTTTGGCGTGGTAGCTAGCGAAAACTTCTTGGGCATACGAGCCTCCCGGATCCGTCGAGTGAAGCATAGCGCTCCACATGGCCCGATTTCTGCTTCCGAGTCTGAGCTGCTGCTGTATGACCTCCTCGAGTGGCTCCTGCTGGATCGATGATGACGTGAGCTTTTTCGACTGCTCCTTCCCCGAGGACTTCGACTGCGACGGTCCCGATCTGTATCTCTCCTTGGAGTTGCTTGTGGATGCTGTATGGCTTTTGCTGCTATTGCCAGTTGTTTGTACAGTTGGAGGTGCTGATCCCTCTTTGGGTCTCCTGCAGGAGGTTCGATTGTTCTGAGATAGGTGCCTAGCGTCATCAGCGCCCCGGCTGGCTCAGTAGGTATGGGGACTCCTTCCGCGTCGACTGCCATAAAGGCTGGGTTTAGGTTTCGAGTGACCGCTGCACGATCTGCGTCTCCGAGGTTTATGAATCGTGACCTATTCGCGGGGTCGTTTCTGCCTGTTGAACTCATAGACAATGCTCTTCGCCGAGCACTCGATATGCTGGCTTGCTTTTTGCGTTCTTCGAGTACTGCTCGGTAGTTCTTCAACCGTATCGATTCTTGCCACTGGAAGTATTGTAAGGTCAATACCTCTTCCGGAGTTGCGTTTGCTGGTAGCATTGTGCAGCTTTCGATTACTTTGCTCACTTTTTCCGCCATCTCTGCGGTGATGGTCAGCGTGGTTGTTCCGTCAGGCATGGTGACTGTGCAAGGGTATTCAGTAGGTCGACGGCATGTTGCAGCTGCTGACGTTTCTGCTGTACTCGCGGTGTATACCTGATATAAACACCGATCTTCTGCCCATGTGTTGCTAATGCGCATTATGGATTCGGCGTCGTCATCCAGGCTAGAGTTGCTTTGCTTGCCGGGGTTTCTGCCGCAATCGAGTTTATCTTCGAGTGCTTTGTCCAGGCTATTTGCATCGCAGGTGAATATCTCGTGGCTGGCACGGATTTCTGGGCCGTTGAGATCGGCGAGGTATATGTTGTCATCTATGTTCTCCTCGTTCCCCGCGACGTCGTAGCAGTCGACGACGTTGTCGAGTGACTCGATTGAGTTGTTTGGGCGGTACGCAGATTCGATCTCGCTTCTTCCAAATCTTTTTGCCACCTCGTCACGGAACTCTTGCGAGGTCATGGATGTTTCAGAGTCGCTTGGCGATTGGATCGGGACGATCTGTGACGATGTCGCCCCAGGATGGATGGTGTTGCAGTCGAAGCGTTGTCGATGTCTCCGTGTCGAGTGGGTCTAACAGGTCCTGCACACCATCTTTATCACAAAGAGTTAAATTTCCAACTGTAATATCCAAACCTGATTCGAGTGCGGCAAAGGCTTGTTGAGCCTCCATCGAGTGCGACGTGAGCTCCTTGGAGATTTTGGCGAGTGATCGCTTTTTGAATTGATGTTGGTCGATCTTGCCGGCGAGTTGCCGTTTGTAGCGGTGGTCGGTGATTTGCTTTTTGATGATGTAGTAGGCGAGTTACCTTGTGCAGATGCGATCGGCGGGTGGCTGCTTGATGATGAAACCGGCGAAACCGTGAGCCCAATACTACATGTTCCCACAGACGGCGCCAATTGTCGAGGTGTGCCCTCGGCAATTCCCATGGTTGCTATACCTAGGGCTGATTGTGTGGTACAGAACGCGTAGTATTGGTGGAATCGACGGCTGACAAGCTGGATTTACCCAGGTTCAGGGCCCTCGAGTGAGGTAAAACCCCTACTTCCTGCTTGTCTGTGTTTATGGTATGAATATCAGGGTTACAAGGGTTCGACGAGTTGCTGATCTCGCCGAGGTTTTGGTGGCTATGAATTTCTTACCTTGATCGATCACCCTCCCAGCCTTTATATAGGAGGCTGGGTCTCGGGAAACACAACCGACCAAGGTTACATGTATGGAAAGTCTTAACCGACCATAACTTGATCTAACTTGGGAAGCACTCCTCGTCTCGGGCCTTCCTTCGTGGGCTTCGATTAATCTTTGGGCTTCTTTGATCGTCACGTGCACCAGGTACCTCTAATCTGGGGTACCCGCAGAGTATAACCTCGTCACCGGCGGCGACAAGTTTAGTTAACATGCTATTCTCTTTCTGTTGAATCATGTAGGTTTTACAGGAATCTACATCTCCATTTTAATTTCATGTAGTTAATTTATTTTTCATAACCTGGCGCTGTGTACACAAGATGATAACAAGCACATGACATAAGATCATATCAAATAATAAAATTTATATACGCAAACATACTATAATCCACATTTATTTTTTCATGGGTGAAATTCTAAACAAATGTTGTTTCGATACCAAGTACAAAGCATGCCATTTTTGACTTGTTAGACAATTTTGACCATGACAAACTAGTGTAATTGGTTCTGTGTATACTCTGCAAGTTTCTATAAGGATACTTACTTAATCATACACTAGAAACTGCTATCTGGATTTGTTTTAGATCGTATTCTTTATGAATCTTTACCGTAAGTATTTATAAATTATATAGATTACGCAGTTATATCGTATTCTTTATGGATCTTTGCCATAAGTATTTATAAATCATATAGATTATGCATTGTAGAAAATATAGTTCTGAAACAAACTTTGTTACAAAATATTTCAATGAATTCGCTACAAATTAAAAACTAACAAACTAACATTTAGTAACATTACTAGTTGTGTGGTTAAACTATGCGAATAAACATATAACTATACATGTAATATAAATTGTATTAGCCCCGGGCCTGAATTTTTATTGGATCGGCTGAGATATTGTTGTTTATGGAACCACTTCGGCCAAAGAGGCTCCCGATGTCAGCCTAATCCCGCCTCCACTATTGTGGTTGCCCTATCGATTTGGCAAGCTCCGCCCGCCTCCCACGCTGGTGCATGTCCCTCTCGCCGACCACACCACCACGCAACCATGCCCCTTGCAAGCGAGCTCCACCGCCTCACATGTCGAGCCCGCGAGAGAACTTTGGGACGATGTTTTTATGGCTAGTATAAGTAATTTCTACAGGGGATTTTTTACTGATCCCATATTTATTGTGCAATACTAAAAATAAAAAAATACAGTTCCTGTCCGTGTTAAGGAACGTAAATGCGTTAGGAGCAACCTAAATTATAGAGAGTATATGTTTTCGGAACGTAAAATATTACATTTTTAATAATAATGTATGCCACATCCAATGCACTTGGACGAAGCTCTCAAAAATCCGAAACGCAATTGGGTCACTCTCCACGCATCTCTCCTCTCCTCGACCCCGTTTCGTTCCATCCTGTTATGTCCCCTCCCGATGAGAGTGCCATGGCAGAGCCATCCCAAGGTGTGCGCCCAGCCACAAGGACGTGCGGTGGTGACGTCTCCAACGGACGGCCATAATCGCTCACCCCTTCCCCTCTGCCATCCATGGATGGCAGCGCGCTCGTTCGCTCAATGTTAGCGTTGGACCATAACGCCAAGGCGCGTCTCGAGCTTTCTGGCGGCGGCTCATCCTGACACCCTCCTGCCGATGCCCGCACGTCTCCAAATGCGCAAGATAAATGACCCCCCCCCCCCCCCCCCCCCCTGGTACAATTCCTCTTCTCCCCAATCTAAAGGTATTGATTTAGTAGTTTTTCAGAAAACTTGGTCAAACTTAAACGATATGGTTTTGAAAAAAAATATAAGTCCTACTTCTAGGACGGAGCGAGTAATTATTACTTATTTTCCCCGTGATCCCCACGGATCTAATTTCATTATCAAGAGATAACGGAATACATCCGAACCTGACAGCAACCAGGTGCAAGAAAAAAGAAAGCGGTATGTTCTACTTTTGACAGGAAAATAACTCCCAGTTCACCGCCATCATGCTAGTGAAAACTGGGAGGATCTTTTTAAGATCTAGACTACTGGAAGTTTTAACGCAGCAAGCGCAAACTGGCTTACATACAGGACCAAAGCGAGGCAAAGCAGCCAAAAAGAATGCAAAAACGAGAACCAGACATCCTCAGTTCCTCATTCGCACAGTCCAGACGAAAGTCCATCTTCTAATCTTCCCTTCCAGCTTCACCTTGGTAACACCACTAAGCAAAATATCTCCCAGCTTCTTGATGCGGTCTCAACCGCTCGTTGGAAACCCAAGAGGAAGGTGTGAAACAGCAAGCAGCTGTGTGCATCACTCGATGCAGAGGCTGGGATTAATAAAATTTCCTTTTCTAAAAAAAAGGTGTGAAACAGCACAGTAACAAATTTCTCTTGCTTGCAAAACCAAGGTTATCGAACCAGTAGGAGTTGGAAGAGCTGCAACACGGTGTCAGAATTAGTTTGGCGCTTGTAACTCTGACGTGGACCTGTGCACACATAATCAAAATAATTTGTCCCAACGTAACAGGAAGGATTTTAATCTCCTTGACTTGCTGAATACCAAGGGTTAAACGTATGGTGTGGAGAATAATAATAAATGCAAAAATGGACATCGAGGAAATGAGTGTAGAACGTGGTGTAAATGGTGTTTGTAGCAGTGTAAAATAAAGGACCGGAGTCCACAATTCACTAGAGGTGTCTCTCCATAAGACAGATAGACTAACATGTTGGGTAAACAAATTACAGCTGGGCAATTGACAAAATGCAAAAGCATGACAATGCATATTATAACAAGAACATGTTCATTGTGAGATTTATTGGGCATTACAACAATATACATAAACCGCTTGCTAGCTGCATCTATGACTAATAATCCACGGGTGAAATAGCATCCACATCTCCCACAGATATTAAGTTGTAAGCAACATATTATTGCAATAAGCAAAGTGTGTAAAGTAAACCATACAAATGACATATAGACATAGCAAAGTTGTTTTCTCCCTAGTGGCAACAGCACATCCACAGGTTTAGTCGTTTCCGTCACTCGAGACCAGGGTACTGGAGACATGAACCCACTATCTAGCATAAATACCCTCTCTTGGAGTCACTAGCATCTACTTGGGCAAAGCATCTACTAACAACGGAGAGCATGCAAGAATATAAATAACAGATGTATATAGATAGATGAACAACTTGATCATAACTTCACAATTCATCGGATCACAGCAAACACACATGTAGCATTACAATAAGATGATCTTGATCATGTAGGCAGCTCACAAGATCAAAACATGATATCACAAAAGTGGATAGACTATCATCTAGCTAGTGCCATGGACTCGTAGTCCTGTGGGGAACTACTCACGCATCACTTCGGAGGCATGCATGGTGGTGTAGAGCCCTCCGGTGATGATCTCCCCCTCCGGCAGGGTGTCGGGAA
Organism: Poa pratensis; assembly: GCA_947311845.1. Lineage (NCBI taxonomy): Eukaryota > Viridiplantae > Streptophyta > Magnoliopsida > Poales > Poaceae > Poa > Poa pratensis. Next base: position 31,913,921 of record CAMZMU010000059.1, on the reverse strand, counting down.
GAGCTTCAGAACCCTCCCGAACTACGGTTGACGACGACGGTGGTGATGGAACTTTTCGTGGATTTTTGATCGGGTACTTAGGGTTTTCGGGGAAGGAGTAATTTATAGGCGAAAGGGCGGCGCCGGAGGAGCACCAGGGGGCCAACACGGGCTTGGGGCATGGCCCCACCCCAGGCCACGCCTGGAGGCCGCCTCCTCGCCTGGTGGGTCCCCTGGACCTCTCCTTCGGACAGTGTCTTGGTTCCTTCGCAAAAATAAATCCCGTAAATTTTCAGGTCTTTTGGAGAATATTTCCCGACTAGGATTTCTAAAACAAAAAGACGGCAGAAAACAGGAACTGACACAGTGACATCTTGTTAATAGGTTAGTCCCAAAAAATGCATAAAAATGATATAAGGTGTAAATAAAACATGTAGCATTTGGTATAAAACAAGCATGGAACATCTAAAAATTATAGATACGTTTGAGACGTATCACTTCTTGCCATTTTTTCCTTTTCCTTCAGAGGAGTGAAAATCATGCCCCATCTCCATCTTTCAGAGGTCCTTCCTATTGTGTTGGGATAGAAGAGTTCCCGGCTACACCCAACGAAGTAGCCGTAGCAAGATTCATCAGAGTGTATGCCCCTGCACGAAGTGCCTCCTGATCTGCAAGGTTGTGCAAACAAGCCCATTGTTTAACAAAAACAAATGAGTAACAGATTAGTTCGTTTGGGGGTTTTATGAGCTTTCCTTCAAAGCATGCTTTGTTGCGAATCTTCCTCATGGCCCAGCAAACTGCAACAATCAAAGTGATCTGCACAAAGGAGAAACTGTGGAATCCACCATAAAATATGTGAGAAAGAACCAGGCATGTAATGTATTATACTTAGAACAAAAGGGAGGTTTTGTTGTAGTACCAATCAACAGTTGTGCAGTTAGATGTCGAGCACATAGATCATAGTCCCTTTTTCGGTATTGGGCTGAAACAAACTACTAGCTTCCACATAAATTTTTGTGATGGCCCAAGTTGTCTAACTGACAGTTTGCAGTATTTTTTTAGATAAAAGGCAATTTATTGCCCAACTTTAAGTTAACAAAGCTACGGAGTTCACATAGTCAATTACACTGTTGCGGCATGATACGTCCATTTTGCATCACTATTTTATATCATAATTTACTGCTATTCATTGATATATTTCATATTTGGATGATATACTTATGTTATTTTATCTTGTTTTGCATGTTTGATGATTATTGGAGAATTAACTGCCGGAGTCAGGATTCAGCTGGAAAAAGCATCGTCAAGACACCCTATTTCTGAAGATCAACAATTCACGGAAAATATACAGATGTTCCTATTTTATCAGATGGGGCCAGCCAAAAGGGGAGGCTGAGATGGGCCACGAGGGGCCCACACCACCCCACGGCGCGGGCCCCCTCTGCCGCGCCGGGGCATGGTGTGGCCGCCCTGGCCCACCTCTGGCGCTCCCCCTTCGCGTACTTATCCCCCAGAAACCCTAAGACGGGAGCCATCGAGGAAATATTCCGCCGCCTCCACGAGGCGGAAACCACAGAGAGAGAAAAAGCTCTCCGGCAGGGAGAAATCTGCCGGGGAAATTCCTTCCCGGAGGGGGGAAATCATCGCCATCGTCATCGTCATCACGCTGGACTTCATCGGGATCATCATCATCATCATCCACCGCCGTCACCATCATCTCCACCGCTCCACTCGTTCCGCTGTAACATCTAGGGTTATACTTTGTGTAGTTCATAGGGGAAACTTTCCCGGTGTTGATTACTACTTGTGGTTGATGCTATTAAGTTTTATCGGTGAATTGAAGTATATGTCCAGATTGTTATTCATCATTATATCACCTCTGATCATGATCCATATGATGTCTTGTGAGTAGTTCGTTCAGTTCTTGAGGACATGGGAGAAGTCATGCTGTTAGTAGTGGAACTATGTTGAGTAATATTTAATGGTTTGATATTTAAGTTGTGGTGTTATTCTTCTAGTGGTGTCGTGTGAACGTCGACTACATGACACTTCACCTTTATGGGCCTAGAGGAATGCATTGTGTATTCGGCTACTAATTGTGGGGTTGCCGGAGTGACAGAAACCTAAACCCCCGTTAGTAAACCGGTGCATGAGGGAGTGTAGGATCTCAGAGTTTAAGGCTGTGGTTAGATTTATCTTAATTACTTCCTTGTAACGCGGATGCTTGCAAGGGGTTTAATCACAAGTATGTATTAGTCCAAGTTAGGGCAGTGCATTAGCATAGGTTCACCCACACAACACTTATCAAAACAATAAAGATTAATCAGCTGTAGGAAGCGAAAGCACTTGACGAAATTCCCGTGTGTCCTCAAGAACATTTTGCCATCATAAGTAAACCAACCGGCTTATCCTTTGCTCTAAAAAGGATTGGGCCACTTGCTGCAATTATTATTACTGTCTTTTATTTACACGTATTTTATTTATCTGCAATATCAAAAACCCTAAAAACTTGTCTGCTAGTATTTACAGTGATTCCTTGATCAAAACTACTTGTCAACACCTTCTGCTCCTCGTTGGGTTCGACACTCTTATTTATCGAAAGTACTACGATACACCCCCTATACTTGTGGGTCATCAAGACTATTTTCTGGCGCCGTTGCCGGGGAGTGAAGTGCTATTGGTAAGTGGAATTGGTAAGGGAAACCTTTACTGTAAGTGCTGTTTTTATTTCTGCTTGCTGCTTTATTTTATTATGGAGAGATCTCCATTCGAATCCCTATTTGGGAATACTACTGCCACTGCTAAGGTAGTAGATGAACCGCCGCCTGCTGAATTAGATCCATTTAAAATACCTATGAAAATTGTTGAACGTGTTATGGATAACCGCTATGTTGGAGATGGAACCATCCATCCTGGTGATCATTTACTATTTATACATGAATTATGCGAGTTGTTCAAGTGTGCAGGTATTTCAATGGAAAAAGTCAAGAGGAAGTTATTCTCTATATCACTGAAGGGCCGAGCTGCGGAATGGTATAAGATGCTGAAGAATGGCCGATCTATTGGCTGGGAGGAAATTGTACCTCTCTTTTATTCTAAATTCTATCCTCCTAGTGAGATTCATCAAGATCGAAATCGCATATATAATTTTTGGCCTCATGATGGAGAGAGTATTGCCCAAGCGTGGGGGAGATTGAAGTCACTAATGCTCAAATGTCCCATTCATGAGCTCCCAAGTAATATTGTTATCAATAATTTTTATGCAAGGCTTTCTCTTCATGATAAGGATTTATTGGATGCCTCTTGTTCTGGATCATTTACACGTACTGAAGAAGAAGTTAAATGGGACCTTCTTGACCGTATTCAGGAAAATACTGAAGGATGGGAGAACGACAAAGGTAGAAAGTCAGGTATAAATTATGATTACGAATGCATTAAATCTTTTATGGAGACTGATGATTTCCGTAATGTTAGTGTGTTTATTGTCTTGATTCTCAAGTTGTTGCAAATTATTACAAAGCTTTTGCCTCTTATCTTGATGTGCCTAAGAAGGATTTGAATAAATATCATGAACCTTATAAAGATAAAACCAATTCGGCCATTGGCAAAGTATTGAAGTTCATACTGTTGATCACATTTTGCCAGAACCTTATATTGAAAAAATACCTTTTCCTGTTAAAGTCAAGGAACATTCTCTGATAGCTAGTGTGGTTAATAAAAGTGCCAAGAAACCTTTAGAGCCTGATGAACAAATAACTGTTGAACCTGAAGTAGCAATATAAAGGATTTGGTAACTGAAAATGTAGATGGAGAACATATTATCTTTTGTGAAGATGCTTCTAATATTGTTTCGCATCCTGGTAAATCTAGGAAAACAAGTGTTCCTGTGCTTTCAGTGAAGATAGGAGAACATTGCTATTATGGTTTATGTGATATTGGTGCAAGTTCTAGTGCTATTCCTTTTGAACTTTATAAAGAAATTATGCATGAAATTAGTCCCTGTGAACTTGAGGATATTGATGTGGTTATTCAACTTGCCAATAGGGAAACTATCTCTCCCATTGGTATTGTGAGAGATGTCGAGGTTTTATGCGGTAAAACTAAATATCCTACTGATTTTCTAGTACTTGGTTCTAAAGCTAGTAAAACTTGTCCTATTATTTTCGGTAGACCTTTCTTGAATACATGTGGTGCTATTATAGATTGTAAGAAAGAGAAAATTTACACTAAATTTAATGGAGAATCTTATGAGTTTAATTTCTCTAAGTTTGGTAAGAAACTTTATGAAACTGATTTGCCTAATGAGGACTCGAAAATTGAACAACTTGCTGCTATTGCTATTGCTCCTAACAATGCCTTGCAGCAATTTATGGAGGAACACGAAAGTGAGGTCTTTATGGAGGAAAGGAATGAAATTGACAATATCTTTCTTCATCAACCACCATTACTTAAGCATAATTTGCCGGTGGAAGATTTGGGTACCCCTGCACCTCCTAAAGAAGATCCTGTTTTTGATTTAAAACCTTTGCCTGATAACTTAAATATGCTCACATTGATGATAAGAAAACATATCCTGTTATTATTAGTTCTAAACTTTCAGGTACTGAAGAGGCAAGGTTATTGGAAGTGTTGAGGAAACACCGAGGGGCTATCGGATATACTTTGGATGATTTAAAAGGGATTTCTCCTACTATATGTCAACACGCCATCAACATGGAAGATGATGCAAAACCTGTTGTGGAGCACCAGCGTCGTCTAATCCCTAAAATGAAGGAAGTGGTAAGAAATGAGGTATTAAAACTCCTCGATGCTGGTATAATTTATCCTATTGCTGATAGTAAATGGGTAAGTCCTGTGCATTGTGTTCCTAAGAAAGGAGGAGTTACTGTTGTGCCAAATGAAAATGATGAACTTATTCCTCAAAGAGTAGTTGTTGGATATAGGATGTGCATTGATTTTCGAAAGGTTAATAAAGTTACTAAGAAAGATCACTATCCTTTACCTTTTATTGATCAAATGTTAGAAAGGTTGTCTAAGAAAACTCATTTTTGCTTTCTTGATGGTTATTCTGGATTTTCACAAATTGCTGTTAGAGCGAAAGATCAAGAGAAAACTACTTTTACTTGTCCTTATGGAACTTATGCTTATAGGCGTATGCCTTTTGGTTTGTGTAATGCTCCTGCTACATTTCAAAGATGCATGTCTGCTATTTTTCATGGTTTTTGTGAAAAAATTGTGGAAGTATTCATGGACGATTTTTCCGTCTATGGAACTTCTTTTGATAACTGCTTGCAAAACCTTGATAAAGTTTTGCAGAGATGTGAGGAAACTAATCTTGTTCTTAATTGGGAGAAATGTCACTTTATGGTTAATGAAGGGATTGTTCTTGGACATAAAATTTCTGAAAGAGGTATTGAAGTGGACAGAGCTAAAGTTGAAGCAATTGAGAAAATGCCCTGTCCCAGGGATGTTAAAGGTATTCGTAGTATTCTCGGTCATGCCGGTTTCTATAGAAGGTTTATTAAAGATTTCTCTAAAATTTCAAAACCTCTTACTAATCTTCTCCAAAAAGATGTACCTTTTGTTTTTGATGATGATTGTAAAGAAGCTTTTGAGGCTCTAAAAAAGGCTTTAACCACTGCTCCTGTTGTTCAACCTCCTGATTGGACTTTACCTTTCGAAATTATGTGTGATGCTAGTGATTTTGCTGTAGGTGCTGTTCTTGGACAGCGAGTAGATAAGAAGTTGAATGTTATTCATTATGCTAGTAAGACTCTTGATGCTGCTCAAAAGAATTATGCCACTACTGAAAAAGAGTTTTTAGCAGTAGTTTTTGCTTGTGATAAGTTTAGACCCTATATTGTTGATTCGAAAGTTATTATCCATACCGATCATGCTGCTATTAGATACCTTATGGAAAAGAAAGATGCTAAGCCTAGACTTATAAGATGGGTGCTTTTATTACAAGAGTTTGATTTGCATATTGTAGATAGGAAAGGTGCTGAAAATCCTGTCGCTGATAATTTGTCTAGATTGGAAAACATTTCTTATGATCCTGTTCCTGTTAACGATAGTTTTCCAAATGAACAATTGGCTGTGATAAAGGTAAGCTCGCGAGAAAGTCCTTGGTATGCTGACTATGCTAACTTTATTGTTGCCAAGTATTTGCCTCCAACCTTTACAGCTCAGCAAAGAAGGAAATTCTTTTATGACTTGAGGCATTATTTTTGGGATGACCCACACTTATATAAAGAAGGAGTGGATGGTATAATGCGAAGATGTGTTCCAGAATTTGAGCAAAAAGAAATATTGAGAAAATGCCATGGAAGTGCTTATGGAGGACATCATGCTGGAGATAGAACTGCACAAAAGGTTTTACAATCAGGTTTTTATTGGCCTACTCTTTTTAAAGATGCAAGAAAATTTATTTTATCATGCGATGAATGTCAAAGAGTTGGTAATATAACTAGACGCAATGAAATGCCTATGAATTATTCTCTTGTTATTGAACCTTTTGACTGTTGGGGATTTGACTTTATGGGTCCTTTTCCTCCTTCTGATGGTTATACTCATATACTTGTTGCTGTTGATTATGTTACTAAATGGGTAGAAGCTATACCAACATCTAGTGCTGATGGTGAGACATCATTAAAAATGCTTAAAGATATTATTTTTCCAAGGTTTGGTGTGCCTAGATATCTCATGACTGATGGTGGTTCTCATTTTATCCATGGTGCTTTTAGAAAAACCCTTGCTAAATATGATGTTAATCATAGAATTTCTTCACCTTATCATCCTCAAACAAGTGGACAAGTAGAATTATCAAATAGAGAGATTAAATCTATTTTGCAGAAGACTGTTAATAAATCTAGAAAGAATTGGGCTAGGAAGCTTAATGATGCTTTGTGGGCTTATAGAACTGCTTATAAAAATCCTATGGGTATGTCTCCTTATAAAATGGTTTACGGAAAAGCTTGTCATTTACCTCTAGAATTAGAACATAAAGCTTATTGGGCCGTAAAAGAACTTAATAGAGATTTTAAACTTGCCGGTAAAAAAGGTTACTTGACTTGAGTTCCTTAGATGAATGGAGAAGTGAAGCTTATGAAAATGCTAGACTTTTTAAAGAGAAAGTGAAACAATGGCATGATAGGAGAATCCTAAAGAGAGAGTTTAATGTTGGTGAGAAAGTTCTATTGTATAGGTCTCGTCTCAGATTTTTTGCAGGTAAATTACTTTCGAAATGGGAAGGACCTTATGTTGTTTCAGAGGTTTACCGTTCAGGTGCAATCAAAATTACTTCGCTTGATGGTGACAAATCTCAAGTGGTTAATGGTCAAAGACTCAAGCATTATATTTCTGGGGATTCTTATAACGAAGACGTTGATATTATTCAAGTAGTGACTCCGGAAGATTTTATTAAAAGTCAAATTCAGAAAACTGCAGAGTCTGTTTTCGAATAGGTAACAGTTTTGGTAAGAAAAAGTTCGCGTTTAACTTCCCAACTTATGTTTTTGTTGTTTTATTAAATATGGAAAATTACGAGCCAAAAACGGGGAGGAAACGGTGCCCGAGGGCACCACACCACCCCACGGCGCGGGCCCACCCTTGGCCGCGCCGGGGCATGGTGTGGGCGCCTCGGAGCCCGTCTCCAGCCCGGTTTCGACCTGGACTTTCCTTTTGTTATGAAACTTTTTGCTATATAACTACCGGATCCCCCGAGGTCCGTATATCGTTTTCTCGTCGTGTTTTTTTCGAGCTGTTTCTGCCAGGGTTAGCTCCAAGATTAGAACAATGTCTTCGTCCGAGGCTCCGAAGGATACCTTCTTCAAGAACGTCGTCAACCCGTACATCAACGAGTTGAAGCAGCACCCACAAGAGCTGCGGCTCGTGGATGGAGAGCTTGTTCAAGAAGATGTTAGGGGCCCAAGGCTGAAGGGGACGTGAAGGCCAGACTAGAAGAAGTAGAGCATGAAGTTTTCCGATACCAGAAGATGATTAATGAGCTTATTGCTGAACACAAGAAGGAGACTAGCAAGCTATGGGATGATATCTTCATACTCAGTCAAACCACTCCAAATTGCAAGCACAAATCTATGATCTCCAAAACCAAAACTGTGAGTATGAAGCTAGGTTCAAACGCATGAGTTCTACTGCGAGTTTCAGGTTTATGGAGACCAATTCATCCTTCGCTGATGGGGAGCCTCTACCTTGGAAATTTCATGATGAAGAGTCTCGTCCACCATCACCACCGAAGGAGTAATTCATCATTGGTATTGGCATCCCCTCAGCTTGTTCCAAGCTTGGGGGAGTGCCGCGGTATCATCACCATTATCTTTTACCTTTTACTTTTCAGTCGAGTCATATCATGAGTAGAGAAGTTATCATATAGGATGGTTTGCATCATGGAAGTATCTCTCCTTTAGTTGGTTATCTATGTATCCCTTGGTGTGAGTTACCGTTATTGGAATATTAATGAGAAGTTTTATCATTTACTTTCTGCACACTTTATTTTACTTTGCAAATTTCTGTCATATGAATGATCTTGTTGTTAGTATTGGCATCACTTTGGGAGCATCAAGTAAATCTATTAGGTTTTGGCAAACTTAGCATTGGTCAGTAGCAACAATACTTTGAGGCTTAAGTAGAAAAGAGGGGATTGCATGTAGATACATTATCTCATTATCTTTCTTTCTTGTTGGCTCATGAGTTTAGTATTCTTAAGTTAAAATTATTTGTGCTTACAAGGAAGATTGCATGATTGTTTCTATTACATTTATATTTGTTTGTATCCCTCCACTCTTATGCTTGCTACCCAGCCTTGCTAGCCAAAAACCTGTACTGAGAGGGAATGCTTCTCGTGCATCCAAACCTTGAGCCAAAACCCAAGCCATTTGTGTCCACCATAACTACCTATATATGGTATTTCCTTGCCACTCCAAGTAAATACTTCATGTGCTACCTTTAAACTGTTCAAAAGCTACTACTCCTTATTTGTGTCACTGTTTACTAGCTCATGAGGAAGTTTGTGGGTTATTCTTTATTTAGCTTGTCAGACAGACTTTCACCACCAGACTAGCGGCATATACATCCGCTTATCTATTAAATTTGCAAAAAGAGCTGGCAAATGGGGTGCCCAGTCCCAATTAATTACAACTTTAACCGCTTAATTCTCTTCATATTTTTGCCCTGATTTATCAGACAAGCAATGATACCAGTGAATAACTGCATGTGTAAACAAAAGAGAAAAAGAGGGATGATCTGCCTTGCTGGTAGAAATAACGTCTTCATGGGAGCCGCTCTTGAAAGTCTGGTTGACAAGAGAGATATTGTTTTCACCCACTACCATTCGTTGAAAATTCTCATACACCACTCAAAACTTATATTTTTATTCTCTATATGATTTCAAAAACTTAAAAAGCTCTAGCACATGATTTAATCCCTGCTTCCCTCTGCGAAGGGCCTTTCTTTTACTTTTATGTTGAGTCAGTAAACCTATTCCCTTCTTTCTTAAGCAAGCATTTGAGTTGTTGTGATTCAACCATCTATATATTAATATTATCAATCATGTCTGTTATCCTTCCTTGTTTTGCACAAGTCTTTTATCTGAAGGAATATAACTTTGAAAGTTATCAATGACTCTAAAGAAATTGTGATAATTGAGCATGTAAGTTCTGCAATATATGTGACACCCCTCCCTGGCACATATCACCAGAGAGGCAGTCGTCCCGTGCGCCATCCCAAGATAACTGGCCGCACGTCACAACAGTGTAACATAATGGACATCATTACACAATCAGGCACATCAGTGCTACAAATGGTTTACAAGGCCGTCAAGGAATGACGAAATATCAATCCCAGCATGGCACGATACAGAGTTTTTAACTGGCAGCGGAAGACATATGAGAGGCTACGGCTTGGAGAGGCTCCACTCCACAGGTTCTGGCTGGGCTACAGATCCTAGCACGCTCTTGCTTCAAATCCTTCCTAAGGTGGAAGATGAATCCTCGACCAAACCTAGCCACAATCACAAGGCCCGTGAGTACATTTGTATGCACTTAGGAAGAATCACCCCTCATTACAAACAATCCAACAATCATGCAGCAAGATATATATTGGAACTAAAATACTACACATGGCAAGTGTGTACTCTAGAGAGACAAATATACAGTATAACATAAAGGTAGCACGGCATCACAAGCAAAACATGGCATAAGCAAACAACGGGGTATCACCAGTGCAGAGTCCAAGCCAGGTGGGGTTGGATCGTGCACCGGCAATCATACAAAGGGCTTACCTGTGACGAGAAAACGGGTGTACCAAGTGGGTACCAAATAATACACAACAGCACATGTGGTCACTGCTAGGCCCACTGGCCTCATCATTTCACTCTGGGCGCGCACGGTTGATGTGGGCTCTGGCCTAACTATAGGCTCCCCAACGCATCACACCACCATCCCTAAACCTGGTTCACAATCACATCTCAAGTAGCATTCCCTGCATCAACTTATTGTTCATTTAGTGAAATCAGGTTGTTCATCTTTCTTTCAAACAGATCTTAAGTTTAACCTCCTGACACGACAAAGACACATAGTGTGACAGACACAGAACTGTTGTTCCATATCCCAGGAACGGGGCTAGCTTGCTAGGTTGAGTCTCTCGAGAGTTTGCTTTCCCACCTATCAGAATGCACCCTACTCAGCCGACGCTCCAGGTTTCTCACGCCCAAAGTCGTACTAAGCAAAATACATTCACATGACGGTCCACTTGCTAAGACACTCTCCTGCACACACCCTATGCGCGTGGCACAACGGGCAAGTAAATCCGGCACATCCCCCGGCGCTACCGGGTATGCCTAGCTCCGGACTCCCTATCGCAGTCGAGCCCGTGCCTGTCGACCTCTACCCTCGAACAGCACAACCGAACGACTGCGCCCAATGGATGGCACAAAAGGGGCTCAACAACCTACTAGGTCACGGTCCTCCATGAGACGATGATGGTTCTGCTTTCAAAGTTCGGATTAGTGGCACCATGGACTGACCCTATCGTTGTTTGGAGGGGTGTTTCATTTAATCAAGTTTCATCACAACAATTCCCAAAACAGAGGATTAGTCCAGCATAATAACCACGATATCAATATCATATATCATCAACAACAAGGCATTAGCAACATAATAATGATCAACTACAAAATATAGTTTAGTTGGTTTGCGTCGACCGGGTGACTATCGTGGCGATTCCGCCGACAAGCGCCACCACAGATCAACTAGTTGATTAGCGTCGATCGGGTGACTGTCGTGGCGATTCTGCCAACAAGCGCCACCACGGATCAACTACAATATAGCACGGTGGTTTAATCGGACGACTGTGGCGGTTCCTCCAGCCAGCGCCCTCGCAGATTAATTACAAGTTGGTGAGGCATGTAGCCTCCAAACAATGAACCGAAAAGCATTCATAAGAAAGAAAGCATCCATTCCACTCAAGGATTAACCCGACGTGGTGTCAGCAATCTTGGCAAAAAGAACCAAATGGAAAGCAAATGTCCCAAGCGTCGCAGTCTAGGCGGGCCGAAGCCAACCACGTTTGACGGAGGGAGAAGAAGCAAATAACTCTTTTGGCAAATGCCCCCAACTCCGACGATCATAGGACGACATTCGTCCGCTCCTCACCTCGGCGAAGAAGAAGAAGAAGCAAACAAAGCCACGCAAGCGCGAGACGCACAGTTGTAATATTTCCCCCATTCCTTTGACTGAGGCGGTTCCTCCGGCCATTGTCTCGGGAACGGGAGTGATGCGCATATAAGCAATTATAAGGTAATGCAATAATTCAAAATGCAACATGATATATATACAACAATACAAGGCTCATACAAAATACGGACAACAAACAGACATGCAACAATAATAGTGGACAGACATAACAATATAACAGTATGCAGACATAAATACCCGGCATGATATTAAGTAAATAAACAAACAAACATTGCGGGATGGCTCATAGCAAGGGGTTAGCTTGCCTTCGAAGACGGGGATCCGCTGGGCTTGGAAAGGTCGGGGTGATCCCGCAGCGTGGGGTCGATAGCCGCTTTACCCGGACTCCGGATTGCCCTCACACAAGGGCACCCAATAAAACTATTTTGGAATGAGATGATATCAGTACCACCGGAAAGAGCTCGTCGAGACGAAGATTTAGAAATTTGAATCACCGAAAACGGACTTACGGTTCAAAAGATATTGATGTTCGAAAATCTGTCCAGCGGGAAAAAGAAAAAGTTCCGCGCGAAAAAAAACAGATCGGGCCGCAAATGGGCCGCTACTGCGCGCCACTGCGCTGCTGCGCCTGGCTGGGCCGATGCTGGGCTGGGCTGCTGCGCTGCTGTGCTGTACTGGGACAAAAAAACGATTCAGTGGGAAAAAAACGAAGAAACAGGAGGGATCGATCCTGGTCTTCGTCCACCTCGCGCTCGCGTACTGGAACGAGCAGGGGAGGGCCAGGGATGGTGTCACGACCCCGATGGATCGCTGACGGTAAATCGATGAAGGAGGAAGAAATTGGAGCACTCGGGCTCAGATCTACCTAACAACTAAGGAAAAACAGATAAATTGCAGGATCAAAAATACTGGAAATAAAGATAAAATTAGGGTTCATATTTCTTCTTCCTTATTGCAAAGGATACAAAGCTGGCTTATAAGGACATGCCACACACTCAGTTTACATGAAAAGACCAAATAGCCCATGCTATGAATATTTCCCCATTATCTCCCTGATACTAATATCCTGACATCCTAGTCCCTGACATTCCTTCCCCCTTGAGACCATTGGTCACCAATGGAACAAGTTTCTACAGAAACTCTTATCATTGACAATTATCCATTTTAATTCATTCACCGTATCAAGGAGGTAGAAATGTCGTGAAGATAATATCCATTCCCGAGAGTTGAAGATAATCCAGTGAAGATAGCAGATTAGTTGCATTGTAATTATTCTGGAAACCGTGCTAATGTAGAAACTCCCATTGTCCACTAAGATAGTCCATGGTGTATCCATATTCAAATGATGTGATGCCATTGGAGGTTGTACTAATCCAGTTGGTAGTCTGGTGTAGAGAAATCATATATCTTGAGGTAAGCACAACAATTTCAATGTTGCTTGAACCTTTAGCTGTCACTTGTGTGAGAGGCAAGAGAGCAGAAACCAAGTGGCATGCACAGCTTGCAGAATAATACACTAGCTGAAACATGTGTAAGTGCAGCCCGATGTAGACAAACATGAGTGAGTCAATACCAGGATCCCAAATATGAGTCGTTTTGCTGATTGGTAACTAAATTTTGAAGACATGGTACACAGCTGCCGCATCTCTTCCTTCTTGAGCTATTTCCACGGAACTCAAGGCCAGTATCATGCACAGAGTAGTAGCAGTTGACATACACAATGCAGACTGGATAGCTTCTGTCGAACTGAGCATGCGAGAGTAGAAGACGAACTGCTGAACTGTTTCTGTATATGAGCAGTCCAAAACAATTGGCAAGCACGAATCCTGTACCTGGAGAAAAGCATTCAGAGTGGTGCACCAGAATTCATACTGTAACAAGAGTTGTACCAAAAAAATGCTTCAGGTCCATCAGATTTGGCACTGCAGTTTTGCTTAGCATCGTGTCTTTGATTTTCAGAATACCGGGGTCCCAATAAAAGTATGTTCTACTACCATTTTCTGATGCCCAAAACAGAGAGATGTTGTTTTGACTGCAGGATGGGCTGAATGGCATGCATTTAAATCCACTGAAAACACTTGAACAAGCAAACATTGCTGCATGTGTTGAAAGTTGTAAAACTTGACCCAGATGTTGCATTTTGCTTGAGATAAAAGGTAGTGAAGCTCCTAGATCCCAGACTTCTCTTTGCTCAAGAATTACTAATACATGCGATGGTGGGCCTCTCAGCTGCTGTAGATATACTGATATCTTCTCATCATCTTGTTGCTGCAGCTCCAGAGTGACATCCAACACATCAGTGACAATGTTCAGGCAGGCACTTGTTTGTTCAGTTTCTGGTGCCTTGCGGAAACACTTGAGAAGCTGTTCACTTAATCCATTTTCAGATGCCTTGTGGAGTGGTGTCGCAAGCTGTTCATCCATGCTATGCAGACAAGAATTGTCTTCTTCATAAATATCATATACAAGCATTTCCTTGAGCACACTAGAAGCATCTTGCATAGTGGTTGGCACCTGCAGGTTCTGAACAAGCATCGACTCAACATTGGCTGTGGTGTTGGCTTTGGAACACATGGTAGGCTGTGCACTTTTGAGTTGCTCTTGTTCATATGTCTGCAGCTCAGGAAGATCAGCAAGCACATCAACAAACTCAGTTGAGCAGCCATTTGTGTCGACATCGTAGACATCGAATACTGGCTCCAGAGCAGCTCGCTCCAAGGGATAATCTTCGGGTAACGCATAGTAGCGACGCTCAGTGCCGTCAGCTAGGAACAGACATTGGCTGTTGAGATTGTGGAGACTGTAAGACTGCAGCACTTCATCGACATGTTGCTCACGAAGATTGGTACTACCACCAGGCACACATGAATTTTTACTCTGATTTGGATACCCATAGCAGCAGTTGTCATATCCAGATGCTACAACATTCGTTCCATGCACAGAGTTTGGTGTTGGCATTTCACCAAACACATTCGAGCAACATCAGGAGTACCAGTGATTCCTAGGGATGATGAACACGTACTCAACACCGTAGCAGCAGTGGTGGTGCTTGACGCAGACGAGGGCACCCCGGGAGTAGCCAGCCTGTCCGCTAGCTTGTAGAGCTTACCTTGCAACGATGCAACTGAACGCTGTGATTCTGCATACTCATCCAATCGTCGATTGATGTTGAGGAGTGACCGGTGAGCGAGCTTGAGCTGCTGCGCGAGGTCAGCGGACCAACTCGGCGGAGCAGCGCTGGAAAGCCTCTGCCTTGCGGTCGCCGGATGAGGAGGAGGCACCGGCGTGGTCGTGGAGCTTGGCCAGCAACACGAGGGCGTGGAGGTTGTCGGGTCTAGAGCAGGCGGAGGCCAATTTGGCTCAGCTTTGGTATGGATTGGGTAGGCTCGCTCGTTGGGCAAGGGGATTCGTAGGGGAACGGACCGATTGTGGTTGGAGCGGAGATAGCGGTGGGGGGCGTACGCTGGGGCAGGGGAGAAGCCAGCAGCTGGCGTGCATGCGGCGGCGGGAGGCGGGTAGGAGTAGGAGGCGACGTAGGGGAACGGGGATGTGTAGTAGCCGCCGGGGTAAGGAGGAGGTGGGTAGGTGGTGGTGGAGGGGAAGCTATGGGGGCCGTACGCTGGGACGGGAAAGGCGCCAGACACGGGTGGTGGGTAAGCGGCGGCGGAGGGGTAGGCGTATGGTGGGCTGTAGAAGGTGGGAAACGGCGCGGTCGCCATGGTCGCGAATCTGACCGGAGAAGAAGATAAATCCGTCGATTAGGGGAAGGGAGGGTGGGGAGGTGCTGCGAATCACACCGGAGAAGAAGATGCGGAAGAACTGCCGGGGAAATCGCAAGAAATCGACGAAAGGGAGGGAAGCGAGGGAGCAGGTCCTATCGATTGACCAGGCTCTGATACCATTTGTCACGACCCCGATGGATCGCTGACGGTAAATCGATGAAGGAGGAAGAAATTGGAGCACTCGGGCTCAGATCTACCAAACAACTAAGGGAAAACAGATAAATTGCAGGATCAAAAATACTGGAAATAAAGATAAAATTAGGGTTCATATTTCTTCTTCCTTATTGCAAAGGATACAAAGCTGGCTTATAAGGACATGCCACACACTCAGTTTACATGAAAAGACCAAATAGCCCATGCTATGAATATTTCCCTATTATCTCCCTGATACTAATATCCTGACATCCTAGTCCCTGACAGATGGCCGGGGAGCACGCCGGGAGGCCGGCCGGCGGCGGGGATGGCCCGGACGCGGTGCACCGCGGCCGTGGGAGGAGGTCTAGGGGCGCGGGGAGCACGGGGTGCGTCACCCGTGAGCTCCGGCCTCACGGCCATGGTGGAGCTTCGGGTGGCGGACGGCGCGGGCAGCTGGGTGGGCTAGGGGGCTCGCCAACGGCGGGAATGGATCCACCACGGCTTACCGCGCCCGTGGGTGCTGTTTCCTGGGGCAGAGGAGTGGTGGAGCTCGCTACCCGAGCAAGTTAGGGTTTCGGCCATGGAAGCTTTGCAGAGCTCCGGTGAGGTCGTTTCCCTCGAGCTACTCGAGGAAGTGAGGCCTGGGGGGGCAAGTGAGGGCTGGGAGCGCTCTGGAGGGCTCGAGGGGGCTTCTTATAGCCGGGAGAGAGGAGGAGTAGGTGCTTGGTAGCTCGGGTTTTAATGGAGCTCTTGAGGTCATTGCTTACGTGACCCTTGTCTACAGGGGAGAAGAGGATGAGGATGAGGTGCTGGACAAGCAGGAGCACACAGGGGAGGCACTGGTGCAGAGGGGTTATGGCTAGGTTAAGCAACCATGGCTAACTAGATATTTTTCTGAAATCTGAAATATGCCCTCAAGGTGTTCGACGCAATGCCCATAAGAACTTTTCAACCTCAGTAAATTCCAGAAAAATTCCACTGGCTAGGTTTGGGGGCTTGGGGATGCTTCCTGCCATTTGGGGTCAAATGGTGCAACCTAGGTAGGTTTTTGAAAAATACCAAAAGTGGCATGTGGAGATGATCGTGTTTTAACAGAGTTTTGAGCAGGGTGTTTTAGGGGCATGCAAATCATCTAGTACCAGTACCCATATGAGTGGCCAGGGAGTAGGTTGGGGTTAACATTGCTCAAGCCAAAAATATCTCACACCAGGAGATGATTGCATGGCTCCGAAAATGTGGGTGCAAAATTGATATCATGACATACCAACAATTTTGGTGGATGGGTTTCTTTTGGTAAAAGAATGTGGTGGAGTGTGGCTGGTTGGGTATTACCCATGTGTTTAATTCATGTGCTTGGTCCACCAAGAAAGGTGTGGCCATGCATGGGAAATATCTCATGGTCATTTGGAATAAAATGTGTGTGGCAAATAGTTGGCTCAAATGATCATGCCATATTTTGTGGGTGTAGGCAATGGCATAATGATTATATCATGGATTTATGAGGAGTGTAGAGGGGTTCATGTTAGGAAAATAATTCCCTGACCAACACAAGCACTAAGATATTTATCGAGAGTTTTGGAAATATTGCGTTTGGTAAATATGCAATAGTTTGCATGTGGAGGATAATAAATGGATAAGGTGATCTTGGAATATTTGGTGGAGTTTTTCTAAGCTAGGAAAAAATGGTTCAGAAGGTAGATGGAATATTAGGATTTTAAAGATCCCCACATTTGGTCTTTGTGGTTTTTGGAAAAACCTTAGCTGAGGTTTTCAAAGTGGCAAAGAAATCACCGGAGACTCTCTAGAATTATTTGAGAGAAAAGGAACATGAGGGCATCATCTAGCATCAGAGGGCAAAATAATTTTAAGATACGAGGGAAAAGTTTTTCGGGTGTGAGAAAACCCCACTAAATTAGGGATCCAAATTTTTGGGTGTTACAGACCTTCCTCCCTTAAAAAGAATCTCGTCCCGAGATTCGGGGAGTTATACAAGATATTTCTTGCATGATCCATAATGCCCTACTTAAAAAAAACTTTTTCTACAAAATAGCAGGATTTTGATACCCCAAACAGATCGGCAAACAACAAGATTTCTATATGATATTTCTACCACCCTCAATGCATCTCAAAGATGGCATGGCAGGGGCTCACTCAATCAATCAACATAGGATCTACTAGCAGGTTTATACAAATTTAATCTAAAGTTTTGCTCAAGCAGACATAAACATGGCAAGATCAAACAAGATCTACAACCAAACTATCAACCAACAAGCAAAGATTTATCTTAAGAAAATAATTACCTGAAGTTTGGGAACACAACAGTTTACGGTTTTATTTTAGAAAAGTTGTATATCCATTTTCATGTATACACAGGTTTTGAAAAATAACAGGGTTTTTTTTTTGACGCGTAAGACAGTGGGGAAGACCCCCACTGCGTCATTTTCTCATTTTCTCATAAATAAATATTTACATACAGAGTCCCGGATCGTTAATTCAAAAAAGAAATTACAACAAATCAAGCCAGTCTTGCATGCCTTCCTTCAGGCTGGGCTTAACCCTATGCCTAACACTTTCTATAGAGTTTTTGAAAAAGCTGAAGCAAGCATTGAGATTTCTCACTTCATTATCAAAAATAATACTATTCCGGTGGTTCCAAATACTCCAGCATCCAGCTATTAACGCTGTCTCAAAAAAGCCATTATTTGATCTGGTTTTAGCATCCAGAAACATTTGATTCAGTTCCATACTTGTATGCCATGATACTCCCAGTTTATTCCAAAATTCCTCACTGAAACTGCATGAGAAGAATAGGTGCGGCATCGTCTCCAAAGCAGCATCATCACATAAAACACAATCGGTAGTTTCCACCTGAAAGTGTTTCCTTGCCAGCATGTCTCTTGTATTTATTCTGTCCTGAATCATCAACCAGAAGAAAAATTTATGTTTTGGGAGACAAGGAGAGCTCCAGATCCATTTGAACATGGTAGGTGCCTCCGGATATTTATTCAGTTCGAGATACACCTTTCTGGTATTGTATTTAGTACCGTTCCATGGCATTTTCCAAACATCCGTTCCATCATTATTTTGTGTGATGTTCAACATTTCCAAGAGCTGATTGCTTTGATCATAGGCAATCAGTGAAAGTGGTAAGAAAAACAAATCATGTATCTCATTGTTTACCATTAACTTGGCTTTTGTGACCGTGATCCATTTATCCTTGGCGAAAGAATGCAACTGAGGGAACTGAGCACGAAGTGGCTCACCATGCCATTTATCATGCCAAAGATATATACTGTCTCCTCTAGCTGGTATGCACGTGGTGATGCTCTTGAAATCATCAAGATAATTAAGGCAACTCCTCCACCAAAAAGATCCTTTTCTGCCTTGATTAACTGGGAGTGTATTATTCTCATAATATGCATTCCATATGAGATTTACCCAGGGAATATCTTGCCGGTTGTAAAATTTGTACAGATTTTTAATAAGCAAAGCTTTATTCTGCTCTCTTAAATTAAGGACACCAAGTCCACCAGCTTTCTTCGGGAGACATACTTTTTCCCATTTTATCAAGCACTGTCCTTTCTTATCAATGTCCTTGCCATGCCATAGAAATGTTCTCATCGACTTCTCCATATGATCTGTATGTGTATAATGCACCTTCATTGCACACATAATATGATTAGGCATAGCAGATATCACAGATTTAATCACCACTAGTCTGAAGAAAATATCTGTGCCACCGTTAATTGGCTCACAGACACCGTGGAATAAGGCTATTCCACAAATCATTTGCAGTGGTATGGCATAATCATTTCAACCATACCGAATAAGCCAGCACAATCAAACAATTATTCAAATAACATAGCAAAATTTTCTCCACTTGTATGCGACACACAAAACATCCAAGTGATGAACCATGTATAGCAACAAGCAGGCAATTTTCCCAACCTACACACAAGTCAGCAATAAGCAAGCCGGGTACCGTGGAGTACGGTATGAAATACTCCCACTTAATGGCTAACTTGTGCAACACACGCAAAAATACTTTTCTTACTTGAAATAGTCCCAATCAATGTTTGTATTAATTTTACAAGCGGGTATATGCGTCTGGGTTCACATATACCACTTCTGTTTTTATGTGATCTGTCATTTCTTCAAAACTTTTCAACTGAAGAAAAGGACATGATATTCCATCACACGTCAACCAAGTGGTTAACAAGGGAATCAGAACACCAAGTTTTATTACGGCTGATTCGACATCAACCGGAAAACAGACAGCAAACCTTACATTACAAGCCAACACAAGAAAAACAAACAACCTCGCTGATTCTCGCCTACTAACGTAAAAGCGCCACTCAGGCTAACTAAACCTGGGCTCTACTCCGCTTGGCGGCCTCTGGTAGTCGGTGGAGTGTGGCCGAGACGAAGAGTGGTGCCCACATCTCCATCTCCCGCGGGGTGGGGAATTGCAGGCACACCTTCGAGGATTATACCTCCTGCTTGGAGGTACTGCTGGACTGGGGCTAGCGCTTGTGTCCCAGAGGCATCAAGACTGGATCCTGGCAAATCATCTGGGAACGGGAGTCCTGTACCCTGAGCTGGCCCAAGGTTGAGGTTAGGTAGGTTCCTTGATCGACACAGTTGCAGGTGAGCGCGACCAAGGTTGCGCCTTGTAATGAAGAGTTCATCCCTCAGAGATTGGTAAAACTTTGTCATTGCAGCCCGTAGTTGACCAGGGTGATTACGGCAGGGTCAGCTTCCCTTCTAGTGGGAGTTGGGATAGCCTCCGCACCATCATGGGGTCTGGCTGGGAGAAGGTGGAAAGCTCGACTTTCCGCCATTGCCGATTCCGAGTACCGCAGGCGGACGAGACCTTCCCAGGCTGCTACCTGGATGGCTTGAGGAAGAGTGGGCATGCTCCTACCTTGGATCACGTAAGGCTAACTTGTGCCCAACGGGCACGAGCCGACATGTACGTCTGCGTGAAATTCACTCCCGGCAGGCGAGAGTGAGTTCTCGTACACCACATACCGGGGGCGAGCAGGCCTGCCAAGAAGATCACAGACGACCTCCAAAAGCATCAGTGGAAATCCGCCGTGATCCTCTGCAGTGGTTTCCAGGATGACCCTGGGGTTCGTCATCGGATTATTTTGGCTCTGGGTGTAGGATGAGATAAGGACGCGGGATTCCTTTTCGGGATCCTGCTTCAAGAGAGCTGGGTTGCCAAGGATAGCAGGCGAGGGTGGGGATAAACGGCAGCTAGGACTGGGTCTCATACACACTGGGTTGTGTCGGCTCCTTCTCTTGGAAGAAACCGGCAAGCCTCTCTCAGGGAATGGGGCAAGTCCTACTGTACCTTACTGTGGACCGACACTAGCCATGCCAGTTAGGCGGAGATGGTCTAAATCCATCGGGCTCACTGTCGGGCAAAAGTAAGGCTGGGTTTTCCATGCTAGGGTAGTCTACAGCTAGCCTTGTGCTCTGATACCACCTATGTGACACCCCTCCCTTGCACATATCACCAGAGAGGCAGTCGTCCCGTGCACAATCCCAAGATAACTGGCGGCACGTCACAACAGTGTAACATAATGGACATCTTTACACAATCAGGCACATCAGTGCTACAAATGGTTTACAAGGCCGCCAAGGAATGACGAAATATCAATCCCAGCATGTCACGATACAGAGTTTTTAACTGGCAGCGGAAGACATATGAGAGGCTACGGCTTGGAGCGGCTCCACTCCACAGGTTCTGGCTGGGCTAATGATCCTAGCACGCTCTTGCTTCAAATCCTTCCTAAGGTGGAAGATGAATCCTCGGCCAAACCTGGCCACAATCACAAGGCCCGTGAGTACATTTGTATGCACTCAGCAAGAATCACCCTCATTACAAACAATCCAACAATCATGCAGCAAGATATATTGGAACTAAAATACTACACATGGCAAGTGTGTTCTCTAGAGAGACAAATATACAGTATAACATAAAGGTAGCACGGCATCACAAGCAAAACATGGCATAAGCAAACAACGGGGTATCACCAGTGCAGAGTCCAAGCCAGGTGGGGTTGGATCGTGCACCGGCAATCATACAAAGGGCTTACCTGTGACGAGAAAACGGGTGTACCAAGTGGGTACCAAATAATACACAACAGCACCTGTGATCACTGCTAGGCCCACTGGCCTCATCATTTCACTCTGGGCGTGCACGGTTGATGTGGGCTCTGGCCTAACTATAGGCTCCCCAACGCATCACACCGCCATCCCTAAACCTGGTTCACAATCACATCTCAAGTAGCATTCCCTGCATCAACTTATTGTTCATTTAGTGAAATCAGGTTGGTCATCTTTCTTCCAAACAGATCTTAAGTTTAACCTCCTGACACGACAAAGACACATAGTGTGACCGACACTGAACTGTTGTTCCATATTCCAGGAACGGGGCTAGCTTGCTAGGCTGAGTCTCTCGAGAGTTTGCTTTCCCATCTATCAAAATGCACCCTACTCAGCCGACGCTCCAGGTTTCTCACGCCCAAAGTCGTACTAAGCAAAATACATTCACATGACGGTCCACTTGCTAAGACACTCTCCTGCACACACCCTATGCGTGTGGCACAACGGGCAAGTAAATCCGGCACATCCCCCGGCGCTACCGGGTATGCCTAGCTCTGGACTCCCTATCGCAGTCGAACCCGTGCCTGTCGACCTCTACCCTCGGACAGCACAACCGAATGACTACGCCCAATGGATGGCACAAAAGGGGCTCAACAACCTACTAGGTCACGGTCCTTCATGAGACGACGATGGTTCTGCTTTCAAAGTTCAGATTAGTGGCACCGTGGACTGACCCTATCGTTGTTTGGAGGGGTGTTTCATTTAATCAAGTTTCATCACAACAAGTCCCAAAACAGAGGATTAGTCCAGCATAATAACCACGATATCAATATCATATATCATCAACAACAAGGCATTAGCAACATAATAATGATCAACTACAAAATATAGTTTAGTTGGTTTGCGTTGACCGGGTGACTATCGCGGCGATTCCGCCGACAAGCGCCACCACAGATCAACTAGTTGATTAGCGTCGATCGGGTGACTGTCGTGGCGATTCCGCCAACAAGCGCCACCACAGATCAACTACAATATAGCACAGTGGTTTAATCGGACGACTGTGGCGGTTCCTCCAGCCAGCGCCCTCGCAGATTAATTACAAGTTGGTGAGGCATGTAGCCTCCAAACAATGAACCGAAAAGCATTCATAAGAAAGAAAGCATCCATTCCACTCAAGGATTAACCCGACGTGGTGTCAGCAATCTTGGCAAAAAGAACCAAATGGAAAGCAAATGTCCCAAGCGTCGCAGTCTAGGCGGGCCGAAGCCAACCACGTTTGACGGAGGGAGAAGAAGCAAATAACTCTTTTGGCAAATGCCCCCAACTCCGAGGATCGTAGGACGACATTCGTCCGCTCCTCACCTCGGCGAAGAAGAAGAAGAAGCAAACAAAGCCCCGCAAGCGCGAGACGCACAGTTGTAATATTTCCTCCATTCCTTTGACTGAGGCGGTTCCTCCGGCCATTGTCTCGGGAACGGGAGTGATGCGCAGATAAGCAATTATAAGGTAATGCAATAATTTAAAATGCAACATGATATATATACAACAATACAAGGCTCATACAAAATACGGATAACAAACAGACATGCAACAATAATAGTGGACAGACATAACAATATAACAGTATGCAGACATAAACACCCGGCATGATATTAAGCAAATAAACAAACAAACATTGCGGGACGGCTCATAGCAAGGGGTTAGCTTGCCTTCGAAGACGGGGATCCGCTGGGCTTGGAAAGGTCGGGGTGATCCCGCGGCGTCGGGTGTCGATAGCCGCTTTACCCGGACTCCGGATTGCACTCACACAAGGGCACCCAATAAAACTATTTTGGAATGAGATGATATCAGTACCACCGGAAAGAGCTCGTCGAGACTAAGATTTAGAAATTTGAATCACCGAAAACGGACTTACGGTTCAAAAGATATTGATGTTCGAAAATCTGTCCAGCAGGAAAAAGAAAAAGTTCCGCGCGAAAAAAAAACTGATCGGGCCGCAAATGGGCCGCTACTGCGCGCCACTGCGCTGCTGCGCCTGGCTGGGCCGATGCTGGGCTGGGCTGCTGCGCTGATGTGCTGTACTGGGCCTAAAAACGATTCAGTGGGAAAAAAACGAAGAAACAGGAGGGATCGATCCTGGTCTTCGTCCACCTCGCGCTCGCGTACTGGAACGAGCAGGGGAGGGCCGGGGATGGCCGGGGAGCACGCCGGGAGACCGGCCGGCGGCGGGGATGGCCCGGACGCGGTGCACCGCGGCCGTGGGAGGAGGTCTAGGGGCACGGGGAGCACGGGGTGCGTCGCCCGTGAGCTCCGGCCTCACGGCCATGGTGGAGCTTCGGGTGGCGGACGGCGCGGGCAGCTGGGTGGACTAGGGGGCTCGCCAACGGCGGGAATGGAACCACCACGGCTTACCGCGCCCGTGGGTGCTGTTTCCCGGGGCAGAGGAGTGGTGGAGCTCGCTACCCGAGCAAGTTAGGGTTTCGGCCATGGAAGCTTTGCAGAGCTCCGGTGAGCTCGTTTCCCTCGAGCTACTCGAGGAAGTGAGGCCTAGGGGGAAAGTGAGGGCTGGGAGCACTCTGGAGGGCTCGAGGGGGCTTCTTATAGCCGGGAGAGAGGAGTAGGTGCTTGGTAGCTCGGGTTTTAATGGAGCTCTTGAGGTCATTGCTTACGTGACCCTTGTCTACAGGGGAGAAGAGGATGAGGATGAGGTGCTGGACATGCAGGAGCACACAGGGGAGGCACTGGTGCAGAGGGGTTAGGGCTAGGTTAAGCAACCATGGCTAACTAGATATTTTTCTGAAATCTGAAATATGCCCTCAAGGTGTTCGACGCAATGCCCATAAGAACTTTTCAACCTCAGTAAATTCCAGAAAAATTCCACTGGCTAGGTTTGGAGGCTTGGGGATGCTTCCTGCCATTTGGGGTCAAATGGTGCAACCTAGGTAGGTTTTTGAAAAATACCAAAAGTGGCATGTGGAGATGATCGTGTTTTAACAGAGTTTTGAGCAGGGTGTTTTAGGGGCATGCAAATCATCTAGTACCCATATGAGTGGCCAGGGAGTAGGTTGGGGTTAACATTGCTCAAGCCAAAAATATCTCACACCAGGAGATGATTGCATGGCTCCGAAAATGTGGGTGCAAAATTGATATCATGACATACCAACAATTTTGGTGGATGGGTTTCTTTTGGTAAAAGAATGTGGTGGAGTGTGGCTGGTTGGGTATTACCCATGTGTTTAATTCATGTGCTTGGTCCACCAAGAAAGGTGTGGCCATGCATGGAAAATATCTCATGGTCATTTGGAATAAAATGTGTGTGGCAAATAGTTGGCTCAAATGATCATGCCATATTTTGTGGGTGTAGGCAATGGCATAATGATTATATCATGGATTTATGAGGAGTGTAGAGGGGTTCATGTTAGGAAAATAATTCCCTGACCAACACAAGCACTAAGATATTTATCGAGAGTTTTGGAAATATTGCGTTTGGTAAATATGCAATATTTTGCATGTGGAGGATAATAAATGGATAAGGTGATCTTGGAATATTTGGTGGAGTTTTTCCAAGCTAGGAAAATATGGTTCAGAAGGTAGATGGAATATTAGGATTTTAAAGATCTCCACATTTGGTCTTTGGGGTTTTTGGAAAAACCTTAGCGGAGGTTTTCAAAGTGGCAAAGAAATCACCGGAGACTCTCTAGAATTATTTGAGAGAAAAGGAACATGAGGGCATCATCTAGCATCAGAGGGCAAAATAATTTTAAGATACGAGGGAAAAGTTTTTCGGGTGTGAGAAAACCCCACTAAATTAGGGATCCAAATTTTTGGGTGTTACAATATAGCTCCGATATAAGGACTTTACTCGAAAGATAAGTACAATCTGTTAATTGTTCTCTGACCAAGAACGAAGTTTGCCATCACCAAACTATGATTTTCTTTATGCACCTTTATTGTGATTTCCATTACTCGTTTCAAGATAAGTTATATGAGGGGAAGTTGCTGTCTAAAATGATTTGTGTATTAATACATGTTGATGCTTCTTGTCTGTATTCTTTATTATCGACGCTTCACACCATAAACATGTGGTCTTGTTTACTGAGTTCAGCTTTCGCTTGGGGACAAGCGAGGTCTAAGCTTGGGGGAGTTGATACGTCTATTTTGCATCACTATTTTATATCATAATTTACTACTATCCATTGATATATTTCATATTTGAATGATATACTTATGTTATTTTATCTTGTTTTGCATGTTTGATGATTATTGGAGAATTAACTGCCGGAGTCAGGATTCAGCTGGAAAAAGCATCGTCAAGACACCCTATTTCTGAAGATCAACAATTCACGGAAAATATACAGATGTTCCTATTTTATCAGATGTCGGGGCCAGCCAAAAGGGGAGGCTGAGATGGGCCACGAGGGGCCCACACCACCCCACGGCGCGGGTCCCACCTCTGCCGCGTTGGGGCATGGTGTGGTCGCCCTGGCCCACCTCTGGCGCTCCCTCTTCGCGTACTTAATCCCCCAAAAAACCCTAAGACACAGGGAGCCATCTAGGAAATATTCCGCCGCTTCCACGAGGCGGAAACCACAGAGAGAGAAAAAACTCTCCGGCAGGGAGAAATCTGCCGGGGAAATTCCTTCCCGGAGGGGGGAAATCATCGCCATCGTCACTGTCATCATGCTGGACTTCATTGGGATCATCATCATCTCCGCCGCCGTCACCATCATCTTCACCGCTCCACTCCGTTCCGCTGTAAAATCTAAGGTTATACTTTGTGTAGTTCATAGGGGAAACTTTCCCGGTGTTGATTACTACTTGTGGTTGATGCTATTAAGTTTTATCGGTGAATTGAAGTATATGTCTAGATTGTTATTCATCATTATATCACCTCTGATCATGATCCATATGATGTCTTGTGAGTAGTTCGTTCAGTTCTTGAGGACATGGGAGAAGTCATGCTGCTAGTAGTGGAACTATGTTGAGTAATATTTAATGGTTTGATATTTAAGTTGTGGTGTTATTCTTCTAGTGGTGTCGTGTGAACGTCGACTACATGACACTTCACCTTTATGGACCTAGAGGAATACATTGTGTATTCGGCTACTAATTGTGGGGTTGCCGGAGTGACAGAAACCAAAACCCCCGTTAGTAAACCGGTGCATGAGGGAGTGTAGGATCTCAGAGTTTAAGGATGTGGTTAGATTTATTTTAATTACTTCCTTGTAACGCGGATGCTGGCAAGGGGTTTAATCACAAGTATGTATTAGTTCGAGTTAGGGCAGTGCATTAGCATAGGTTCACCCACACAACACTTATCAAAACAATAAAGATTAATCGGTTGTAGGAAGCGAAAGCACTTGACGAAATTCCCGTGTGTCCTCAAGAACATTTTGCCATCATAAGTAAACCAATCGGTTTATCCTTTGCTCTAAAAAGGATTGGGCCACTTGCTGCAATTATTATTACTGTCTTTTATTTACACGTATTTTATTTATCTGCAATATCAAAAACCCCTAAAAACTTGTCTGCTAGTATTTACAGTGATTCCTTAATGAAAACTACTTGTCAACACCTTCTGCTCCTCGTTGGGTTCGACACTCTTATTTATCGAAAGTACTACGATACACCCCCTATACTTGTGGGTCATCACGGCATAGAGCTTAGCCAAATGAAAAGCGACACGCTATGGCATACAACTTAGCCAAAATAAAGACTACTGCGGAACAGGAGGAGGAGCTAGAGAGAGCTTCATCAAGATCTGCTAGGTAGGCAAATGGCGTGCATCTCTTAAGCTTTGCGACCAGCCAGCTTGCGCCCACCTTGTCCTGCGTCTTGAGAGCCGGAAGCCACCCCTGCAAGAAGATCATCGATTTGAAAATTATGTTAGCTGGGTGGTTGACCGTTTTCCGCTCAATTGCAAGCTTGTTTCTCACAGACCACAGAGCCCAAGATTGGGCAAGAAAAATAATCCAAATCAGTATGCGGGTGCGGCCAGAAAAGTTAGCTAAGATAGCAAAGAATTGAGCAAAATTTTGAGGGCACCAATTCCTCCCAAGGACGTTGACGTGGGGTGGCCACGGCAAATCCCAGGGTCGAGTACCCCAGGTTGATTGAGAGGGAGAAAGGTTGGAGTGCTGGTAGTTACCACGGCTGACAAGCAGGGCGATTTACCCTGGTTCAGGCTCCCGGAGGATAATACCCTACTTCCAGCTTGTCTGTTATTGATAGTTTGGAGGTGTTACAATGGCGATCCCGGCAAGATGTCGATCTTGCTAGGGTTTCGGTGGTGGGATATGAGCGAGCCCTTAGATCGGCGGCCCTCACAGCCTTTATATTAAGGCTAGGTCTCGGGAGTTCACAACCGACTAGGTTTACAGGTAAGGCAAGTCTTTGCTGACCTATACTACACCTTCCTTGGGGCGCAATATGTCTTCTTTGGGCTCCCTTTGTGGGCCCTGTACATTGTCCTCTAGAAGGCCGTCCATCGGGCCCTAGTCCGCACGTGCACCAGGTACCTTCATGGTGGGGCACCCAAAAGGTAGGCCCACGTCAGTAGCCCCCGAGTGCTTGGCCGAGACGAAGAATCAGGTAAGGACTCCTCTCCGGGTGCACATCATTCTTCACCTGTTG
The DNA here is from genome assembly GCA_947311845.1 of Poa pratensis. Lineage (NCBI taxonomy): Eukaryota > Viridiplantae > Streptophyta > Magnoliopsida > Poales > Poaceae > Poa > Poa pratensis. The sequence goes on along the minus strand of CAMZMU010000059.1, from coordinate 31,885,567 downwards.
CAAGGCATTTTGTTCTAAGTCGGTAGTGCATCGACTGTTGGAAATGTTCATGTTTTACTGTCTTGCCGATAGTTTTTAGGGATAATGACATGGCTGGCCTGGCGCACTTGACGGATCGGGACCAGTTAGATGCTCTTGGGCAAGAACCTAGCCAACCTACTTCAAGATCGAGCCCCCCGGACTCGATCTTGGAAAGAGCTGATAAGCTTCGACTCATACCACGGAGGACTTACAGAGGATTGTCCGTCTGGATTTTCTTCATGTCTGCTGGCACGGAAATTATAGGATGAACGCAGCGGGTTCAAGCCCTGGCCGGCTCGACAGATCGGCGGGTCTTATCTTTGCACTTTGGGTGCAGCATCCGAGGAGCATATGCGGCGGACGCATCTCGGGAATCAAATATTTTGCGACTGTTGTCGTTGTAAGCTTGTGTATGAAGCTGACTAGCTTCAGTCGATAGAAATGTGAATGCCTGTTTTGGGACTCAGTGGTCCAGTAGTCTTGTACTTATCGGGGGCGCGACAGCGCTCCCAATGGGAGTAGCCCCGAGATTAAGCTGAATTGCTTGCAATTGAGGTTAATCTCAATTAACCTCCAGTCGAAAGAAATTTTTGATATGCTCCCGTTGGGAGTAAATAAAGAATGAGTTGGGACTCGACAGATCAGGGAATCCCGTTTCAACCTTGTGGCCTACTAAAAGGAAGGGTGTGAGTTCGTGGACTCGACAAATTAATGGAGTCCCTGTTCAGCCTTGTGGCCTACTGATTGACATGCTTGGGTGGACGTGCACTAGAGTCGAAAGAAGCTAGGGTCCGTCGAGGAGACCCAATAGCCTGTTTGATTTGTCTTGTTGTTTGCACCGAGAGTCTGGCTCGAAATATTCTCCAGCTCGTAAAGCTGACATCATGCATGACGATCTTTGCTTGCGCGGTTCTGTTGATGGGACGCGTCAGTGTGGGCCCATTGTCAGTGTTGACCAGGAAAGATGACGTTTCAGTTCTGATTTGACTGCACGACGCGAAATTTTTGGGACGTGATGATGGTTGCCTTGTTTCTCGTGCATAGTGGGCAGCGTGGCCTACGACGGTTGCGTTCCACTGCCGCCATGTGTAGGGTTGGATGCATGTCGTTGCTGCCGATGCCGATTGGACGGTTAAGATTGGTGTGGCGCCACGGTATATTTATTTCACCACTAGGGGAGAGATCAGTTTCCATCCCCAATCTCGTTGTTCCCGTTCCTTGCTTCATCTTCTTCCTTGCGCTCTACCGCCATAGCCACTGCAAACAATCTTCATCCCCGCACCAACCTTCAGCCATTAGCCATGCAAAAAGGAGGCGAGAAGAAGGGTGTGGCTACGACGAGTTCCGCCGCCGTCGGCGCTGCGACTGTGAAGACCAAGATGGGGAGCCCGGCGATGAGCGCCGCCACCACTGTTGATGCTGCTGCCATGGACACATTGAAGAAGATCCCCGGCGACTGGGTCAGGTCGGCCGTCAAGCAGCGGCACCTGGATGAACTCCGGGAAGACGGGTTGCTGCCGCCAGCAGACCAACTGGCCACGCGCGCTCCCGGGAAGGAGGTAATCCCGCAACATCGAGTCGGCGAACGCGTTTGCTTCGTTGATTTTTTGCATCGGGGCTTCTCTTTTCCCCTTCATGATTTCGTGCGCGGATTGCTGTACTTGTACGGGATTCAAATGTATGATTTGACGCCGAACGACGTCCTCCACATCGCTTGCTTCTTCATCCTGTGCGAGTGCTTCCTGGGAGTGCACCCACACTGGGGCCTGTGGAAGGCCATCTTCAATGTGAAGAGGAACGTGGGTGGCGGTGGCACCTACCTAATTGGCGGCTTCGGCATCCAAGTGCGTGGTGACACCAATTATTTCTTGCTGAAGCAGTCCGACTCCATCCAAGGCTGGCGGAAGAAGTGGTTCTACGTTCGCGTGGAGAAGGAGGGCCTCCCCGCCTTTGCGACTGACAAACCACTGAGGAAGTCAAACGCCTGGACGCATGCCTTGTCGAACGAAGACAAGGTGGAAGTGGCGTCCCTGCTAGGAAAGGTCACCGAGTTGTTGAAGGAGATGTGCAAGGAGGTGGGTGGCATCCACCTCATTGCAACGATGATGAAAAGACGTGTGCAACCGTTGTGCCTTCTGGAACACCCTATGTGGGAGTACCAAGGCGAGGATGATTCGACTCGCCTAACAAAGGAAGCGCGGTCGAAGAAGGAAGTTGAAAGCTCTGTGCGGTCCGTGACCAGCCTCAGAACTGTAGACCCCTGCAATGTCGACTGCCTGGTGAAGCCATACAGAGCCGATAACCTTCTGCCCGAGGTGTGGATCTGAATCTGTTTGTTTTCGACAGTTCTGTTTTGATGTTGCACTAGTACGATGTTCTTGCATCCTTGTTGAATTTCGATGTGCCTGACTTGTAGGATCACCCGGCTCCCACTTGTCTGCCACCTTTGCCCGAAAATGGTCCATCTTCGAGGTGGAATTTCCTGAAGTTGAGCCGGTTGATGACGACGACTCCATTCCCTCGGCGACCACCTCTCCGGATGAAGTGGTGGAAGAAATGGAGCAAGAGGAGGAAGATGAACAACCGCTCAAGCGCCAGCGCCGGGACAAGGTGAAAGCTGTGGTTGAGGACTCGCCCTCCGAAAGGGTGGAATTTCGCGACGATGGCGACTCGGGCTCGTCGTCGCCCAGCCTGAAGGAAGCCGTGGTAGTTGAGCAGCTGAATATGGCGCCTCCATTTGGTGGTGCGACTGAGTTTGGCGGGTTGTTCGATATCGATGATCTCGGCAGCGAGGAGGAAGAGGACACAAGGTGAGCGCCTTTCTTCAATCTGAACTTATGTTCCTGTTTGTGTTTGATGTGTTGACTTTATTCTTGCGTGTGCAGTGCCGGTCATGGCACGAGTATGCCTCATTCTCCTGTCTGGGAGTCGGCATCGACGCCGGGTGGCATGGAGGCAGAGCCAAATCCTCCCGAAGCTTCTATCTTGGCGACTGCGGCGGCCAACGCAGAGGTGGTAAAAACTTCGATTCCTGCCGCGTCGAAAGTACCTGCTCCGTCTTCTTCGAGTGCGGCGTTGCTCTTTGATCATGTAAGTACTCTGTAGCTCTGTTCATCTGAGGTATCGGGTGCGCGATAGCGCTCCTGATGGGAGTAGCCCCCGAGGCTATGTGCAACTGAATAGTTGGGCATAGCACTACAAGAAATATGCTATCCTATGACCCTCAATATTGGTCACTGAATGGTCATATATTTTAATTTGTGACCTTTTTGTGACCAAAAACACTTGGTCACGTTATGAGCGTCACTAACGATCCAGTATGACCATTTTTGTGGATTGGTCATAGACCTCTATGACCAAAATAAAAGGTCACAGATTTTATGACCAAATTTTTGGTCACTGGCAATCTGGCCACGCCACGTCAAATCCAACGTGGCAAAGCTGACGTGGCAATTTTGTGACCAAATGGAATGGTCGTAGACCAGAATCAGCCCAGTCCAGTCAGCTGTTTAGATGGGCCGAGCCCAATAATTCAGCCCATTTTATGTTTTTTCCTGTCTATTTTGAACGGCTACATGGGCCAAGCCCAACATTTCGGGCTTTTATTTCTGGACCGCAACATCTACAGTTTATTGATTTCTATTTTAGTTAAAATATTTAGAGGTGGTCCCACTAGTCAGATCGGCCCCATTAGTCAGGTCGGCCCCACATGTCAGGATAGTCTTATAAGTAGGTCCCACATGGCAGAAAGTTAAATTTCCATATATTATTTTCACAAATGGCTGCCACTGGTCAGGTTTCCAATTCACAACTTCTCATAGCACATACAAATTCATGTTTCAAGCAGAACAGAGAGTAATTCGTCCAAATAAACACCAAATTGGTGTATTACAATAAATTAGTCTACTACAATCTATTACAACAAATATACATACTATTACAATACATAAGTTGCTACTCTTTGCTTTGTCAGGCTTCTTCAAATATATTCAGCATGGAGCTCCTGCAAACTTGCATCGCTTAAGAAAGCACAAATGTTCATTTGATTGGAGCACAAATGTTCATTTGATTGGTGACACGAAAATGCTGCAACAACCAGATAGAAGCATAATTATAAGCACAAATATAGCAACCACTTTAATTCAAGAAAAGGATCTGCTAGCAGAGCATGAAAAAGGAAGCACCAGATCGCAGGAATATTGACAACATCTCAGTCGATAACTTTAAACAGGAAAAATGGATATTCACTTTAAGGAATAATAGAAGAATATGACAAAACTATCACAATACATCAATGTTACCGGAATTGCAATCATGTCAAGTTAAAGTAAACCCGTCATTGATTTAACATGCATAGCAATCAGTACACAAATACCCGTCATTGATTTAACAGACATAGCAATCAGTACACAAAAACAAAAACCACTTTAACTCAACGTATGAAACTCAAGAACTTTCCTGATAAATAGCTATGCATGTTAAGTTGCTAACAGGGTTATCTACCACATGCTCATGCAAGGTTATCTTCTCACATTAGATGGCTAAACAGAAGTACAAATATCAGAAGCATTATATTCTTCACATGGTGGGCACTACTTGGGGTTAAAATATAACTGACCAAGCTGATTAAATGGATTACATGACAACATTTAATGCTGGAAAGAACATAAGATAGGCAATAAATGGCACGCAATCATAAAAATATGCAACCATGGAATCGAACTGTATTCAAAAAATAATATCTACAACATTACAGAACTGACCAAGCTGATTCCATTCGCTTAGTGCCGAAGGGGAGACCACATCCTCAACAACAATAATGTGCACCTGCATCAACAAGAAGAACTAAACTGAGATTGCATCATGGAAAATCGAATTGGCAATCGATTGGGCAAGCAATGTAATAATTAAGCCCAGATGCCATAGATGTACTACTAGCTTACAACAGCTCAAAGTGACAGTAGCTAAAAAACAAGCATTATTCATTGACAAACCACGCCATGGGGAGCAAAATTTAAAAATAACAAAACAGAGTTGTTACATTAATCCAGCAAACTCTCTGCAAATGCCTCTAACTACATGAAATCAGCCTCTAACTGCATCAAACATGACAGATGCAAGATCCAACCAGAAATGTAATAGAGAAAGTAATGAGTTGCATCCTGATTCACATAGCTTGAGCTCTTAAAGACTCCTAACGATAAAAATATTTCATACTCAATCATGCCTTCGGAGACCAATACTGAAATGGCAATGCAAATTTGTAAACTCAGTGTGCATATTAATTCTTTGTGAGTTGCTTTACCTTTAGTTAGTCCTTGAGATTGTGCAGATACATTTCTTATCTCAGAAATTAGGCAGTAGAACAAACTTTCCCTAGAAGATCTGCAGGACGTGGATACAATGGCAGCAGAATCAGAAGACAGTATGATTGATTTATTGCCAAGTTAATAGCAGAACAAATTCATCATTTTAACTTTGTATATTCAATGACTACTGGACCATAATATGGTCCTTTTGCTGCCAAACCAAACATGTTCTATCTACTTCATGTTAACAGCAGAATCCGTTTTGCTGCCAAACCAAACACGTTCTATCTACTGCAGCTATGATCCTTCATGATTACCAACAGCTCTTGAACCATAATAGCATATAAAACATAATAGCATGCAGAAGCATTCAAGTATAATCGACAAAAGCTCTAGAACCAACTGGTATAACAAACATGACGTGATACAATGGCAGCTGATTCATTAGACAGTGAGTCGAGGTTACCGAGCGTGTTCTTGCGGCATGTTTTGGCAGCACCAAGCTTGTGAGGGAATCACACGGACCTGGAGGACAGTGAGTCAAGGTTACTGAGCGTGTTCTTGCGGCCACTGCACCCACCGCTCCCTGAACAACAAGTAAAACAACAAAAAATGTCAGATCTGAGCGGTCTCTGCTGTGGACAGACGCGAGAAGAAGATGGAGGAGTGGATCCATCCATGATGCGAGGTGGACGACGGCTGTCCGACGATCCCGTCGCCGTCCTGGTTGCCGGATAGCCGTGGCCGGCGTGGGGCAAATCCACCGCAAACCCTAGGTCATGCGCCGCCGCGATCCGGCCAGCTCGACGGAGCGGCGCGCATCGAAGCACGCGCGCGCCGGCGAGCCAGCCGGCAGTGATGCCGTGGCTTCTGGGGGGCACTGCATCTGTCGCCGGTGAGGTTGGTCGGCGCGCTCGATGTGCTGCCGAAGGACGAAGGGAACGAGTGGGGCAGGAGTTGGTGGTGGAAGGGAAGGTGGACGGGGCTGGGGTAGGAGTGGGAGGGGGCGGCGTCGGATGGACCTGACGGCGAGGTGAGGTAGGTGGCATCGTCGAGGAGAGGGAGAGAGAGGCAGGCGGCGGCGGGGGTCGAGGGAAGAGTGGCTAGGGTTAGCGGTTTATATTCGTGGCTAGGGTAAATTTACTAACTTGACCCGGTTATTCGGGTCACTCGGGATTTCTCAGGGTTGATTCGGTCATTTTAAGTTTGGAAAATATGGAGGCGGGAGAATTGCCGCCGTGCATGCCCGAAATTTTCGGGTTTAATTTGGGCGGGGGTATTTTGGGAGGGAAGTTTTAGTTCAATATTTTTAGGTTTTGGCTCTACCAAAAACATATAAGTAAATGTGTACTAATATTTTTTTGTATTTTTGTTTGAAATGGGTAATAAATCACAAAAATATAAAGTTATATGAAAAGAATGACTACTCATCTCTATCTCACTTTTCATTTTCCTCACACAAAAAAGTCATTTTTCATTTATCGAGAGCGAAAAATGCGTTATTTGAATTTCGTGTGCTCATTTGAAAATCTAGTCGAATTCGTGGCCGTGACCGTTTGTGTCTAGTGGTTGAATCATGTGAATATTTTGGCATATCTCTGATGAAATGGATACTTGTGAACCTAAAAATGAAATTTAGAAAAAATAACGGGCAAGCTATGTGGTGGTTGCAGTTCAAAATGTAGCGGTTTTCAGCTGGATCGGCAGGGTACCGTTTAAATGGGCATAAATAGGTAAATAGCTCGGAAATGCATGTCTTTGGGTGAATGTACATAGAATGATGTCTACTTTGTGACAAACATGTATCGGTGCCATTTTGGACGACACTCTCGGTAGCCGCTTCATAAAAAACCCTATTTTAAGCACTTGAAAAATGAAAAGTGGTTTTTTTTGTGAAACATGTCGAAAACTTTGTTCGGCAACATTGTTTGCCATCCTATAATGAACACATGTGCCAAATTGGGGCACATTTGGACAAACTATGTCATGAAAGTGGCCAAAACATTGCTCCTTTGTCTTGAAAGCTATGAATGTTCGTTCGTGATAGGGAGTTTTTGAGAACACTTTTTCTATAAAACTTTCTTATTGCAAGTTTATATTTTTTTCTCGTAACTAGGTCACATATGTTGACGCTACACGGAGGTTTTCCTTTATTTTGATTTTTTTGAATTTCGTGTGCTCATTTGAAAATCTAGTCGAATTCGTGGTCGTGACCGTTTGTGTCTAGTGGTTGAATCATGTGAATATTTTGGCATATCTCTGATGAAATGGATACTTGTGAACCTAAAAATGAAATTTAGAAAAAATAACGGGCAAGCTATGTGGTGGTTGCAGTTCAAAATGTAGCGGTTTTCAGCTGGATCGGCAGGGTACCGTTTAAATGGGCATAAATAGGTAAATAGCTCGGAAATGCATGCCTTTGGGTGAATGTACATAGAATGATGTCTACTTTGTGACAAACATGTATCGGTGCCATTTTGGACGACACTCTCGGTAGCTGCTTCATAAAAAACCCTATTTTAAGCACTTGAAAAATGAAAAGTGTTTTTTTTTGTGAAACATGTCGAAAACTTTGTTCGGCAACATTGTTTGCCATCCCATAATGAACACATGTGCCAAATTGGGGCACATTTGGCCAAACTATGTCATGAAAGTGGCCAAAACATTGCTCCTTTGTCTTGAAAGCTATGAATGTTCGTTCGTGATAGGGAGTTTTGAGAACACTTTTTCTATAAAACTTTCTTATTGCAAGTTTATATTTTTTTCTCGTAACTAGGTCACATATGTTGACGCTACACGGAGGTTTTCCATTATTTTGATTTTTTTTGAATTTCGTGTGCTCATTTGAAAATCTAGTCGAATTCGTGGCCGTGACCGTTTGTGTCTAGTGGTTGAATCATGTGAATATTTTGGCATATCTCCGATGAAATGGATACTTGTGAACCTAAAAATGAAATTTAGAAAAAATAACGGGCAAGCTATGTGGTGGTTGCAGTTCAAAATGTAGCGGTTTTCAGCTGGATCGGCAGGGTACCGTTTAAATGGGCATAAATAGGTAAATAGCTCGGAAATGCATGCCTTTGGGTGAATGTACATAGAATGATGTCTACTTTGTGACAAACATGTATCGGTGCCATTTTGGACGACACTCTCGGTAGCCGCTTCATAAAAAACCCTATTTTAAGCACTTGAAAAATGAAAAGTGGTTTTTTTTGTGAAACATGTCGAAAACTTTGTTCGGCAACATTGTTTGCCATCCCATAATGAACACATATGCCAAATTGGGGCACATTTGGACAAACTATGTCATGAAAGTGGCCAAAACATTGCTCTTTTGTCTTGAAAGCTATGAATGTTCGTTCGTGATAGGGAGTTTTTGAGAACACTTTTTCTATAAAACTTTCTTATTGCAAGTTTATATTTTTTTCTCGTAACTAGGTCACATATGTTGACGCTACACGGAGGTTTTCCATTATTTTGATTTTTTTTTAATTTCGTGTGCTCATTTGAAAATCTAGTCGAATTCGTGGCCGTGACCGTTTGTGTCTAGTGGTTGAATCATGTGAATATTTTGGCATATCTCTGATGAAATGGATACTTGTGAACCTAAAAATGAAATTTAGAAAAATAACGGGCAAGCTATGTGGTGGTTGCAGTTCAAAATGTAGCGGTTTTCAGCTGGATCGGCAGGGTACCGTTTAAATGGGCATAAATAGGTAAATAGCTCGGAAATGCATGCCTTTGGGTGAATGTACATAGAATGATGTCTACTTTGTGACAAACATGTATCGGTGCCATTTTGGACGACACTCTCGGTAGCCGCTTCATAAAAAACCCTATTTTAAGCACTTGAAAAATGAAAAGTGGTTTTTTTTGTGAAACATGTCGAAAACTTTGTTCGGCAACATTGTTTGCCATCCCATAATGAACACATGTGCCATATTGGGGCACATTTGGACTGTAACATCCCAATATTTTGGAATGTTTAAAAATCACTAAAAAATTAAACTTTTGTTTTTAAATAAAAGAAAACATTAAAATTATAATAAAAACCAGATAATAGAAGACTTTTGACATCTTCAAAAACTTTAATAGTTTAATTATCCAAGTAATTTTTAATTTCAAAATTTAAATTTGTGGTATTTGTTCTAAGTTATTTTATCAAGACACAAATGATTTTATTAAAACCCTATTTTAAAATTGACATAACGTATCAATTAAGCAAATATGCAATACTTTAAAAATTCGAAAATTTAAATGTGTTGGAAACGTGTGTTTAAATATTGTAAATGACAGATATTGTTTTTACAAATTTATAGAAACAAGTTTGAATTGTTTTGGACTTTTAAAACAAAAGATATGAAAGAAATAAAAGTTTCGGAAAATAGGGAAAAATATATATATAGAAAAGGCCGCCAGCCGAGCCGAGCCAGCCAGCAGCGCAGCCCAGCCCAGCCCAGTAGCGCCTCTCTCCTCGCTCATCCAAGTTGGGCCAGCCCATTTCCCTTCCCATTTTTTCCTTCCTTCTATATTTCTTTTGGGCCGAATTTGACCCATCTAGGCCATCTGCACACGTAAAAAAAAAAAACGAGGAGGCGCTATATAATAAAAAGGGCGGAGGCGCTTCCGTAACAACCAAGTTGCTATGGCGTGGTGGTTAGTTCGCTCCATGTGGACGGAGAGGTCGCGGGTTCGACCCCCGGTTCCATTTTTGCTGATTATTCATCCGAATTTGAGTTGTCAAGAAGCCGGGCCCGCTTGTCACTCACGCATGTATGGCAGGTTGGTGGGGCGGCTCGGGTCCCACAAGTCGGGCTTGGTGGGACACACATATCAGGTGGGCTGGGGCGGGTCCCGCATGTCAGGCATAGCCATTGTGGGTCCCACTTGTCAGTTAGGTGGGACCCTGACATGACAAGTGTGGGTTCCACACGATGGGTCCCACATGGCGGGTCCCACGGATCACATGGTGGGTCCCACATGGCAGGGTCCCATAGGTCACACGGTGGGTCCCACATGGCAGCACGGTGGGTCCCACATGGCGGGTCCCACATGGCAGGGTCCCACAGGTCACACGGTGGGTCCCACATGTCGGTTGGGCTGGGCGGGTCCCACCGGTCATTGTCTGTGCTACTCCTGACAGTGGGTCCTACATGTAAGAGTGACACGTAGGCAAAAATGACACCTAAACACTGACACGTAGGCGAGACCGCTGAGTTGGTTGTCCAGTCAGGGTGACACGTAAGCGAAAATGACACCTAAGCACTAACACGTAGGCGAGATTGCTGAGTTGGCTATCCACTAATGCGAATGACCATTTAAATTGGTCGTAGTCGTCTAGAAAAAAGGTCATAGGCCAGGGCTGTCTGGATTATGACCAATTCATGTTAGGAGACCATGATCTTTCTGACAAAATTGGTCATAAATTTGTGCTGTTTACACCCTCAAAAACAGCGTATGACCAACTGGTTCAAATGGTCATAGATCTATGACCAATATTTTGTGCGTCACAATAAAAGGTCATAGGATAGCATATTTCTTGTAGTGTAGGCTCAAAAGTCACATATTTTATCTTGATGTGCAGCCTTACTGCCGCAACCTCCTAGAGTCGGGTGCGGCCTACGTCCGAATGGAAGAGGAGAGGGATCAACTTCGTGCTGCACTAGAGCAATCGAAGCGTAAGCACCTCCCTTTATTGGTGTTGACTTGGTGTTTTTCATTTATCGCAACCACTCGACGCTTTCTTTCTGCATGTAGGCGATCAGGAGTCTTCAGCGAAGCGAGTGCGCGAGCTCGAGAAGGAGCTCAAAGCTCAGCATGATGATGCCGAGCGGAGGCTGTAGGAGGCCAAGGACCGCGAGGATGCCACCTGCCAAGGCGAAAGAGTGCAGGTGGAGCGCCTGCTCGCACTTGCCCATGTTGTAGGAGGTAATGCATCCTTGTCGTTCACCGTTCGTTTGAATTTTTGTTCTCCCAATGCAGTCGAAGTGGTACTTAGTTTCTAGGATGTGCAGGTGCGTTTGGCGCGACTCCTCCTATGGAGCCGACAGATGAGGATGTCCCGCTGGAGCGTGCCGTCAGCATCTTCGACTCCATGTGTGCTTACGCCAAGGACGCGTTCACCAAGTCGACCGGTGCTCTTACTGCAGTGCACAAGAGTGTCTTTCCGCTGCGCACACCACCTGCCAATGTAGATGGTCTGGCCGCGGTGCTTGGCCCCGAGTCCTCCACCATGGCGAACTTCACTCGCGCCCAAACGGTACGTGGCTCGGAGCTTACATTCAAGCTGTTGCTGGGCCACGGTGTTGCGGGTGACTTCAAGAAGGTTGTTGCGGACTTCCCGCGAAAACCTGATGGAAGGACAACATCATTGGGGCCGGTGCACCAGGTACCTTCATGGTAGGCCCATGTCAGACTTGGCATAGGACATACCACATGAAACGCGCCATCGAACAGGTATCTCGTCGTTGCCACTCAAAGAGCACTTGCCACCGGAAGGCCCCTGCCTTGTAGCCAACTGTGCTCCTGAGGGCAAACGATTTAAAACAAGCTGGCACGCAAAAAATTCTAATCTTCAGCGAAACCTCCGCCTTCCAAATTTCTTGAAAATGAGCCACTGTCACCCCTTGCGACAATATTTTTTTACATGGAGTTAACCGAATACGTACCTGTCGCATCCAGGGTCCAAGAAATAATGTCATGTTCAACATTAAGAGTCGTCGAATTGATGATCCCTGCCAACTCCGTCCACTGGTTAAAACCTACCAAGTCTAGAGACCGTCTAAAACGACACCCTCCATTAACAGCCTGAGCCATTGAAATCGTCTTATCCTCACAGATATTGAAAAAGAGGGGGAAGTGAGTCTAAGCGGGCCCTCCCCGACCCACCAGTCAAGCCAAAATTGCGTTACGCTGACCGCTTTGCACCGTGTGTTTTACTCCCACTTGAACAACTGTTTGATCTTGTGTAGGCTCTTCCAAAACCGCGAACCCCCTCGGTCCGAGCTTGAGAAGATGTCCCCAGACTGCGTGTATTTTGCCCTAATGATTTCTGCCTAAATTGAGTTATCGATATGGTAGATTTTCCAAATCTGAAAGTAACGTGACATTCATATGACGGGAGGTGAGCAGTCCTAGGCCCCCGCACTCCTTAGGTCTACACATTGCGGGCCAATTGACCATGACGGAAGTTGCGGTATTGGCCCAAGTTGTTCTAAACTATTTCATTTGTTCACAATTACCATGTAGTTTGAGTTTAGTAAAAGATAGAATATATAGGAAAAATTGTGAACATCACCAAATGCAGTGGCAAAGCTAGCGGTTTGTCGAAGCCGGGGCACACCAAGTAAATAAAAAAGGTCTACGAAGAACCAAATCTATAAAAAAAAATCAACTGTTCAAACACCATTTTTTTTGCGGGTAAAACTAGATCTTTATTAGGCAATAGGGATTACAAGAGACACTCTTGCTGGCTATAAACCTACAGGACTAAAATTTGAAAATTCGAGAGCAGAAATTCATCATAGCTAGCTCCAATGCCCAACAGCAACAACACACCTCACGCTATTCACGATTGAACAGCAGCCGAAAAAGAACGACCATAGGGGAAGCCTGAAGCAAATAGGCTAGTTAATGGGCCTGCGGTCTGCTACTTAGGCCCAATAAAATAGCTGACCAGGCAGGGACCAGGGAAGTGCCTATTAGGATTTAGGCCCATCTATGGAGAACTCATCTTTTTCAGCGATGTTCGGGATTCCTGTCGTTCCAGCGAGTTTGGCCGCCGTCAGAGCTCTACGGCGACCAGGCATGCCGCAGAAGGGAGCACGGGCACGTGCCCAGGCGAAGGTATGTAAACTCGCCACTGATTTCAAATGCATATAAAATAAGGATCATTTCCCTAAGAAAAACATGGTAGATTAATTTTTGATAAAACTCCGCTAGGAAACGGCTGTGAGAATTTGACGGTTGGGACTGGGCAGAAAATGTCTGGAAAAGCTTGCGTATGTTGCGTACGCGCGCACGAAGCGTCCCACGATGCGCGCGTCTCCTCCTTTGCCTTCTTCCCCGAACTAAATCCCCTCCTTCCTCGCGCACGGCCGAGCCGGAGCCGCCGCAGCGCTGCGGCGGAGGCGGAGGCGGCGACGGCGAGGAGGAACCTTATCGTGGGGGGTGCGTGGTGGGAGGAAATCGAAGGAGCGTCGCCGCCATCTTGCTCTCCGGCCGAGACGGCGTCGGCGACGCCGCGGCGACCGACAGGGAGCCGGGGCGGAGAAGACGTCGTCGTGAATGGACCGAGCGCACGCACGGTCGTCTTCCTCCTCCGACAAGATTTTGTCGTTTTGCGGGGATCGTGGGAGCCTTCGCACGTACGAGATTTTTGTCTGCGGCCGACGGCTCATCCGCCGGTCGAAAGCGCCGGCAAGACGCTACAGAAGTCGAACATTTCGAGATGCATAACGCACCTTGGAGCGTCTCTCTCCCCCGTCTACAGTACCAGGAGAGCGACTTTTGGGATCAGCGGCTCGCACCACCGCCTCGCCGTTGATCCGGTCGATTTTCCTACCTCCGGCGCCGCTCCGGCGGCGGGAGGACGGGGAATCGCCGGATCCGTGTACATAGGTAGTGTAGGTGTGCGTCGTGTCGCTGCCGGTGTCGCCATGGAGGAGGAGGTGGCTCCGGTGGTTCTTTTGCAGGTGGAAGTCTTCCTCTGCGGCGGCGACGCTCTGCGGAGCTCCGGCGCCGTCCTTCTGCCGCACCCGTGTTCGCAGCCCTGCGGCGCTGTTGTGCACGGTCTCCCCTTCGCTGGATGCCGCGGGACGGCGGATCTGGCGTCGACGACTCTCGTGCAGGAGGCTGGTGAGGTCCGGATCGACGACGGCGACAACCGATGGTGTAGGTCCTCTGCGGCCGGCGATCGGCGACTTCCCGTCCGCTCGGGGGTGCTCTTGATCCAAGGCTTGAAGAGCATGAGCGGCGGCGCGCCACCGACGGCGCCGAGGTTGAAGACGAAGTCGAGCTACAGTAGGGTTTGGACTGTAATTTCTATTTCTCGGAGGACCTTTCTGTAATTGCTGGATTTTCTTTCAGCCCCTGTACTCGCAAAAAAAAAAGAAGTCGAACATTTCGCTGGCGCCGACGTGGACGTGCCTGCTTTGGGCACCGAAAGTTTCGCTGGGCGGCGTGAACAGGCCAAGATCGGAGCACTTTCAAAACTTTTTTTTTGACAGCTCAAACCTTCCATCTATTCATAAAACTGAAGCTTCTCTGATTGCACAACCGCAATCAGAAAGTCAGGGATTACATCCAAATTTAATACAGAGTTCAACTTCAAAGCTTCTTTAGCCACACAATGAGCTACTCGATTAGCATTACGACTAACAAAAAGAAGCTTAAATCCCTGGAACTTACAAACTAGATACCTCATCTCATTGATGATATGAAAACTCGCCGTGCGCTCGCCCGCCTTGGAGTCCCACAACTTCTTGATATTCAGGCAGTCGGTCTCCAAAACCAGATGATCAACACCCTTATCAACAGCTACCAGCATAGCATCTCTACATGCGAGTAACTCCATCGACTCCGGGTCAGTGACGCCCCTGTAGCACGCCCCTTTACCGAAGATAAACTCTCCCGTTTGATCTCGAGCAACCAATCCTGCACTTCCTTTCTCACCATCATCATCTATAGCCGCATCTGTATTAATCTTCACCCATCCCGCCTCTGGCGGCTCCCAGTTCACTAGCACTTGTGGTGTCGAAGTTTTCACTGATGCTGGCATTTCCAACGAACGAACAATATCATCAATAATCTGCATAGATCGTTGTGGTTGAAATTTCTCCTCCCCATGGGTATATCTATTCCGGCTGTGCCAAATCGCCCACATGACAGTAATTAGCACCTCTGCATCTTTCATAGGTACCACATCCGGCACAAACAAGTCCTCCACCCACGTATGAGGGTGCAGCTTAGGACATTTAATATCTAGCGACCTCTCTGTTGCTTCCCAGAAAATCCTTGCATGATCGCATGCAATCAAAGCATGGTATAGGTCCTCTCGTTCACTACCACACATAGGGCAAATCGGCCGCTGCATCACATGCCGACGTTGCAACTCACTATAGCAGGGAAGCATGTCCCGCATAACTCTCCACCAAAACACTCGGATCTTTGGTAGAACATTCAGTTTCCAGAGTTTTTTCCACTTCAACTCTCCCCTTGACGAGCTAGCTCCTGTTTGTGTCACCTGAAATCTTTTTTCAACTATTTCACGGTAAGCTGACCGCACTGTGAACAGGCCGGTCCTCTCCCATGCCCATGCCCAAACATCTTCGCTTGCCTGTCGAGATCGTGGCATACGCAAAATAGCATCTGCGTCCGGCCCTAAGAACACCTTCCGGACCAGATCTTCCTTCCAGCTACCCGTGTCCTCATCAATGAGGTCGGCCACAAGTTGGACAGGTTCATCATCCTGCCTCCCCAACGGCTTCATAGTATGTGTTCCTGCAATCCAATTATCATGCCAGATTTCTGTTTTTCTTCCATCACCAACACGACGGATGAGGCCTTTTTTAAGCACCTCTTTACCTTTACATATTGCTCGCCAAATCTGCGAAGCTCCAGCCGGGCAACCCGCCGATAGAACATCACCCGAAGGATAGTATCTCCCTTTTAAGACCCTGGCACATAAACTCTCGGGCTTCTCCATCAGCCTCCACGTTTGTTTGGCTAGCATCGCATCATTGAAGGTCTCTAGGTCCCGAAAACCTAAGCCTCCATGGTTCTTCGAAATAGCCATGTTCTCCCAACTTTGCCAGTGCATTCCTTTTTTATCCAAAGATCCAGCCCACCAGTATTTTGACATTACTGCCGTAATCTTCTTACACAAACCTTTTGTGAGTTTAAAACAACTCATAGAATAGGTCGGTAGAGCTTGAATAATAGATTTCAAAAGGACTTCCTTCGCTGCACAAGACAAAAATCTCTCACACCATCCTTGGACCTTCGATCTTGCCCTTTCAAAAATATGTATCAACTGATCCTCCGTCACACGGCCATTTGCTGTGGGCAGGCCAAGATATTTTTCTGACAGGGCTTCACGACATATTTGAGTCATAGACGAACCCCACTCTTCACGGATGCCCCACAATTTGGGCTAAAGAAAATATAACTCTTCTGCTTATTAGCACGCTGTCCTGAACCAATACTATAATCATCAAGGATGGAGTTCAGCCGAGCAGCACTCCTAGCATCCGCCTTCATAAAAATCAAACAGTCATCCGCAAATAACAAATGCGAGATCCACGGTGCTTTGGTACTAACTCTGATTCCTCTATCCACCCAACCTCCATCATAATTCTGCAACATAGATGAAAACCCCTCCCCACACAGCAAGAACAAGTAAGGAGAAATAGGGTCTCCTTGACGAATCCCTCTCGACGGGCTGAACTCAGGTAATAACTCTCCATTTACCTTCACCTGAAAGCTGACTGTGGAAACACACCGCATAACCAAAGATATCCAACTTTCAGCGAAACCTAGCTGCTGCATAATACCTTGCAAATATGACCATTCAACTCGATCATAAGCTTTCATCATGTCAATTTTCACAGCACACCAACCTTGCTTCCCTTTCCTCCGCCTCATCGAGTGGATGCACTCGTAGGCCGTGATCACATTATCCGTAATTAACCTGCCAGGTACAAAGGCACTTTGTTCTTCTGCAATAATTTCATCTAAGATCTCCCTCAACCGGTTAGCAAGGATTTTTGAACAGATCTTATAAATAACATTGCAAAGAGATATAGGCCTATACTGTGTTATATTCTGTGGGTTCTTTACCTTTGGGATAAGAACAATCACCGTTTTGTTCACCACACTTGGCATCAAACCGCCATTCAGAAACGCCAGCACCGCCGCCGTAACATCCTCCCCAATAATATCCCAGTGCCGCTGATAAAAACCCGCGTTAAAACCATCCATTCCCGGTGCTTTTGAAGATCCCATCGAGAATAGAGCAGTCCTAACTTCTTCTCCCTCGAACGGTCGAGACAACCTCTCATTCATCAAGTCCGTGACCTTCCGTGGAACATGGTGTAGGACGAGGTTAATATCTGTGTGAGTTTGAGCCTCATAAAGCGAAGTATAGAAGTTCTGAACCTCAATCTGGACCTCCTCCTTACTCTCACACAAACTCCCATCTGCTGATTGTAAAACTGAGATTCGGTTTTGGATTTTCCGTGCTGCTGCACGTGCATGAAAGAACTTTGTATTTCGGTCTCCAGCCTTTAACCAATCAACCCTCGACCTTTGTTTCGCCATGATCTCCTCCCTTTGCAGCAATTCAGCCAGCTGCTTTGAGATCTCCTTCTCTCTTCTAGATGGTCCACGAAACAAAGAGCTCGCCTTCTCGGCCTCAAACTCCCTACGTAGCTTTTTAATTTTTCGTTTTACATCTCCAAACTTTTTACACTTCCAATCTGTCAAGTGCACCTGCATATGCATTAGGGCATCATTGATTCCCAGCAAACCCTGCTCACCCACACCAGAACGCCAGCCCTCCAAAATAGCCTGATTGTGCGATTCTTCCCGCTGCCACGCATCTTCATATCGGAATGGCCTGGCTGAATTCTCCTGAGAGATGTCAACAAGCTTCCTCAGTTTGACCACAAGCATGCAATGGTCCGATCTAGGCGTCGGAACATGCTTCACAAAACTCCCATTATACAGAGACATCATCTTCGGATCAGCTAGAAACCGATCAAGCCGAACCTTAACGTTCGCGTCACCTTCCTGCATATTATCCCATGTGAACGGTATCCCTTGATACCCCAAATCGGCGAAGCCACAGAAATCCACAGCCTCCCGGAAACCTTCCATCTGCCACTCTTGGCGTTCATTTGCACCAAAGTACTCGGATCCATCGAGAATTTCATTGAAATCCCCTCCACAAAGCCAGGGAGCATCACTTTGTGTCCGCAGCCACCTAAGCAACTCCCAGCTCCTACTCCTCTCACTTCTTCTCGCCTTGGCATAAAATCCAGTAAAGCGCCACTCCTTCTGGTCTCCTCCAACATTCTTAACCATCACATCTATATGCTGGTCCGAGTAGTTGTTTAGCGAAACTTCAACCTCCCTCGACCAAAACAGGGCTAGTCCACCACTCAGCCCATCACTATTCACTGTGTAGCATCCTTCAAAACCCAGCTGGGTCTTAAGAGCTCGCACACGATCACCATGAACCTTTGTTTCGCATAAGAACACAATCGCAGGCGCTTCTAACCTCACCACATTGTGAAGTTCTTGAACTGTCGGCTGGTTCCCAAACCCCCGACAGTTCCAGATTTTGCAACTCATTGCTCCACGCCTTGGAAACAGGATGCAGGCAACCTGCCGCAAGGCGGAGGGGTCGGACTGAGCAGCGCGACGCCGCCGGCCGGCGGCGGCCGCTAGACGTAAACCGCCTTTCGCGAGAGCCTTCCCGAGTTCACGTACCGGTTAACCAGGCAGCAGGTACACCAGAATGCAATAGCTCGCGAATGACCAAATCAGGAGCTGAATCGAGCTTAGGAGCACCAGATTTGACGGGAGGAGAGACCTAGAGAAGAAATCAGACGGGCGGCCGCGAGTTCCTCAAGGAAAAAGAGTCGATTTGGGGATTTTGGAGTATGAGAAGAACAGAGCGAATAGGGAGATTGATCGGTGGGGATTGACAGATCAAGGAAAAAGAGATGAAAGGAAGGATTCGAAAGAACGTGGGAAGAATCAGATCAAGAGAATCGGCATAGCCGCCAGTCGCCACGAGAGGCCAACTCGTATACGACTTGTCATAAATCCCCGAATTGTTCGTTGCACTTTCAAAACTCCAATTCTTGGCTTTCTCCTATTCTGGATACTACCAGTCCACATCAATACATCATAGTGCGACTTGATGACTCCGACGTGTCCACGGACGAGCACACGTGCTACGTGTATCAAGGCCAGCACATGTCCTTCATTGGTGATCGGTAGCTCTTTTTCGGCAGCAGACCCTTCTCTTCTTAGCTAAATTACTCGCACTTGATTGACAAGCAAACTATAGGCGGATTTGGTACTGCATGTCGAATAGAAATTTGTTGAGTGATAGGCGACACCATTATATTCTCTTATCATCATCTTCGTCTCCGATGTCGTCAATAATTGCACTTTTTATATTGAAAGCCTCCCTTCCTACATTGCAAAAATAGAAGGAAAATAAAAGGCATCTCTCCCCTTCCTATTTGAAGGGGTCGCAGTTATTCATCGCTCGGTCGAGGGTAAATGACGAACATGACTTAGGAAGAATGTCGTCGTCGAACCGGGAAGGGAGTGAGGCGTCGAGATAGAGAAGTGGCGGTGCTTACTAGGTGGTTTTGTTCCCATGGTATACGGATGCAAACAACACGTTGTACTACCTGGATGCTAATACTCTCTAATACAAGTAATGCCATCATTAAAATACGAAATGTTATTTTTGTGGAACAATGGCCACCGCTTATAGGATTTAGTTACATAGAAGAAAAACGCGCTATGATTATATTTTATTAAGGTCCGATAAAAAGCAAAGGAATGCCTTCTTCTACTTTTAAGATCCCAAGCGGCGACTATCTACCTAAAAACGAGCAACGAGAACAACACAACATCGAGACATGTCATTTGATGGAGTTAGGCCGAAAATTACATGTTCGAAAGCCCTTGATCCCAATCTATTGAATCAACATAATGCCACCGGTGACAAAGCTCGTCAAGACTTTGATGGGGCCACCCGATACAGACACGGTCTAGCCACTTCTGTCGTGAATGATTAAACCATCACTATGGTGATCCTGAATCTATGTCTACCAGATTTGTGTTGTGTGTTTTAGGCTTTTAGCCACCCCACGGACCATGGTGCTTTTATATATACGCCTAGGTTATACATGTTCGACTTCATATACCATAACCCGCTTGAATCATATCTAATCTTTCGCTAATTATAAGTTTTACTATAACCCAACTCGTATACATAGTCGACCCAAAATTCCAAATAAGCGGTTGCGGAACAATCAAAACTATTACATGTAAAACGTTTTGGTAGGTTAAAATAGCTTACGAAAACATTTTATATTTTGGAACGGGAGTAGAAAATAGCATGGAAACCGGAAATCTCGCAATAGCTGACTTCATATCACCAATGGTCACGAAATGTTAGGCTATGTTTTGAATACGGGATCCAGAACTCGAAATCAAAACGCCATGATAAAAATGATCAAAATTTGAATGTACCATGTTCATCAAGTAAATTAAGAAACAAAATCTTACGGCATTCCACTCTTATAACACTAATAAATAAAGAGATACCATACGATCGTATCGATCACACAATCTTGTCCAAAAGATGTGAGATCTCTGGCACCATTCCGTTATTACGCACACCCTGAGGGACTGGAGCGCAAAACCAACAGAGCTGATGAAGCTCCAAAACTCGGCCACGGCACCGGGCCGTTTCCTACGGGCGGCGTGCCTTTTCAAGCGTGGACGCGTATAAAGCACAGCACCCCACCCAAACGCCTTTAGGCCATCCGTCCGCCGTATTCCTTCCTTCGTCTCGCTCCTCCGCCGCCGAGCTCTCCCGACTCACCCCGTGAACAGGTGATAATCCCCCTGCTCCACCTCGAGCTTGTTTAATCTGAAAATTAAATCCGCCAAGTTCTACTTGTGCCCCGGATAGATCGCCTCGCTAGCTTTGTCGGTCAAACTCTTTGTGGTCTATCCATGCGTTTTATTTTCTCTGTTGCCGTGTGGGCGAATTTCGCTGCCTGATTTTGTGCGTCGGCGATTGCTTCCGGAACAGAGAATTTTTCTGGGATGAGCGGGTGATCTGTGGATGTGTTGATCGCACGGGCTCCCTGGATTTATGGAAATTAATTGCGGGGTGTAGGTTTCGCTTTTGGGGCTTTCCCCTCTGATCTCCAAATGCTATTTGGTTTAGACTAGTATGTGGTTTGTACTGATAATACCGCGCAGTGACAAAATCTTCAGTTTAGCAACAGAAGCAAGCCGCCAACACCAAGGCGAAACCGTGTACTTTTGCTTTAGTCTTCCATAAATAAACTATGTGTGTGACCCGTGAGGCCGTGACGATATATGCGATCCACTTTAGAAAATTGGTTCAGTGAGTATTCAAGAGCCCTGAGTTTGTCTTACTCTGCATGTGCATGAGTAGATTGATATATTAGACGCGTCACGCCTACTTTTGTGTTGCTAAAGAGTTGATTTCAGGTGATCATGCCTTACCTGTCCAAGAAAAAAACTCTTTATTAAAAAAAATTACTGTGTTCTTTAACATGTTTATGCTTGAAAAATTAGTTGAATTTTTTCAAATTGATGATTGGAGTTTAAACATATCCAATCTGATGGCGTACCTAAATTGCTCAATGCCACCAGATGACTTTATATGTGTACCGTAGTTACTTTCAAGCACTCTGAACTGATTATGTTATTGGTTTACCTGTTTTTACATACAAAATCTATGACTTGCTAGTTACTGATGTTAAACCATCACAGATTTCAGTTACTGAACCTGAGAAATGGCTGATGAGGATGTTCAACCTATCGTGTGCGACAATGGCACTGGAATGGTCAAGGTTGTTATCCTGCACAAATTCTTTTAAGAACAAAATAATGCTCTTCAAGCTAACTGATCTGATTCTTAACGTTTGGCAGGCGGGGTTTGCTGGTGACGATGCACCCAGGGCTGTCTTTCCCAGCATTGTGGGAAGACCACGCCATACTGGTGTCATGGTTGGTATGGGCCAAAAGGATGCCTATGTGGGCGATGAAGCTCAAGCAAAAAGAGGTATCCTGACACTGAAGTACCCCATTGAACATGGCATTGTTAACAACTGGGATGACATGGAGAAAATATGGCATCACACCTTCTACAACGAACTCCGTGTCGCCCCTGAAGATCATCCTGTGTTGCTGACTGAAGCTCCTCTCAACCCCAAGGCCAACAGAGAAAAGATGACCCAGATCATGTTTGAAACCTTCAGTTGCCCGGCAATGTATGTTGCAATCCAGGCTGTTCTATCCTTGTATGCCAGCGGTCGAACAACTGGTATGTCTGGTTCCTTGTCGCAAACAGTTCCTACTGAAGCTCATTGAGTAGGGGCCGTGACATGAGAACTTCCTTTTGCAGGTATCGTGCTTGACTCCGGTGATGGTGTGAGCCATACTGTTCCAATCTACGAGGGATACACGCTTCCTCACGCTATCCTTCGTTTGGACCTTGCGGGTCGTGACCTCACTGACAACCTAATGAAGATCCTCACAGAAAGAGGGTACTCCCTCACAACAACCGCTGAGCGGGAAATTGTCAGAGACATAAAGGAGAAGCTCGCTTATGTTGCCCTTGATTATGAGCAGGAGCTGGAAACAGCTAGGAGCAGCTCCGCTGTGGAGAAGAGCTATGAGATGCCTGATGGTCAGGTTATTACCATAGGATCGGAAAGGTTCAGGTGTCCTGAAGTGCTTTTCCAGCCATCTCTTGTTGGAATGGAAGTTCCTGGTATACACGAAGCAACATACAACTCCATTATGAAGTGTGATGTCGATATCAGAAAGGATTTGTACGGTAATGTTGTTCTAAGTGGAGGTTCTACCATGTTTCCTGGAATTGCTGATCGCATGAGCAAGGAGATCACTGCCCTTGCTCCTACCAGTATGAAGGTTAAAGTTATTGCACCACCTGAAAGGAAATACAGTGTCTGGATTGGTGGCTCTATCTTGGCCTCTCTTAGCACTTTCCAGCAGGTAGTCCTTTTTCCCTTTCAGTTCTGGAAGTTGCATACGTTACTCCCACTGTCTTTACTAACCATTTTGATTGCGGCCTTTAGGGCAATTTTCTGTCTGTGTGTTTTTCCGATAATCAGCCCAGAATCATTTATCCATGATCTCCACGCAGTTTGGGTTCACGGAATATGCACTGACCATTTTAAGGAAGTCAATCTGAATATGCATGTATCCATGTTTTTAGGATATTTGCTTAATAATGTTCTAGTTAGCCTACTCTGTTTGAACTTCTAAGAGATTCTGGAGTTTAGATGATTGCTTTTGCAACCAAAGAACATGCAAGTAGCTTTGGTGGAGGGTAGGCTGTGTAAGAAGTTCTACTTTCTAGGACTGGATCAGGTGCCTTCTTCCGAATCAAAAGTTAATGTTGATTTATTTTCTATGGCAGATGTGGATCTCCAAGGCAGAGTACGATGAATCTGGTCCTGGCATTGTCCACATGAAGTGCTTCTAGGTTCCGGGCAGTTTGTAGCTGTACGTGTTTGTCCAGATATATGTTTACAAAGCAGAGTTGCTTCCAAGAATATACAGTAATACATGGTTAGTATTTGAGACAAGAGGTGTATCAAGTGATAATGCCTTGAGGGGAAAAATCAAAATCGGTTCATCTTTTGGACAATAGCAGGCCTTCGGTGTTTGCTGCTATATGAAATAATGAAATGGAAACATTGTGCATTCCTGTTCGACATGGTTTGGTACACCGTACACATGGTCTATTTCTGTTTGGTTTCAGCTCATACCTCGTTTAGGGCGCTGCTGATGTACAATAGGCACAAGCATCGCGTTGCAAATTAGGGCGATGCTGATTTACATGGTTTTGAAAATGCAGAAGCAACGACAGTGCTATAATTTCTCGGGTTATAATTTATTTTAAGATGTTCGATTTAGCATAAGTCCATAGTGGCTCAGAGGGAATTCTCTATGAACATTTTATTTGACAGGGTTAAACATAGTAATACATTCGCTGGAATTCGAATTGAGATGACGCTCCAGTTCCATGACGGCGAAACCTAATGAAGCAATGAGGAGGCTCAACTAAGCGGACTCAACTAAATTATGGCTACCAAGTATGAATTAATGCTTCTCGTTACAAATTAAAAACCATGAATAAGTACCACAAACCCCTTGGTATCTAAAATGGGCAGTAGCCAAGTGCATGGAGCACATTATGAAATAGGGTGTGTTTGGTTACTCGCATGGAGTACAATAGGAAATAAGGGTATGCTTGGTTGCACGCGCTGACTTTACGTTTTCTACAACATGGCCCCTTGAAACCTGGTCCGTCAAACGAAACCTTGGAGTCACGTTGTGCAATTTGTTTAGTATAGGCATGGGAGATGTATGAGATTGGTGAGATGTGTTTGTGCCTATCGATTTAATTATATTTATGAGAGTGTACTAATTATTGTTTATCTATGGTTTACTTAATGCTTGTTGTTTAGGACCCAGACAACATGATCTAATGACGTACATAGACATGCACATGTTGTTTAGCGAATCCGTGACCTCCAAAGTGACAGGTGGGGATATCAATGAGGAGTGAAGATGACTCGAGGATAACAAGCAGTCATTAAACATGAAGCATTAGTCCAGTCTTAGGACCTTAGTTTCTGATGTTGGCCATGATTTGTGTATCAAACAAGCCCGACAAGAGGAGTTTGATTAATTAAGGGCAAATCGCTTACAGACTACTCAATAAGAAGAATATATATCACATTTTCATCAACATTCAGACACATTCACTATATGATGAACCATATTCTCCCCACACCTTCTCTCATCATAAGTTGTACAACTATTTTATTTTCAGTATTTATTCTCTTGTTATTTAGTTTCAGTCAACAACTCTACTCCATTATAATATTCAACAACACCATTTTCATTGTTTATTACTACAAACCATTGTAGCTAATTTACTCAAGTTTGTCACCTTGTGTGTGACAGAGACAACGATAAGAACAACTCTTGTGGGCGTTCGCGGAGAGGCTCGAAGACAGGGTGCCAAGCACCCTTCATCTACAGATGGAGGAATGGAGAAAGGCACCTGAGCGGTGAAGACGGTCGTCGGCAGCAGGGGCAGTTGTACCCTGCCCAAGGGTGGAAGCCTTTCGTCCAAGCGTACAAGCTTGAGCAGGGGTACTTCATCTGCTTCGAGTTCGACTGCGAAGCCGGGTTCTTCATCAAGATCTTCGACGACACTTTATGCCGGAGGGAGGCTCTCGTGTACATCTACGACGAGCTGAGCCAGCAGCGGTCGACCATGTCAAGCTGGAGAACTAGAAGTAGTAGTAGTAGCAGCAGTAGGCAGGCTCGGCACTAGCTACTAGCATATATGTAAGCGTTCACTTTATTATTAATATCTAGTCCGTTTGTAAATTAGTCATCATTATTAATAATATATGTATCATATGTGGTTCATTACTAGTAGTTTCAATTCTCCATATGGTAGAGATTAGCAAAAAAAATTCTGGTTTGTAGAAGAAATTCCCATCTTCTGTATGTAGGTCCCGCTCGTCAGTGGTAGATACGCAAAGGAAACCGTTTTATGAAATAACCGTTTGCTCCACTACGCAAATGAAATTCTGGTTTGTAGAAGAAATTCCCATCTTCTATATGATACTTTCTGTTATATATACATTGGCCTCAATGGCATAACCTAATCCTCTCACCCTTTTCCACACTGTCCTAGTGTCCCTAGATATGTTTGTGGCGGCGGCTCCTACGGCGGGACTATCACCAGCCTCCCATCTCACCCGACACGGCGCGCCGGCACCTCCTCTTCAGCGAAACCTGTTACTGATAGCGTCACAACATGTGTGGCAGAGGCCGGCACCTCCTCTCTGGCCAGATCTGTTACTGCTAGAGGTTGTCGTATGCAAGAGGCCGACCCTTCCTCTTCCGCTGAGTGAAAGGTAAAAATCTTTGTCTGACCGGACGTGATGCCGATGAAGTAGGGTTTCTATATGACCAATTCAACACATAAACAAATTCACACATACATGCATATGTAAATAGGTCACAGTGCACCATGTATTTGTATAAAGTAAATATAATTTGCAAACACCAATTGTACAAACTAGTTTAACATAGACATACAAGGCCTAGTGCAGTTGACCACCCGTCATCCCTCTTATTGCGTTTGATGCTGTTCGTAGACCCCTCGCCATTTTTGCACCTAGAGCATAGCATTTCCTGCCATGTTGGACGTAGCATGTCCTTCATGGTTAGGATCTTATGGTTAGAGCACCCATTTTGTCTCTTACGTACTGTTGTAATTTTAATCTTGACGGGATGAACTTCCGGCTATGGTGTCAGTCATAGTTGTTTGCCAGTTTGTTTTTGCTAATATATTGAGATTGATGTCTTGCTGCTATGTTCCTCACAGTCGCCCTATAATAGGTTTGGTCTAAGTAATCTTTAGGGCCCGGTACAAGAGAAAAACATTTTATTTATATCAAATTTTATACCACATCACCATAATTTATTTTCTTACATTATAGTCTTGACCAAAAGATAGTTCTAACAATTAGTAGCATGGCCAAACAAAAATTTAGTAGATATTGATTATGGTGCTATTTGATATGTAGTTCTAACGTAAGGAAAATACACTTACAATGTGCTAAGCAAAATCGTGTTTTGTAACGAATGTCACCTAAGTTTTACATTTTTCAGACACTACCTCTGAAAGGATCTTTAAACCAAATGCCCTTACATGCGAGAAAAACAATACAGACAAAGTCACTGCCTCCTCAGATTACTTGTTATGCTTGCATAATTGGTGCCCATATGTTTGTGAGTGTGTGTTTATTTTTATATCCTCAAATATCATTGTTAAGATCTTTAAAGTGTATGGTCTAAAAAATATCTTTACAATGGTTTCTCATGACATGTATGATCGAGTACATGCAAACAGTAAATTATGCAAGGTGTTTATGAGGATCTTGTCATCAAATGTGCCACTTTTTTTGCTAGTATGTTTCATAGTCAAATGGGCCTCACATTTCAGTTGGGGTCCAATATTCAGTTGATAAGATGTGTGCGTTCTGTATGTGTATTGAAATAACATTGTTTGTAATAATCATGCCACACGCATCAAAGTGTTCCGGATTGTTCTACAACCGTTTTGTTGTTGTTGTAGTTAACGGGTATCAACTAGTGTATACAAATTTCCCTGACAATTTGATAATTGTCCTTCTTATCAAACCTACGAGTAGCATGTTTCAACTGGCCACTTCGCAGCGCGTGTGCGTGCTGTTATTGAGTGGAATAGGTCTTGTTTAGTTGTTTTAGTTGGTGTCCAATCCAGCACTACCAAATATCGGCAGACGTTGGCTTGCCAATTTTCTGGCCAAGGATTTCTTCATGCTTATTTTGCCAACTACTCTCTCGGTTCCTAATTGTAAGATGTTTTTACTTTGTTCTGAATTACATGTATCTAGTCGCGTTTTAGTGTGTTGATTAACCATTTCAATATGTATGTAGTCCAGATTGATATATCCAAAGTGTCTTATAATTTGGAACGGAGGATATTCTAGAGAAATGGGTGGGTCTCCATTGGAAAATTTTGGCGACAAACCATACAAGTGCCTAGAATCATAGGTTGCTTTTGGCATGATAATTTGGCAGCAAGGCCGAAATAGCCTATACCGCTCGCTAGCCTGGCCCAACCACTGCGGAAGTCCTGACCTAAACCAGCACGCCACAACAGCAGTGGAGCAAACATCGCTCGCAAACCGAGCCCCACGCAACTCCAACCAATCAGCACGCAGAACCACCACGCCACGGATCATCCCCACGATCCGCGTGCCACACCCGAAACCGCATCCCCACCGTCCACTTCCCCCAAATCTAATGCTCCAAACCCACCTCCGCTCCCAAAACCAAAACCACAGCCACCGCCCGCTCCCGAACATCCAAAATTTCCGCAGTCTCCCGCCCACCGGCGGCCTATAAAAACCTCCCGCCCATCCACCGTCTTCCTCTCCAATCCCCTCCATCCCAGTGATATCTCCGACGAGCTCCCTCTCCTCCACCCACGAGCCAACCTCTCGCTCCGATGGCCCGCACGAAGCAGACGGCGAGGAAGTCGACCGGCGGCAAGGCCCCGAGGAAGCAACTGGCGACCAAGGCGGCGCGCAAGTCGGCCCCGGCGACCGGCGGCGTGAAGAAGCCGCACCGCTTCCGCCCCGGCACCGTCGCGCTCCGGGAGATCCGCAAGTACCAGAAGAGCACGGAGCTGCTCATCCGCAAGCTGCCCTTCCAGCGCCTGGTGCGGGAGATCGCGCAGGACTTCAAGACCGACCTCCGCTTCCAGAGCTCTGCCGTGTCCGCGCTGCAGGAGGCCGCCGAGGCGTACCTGGTGGGGCTGTTCGAGGACACCAACCTCTGCGCCATCCACGCCAAGCGCGTCACCATCATGCCCAAGGACATCCAGCTCGCTCGCCGTATCCGTGGTGAGAGGGCGTAGAGTGCTTGCGTGGTGTCAGATCTGGACTTGGTGGTGTAGAGGTGTTAGCTTGTCTTGTGAGTTCGTAGTGTGTGCTGGAATCTAGAAGGCGTGGTAGGAGTTTCGTTTGTGCTGTGATGGGTGTGTTCTGTTCTGGTAGTGTCTGATGTTACCGTCTTGTTATCATCAGCTATGAAAAAAAGTTGGCTTATCAGATCTGAATGTTTTGTTCTGCACCTTTGGATTGTCAGCTGAAAGCCCCATATTGCATAACATGCCTGAATGCTTCTGGATCTGTAAATGTTCCAGTCGTCCCTACACGTATGATTCTGATTATGTTAGTATGCTCTGGTTACCCCTTCCTGTTTGTCGTTGGCACAAAATACTGGATTCACTAGATCTGTTACAGGGTGTGGTTTGCTGTTCTGAACCGTGATGTTTAGGATTATGTTGGGGGTGTCTGTTCTAGATGTCTGATGTTGCCCTCTTGTTATCATCTGCAATGAAACAAAGTTGGCTATCAGATCTGAATTTGGTTTCTGTAGACTACTTTAATTCGTAGACAGAGCCATGTTGCTACTAATTTGAAAAAATGTTGAGTTATCCTGATAATAGTTCATTGCGCGTCAGATAAAATTCCAAACCATTGCATAACCTGTGTGTATACTTCTGAATCTGAATGTGTTTTATCAGCCTACAGGAATGGATCTGGTATATTAGTATGCTCTGATTGCTCTTTCTGTTTGACGATAGCACATTTACTGGATTCGTGAATATGTTTACTGCACCTTTTTTCTGAACACTGCTTTGCTGTTATATCTATCACATACAGCCTTACAGGATGTCTTGTGCTGTTCTGAACCATGAGATTTTTCGTGTTTTTCACACCGGTTTAAATCCTTTGTTCACTAATGTTACCGAGTAGCTTCTTTCCTTGCTTGTTGCATTGCCAGAGAACATTCATTGTCTTGCAATTTGTATGAATCGCCTGTCATGGTTCATACAAATTAGCCTGACCTGGAGGTTACTCATTTGCTTTTATTTTTTGACGAAAATGCAGTCGAGGCTGCTATTTCATTGATAGTAGAAGGAGTAAAGGAGTACAAGGACTCAAAGTAAAACAAGAAACAGACGAGGAAAAGACACTAATCTACAAAAAAGTGAACACCAGATTTTCAGTTAGCCGGGGTCGCAAGAGTAAACTATCAGCTCCAATTCTGCCCCTGTGCGCCAGATTGCAGCTTCTTGTAAGATCCTCGTCTTCACCTCGCTCCAATTCATTTCCTTTTATTGATGGCACAATATTACTTGTACATTTTTTTTATCAAAGTTTACTGGATTTAGGAAATCTAATACACCCTCATTCTGAACCCTGCTCCTCTGTATTTATCACATACAGCCTTAGATGATGTCTTATGCTGTTCTGAACCATGAGAATTTTTATTTTGAGGGCTGAACCATGAGATTTTTGTATCTGTCACACACCCGTCCAAACGCCTTCGTCACTGATGCTGCCAAGCAGCTTCTTTCTTTGCTTGTCGCATTACTGTAGAGATCATCCACGCCGCGCAGATTGCGTGGAGTGGTATTTACCACTATTTAACAAATGTATGAAACTTGGAGTGGTATTTACAAGTATTTAGCAAATGCATGAACTAACTGCCATGATTCTGCAAGCAACACCTGCATTTCCTTGTGTTTTTGTCATCCAATCTGAAAAAAATAATAAAAATAGATGGCTCCGTTTCATAGGTCAGTATTTTCCAAACTGAAGCATTTCAAGACCAAAGTATTCCAACACCTGGCAAACAAATACTATAGTTTTTTCTCTCCTTTCTCAGTTTCGAAAAACGAGGGTCAGACCTCTTTCTACAATACTTAAAAAACTACAGTTTTGGTCCTTTTGTAGAACACTTCAGTTTTAAAACCAGATTATATATAGGATCCAAACACCTTAATGTATTCAATATTTCAGTATTTTGAGAAACCGAAGTGTTCTCTATATACTTCAAAAATATTTTGATGCCAAAATGGGTCTAAAACTTCTTTTTCTCGATTGGGAGCTGGTGTATAATTTGACATTTAATCAATTGTCAAGCTAGCCAGTGATTATAATCCTCAAGCCCGGCCAACATCCTAACTATATTGTCATCATCGAGTATGTCATTCTCTGAAGTGTCTCATGTGTTGTTGCTATCCGTTACTCTGTAACTGCTTCAGTGTAGTTGTCATTTGACTATGTGAGTAATGTCTCAATAAATGGCGTTAAGTTGGATCAGGTATCATGTATGGACAAATTGATAGATGTATTTAGTTGGCATGTGACGATTTCAGTTGATACTGGGCTCATTGTATTCTTCCTCAAAGGGGCACAATATAGTATCTGATGTTATCATCAGCAATTGACAAAAAAGGTGTCTCTCACATCTTATTTTGTTTTGCTTTGTACCTTTAATTGTTTGCGAGTGTGATCTTATTCCCAATTCTTCAGGATGTTGAATTAGTTTATATCCTTATATCTTGTTATATTTTGATAACTTGACTAAACTTTTGGATTGTCAGTTGAAATCGCCAAACCATGGCATAAACCCATTGGGTACTGAACCTGAAAACCTTTGTTTAATCCTTTCTGTTTTATCGACGACATAGTACTTTAGTAGATTCATGAAATCTGTTATCGCACCTTATATCTGAACCTGCTCTACTTTTCTATTGTATCATCACATACAGCCACACATTGTTAGCGACCATTCTCTATTATAGACGTGGGCTGACCATGCGCTGCCTCTACTGGGCTTGGGCTTCTCGGAAGCAAAGGGAGGCGGCGGCTACTTATACGAGAGGTTTGGATACGACCAACTCGGCTTGGATTAGGACGGCTTCGGCCTCCTCGCTTCTGTCTCCTGTACTCCTTCCTCAGGTGTTCGTGTTCCTCCGCTCCTCTGAAAGGGTTGAATCTCTGAATCCATGGCTTGTAATTCCTAGCTACTGAGAATTAGATCCTTGAACTAGTGTGGTGTTAACATTTGGTAATCAGAGCCGGTCGATTCATCCACGCAAAATCTCCAAAATTCAACCAAATTTTTTCCCACAATCCCCAAATACGAGCCAAACAAATTTCCACACCAGACGCTTCGATCCAGCCTTTCCGGCCATGTTGCACGGAGCAGCTTGGGCTGCCCACCGAGATCGGGCGTCCGCGTTGGTGGAGAACCCGCAGCAGCGACGACTCGCCGAGTGGACGGACCAGGGCTTCAGCCGTCGTACGGAGTGGGAGGAGAAGGCGGCACGGCGTCGCGCCGAGTTCGCCGCCCGCATACCAGTCATCGCGGCGCAGGTTGCATCGGAGGTGTGTGCGGCCATCGCGGCCGAGGTGAAATCCGAAGTGTCGGCGGCCATTGAAGCAGCGTTCCGGGCTGCGCGCGCGGAGCACCACGAGGATCTCGCCCTTGCGCCGACGACCACGACTGCGAGTATCATCTCTACCCTTGCTCTCGCGGCGCCCATCACCTGCTCGACCGAAGGCCCAGGAGGAGAGAACGGTGCAACAGAGGCCATGACAGCGCCATCCGCATCCGTGACCAGCAGTCTTCCTTCGGCGTCGGTGGTGCACGAGGGCGGCATCCATCTCTCAACACCCGGCAACGAGGGCGAGCCGGACCTCTCCATGTCGGTGCCTAGCACGGATTGCTCAGGCCGCGCCGCCGTCTCAGCGGTGTAAACGCTCGTCCGCGCCGCATCATCAACTCCACCAACGGTCAGCGTCGCCATCGTCCCCGAGCGTGTTGCTTGTATCGTCAGCGACACGGGCCACAACACGGACGACGTCAACCTCGCCACTTCGACGCCTAGCCCAGGCTCGACTTTGGTCCCTGACCACATCGCTGAGGGAGACGACCCCGTGGAGCTCGGAGCACTGGCGCCCAGTAAGTGTTCGACAGAATGCTCCTGTGTCGACGTCATCGCTGTTGCTGCACAAATGCCTCAGCAAGTGTTTGATC
The DNA here is from genome assembly GCA_947311845.1 of Poa pratensis. Classification (NCBI taxonomy): domain Eukaryota; kingdom Viridiplantae; phylum Streptophyta; class Magnoliopsida; order Poales; family Poaceae; genus Poa; species Poa pratensis. The sequence continues at coordinate 31,852,943 of CAMZMU010000059.1, read as the reverse complement.
CATACTACCAGAGTGAGCAATTCTCTTATTTGGTTGCACTGCATATTCGAGCTATGTCGTTACAGCGGTTCCGAGCGCCCTTTGTTCATCATGTGAGGCAGAAGCACGCCAACATAATTGGGGGTGTTCAACAGCTGCGACCGCCTTGGCCACCACCAGAGGTAGATATAATGGACGTTCACACACAAGAGGCCGCAGGAGGTTGGATTCATGGCCTTGAGATTGCTGGGAGGATATTGCTGCATCAGCTTGGTATCAAGCAAGGTCGAAGCAAAAGAAAGGAGGAATGCCGCGCCTGCATTTCATGGCATCGAACAATTGTACATCGGCCAGGACTACTTCCTTGGCATCTCCCTGGAGGAAATCCACGCCGTCTGCTACCTCAACCTCAAGGTCTGCCTCGACTACGGCACCCACCGCGACCTCGGCGAAGTCATGAAGCATCAAGTGCCGTGGGACCCAGGTGGTTCGACATGGCATCGGCTTGAGGTCAAGCCGAAAATTAAGGAGGGGGGAATGTTAGCGACCATTCTCTATTATAGACGTGGGCTGACCATGCGCTGCCTCTACTGGGCTTGGGCTTCTCAGAAGCAAAAGGAGGCGGCGGCTACTTATACGAGAAGTTTGGATACGACCAACTCGGCTTGGATTAGGACGGCTTCGGCCTCCTCGCTTCTGTCTCCTGTACTCCTTCCTCAGGTGTTCGTGTTCCTCCGCTCCTCTGAAAGGGTTGAATCTCTGAATCCATGGCTTGTAATTCCTAGCTACTGAGAATTAGATCCTTGAACTAGTGTGGTGTTAACACACATGTTGTGTTCCGTTTGGATTGTTGGCTGAAATCCTCAAACCAATTCATATCCCATTTGCCTGCTTCTGAATCTGAACACTTTTCACCCCCAAAGAAAATCATTCTGAGCATGTTGGTATGCTCTGGTAACCCGTTTATCTTCGGCATGCTCGTACCTTTTTCTCAGTTAACTGATGCATGAAATCTGTTTTGTACCTTATTTGTGAACCCTGCTCCAGTGCTGTTCTGAACCATGACATTTTTGTATCAGTCACACCCGTTCTTTCCTTGTTTGTTATAAAGATCATCCTTCTTGGAGATTGTGTACTGGGAGTGGTATTACTACTAGTACTGGTATTTAGAAAATCTACGAACTTCTTGTCATGATTCTAGCAAGCAAGACCTGCAACTCTGCATGCTTTTGCCATCCAATCCGACCCTTATCCATCTCCTGAATAAATATAAGTAACCGTAACTTTGTTTTCGCAATTGGGTACTGGAGTGTAGTCTGAATATTTGATCAGTTGTTAAGCTAGTCTCTGGTAATAATCCTGAAGCCTGGTCAAACATTTTCCTAAATGTCTTGCCAGCACTGACAATTTCACTCTCTGAACTTGTGTAGTGTCTGATGGATTGAGTCTTAGGTTTCGCTTTTCTCGTTATATGAGCAGGACTATGCGACCAATCGTCGATAAGTTGCATCAGATATCACGTCTGGAACTAATAGCAATCCAGAGCAGCCCACCAAAAAGAACCCAAATTTATTTATCTGTATCATTTTCCCATAAAAAAGACATGCAGTAGAACTGTTAACTGGTTCTGTTTTCCTTTGATACCTCTCAAGCATTTGTTAGGGGGAATTGACTACGATTGGGACGGTGACTGATGATGACTACATACTTATAGCAGTTGTTGGATCATGACGAGCGACGGCCGCTAGCTAGCAAACAACCTATGACATCGGGCATCGGCTGTAGGTTGCGGTCCTTATCGCTCCAAGGTTATCTGTTCCGTACCTCCTGAATGCCACTACTTTGCGATCACCGCATTATCCTCCCATAGTCAACTAAGTGAAACACGCTGAAAGGGATTTGTTTTCTGTATCTGATAAGTCTAATGCCACTACTCTTGCTTGACAGGATCAGGTCGAACATACACGTTGAGAGCCAGGGATGCTTGCTGTGTTCTGGTCAAATGGGTGCCCGCTTATTCCAGTCAGCAATCCAGTTGTTCCTCGCTTTATTCCCGGACACGTTTGCCGCGCTGACAAGCATATCCACGCACACCGATGCAGCAAAGGCGTGGAGCCTCTTGCCTCAGCCTATTTCAATCCCTGGACCGCGCACCGGATGCCTCCTGCTTCCATCTCAATAACCATTTGCAGCCATCACTCGCTTCCCACGATCGAGAAGAGCCACCGGCACCGTAGCTAGAGAGATGGATCACGCGGCGGAGGCGCAGCGGACGGACCTGATGACGATCACGCGGCACGCGCTGAACGAGCAGGGCCGCCACCCGGAGTCCCGGGGCGACTTCACCATCCTCCTCTCCCACATCGTCCTCGGCTGCAAGTTCGTCGCATCCGCCGTCAACAAGGCGGGGCTCGCACAGCTCGCCTTCTGCTTCGGTACATCCCCCCTACTTCTCAAAACACAAACTCAGTTATAATATCTAATTACATAAAGATTAATTAAATTGTATTAGGGCCCTGTAATAACCCGTAAGGCCCAATTAGGACGTACACATCTGTATACGTACGTAACCGTCTGCATATATGGAAAAAAATTAGGCTAGTCACAGTGTTCGTCATCGACTTCCAGTGCCGGCCGGTAGGATCTACGGCGACGCTAGACGGAGCAACGGCGACCGGTTCGTCGCCCAGCATGTTCTGCACCGACCGGTGCGTCACCCAGCGTGCTCTACGGCGACCGTGGCTCGCAAGAGCGACGACGAGTGCGTCCCTGCAAGATGGACGTCTACCGTGGCTGGAAGGATTGACGGCGACCAGTGTGCTGGCCGGCATGATCTACGGCGACCGTGGCACGCAAGAGCGACGGCGGCCGGCAGGATGTACGGCGAGCGCGGCTTGCACGATCTACGTCTACCACGGCCGGAAAGGATCGACGGCAACTCGTGCAGTCTGGAACACCCCGGCGGCGGCGTGGATCAGAGGCGAGGGTTGCCAACCCAGATGTTGAGCGCACAGACAGTCTGGTCTTCGTCCCTCCGTAGTGCTCCAAAAACGACGGCGTGCACGCCCAAGCGAACCAGGCGAGCTTCGGCGGCGGAGGGGCTGGGGCGTCAACCTCCGTCGGCGGCGGAAGGATTTGGGAGTCGGCGGCAAGGAGCAGATATGAATGACGGTTGGAAATTGTAGATCGCGATCACGCGAGCAGTACGAGCGGGACGTGGGTATACAGGGCTCTGTATAGGGCTTCCGTGGGCCAACATATTAATTCTATTTAAGTAACTAAATTAAGAAAAACTGGGGGGGGGGGGGGGGTGTACCGAAGCAGCCCTCCGCACAGCTCATCGGCCTCGCCGGAGAGACCAACATACAGGTAATTAAAGTCCTTACTTATCCCCCTGATCACCTGCACTAACGACACCTCGAGAGTCAAGTCCCTTTCTGGCTTTGTTTAGTCTCTATGCGCGCGTTGACAAAATTAACGTGCGATTGATGCGAGAGAGCAGGGGGAGGAGCAGAAGAAGCTCGACCTGCTGTCCAACGAGGTCTTTGTCAAGGCGCTCGTCAGTAGTGGCCGCACTGTAATGCTCTGACTCTCCTAAACATTAGATCAGTGCTTATCTTTCTGGCAACTTAGATAATTCCTAGTTACTCTATTAAATAATTAAGGGCTCTGACCTTTTCTCTCTGTTCCGTGCAGTGTATCCTCGTGTCTGAAGAGAACGAGGCGGCCATATTCGTCGACGCTCCCCTCCGCGGAAAGTATGTCAATCGAGACAGCTTACTGTGCTTTCTTGGCTGCATCCATCATACTCGGTTTGTTTTGTCTCATATCGGAATCTGTATTGAGTTCTTTTGCTGTTCAGGTACTGCGTATGCTTCGACCCGCTGGATGGCTCCTCCAACATCGATTGCGGCGTCTCCATCGGAACGGTATGTGCTCGTGTTACTGTGCTTGTCTCTGCTGAAGTGCTGATCTCAGATTATGACATGGACATGCCGCCGTGTGTTCCTGTAGATCTTTGGGATCTACATGATCAAGGAGAAGGACAATGCGACTCTGGAGGATGTGCTGCAACCTGGAACCAACATGATCGCTGCTGGATACTGCATGTATGGGAGCTCATGCACGGTAATTATGTCCCCCAAAATGTATTTTTCACTCCCATTAGTTCGCCCCAACTGTTCATCCTAGAATGACTGCTGTTCTCACTGATGGCAGCTTGTATTAAGCACTGGAAATGGTGTAAACGGTTTCACCCTTGATCCTTCCCTTGGGGAGTTCATACTCACACATCCCAACATAAAGGTTTGTGCTATACTACTACAGAACAAATTTTCCTTTTTGACTGAACTGCAATATCATAATTATTTCTACTTTCGTACCTTTTTATTGTTCAGATACCGAGTAAAGGGAAGATCTATTCGGTCAATGAAGGAAACGCCAGAAACTGGGACGTGCCTACAGCAAAGTATGTACTAAATCTCATTTCCAGTTGTCAAGCACCGCAGTCTGTTAGTACGAAGTTAAGCTGAACTTTAAAGCCAACATTTGCAGGTTTGTAGAGAGATGCAAATTTCCTCAAGATGGTTCATCACCGAAATCCTTGAGATATATTGGAAGGTGAGTCAGCCTTTCAGCTGTTAGTCTGACAGCAAAGTGAAATACTTCAGCAGTTGTTTCAGTCTGGTTATTCATAGTTTACTGAGCGTAATGATCTTATGGTATGTTTACTGGACCTAATGATCTGATTGTTATTTTGCTCCTTCTGAACTGCGCAGTATGGTTGCTGATGTTCACCGTACCCTGCTATATGGAGGCATATTTCTGTACCCTGCAGACAAGAAGAGCCCAAATGGAAAACTCCGGTATGTCGATGCTAACCGTCTCCTTCATGGTATCCCCAGCTGATTATCCATATGCATTCCTGAGGCTGGTGATATGTGATATTTCAGTGTTCTGTACGAGGTGTTCCCCATGTCGTTTCTGATGGAGCAAGCTGGAGGCCAATCTTTCACAGGCAAACAACGGGTAGGCTGAACTGAATTCACCAAATTCCTTATTGTCAGAGCAACATTTTAACCGACAGTATCTTAACTTCATGTTCTTGCCGATCCTTGGCGTGCTTTAACTGAAAATTTGTCGCTGGGTTCGCGTCGCAGGCCCTTGAACTTGTTCCTAATGAGATTCACCAGAGGTCTCCAATATTCCTTGGGAGCTACAACGATGTGGAGGAGATCAAATCATTATACGCTTCGGAGTTGAGCACTAGTCTAAGTGCCTGAAGCCACAACCATGTTCCGCGTTGCCTCGCTAAAAAAAGTTATGTTCCGCGTGGTTACGGTTACAGAATTCGTTAGATAGTTATTTTATGCTGATTCTGAGATAATGGTCTTGGCGTTGATGTAAAAGAACTAGTGCATATACAGTTTACCTGTTCTTGCACAATATATTTATTACTCCCTCCATTCACAATTACATTGCGTTCTGGGTTTAGTCAAAATCAAACTTTGTTAAATTTGAGCATATAAATAGAAAAAAAATATCAACATCTACAATATAATTAGAATCATCCTAAACTATATTTTCATATTATATGCATTTGCTATTATAGATGTTGATATGTTTTGTATATATTTGGTCAAACTTTTAAAAGTTTGACTTATTAAAAAAACTCATATAACACGTAAATAAAAACGGAGGGAGTATGCTTGGGACGGCTCCACTCCACGATTTTAGCACCGGAGCATGTAGTGGTGCCCCAAACGACTCGACTTCACTTTTCCGTGGAGTGAAGCTGAACTACCCCCCCCCTCCAAATTCATTTTACCTTAGCAGGAAAAAGGGGTGCTATAGTAACGCACTTCACCTCTCGTGCTCGCTAATATGCCTCTAGAGTTGTGGTGGAATTACCCACCAATGTACTCAAAGACCCCCACTCCATCCCGGTTTGGCCATTCCTTCTCAAATACCCTATTTTCCCTTCCCGCAACAGCACAGGCGATTAGGGTTCATCGCCTCCACCATTCCACGTGACTCTCCTCTCATCTAGATTATATCCGGTGGCCCCGTGCTCCCTTTCTGTCGATGGGGCCATCCGCAACAGCACAGGCGATCTAGAACTCGTATTTACCCAACTGTTTTTATGACTGTAGAATCGAGAAGTGGAGTGAAGTTGAGGGGTGGAGCTCTCCAAAAACACCGCTAGGGTCGGGGCCGTCCACCCATGCACCCTGCTAGCTCTGCCAGATCAACATTTCATACGATGTTTTTTAGTTTTGAAGAACATCGGAAGGGGAACAGACCCCCCTACCTCTTTTTCATTAAAAAACAAGAGCTAAGGCAGCTCAGAGTAATTCAGTACATGCAAATGAGCTTACAGAAAAAAATCAAAGAACAAAGGTACACAGTACAGAAGAGAGATTAATCATTCCAAGCTTCAGACCATCGGAGGAGTGCATCTTTCTCCTTCTTGTTTGCCCTGTGATACCAAATCCTGCATGTATCAATGCATTGCCTGGTCGTTGCACCGGCAAATCGATCCCATCGAAGACTTTTCTGTTTCTGGTAAGCCAAGTAGTCCAGAGAGTTGCTGTCACCACGATATCCCAGGCGTTTCTTTTGTTGGAAGGGCAGTTTTCTCTAGCTGAATCCCCATGTTAGACAAAATTTGCTTGGTGCGGTCACACTCCAGCGCATGGTCCACCATGCAATGCAGCCCCTTTTGTGCCGTGACGCCATGGCCATGCCATTCATCTCCTCTTCTAGTCCATGCACCTGCTAGCAAATTGCTTTCTTCCCTTGGCAGCACGTACGAACCCAGCAATGGCGCCCTCCCCACGAGTTATGCGTAGCCTGAGCCTCCCATCTCTTCTCCTCCTCCTCCTCCTCATGGTCGCTGGCAAGGCTGCCGCGGATCCTTGGTTCACCGACTGCCCGAGCAACACAAACTACACACGCGGCGGCGTGTTCCAGACCAACCTCGACGCGCTCCTCTCCGTTCTCCCAGTCGCCGCGTCGGCCGCGTCCGGGTTCGCTAAGAACGTCACCGGTGCAGCGCCCAACGAGGCGTACGGTCTCGCGCAGTGCCGCGCCGACGTCAATGCGTCCGAGTGCCGTGATTGCCTCGACGCCTCAGCACAGGATGCGGCCAGTAAGTGCCCCGGCCAGAAATCCTCCATGCTCATCTACGAAAACTGCCTCCTTCGCCACTCGAACGCGAGCTTCTTCAGCGCCGCCGACACATCGATCGTGTTCCGCACTCTGCAACCCGCTGAACGCGACGCAGCCCGATCATTTCAAGACGCAGCTGGGCACACTGATGAGCAACCTCACCAGCAGGGCGGCGTACTTGTCTCCGCGGATGTTCGCGGCCGGCGCGGCCGACTTCACACCCTTCACGAAGATCTACGGCATGGTCTGGTGCACCCGCGACCTCGACGGTGACGACTGCAACCTGTGCCTCACCGCAGCCGTCTCTGCCATCCCGACCTTGTGCGACGTCAAGGAGGGAGGACGGACCGCCTACCGTAGCTGCTCCATCCGGTACGAGGTGTACCCTTTCTACAGCGCCCAGGCCGTCGAGGCGGCGATGTCCCAGCCTGCTCCAGCAGGCGGTGGAGCCAACGGCACCGATCACTCCGGCCCTGCAGGACGCGCCGGTGAGTCAACAAAAGTCTCCGTCAACTTTTTATTGTGGTCCCGCGCTCACGCGTTTCTAGCTGTCTGACACTTATGTTCGACAGTTCTTTGTTTTGGAATTGTCGTTTCAATCTCGCGCCTTTGAAAGTTTCAGTAGACAAAAAGGCACCGGATTAATGCATCGTGCTTTTGGTGATTGATCAGAGTGGGAGTTGAAAAGTTGAGACAGCGACTGAACTGGTTGATAGGGTAAACTATTCTGAATTTTCTTCTGCCTGACAGTGACGAACCTTCGTTATGGGTACAGGAAACACTGCCACAGTCAAGATAGCCCTGGCTGTCTCCATTCCTGTTGCTGTCGTGCTGCTGGTACTGTTGACGATTTCTCTCTATCTATGTAAGAGGAAGAACAGGAAACCACACGAGCATGTGCAGATTTCCAGTGCCGGTGAGTGCTTCTCGATCGATTCCTGCAGCAATTATCTGAAGAAGAAAAACAGCCATACTTAATGATTAACTATTTTTTTGTGAGCGCTGCAGCGGATAGTGCGGACGAAGACGACATGAGAAGTTCAGAGTCTCTCCTCTACGATTTGAGTACTCTAATAGCTGCCACCGACAACTTCTCAGAAGAAAATAAGCTCGGAGAAGGCGGGTTTGGGCCAGTCTACAAAGTACGGAGAGCACTAAAGTTTAGATGAGCATCCACTACAATTAATTTATTCTCCATGCGTGTCTGAGCTGAACTTGGATATTCTTTGGCCGGTCAGGGCACGCTGCAGGATGGGCACGAGATCGCGGTGAAGAGGCTGTCGAAAACCTCCCAGCAAGGACACATGGAGATGAGGAACGAGGTTGTGCTGGTCGCCAAGCTCCAGCACAAGAATCTGGTGCGCCTGCTAGGTTGCTGCATCCAGCAGCAGGAATGCTCCTCGTCTACGAGTTCCTATGCAACAAGAGCCTCGACAAAATTCTATTCGGTTGGTAGCAACCTTTTGTTCAACTGTTATCCAAGTGATGACATTCAGCTTGTCCAATTCATCACTCACGTACCTACGTGTTTACCATTGGCGGAGCTATGCACAAGTGTGTGTGGGGGGGGGGGGGGGGGGGGGGGGGCACCGCCCCCCAGCCAAATTATTTTAGCCTAACTATGCCACGTAATCTAGGTTTAGGTAGATGTAAGATGGGTAATTGGCCACCCAGCCAGCCATTTCTGCCAGCCATTTATTTACACGCATAAGGAGCAGCCACCCCAGAAATTTTCGGCAAGCTCCGCCACTGGATTGTTTACTGAAACGTGCTACCACTTATTGCATATGTTCGGCAGTTAGGTTTTATTTATAAAGCGAAACGAAACACTGTTTCGAGACTTACTACCAACTAATGGAAATTTGTGCAGATCCTGTGAGGCGGCAAGAGCTTACCTGGGGACACAGGTACAAGATCATCCAGGGGATTGCTCGAGGTCTTCTTTACCTCCATGAAGACTCGAGGCTGACCATCATCCACCGGGACCTCAAAGCAAGCAACATCCTGCTAGACCCCGACATGATCCCCAAGATCTCCGACTTTGGTCTGGCCAAGCTGTTCAGCATCGATACCAGCGTCGGGAACACCAGCCACATCGCCGGAACCTAGTGAGTTTACTTGTTACAGCATCACGTAATGGCGTACAGGAACCGAGCTAACATAATGATATTTGTTGTCCTGTCTTGAAATACAGCGGGTACATGGCACCGGAGTACGCCCTGCACGGCATCTTCTCGGCCAAGTCGGACGTGTACAGCTTCGGTGTCCTGGTACTAGAGATCGTAGCGGGTCGCCGCAACACTTTCAGCCAATACCCGGGCACAATCAAGAAGATCTTCTGACCACGGTAACCTTTCTATTAGAACCTACTCACTCCGTCCAAATTACTTGACAATTGACATACATTTGTCTAGAAACGAATATATCTAGATACTAAACAAGTATAGATATATCCGTATTTAATGAATCCAAATCAACTAATTTGAAACAGAGGGAGTAATCATCAACATGCACAGGCTTTACCTGAAGATATACTAATGCATGTAGAAGTCTAAAACCTTGCTAATGGCGGATCGATATAGTAACTAAATATTATACTCTTTGCATGGACAGGTCTGGAGGCACTGGAGCCGTGGGAGCATGTCAGGCTTGCTCGATGGCTGCTCGGCCGACGGGCTCCAGCCGTCCGAGGTGCTGCGGTGCATCCACATGGGGCTGCTTTGCGTCCAGGAGGATGCGCACCTCCGGCCAGGCATGGCGACAGTCGTCGTCATGCTCAACAGCCGCTCGATTACCTTGCCGGTGCCCACGCCGCCGGCTTACCTTGTTCCGAGCCGTGCAGGCGCGTTCGGGAGGAGCACACGAGCTGGGAAGAGGCTCCGGCGGGAGTTGTTCATGAGCCGTCTGTCAACGACGCCTCCATTTCTGACTGGAGCCCCGGTGAATCGACCTTGGAAATGTGACCGGAAAATATGGTGTTCTGGCCCGGGGTTCAAAACTGCACCTCTAGCTTATGTACTCAGTGTGGGTGTTTGTGTTAGTCGTTTCATTTGCAGTTAATGAACGTTGAATAATTATTGTATTTTTTGTATGCAGACATTTGGATATATTTGTTGCATGGAGAAAAGTATTTTTACGTCCTTCAATTTGTCAGGCTGATCACTCTTGGTCTCGCTTTTGTATGGTAAACATTTGGTTATATTTTTTGCATGGAGAAAAATACATTTCATCCCTCAACTTGTGGGGTTCATAAGTTTTGGTCTCATGACTCTGAAATGGTATCAACTATCCAAATATGGCCATGTTTTGATAAAAGAAGATTATGATTCAAATACATAGCCCTCGCGTCGCCCTCGGTTGCACCTCTAGCCCCACCAACGCTACCCTCTCTAACCTCCCTCCCACCGCCGCGGGTGCTAGCGAAACTTGTGTGCTCGCCGATGAATGCAGCGATGAGGATCTCGTCATGGCATCGGGTGATGGCGCATCGAGTGTGGTGATTCAGTGGCCTCTTGCATCAGATTTGAAGGCCGACTAAGATTAACACTTTAATTTACTCCCTTACCGGATCTGGATCCTGGCTGCATATGGCCGACAAATATAAGTTTGCTTGGATGGCTCACATCGAGGGGTTGGGATTTGGGGCTCAAAAGAAAATCCATGATTGGTCTCCCTCTTTGGAGCGGCCGTGGAGGTTCCAACCCCTCATTCGTGGGTGATCTAAATTCTTTCCGGATTGGTGGCGACAACACTTCAGCATCATCCCTTTCTTGGAGGGACCATCTTGCGGTAACATGCTATGGGCGAGCTGGTCGTTTGTTTGAGGTTGTTGGCAGTGGCTTGGTCGTAGTTTGGTCGGGTCAGTTAGATTACCCCTACTTTCTTTTGTTTGTACACATCACACCCATTCTAGTGCCTTGCTTGTTGACCGGTATGTGCCCTCTTTCTGGGCAAGAGGGGAAATTGTTCCTCTCTCTCTCTCTCTCTCTCTCTCTCTCTCTCTCTCTCGCAAAGCTTGATCTTCCTTCTTAGTGCCTGGCCTATGTCAATAATGGTGATGTCTCCCTCCTTCTATGTTACCGCCCCTTCTTCCACGATGGACCAAATGCTTACGTGAGACCAAGTGGTGATCCGCGAGTAGCAGTAGTATCGACCAGGTAGTGAGTTCATCTTGTTAAGATGGTTATGCTAGGTTTCTGCTGGCTAGCAACTATGTCTTCTATTCCCATTCGAGCTCTAGAATGAGCGAACTGTTGGGTTACATGCATGATTTTTTTTTGCTTTACATGTAATAATAAAGATCTATCTTTGAAGATAGAAGCGAGAGATGATCTAGTAATCATACCAACACTCTGATGTCGGTGTAGCTTGTGGAAGATTCTCACGACCAAGCCTGGTGGTGAAAATGTTGCCGACTCCCCGTATCTAGCCTTGTGGATCCAACCGAGTGAGGATCAAAGGTATGATCCCTATGAGAGCTTGCACACCTTCGTCGCTTTGGTCCTGTAGAACTTCGTCGTCCAGGACTTAGTTGCTATCGGTGTATATGAGGTGTAGATTCCAACACATCGGAGAGAGAGAGAGAGAGAGAGAAAAGGTCCGGGGAGAGGACTCCTCAAAGACCTCAAACCAACTTGTGTGTAGAGAGGGGAGGGGGTCCCTCCTTTATATAGGAGGAGGGGGGAGGGGTGCCTTGGAGGACGTGAAGCCCCTCCCCCTATGCGTCACCGCCCCATGGTGGACCCCATGGGCCGGTCGACCTAGGGTTGGGGCGATCCCCAAAACCCTATCCGCCTTAGGTGGTCCCCAACTAGGGTCGGCCGGCCTAGTGTTTGGGAAACCCCGACCGTCGTCCTTGGTCGCCCCCTTGGGCGCCGCCTAGCCCCACCCCCACCCCTTGGTGCGCCGCCCCCACCATGGGGAGCCGGCCACCTTGGTGGGCCTATGACCCTAAAGCATATTTTTGTGAATACTTAACCTCTGATAAGTACTGCAGAAAATCCAAGACCCTCTCTGTGATGTTCTGGGATGTTCCCGACATCCTGGAACTCTTCTGATATTCTCTCCGAATAAATTCGATCACTTCGAAACCATTCCCGTGACACACTCTCTTTATCCAAACCTTTCAGCATAAACTTCAAGACTAAATCTAACTTAAGCGCGTGTCATGTCTCGGCGGACGGACACAGGGAGTAAAGGTTACCCCATTTTTAGGTTCGCACGGGGCGAAGGAGGCTAGGAAACATCTCTTCCAGGTGATGAAGATGCAGCTCTCCGCTCCGACGATCGAGGCGAGCAACACAGAGATGCAAAGAGTTACCCAGGTTCAGGCCGCCCAAAGGCTAACAGCCCTACTCCTGCATGTCTGGATGATGTGTTCACCATGGCGTAGCTTACAAGGTGGCTTGCGGGTCACTACCCGGGAGGTGGATGGCTAGAGGTAGACGACGAGCAGATCCTGACGGGAGGAGATCACTCTCTCTCTCTACCCTCCTAACCCTAGTCTAGTCTTGGCTTGCTCCAAACTTGGTCCTCTCGCCTCGGTGAGCTTGGTCCTCCTTTTATAGGCCAAGGGGATGCCACAGGGGTCACACAAGGAGTGTGAGAGGTTTCACGTGGGAAAACCCCTCGGTGGTCTTTAGGGGCGACGTGACCTTCCTGTCGTCCTATAGTATCCCTCTCTGGTTAGGTGAGCACGTCCACCTTTATGGGAAGCGGGGCGGACAAGGCCTGAAAGCCCCACCGACCTTGTTCCCTGGCGACGTCACTGGGCGCCTCCTTCGTCTTGGCGCCCAAGTCTTCTTGGAGCTTCTAGCACCTGCTAGCGTGCTTATCCCTTGGGCTGTACGGAGCGACACCCGAGAGGGAGCCTAGCCTCCTATCGGTACTCTGTCTCTCGGGTCCTGGCCTTGGTCTCCGGGTTGTGGGCGACCCCGGAAGGTCCCCAGGTCCTGAATCCTTAGCCGACTGGCGTTGATGTCGAGCTTGCTGGGTTCCCGTGGGGTAGGTGAGCGGGCCCACCTACCAGTTTTCTATCTTGGCATTGTCCATCTTTTTGGTGGGCCCACAGGTGGTGGACCCACTTTGACAGCATAAGGGGAACCCCATGTTCCACTGTTGCGATAGCGTGTGACCCTACATGTTCGAAAACGTCTGGACATGACTCAGAACACCCTCTGATCAATTGTCATGGGATTGTCACGGCAGATGTTACCAAGGGTAACTTGAGTTGGGGGTTACGGCGGCTCTGGTGTACGGAAGATTGTCACGCTCTACGGGGAAAAAGGGTTTACCCAGGTTCAGCCTCTCCATAGGAGATAAAGACCTACTTCCTGCTTGTTTGTATTGATATGTGGATCTCGTAACCCGGGCTCTGATATCGCCGAATTACAAGTCTAGGTTACAAGGGTGTCTTGACTAACTTTCATCTTATCTCTCTATGACCTAGGAGCCGGCTTATAAAGGCTGCCGAGTCTCCTGGTCGCGTACAAAGTAAAGCCGGTTATACCCGTACTAGGAATCCTACTCTATCTCCTCTAGTTTGTGTGTACTTCAAGTCTTGGACACCGTGACGCATACCGCCTCCGGGTCTTCTGGAACCTTCCTTATGTTGGCCGGGTTACAACAAGCTCACCGGCCCATTAGTGTAACCCGGCCCGTGGTGATGGTTAGCTGGCTTCGCCCAGCCTCCTGCCGGGCGGGTCACGCTTCCCTCTTCATGGGCCTACCGGGTTATGATCCCCCCAACAGTAGCCCCCAGGATAACTCGGACGCCAGGTCTGCGTGCTCCTCATCTGGATATAAATTTCACCTCTCGGAATGAGCCGCTGTCCTTGCTGTCCGGGTTAGCCTCCTGAAAATAAGAAATACTCAAAGAAAGGTTAAGATTTAGATAAAACTTGCTTTGTTTCCTTCGAGTGTCTTTTGCCATTCTTGTTGTAATCCGGCCACTCTTTTCCGGGTCACATTCGTGGCCCAATCATTTGATAGAAACATCCGTCAAACTCGAGTTCATCCATTATCTGGGAATATTCTTTTTGTCTTTTCCTTTTGTCGTTGAGTACCAGTCAAAGATCCTTATCTCTTCACTTTTTACCATTGTGCCCTTAGGTTTTTACTACGGGCTATAAATACATGGGCACGGTGAATAGAAATCACTTTCCCCATTCTCCTGTTCCATCGTCTTCAACCTCGCGCCGCACCGTACGAACCCTAGATCTGGGAGCTCGCTGGCCGCACCACCGCGCCGCTCCAAATCCGGCGTCCACGGTACGGCCGCCACTCCTTTTTGCTTTAAATCGACGCGTAACTTGCTCCGCTGCAGTTTCACACCTTCTTCTTCTCAATCCGTGTTGTTCTTGTTTCTATTGTGTTTAGATCTCCATGGCTCCAAAAACTGTCCCAAAAATAGCGGGGAAGAAGAAGGCCGACGACGGCGCCGCCGCACCGGCGGCGGGGAAGAAGCCACGGCCGCAGTCCGCAATCAAAGCTAACTGGGGAAAATCCACAGATCTCAAACTACAAGAACTTGTGGCGGCTCAAGTCCTCCCCCAACAGAACGTGATCCAGTGGCGCGCGCATCTGAGGAGATCAGCCCTCAGCCCGGCAAAGATGATGATCATTTTCACCGAGCACATAACCCGGGGTTTTCGCCCCGGGTTCTCTTTTCTTCCGTAACGTACTTAAGGACTACGGCCTTAGGCCCCAAGACATAGGCCCCAACTCCATTCTCAACATGAGCAACTTTACTGTTCTCTGTGAATCATATTTGCAAATCCCGCTAGACTTCAATCTGTTCCTTGAGCTTTTCTATTGTAAACCCCAACGTGAGCACACTGACGGCCCGTTATTGCAATGCGGTGGCGTTTCTATTCAACGCCGCCGGAACAGCCCCATGCCAAGCATGAAACTCCTTAGCCATACTAAGGACTGGCAAAAAACATTCTTCTGCTGTAAGGATACTTCACCCGCCAAGGAGCCTCGCTTGCCGGGTTACTCTGTAGATCAACTGGTTTTGAATGACAACCAAAATTCCTATGCTTCTGATGAAGACCGGGTTAAGTTGCAACCTCTTCTTCACAAGATCAACGTGCTCGTGGCTCATGGGTTAAAAGGCACAGATCTTATCAAAACCTGGATGGGCTGGAGGATTCAACCCCTGAGTGTCCGAGAAAATCTCTTCTGCAAATACACTGGCAAACTTACTGATTCCCTCCGATACTCTGTTGCGGAATTCCCCAAGAAATCACTGATCAAAATCATCAAGACCCAGCTTGGGGAAACCAAAGCTGAGATCGAGGAAGATGGTCTCCGAGCCTTTTGAATTGCAAACCCGGCTCCTAAGGTAACTCGTCTTTTTACTATCTCTTTCAAACACTTCTGAAATCACTTCTGAACTTATACTTCTTGTTTCTTAATCCGGGTTTCGTTCTTGTTTCAGGATGACAGTGACTGGTGGAAAATTGAGACTCCACCTCCTACACCCGATGGTGAAGACGCTGAAGAGAAAGAAGGAGAAGACGAGGAGGCCGGGTCTGATTCTGATGAAGGTGAGCTTGATTCCATCGGCCAACTTTTCCTTAACCTTCTCAACAATGACACGTCTGTAGAACAGCCGCAACCGTCTAACCCGGACCTTTCTAATCCAGAACCACAAGATAACCCGGTCGCTCAAACTTCTCCTCCCAGTGCTTCTGACAGCGAACCTCTTGTTCAAAGAAAGAGGACCCGGGCAGCTGTAGCAAAGGTGCCTCATTCTCACTTCCTTCTTGACCCCAAGTTCTCTTCTTATTCCAAGCAACCCATGCAGGAGAAAGAACAAAATGCTCCCAAGAAACCTAGGACCCGCCAATCTGCCAGCACAGACCCACTTCTCACAGGTATTCCCAACATTGCCACACCTCGAAAGTCGGGTGTTCAAAAATCTCCTACCGAATCATTTCCTTTAGCTGGAAAACACCGGGTCGCTAAGTCCCAGTCTTTATCAGTTTCTTCTTCAGATAGCGTGAGCACGCCGGAGGACTTCCAGATAAACACCGGGTAACTCTTTTTCTCCTCTTTGTTTTTATTTTTTGCACACTATCACTTTACCTCATATAATTAATACTACCATATATTTTATCTCCTGCAGTGCCACAGCTATGTTAGATGATGACCCGGACTCGCCGCCCCGAGCATCTCCACCACCTGCCGTTACAACGCCTTCTCCATCGGAGGCACATGTTAACGAACCAAATTTGATGGATGAACCAGAAAAGGTTCCAACTCTGTTACTTCTCCAGCACGTTCTCCTCTTAATCAACCAGAACCCGCCGTGGGAGAACCATCACCCGGACAAGGATCCGGTACCAAAGAGGATGAGGTGCTGATTACTAGGTCACAGAAGGTTCCAATAACTGGCACCTCCACAGTGATCGCCAAAGCTGTTGCTCCTGAAGTCAAGCGGATCCCTCTGCTCGTGGCAAGGACCCCATTGTACACTTTGATTTGCCAGCTCTGGAGTCAATGCCAATGCCAGTTCTTCTTGATGAGTATTTTACCCGGCTTGCCCAACACCAGAACTTTGAGAGCAACCTGGTGTTAACAATTCAGAAGCCATGAGGTAACTTTTTACTGCGCATCTCTACTTTTTCCTGTATATACATATACACTGTAGCCCCCAAGCGCTAAGTTTATAACTTGCTAATGAACTTGGTGCTAAACTGATAGAAAACTCCAAACTGTAACCCCCAAGAGCCGGGTTAGCTTACAGCAACCTGGAACTTCAACTTTTTCTTCTTCATTCATGAAATAATTGCTTCTGTTATGAAAAAATCTATGAATACTGTAGCCCCAAGTGTGGGTTAGCTGCTCACAGCAACCTGGACTAAAACCTCATAGGCTTACTAAAATTGGTATACCTGAGTCGAAAAACTTCAAATACTGTAGCCCTCAAGTGCCGGGTTAGCTGTCCACAGCAACTTGGGACTAACAATTCTTGCATGTGTCACCAAATTCCTGCTTTTACTGTTGTGAAAAAACTTCAAATACAGTAGCCCCCAAGTGCCGGGTTAGTTGCCTGCAGCAACCTGGGACTCCACTACCAATAAGATGTGAAAAAAGTCCACTCCATAGCCCCCAAGTCCCATGTCATTATTGCTTCAGTAACTTGGGAGGAATAATTCTATAACTCATAAATTTCTGGCAGGAATCTGCTGCTAAGGCCAAGGAAGAAATTTCCCGGCTAAAAGAGAAACTTAAGTCGAAATCCAATGCCCGGCTTACCACTGAGGAGCAACTTCGAGAGCTGGAGAAAACCGTGACTGAGTTATCACAGGAAAACTCAGACATGAAGAAAGAGATGGAAGAACACGAAGAAAGCTGGAAAGAACAACTGGCTGATCTGCAGAAGAAGCTTGATTCCAGCACTACAGAGTTGACTCATTTGAAGAAAATGATCTATTACATGGTCTCCTCGCTAGTTGGTAAGCATATCACTGCCCTTTGTAAAAATAGGAAATTACTCATCATCAATATGTAACTGAACTCTTTCTGCAGGTGAACGTGACTCGGCTCTTCGCAAGACGGCGGCTGAAAAGGTGAAGTGTATGTACACATTGGTACGCCAGCTATACTTTGGTAGCTGCGAGATTATCAAGGCTGTAAGGAACTGGGAGAACCCGCCAAGCCATTATAGAGAAGTACTTGGTCATCTGTCCACCATGCCCAAATGGCTCGAGCTATGGAAGAGATCTGCATGCAGGGCTGGTGTGATGCGTGGCCTTGCTCTTGCCAAGGCATACCATCCTAGCTTTGACCCGGCACCACTTATTGGCGGCTTTCCTGAATTCAATGCGGATGGCAGCAAATTTGATAGGAAATCCTATAGCAGAGCCGTGAAGCAAACCCAGCATGTGGCCACCGAAGTTGCCAATAAAATGAAGCTCTCCACCTTGCAGCACGGGTATGACACAAATGACGAAGAGATCATTGTCCCGGAACTAGCCCGCATTGATCTGCTCCAAAGTTATAAGGATTCTATGTCCAAGAGCTCAGCCGCCCCCAGTTCTTCTACGCCACTTGGCTCCTCCTTCCCGCGCAGCAGTTGAGGATGATGATGAGAGGCATTTTGAGTCTCTCTACCTTGTCACATGGCGCGGAGAAGATGCAATCAGGGCCCCGGCTGAAACAGCAGAGAAGCAGCAGGATGACCCGGCCGCTACTGAGAAAGATAACCGGCTGCCACCTCCACTGATAACCCGGCTCCTGATGCTGGGCTTGATACTTGATGCAGATGCTTATCATCTCTGCGAAAAACACTGTCTTATTTGGCCCTGATGGGCGGGTTGTAATAACTTAATACTTTCAGTCTCGTATTTTGATAGTGCGCCTGTGCACTTTGAAACTATGCTTGATATGTAATGAACTTTAGCTTTCGCTTGTTCTGCAAAGTTTGTGGTTTTGATGACCCTTTTGGTTTCTTTGAACTATAAGCCGGCTTTCGCATGGATTTTCTTTGTTGCAACATCTTGTTAAAAACAGGGTCAATCAAGTCCCAGTGGGCTTCATGATTGATTGAATTCACAGGCATGCAATCAAGCCATAAAGGTGCGAGTCACATCAGCTTAAGTTAGATAACCAAGTAAATAATGGCTCATAGAATTGGCCAGGTCATGAGATTGCAGCTGTACTCTTTCACAAGTAATCAGCCCCCATGACCAAAGTGGCTTATTTGCCGGGTCTTGAGTTTGTAACTGTACTATTTAAGCGATCACCCCCAAGACCTAAAAATATGATTATATTGCAACAGCCACGGCGGGTTTCCCAGTGGGAAATGCGGTTACGAATTGAACAACACATAATGTAAATCTAATTAAGCAAATAAAATAAACTGAAAAGTAAAAGTGCAGGGGAAAGGTGAGATTTTTTCTGTCAAACTTCATTATATTCATATAGTAGGTCAGCAAGCCGCCTCATTAAAAACCTTCCAGTCCCCGTAGGTACCCTGGTAAGGAAAAAGCGCGTCTGAAACCTGCTGCCTTTTTACATCGTGTGTTACATCTGATAAGCTGATTCTGAAACTATATATAAGGACGAAGCTGGGCAATGTTCCATGGCCGGCTTCGCTCCTCCAATGCTTTGGTGCTATGATCAGTACTTGGATATTTCACTATGCTCTCTTGCATCCACTAGGTAATATGACCCGTTGTGTAAATTCCGGCTTACGATGAAGGGGCCTTCCCATGAGGTGATAACTTGTGCATCCCGGCTTGTGATTGAACCAGGCGTAGAACTAAGTCACCTTCTTGAAAAGAACGAGTTCTAACCCGGCGGCTATGATAACGGCGCAAATCTTGCTGATAAATTGCCGATCTTTCCAGGGCTTGCTCCCTGACCTCTTCTAACACATCCAAAGAATCTTGCCGGGTTAGCTCGTTTTCTGCCTCAACGTAAGCCGCCACACGAGGCGAGTCATGAATAATGTCACTAGGCAACACCGCCTCTGCACCATAAACCATGAAGAACGGTGTGAGGTTTGTTGATCTGTTTGGTGTCGTGTTGATGCCCCAAACTACAGAGGGCAGCTCCTCCACCCACGCTCCGACGGCTCTCTTGCACGGGACCCAGAGTCGTGGCTTCAATCCTTTGAGTAACTCCTGATTAGCACGCTCAACTTGCCCATTGGCCTGAGGATGAGCCACTGAAGCAACGTCGAGCCGGATTCCATTGTTACCACAAAATTTTGCTACTTTGCCCAGTGACATGTTAGTTCCATTGTCTGTGATGATACTGTGTGGATAACCAAAACGATAGATGATTCTCTTCAAAAATATTACTGCTGTAGCTGCCTCACAATTTGTGACTGGCATAACCTCAACGCACTTGGTAAATTTGTCAATAGCAACTAGGAGGTGGGTTTTCTTGCAAGGGGACATCTGGAAGGGTCCCACCATATCAAGACCCCAAACTGCAAAAGGCCATGTCAAAGGTATGGTTCTCAACTCCTGAGCCGGCACATGTGCTTGCTGGCATATCTCTGACATCCATCACATCTTTTCACCATACGCTCTGCATCTGCCAATGCGTGAGCCAGAAAAATCCGTGTCTAAAGACTTTTGCCACCAAAGACCGGGTTGATGCATGATGCCCACAATCTCCCTCATGTATTTCTCTCAAAATTTTCCTGCCTTCTTCTGGTGAAACACACCGCTGAAAAACTCCTGACGTGCTTCGCTTGAATAACTCGCCTTCTATGACCACATATGCCTTGGCCCGGCGCACAATTTGTCGGGCTATGATCTCCTGACTCGGCAGCTCTCCACGCAAAAGATACGCCAGATATGGCTCAGTCCACTCTAGGATTGCGTGTAAGGCGGCTACCAATTCCTCTGAATCGGGTCTGGATAAGCAAGTTCTTCCTCCGTGGGTATCTTGACTGATGGACTCCACAACTCAGCTAAGAAAACGTTAGGTGGAACCGGCTCTCGACGAGAGCCGAGTCTTGACAGAGCATCTGCACTTCGTTCTTTCTGCGGTCAATGTGATCCACCTGATAGCCAGTGAAGAACCCGGCTACTTTATCCACCTCTCTTCTGTAAGCCGCCATGTTGGCATCTTTCCTATCCATGTTCCTGATACTTGCTGGGAAACAAGATCCGAGTCTCCCAAGCATAAAATACGTTTGATGTTCATCTCCTTTGCTATACGCAAACCATGTAACAGGGCTTCGTACTCAGCCACATTGTTGGAGCAATCGAAGTGAATTTGTAAGACATAACTCAGTTTGTCACCTTTAGGTGAGGTGAGAACAACGCCGGCTCCTGAGCCCTCAAGCTGCATAACCCAGGATTTGGTGCTTGGGGTAGCAGGAGGCGCGTTACTTTTGTCCAATCGTTAAGAAAATCTGCAAGGGCTTGTGACTTGATAGCATTGCGGGGTGCATAATCAATGTGATATGGCCCCATCTCAATTTCCCACTTGGCGATGCACCTAGTAGCTTCTGTATTCATAATAATCTCTGCCAGCGGAACTGAACTCACCACTGTGATTGGGTGTTCCTGAAAGTAATGCTTCAACTTCCGGCTTGCCATGAAAATCCAAAGACTAACTTCTGCCAATGTGGATATCGCTATTTTGACTCGGTTAGAACCTCGCTAACATAGTAAACCGCCTTTGAACCGGTATTCCTTGTGTTCTACCACAACCACAGCACTGACAGCTGTGGCCCGACAGCAACATATAGTAACATTGGTTCCTTTGGCGCAGGAGCCGCCAAAACTGGCGCCTCCGTGAGCGTCTTCTTCAAAAGTTCAAACGCATCATCTACTTCCTTATCCCACACAAAGTGATCTATTTTCTTCAAGAGCTGGTACAATGGTATAACTTTATCTCCTAGCCTCGCAATGAACCGGCTCAGGGCTGCAATGCAACCCGTGATTTTCTGGACATCTTTCAGCTCCTCTGGCTTCTTCAACCTGTGTATAGCACTGATTTTCTCTGGGTTTGGCTCGATTCCACGCTCAGACACAATGAAACCAAGGAGTTTTCCGACTGGAACCCCAAACACGCACTTAGTCGGGTTAAGCTTCATATCATATCTCCGCAAGTTAGCAAAAGTTTCCCACAGGTCATTAATGAGTGACCCGGCTTTCTCAGACTTGATAATTGTTGTTACCATTGTAATTTCCATTGTTGCCTCGATAATCATCATCTCTCCTTGGCCTCTGGAACCCGGCATTGGTATTGGCCACCAAATCCGAGTTACCTTCACCATACGATCGCTTATGCTGATTGCCATTGTTATTGTTGTTGTTGTTGTTGTTCTGTCCACCACCATTGTTATTCTTTCCTGTATTGTTCATGAGACCTTTCCCCTTATCTTACTCATCATCTCTAGTTTTATCTGTGGAGACGTGCTTGTTGCATGCTTCCATTATTTCTCCCATGGTGATTTCTGAGACCCGGCCGCTATTCTTCATGCGGCCTAATTTCTGCACCAGAGGATCATATCTGCAAGTTTTCTCCATGGACTGCAGCGCACTTCTGGGGTTGATATATGTGGATGAGTGGAGGATCTCCGTGACCCGGCTCACCCACTTACGAGCATACTCGCCCTTCTTTTGAATGCATCGATCCAGATCCTCAAGTGTGTAAAGACGCTTGCACGTTCCCTGATTTTTTTTGATAAAAGCTGCCTTCAACTCACTCCATGAATTGATAGACTTCTCTGGTAAAGTGTTGAACCATAACTTTGCTGCTCCATCTGTCATCATAAGATACATAAATTTGGCCTGAATATTTTCTGAGGCATTGCGAATACACATTGCCATCTCATAACTGCTCAACCAAGCTTCTGGATCCATACTGGGGTCATAATTTGAAATTTTGCTTGGCTCTTTAAACTTTTCTGGGTAAGGCTCTGCTCTAATGTGATCTGACAAACACTTTGGGCCGGACAAGACCACTGTAGGAGCGACCTGACCCGGCCTTCCCAATGGTGTTGGTGAACTTACTGCTGCTGCTGTGACAGCGGGCACCGCACCGGCTCCTCCGGCACGTGCTGCGGAATTTGCTGCACGTCTCGCTCTCGAACTATCAACAATGGCTTGCGCAACTGAGGCGGCGGGAGCGGCCTATCTAGGCAGTGGCGGCGGTGGCTGCTAGTTTGCCTGCTCTGCCCTCCGTCTTGCAGAACTAGTCTCGTGCTGCCTCGGGCTCTCTCCCTGCCGTCTCCTCGAACGGCTGTTGTATGGTGTCCCATGTAGACCACTCCTGTTATCTGGATAGTTTACTTGCTGAACCACAGCTGTACGTAACATGTCAATGGCTCGCCAGGTTTCAATTTCTCGTGGTGAATCTCCTAATGGAATACGATCAAGTGCCAAAGTAGCTGCATATACATTATCTGTAGGATTGTTATAATGACCCGACGGCATGTGAAATCTGGGTGGAGGTGGTGGCATAGCTCCAGTGTTGCCTCCGGCTCCTCCGGTAGGCGGCCTGGCTGACCCGGCGACATTGCCGGGTAATGCTCCTCCTGCATATCCAGTGCCGGCTATAGCTGCTGGAACCTCTTGTACCGTCCTGATAGGCTGATCGCTTGGTGTGATAAACAATGCTGTTGGATTTAACGTCTCACCTTGAAGTGGAAGCCGGGTCTGATGCCTCCCTGCTGCACCCGGGTTACATTGTTCTGGCGATTCTCCATGGCGCTCGTGTTGTGATGAAGATGGTTTTCCTGCTCGTCCAACTGCCGTTGCCTGGCTATCATCTGCTCCTTCTCTGCTGCAAACTCCCGCCACTATTGTTCCAAGACACGGCGTGCGGTGTCCAGCTCCCTAGACCGGGTTGCGGCATTCTCCGGGGTTACCACCGCTTCAAGTACTGTAGGATCCAACACTAGGTTATTACTGAAAAGCGCCGGGTGATGTGGCACATTGGATGTTCCCTCTCCGGCCGATCTATTCATCAGGAACCCAAACTGATTCATGTGACGTGCTGTAGTTTCGCTCTCCGATGAAACTGATGCTCTTTCTCCATCAACCCCGGCCTGCGGCGGGTTATAAATCATGAGTTGGTTCTGTGGCAGTAGTTGTTGCTGATTCTGCTGACTCTGTGCCAATGCCTCCGCCGTTGCTGTCGCAGCCGCTGAGATTGATGCTGGGTCAAGATTCGTTGCGGGTGTCGTATAGACTCCAACCCGGCGAACCGGACCCGGGGATGACTCGTATTCGTCTTCCTCTATCCCATATCCATAGCGATCCTCGAATAGCTCCAAGATTGATTTTGTGTCCTCATCGATGCCATTACGCGGCGCCCATGCCGGCTCCTCCAGCTGGGCCTCCTGCGTGATGACTGGAAAATCGATCTCTGCGGTGCCTACTGACTCTTCTCCATCTGATTGGACCATGGTAGCAGCTCCTGACACAGACTCGTACGCGCTTTCCTCCATGCCGGGTCTCTTGGCGTGCACCATGCCTACGAAGACGTTGATCCGGCCAATGGGGATGATGTCGCCGGTCTCGATCTGATCTGACTCCGAGCTCCACCTGAAATCGTCGACGATGCGTTCTCCTTGTGATTTGATGGTGATCTCGCCGATGGCGAGTCTCTGCATGCCGCGTAGAGCTTCTCCTGTGATGTAAACACCTTTAAGCTCTGGCCCCACGGTGGGCGCCAACTGTCATGGGATTGTCACGGCAGATGTTACCAAGGGGTAACTTGAGTTGGGGGGTTACGGGGGCTCTGGTGTACGGAAGATTGTCACGCTCTACGGGGAAAAAGGGTTTACCCAGGTTCAGCCTCTCCATAGGAGATAAAGACCTACTTCCTGCTTGTTTGTATTGATATGTGGATCTCGTAACCCGGGCTCTGATATCGCCGAATTACAAGTCTAGGTTACAAGGGTGTCTTGACTAACTTTCAGCTTATCTCTCTATGACCTAGGAGCCGGCTTATAAAGGCTGTCGAGTCTCCTGGTCGCGTACAAAGTAAAGCCGGGTTATACCCGTACTAGGAATCCTACTCTATCTCCTCTAGTCTTGCATGTACTTCAAGTCTTGGACTCCGTGACGCATACCGCCTCCGGGTCTTCTGGAACCTTCCTTATGTTGGTCGGGTTACCAACAAGCTCACTGACCCATTAGTGTAACCCAGCCCATGGTGATGGTTAGCTGGCCTCGCCCAGCCTCCTGCCGGGTGGGTCACGCTTCCCTCTTCATGGGCCTACCGGGTTATGATCCCCCAACATCAATAATCAATAGCGGAGCCATGGACGCCCATATTGATTCCCACCATTATACGACAAAACTCATTGAATTTGTTTGATTATCGTACATGGTACCCATTGCGTCACGATACTGAATAATATCCGAGGGTGAGATTTATGATATGTCTATGAAGAAACTCTTCATCGCGATATCTTTATTATTCTCGTTACTGATATGTTCCCTTTTACATGTTCCCGTATTCTGGTATCCCCATGACTTATATCATGCCGTGTCTGCAGAACATATTGGATATCGTCATATCGAGTGGGCCCAGGTTGTATCTCTCTTTCGACGGAGGAGCAATTCCAGTCTTGGAACATCGATGTCAATACACACTTTCCATGCTACCCAGAATCTGCCGTTATGATCACCCTGTTATGGTGTGACGTTAGACAGAACTAGAGCAACCCTTCTAGTATGCACAACACATATAACCTCATGTCTAAGGATATGTCAGCACGTCAATCAATCTATGATAATACTTGAAAGGACACAAATGTCGCCTAGAGGGGGGGTGGGGTGAATAGGTGATTAAAAAATTATGGTTTATGCTTGAATAAATGCGGAATAAAACTAGCATTTAATTTATTCAAGCACAAAAACTAAGCAAGCTAGGTTTACCTATGTGCATAAACAACGTATGCTAGGCAACTAAGTGATAGCAAGATATATTACTTCAACCTCGATGACTATCACAAAGTAAAATTAATGCATAAGTAATGAGCTCGTTTATAGAAATAATCGAGGCACTTGGAGACGATGATTTATCCTGAAGCTCACATCCCAATGGAAGCTAGTTTCCGTTGGAGCACTGCGGAGTCACAAAGTGATCCCCGAATAGCCGTCAATGGCACACTGTAATATCCTTCGTGCCCCCACCAATGTAGAGTGCCACGAGCCACTATGGGACTATCTGGTGGTCACCGAATTCATGCAAGGTTGGGGCAATCTTTAAAACTTAATTGGAGGCTCCGAACAAACCCCAGCGGCTTCGAAAGCCACAAAGATGGACAAGGTTGAGGCACACTCCACAGCTTAATTGGAGGCTCCCAAAAATCCCGCGAGCCACCAAATCTCCGAGACGATGAACAACAACCATCTAGGGCACTCCAAGTACCCTATAGGAACACACTCTAGGGCACTCCAAGTACCCAAGAGTAACAGGCTTCTCAACTTCACTTTCCACATAGCACCATGCAGAACTCAAACCGATGCAACCGAGGCAATGGCCAAGAACACAAGAAGTGCTCAAGTTCTTCATTCTCAAATCCCACCAAAGTAACTAATGCTTATGGGGGAAGAAGAGACGAAGAACAAAGAAGAACTCAACAAATGGAACTTCAAGATCTAAATCCAAAGGCTTCCCCTCACTAAGAGGAGAGATAGATTGGTGGAAATATAGATCTAGATCTTCTCTCTCTTTTCCCTCTAGATGGAGGCAAGAATAATGGAGGAACAGAGAGATGGCTAAGCTCAAGGAGGTCAACAATGGAGGTCAATTTCATGCTCAGCCGAACTAGTCTCTTTGGGGAAGAAGGGGATCTTTTATAGATCCCCATGAAATAGAGCTGTTGCAGGAAAAATTACATCGGAGATTCCGATCTGGAATGACTGAAATCTTCGAACGGGGTCAAATCTTCGGCCCACTGGGGGCCAGAATTTCCGGCCAGATCGGAAACTCCAGAAAGATTCCAGACAATTTCTGGCCATGTGACGGATTGACACCAGTGGGTGTCACCACTTTGGTCGAGGCAAGGAAAAATGACCAGCCAGAATCTCGGTTGTATACACACCAGAATATATTCCGTACTGACAACGCCGGAGTCTCCGGTGTTTCCAACAGCCACTCAGGAAAACTGTAAACCCCATATATTTTTTATTTTAACTTCAAATAATGTGAGACCAATTTTGATGGAAAGCTATTGACAAGAGCTACCATACAAAAAGATAGAGAATACAACACATGGGAAGGTGTGGAACCTTTCTCAAAGATGAACCGGTAATATTTCCAATACCGAAAACGCAAAAGGTTTTTCATACAACATCCGTTTTTGAAGAACTTGGGCTTGTCATGAAGATCATGACAAGCACCAAAACACCACAAGGAAAAAAGCCAAATAATAATCAAGAAAGATGATGATGATAAGTATGCAAAGGTTTGAGCTCTCTACGACCGACACACTAAAGCTCAATAGAGAGCCCCTATTTATAGTACGGCTATCTGTCCTATAACCCGGTCTCCCATCTAGCACCATGAGACCGGTAAAATAGAAACCCTATCGATCAAGATCATAACTTTGCTTGCGCATTCCACTTGAGCAATATGATGAAGATCTTGATATCCACAAGTGGACCGCCTTTTTTGATTGCGCTCTGCTCGGCGAAGACTGGCATATTTCTCCCCCCATACTCCACTATGGAGTAGCCTCTTTTAGGCACACCTTCACTTGACCATTATCTCCAAATGGGTGGCAAGCTTCGAGCATAGGATCTCTTCGAGATGTTTCTCTTGAACTTAAACCTCTCAACCTTCATGACGATCACCACTTGACGTCATCCTCCATGGGCTATATGAAATCTTCATTTTGATGCAAATCCATGAAAAGATATCTAACCCCACATAGAAATACCACACACATATATCATGGGTTAGTTCACAAAGCTATATGGACGATTGATTACCATACCAAGAGATACATGATCCCACTTGGTACATCTTCTAGCTTTGTGTGTTGATGACTATCTTCATCAAGCTTTGTGTGTTGATCGTCATCAAGGTTTCAAGTGCAAGTTCAAGATGAGCATCTTGAAGATCACATGCTTGAATATTGTCATCCATTTTGGTGTTATGGACATGTGAAGATATTCCTAAATGAGCCTATCCCATAGTTGAATATGGGGGAGCAATTTGCAAGTCTTCACCAAGCAAATGAAATCAAGAAAGGTGTCTCATCCTGAGGCGGGCAATATCGTAATCATCTAGCTCAATTGGAATGCACAAGGAGAAGGTATAACCTTGATAGGTTTTATATTTTACCGGTCTCAAGGTGTTAGGTTGGAGACCGGGTTATAGGTTTGATAGCCGTACTATCATGGGGCATTCTTTTCATCATCTTTCTTGGTTGATATTTGGCTTTTCTTTGTTTGAGGTTTTTATAACTTGTTGTTAGCTTCATGCAAAGCTCAAGTTCATCAAAAATGGATTTCATATGAAAAACTTATCGCATTTTTTATGTTGGAGGTTTTCCGGTTCTTCACTTATTGTCAGGTCAAACCTTCCTGTTTTTGATATTTCCTCCTTTAGTTTTATTTTATTTTCTTTGAATGAGGAGCTAGAGCTTGTTGTTAGCTTCAAAACAAGCCCAAGTTATAGATCCCGTATGCAAAAAATATCACTGTTTTCATGGCGTTAGTTCAGCGTGGGTTCCTGCGTCAGTTGACCAGCCAAACCGACCATGAACCGCCCCCCAGACCGACATGGCCTTCTGTTTGACCGACCCTGGCCGGTTTGACCGACCATGAACCGACCGTGAACCGACGCACCCAGAAATGGGTGTAACGGGCAGTTTTTTGGTTGACTATAAAAGGGGTCTTCTTTATCAACGGGTTTCCAAGCTTTTTAACTCTCCCTCTTTCTACTCCATTGTTACACTTGAAGAAAGCTTTCTGCCTCTAACTCTCTCCCTTGATTCTTGCTTTATTTTGAGAAAAAAAAGAGGAGATCTAGATCCACATCTCCACCAATCAAATCCCCTTCTTAGTGAAGGGAACCCCTTGGGATCTAGATCTTGAAATCATTGGTTGACCTCCTCCATTGTTCCTCCTCTCCTATTTCTCCCTATAACTTGTTCCTTTTGTGGATTTTGAGAGAGAAGGATTTGAGCACCTCGTGTGTTCTTGCTTTGCATTTTTTGCATAGTTTTGAGCTCTCCGGTTTGATTCGTTCGAGTGAGAGCTCGTAAGCTTGTTACTATTGGAGGGTGACCTCCTAAACGGTTTGGTGGTTGTGACCGCGGTGACCTCTTCGTGGAAGATTGTGAATAGGCCCGGGTCTTCTCCTTCGTGGGGATTGTGAAGTGGTTGTGGAGCTTTCCATCTCCGGAGTGGAGGAAAAGCTAACCATAAGGAAAAGGCCCTTTCTTCATGTGGGGGTTTGGAATAGAAGGTGAGCCTTCATTGTGTACGGGTGTCCTTCGTGGTATCCGTCACCTCTCCAATGGTGACTACCTTTTCTTCGTGAAAAGGAAAAACGGGATACATCTTCGTCTTTGCGTGTCTGGACTATTTTTATACCCGAGTTTATTTCCTTGTGATGGTCTTCGTGCTTGAAGTTATATATATCTTGTTTATCACTTGTGATATATATCTTGTGCTCATCTTGTTAGCTTAATTTGTTGGTGCACTTAGTTGAGCCTAGCGTATTTAGGATTTGTGATTGAAAAACTAAACGATAGTGTATTTCTGCATTTTTTCAAGCCAAATCTTTAATAGATTTTAAAAAATGTCTATTAACCCTTCATAGGTGACATCTCATTCTTTCACCGGTGCAGCGCCTGATGAGGTGTACGGTCTCGCGCAGTGTTGTGCCGACGTCAATGCGTCCAAGTCCCTTGCATGCATCGACGCCTCACCGCTGGACGCGCCCAGTAAGTTCCCCAACCAAAAATCATCCATGCTCATCTACGACATAGGATGTCCAGATATGGTGATACATATACGGATAGGGGTACGGCGATGCCATGATATGCCATTTTTTTATGTATAGATACAAGGATATGTTTGCATATATATAATATCTAAACATCACTTTTTTCTTCGGTCGCCACAACTTCGAGACAAACATAGGATCGGTCACATTTGGGCAAGATATGACCGCCTATTGGATATCTTGACCAAATATGATTGAACTGAAGTGGCGGAGGTTAGTGCAAGCTGGGAGGGGGGGGCAGTTGCCCCCACCCCCCCAAACTCTGGACCAAGTTAACTTAATGATATCTACATGATTCCACAAGGTTATGTTTAACCTAACTCAGGACGACACAGCCAGAACATTCGATGCAGTTGGGCACGCTTATGAGCAACCTCACAATTCGGCGACGTACTCGTCCCCACGGTTGTTCGCGGCCGGCGCGGCCGATTTCACGCCCTTCACGAAGATACACGACATGGCGCAATGCACCCGTGACCTCACCGGCGACGACTGCAACTCGTGCCTCACTATAGTTGTCTCTTATATCCCAAAATTCTGCAAAATGAAGCACGAAGAACGATCCCCCAGAGCTGCTCCATCCGGTACGAGCTATACCTTTTCTACAACGCCCAGGCCGTCAAGCGGCGGAGACAACGACATCGATCACTTTGGCCCTGCAGGACGCGCCGGTGAGTCAACAAAAGTCTCCGTCAACTTTGTGTTGTGGTCCCTACGCTCACATGTTTCTATTGGTGTCTCCCAACCACATTGTTCAGCCAACAATGTGCTCCTATTGATACCAGCAATCATATGATCATGACCAGGACAACATGGTCATCGAGTAATCAACAAGTTAGTCTAAGAGAGAAGACTAGGGTACATGTTGTGTTTACGTCTCTACACCTACGTATGGGTTTTTTCTCTGAATATCGTATTCAAGAGCCATAGCAGTTATAGCATAGAAACATTAACATTAATTATGAAACATATATTAATAATAACTATTATTAATATCTCTTGGGCATACCACCAACATGACCTGTCGGCTCAGGATGTATCGCCCTTTCAAGATGGCGAGAAGCAAGGTGGATATCTTCTGGGCAAGGACGAGTAACATGATATCACAACTTGGAAGACCCTCTTTCATCGTCATGTTTCTCTTCAAATTTTAACATTCATTTTTTTTTGAGAAACCTCTCGAAGAGGGTAGGGAGCTCCTGCAATCCATATAGATACAACAGAGTTGACCTAGTTTATGAGGAAAACCGGACCCAAAAACAATACATTGCCTTGTTTATAAGGAAAACCGGGCTAAAACCGCACAAGTGAGGGGGCCCATCATCTACACGACGCTGGTCCACAAAACGCAATAGCACACCTTCGACTTTGGGGCCGCCGCCCCGACATACACCACTCGGCACCAAAGCCGCACGAGAGCCGCAACGCGCACGACCCAGTCGTCTCGTAGCCCACTCTACCTAGGCGAACACCCGCAGACCTCGAACATCGCACAAAATCCGGGGCCGCTACCCCGACGTAGAAGTCCTTAGGACTTCCCATTGCCCGAAGACGAGCCAACTGGGTCGACGAACTTGCTACACGCATAGCTCCAAGTCGCCACCCAAACCATGCAAGCCACGACATACCCCATAGGACTTATGCTGCGTAGTGGTTCGGGGCCGCCATCTCGATACTCAACCACCGTCTGAGGACGACGCCTCAATGTCCGCTTCCCCCAACCAAAAAGGCGCCATGGCAGGTCGCCGCGAACCAGTCGCACCGCAGGTGCTAGGAACTTCAAGGCGACACCTCCAAGAAGGTAGCAACGCGTCTGTTGCCGCCGTCAGCTATGAAGGAGCTTAGGTTTTCAACCCGGATATCATAGGACCGCTCGCATTAGTCAAGATCGAATCTCCACGATGATGCAACATGAAGAGAACGACGTCGAAGGCGCCGCCACCGTGGGCACATACCAAAGTCCATGCAGGCGTTCACCCAGAGATCAATCTGGTCGTGAAGCGAGATGGGCAACATGACCCTGCCGCTGACCACCGAGCTTCACATCATATTCTCCGCACAACCTCCTCTGCATCTGCAATGGGCCCAGTCCAGGCCCGCCTGCAGTGCTGCAACAGCCAGTCGCCTCACAACCGACATACATGTGCGCACACGAGCGCGCAACAACTTCGACGACACCTTGCATCTTCCTCGCGCCCCGCTAGCAGTCAGCCAAGAGCTCGCAGGCCCACTAACACCCAGATACGACCCTATGGGCCCATCGCGCCGTCCGCACCTTCTCGGAGTCCCATCCACCTCACTACAGCCCGCCAGCCACCCCAGACACCTTGGCAAAGCGCCGCCGGCCTACCGCACCGCTGACCTGTGCTCGCCTCGTCGGGCTTCCGTGATACACCCGAAGTTGATCGCTCACGCTCGAGAAGAACAACTCCTGCTGCCGCCGGAAGGGGTGGTGGTGGCGGAGGTTTTTGGTTTCTCCTAAGCCATCCCAAGGGGACGACGGGGGCTGTCCGGGTCAATTCTACACGTCACCCTATGACTTAGAACATTGGTTTATTCCCTAGGTTTGATTCCCTTTAGTGAAGGGACTCGGCGATCAAGCTATGCATTTTTCTTATTTATTGTTTGCTTGCTTTGTTATTGTCTTGTAAGTTGATTCTTTCTCTCGAAACAGGCTTGTGCCCCGCTATATTAATATACCAACAAACCAATACAACTGTGAGATCGCTGCTGGGGCAAACAGCACAATCAAGCCCAAGAGAAAAACAAAATAAAGAAAAGAAAATAATGTCAACAATGCTAGATCAAAGAAAGCGAAGATGACCCGCAACTGCTGCGCCCTCCGGAGAATTCGTCTAATTGCCGCGTACCAAGCAACACCTTCAAGAAGGAATGTGACGACGATGCTGCTGCCCGGACTGATCCTAGGATTTTTCCCAGTACACGGAGGGGAGTGGGGAAGGGGTACACCTGACGCCATTCAAGAAGGATTTCTCCCAACCCCCCGCAATCCACACCCCGGACAAACTGTCAGCTCCACCTAGCTCACCGTCCATGAACATGCGCCAACGGTTTGAAATCATCCACGACGTCTCACCATGGCAAACACTGCAAGGTCGGCCGACCAAGAAGAACGAGCCCTAGATAGAGGTCGAAAATACCTCAGACTCGTTGAAGGGCACAATCTCCACAGCCAAAGGCAGTAGCAGACCTGGACACAACAGCAGGAGCAACCCGGGCCACTCTGCCCGACCAAGCCCAGATCGGCCCATGAAGCTCCCGCCTTCGTGTTGCAGCAGACGCGGTGCCGTAGTTGCCATCCCCATCACGAGCTGCTCTTCAGCCCAACCGGAAGTGGCAGTACGAAGCCCGATCCGACCCACCCTTACCCAGATCAGGCCCAAAGGGCCCAGATCTAGGCCTGGAGGGCGCCGCCGACCAAGTCCGCACCACGCCGCCACCATCGCCAAGCAACAACGCCTTCGCCCCACCACCATCCGGCCTGCGCCAAAATGCCGCTGGCCAAGGTACGTGCACCTCCTCTAGGGAGCAACTGCCCGAGCCAAGCTCCTGCGCGTCGGGAAGAGAAGGGAGCCACTGTCGCTGGCCCCACAGTGGCACCGCGTGAGCAGCGCCTGCCGGCAGCGGCGGTGAGGGGCGAGGCCGAACTTGGACGAGGCGGGTGCAAGGGGCCGCCCGGTCGCCTCGCTCAGGGAGGCGACGCGGGGGGTTTTCTTCAAACCCGCGGTTCACCAAGCGGGCCTTCTTTTAAGTTGATTCTTAACCATCTTGTATCCCTAAGCCGTGTTTGGGGCTTTATTAGTTTAAAGCTAGGCGTCCCTTTGATTTTAATAAATTATATAAACAAGATACAATTCGTTTCCTTGCCTCGAGGAATTTGTATCATTATTTATTCTTACTCTAGGTATCTTTTTCCTTGCTTCAGTTCCACCTCTTGTTCATTGCTTCTTTTTCCTTACACAATCCTTTCAAAATGCTTTAAAATCCGAATTTGATTTCAAATGTTTATTCCAATCACTATTGAGACTCTCACTTAATTGTGTACTTCTCACTTAATTCTAACGGTCCTCAACCAACTTCCGCCAAAATCTTCTTCGGTGCAGCAACCCGTTGTATTTTTTGTGCTAGGATCCGACTAGCAAATGTTCTTTGTGAGCAGGCGGGTAGAGAGTGGATTTTGTTGTAAATTCGAGGCTCATAATCGATCTACGAGGACAAGCAATCACAGAAAAAACGACACCGAGATTTGGTAACGCAGTTCGGCATCAACGCCTACATCTGCGGGGCATGCTTACGGGCGCTCCTCCCCATCGTACTAATCAAAGTACCGACGACGACAAGCCCACCTCGGTATACAGACACATCAGATCACACATGCCACGTCGGTACGGCCGCCCCTGACACCGGCGCCGCCCGTCCTCGAATAGATCTTATGTCTAACCTATCTTTTCGTCGTACACTTTGGGCTACCCCTGGTGCCTTTATATATCAGGCCAGGTTACACGTGTTCGAATCAAACACCTAAACCTTCCGCTAATTACAAGTCCAATTGTAGCCCTACTCATACACATATTCGGCACATACCAAAAACAACACTCCACCTTGACGAATATGACCTTCGCCATCTTGAAGCCGTCATGCCCGAACCTCAGTATACTTGGACTTGAACCATTAAACATGAGCTCCGCTGCTACTCCATTGACTTCTCATGACTCCACCTGCAACTATAGTCCCTTCCTTATTTCATCACAGTCACCACTCCCATGAAAATTAAGTTCTTCCACGCTCTTGTTCTGTGCTCCCAATTCTCCGGAGTATCCACCGCCATCACACGTCGATCATAAAGTCACCATATCCGACAACACTGGTGTATCGTCATCTTGGTAGCTTCATCCTTGATCTATGTGAAAATGAACAACTCACATGTTAGGTGTCACATATAAGAGTTACCTGAACTCATCATCCTCGCTATTGTTTGACTGCATGTCTGAAAACTTGAATGAATTTCGCCGTTGCTTTAAGCCATCTCCAGTCAATTTCACAGTTGTCTCATTCACCACTTTCGCAGATAATCCTTGATCAACATCGTCCATCTCCCGGTCTCTCGATAGACTGTTACCAACATGAACCTGTTACTCGCCAACACTGCTCACCTCCACACTTGGTTGACAACAAACCATCAGTGTCATGGTCCCGCTGTGTTCATCTACAATCCCGCCGAGTATCTTGGGCTGCAGACCCACATCTCCTAGAGCCTCACTGCAGATAACACCGGTCTTCCAGACCGATGCCGAGTTCACTTATCATTCAAACCCCTACGTGTCAGTCCGAACAACATCTCACTCGCTTTTCCGTTGAATTAGGCTTCGACTCTATGCATGCTTACGCCGTAGCCTGCCTCCATCAGTCTGAGTGGAATCTTCTATCAGAATCCATCTCCATCTTCAACATGACATGTAGCTAGCTAGTTACCTCGCGCCCCTCGACTCCAAGATCTCCAGTGTGCACCATCTTGAATCATCCTCGCGCCGCATGTTGAAGCACGCAAACCCTCGGGTATGCGCCACGTATTGTCACGCCACAGAACACCAAACTCACATATCAGAGGAAATAATGTAGTTGGTCAACATGGATTCGCAAAAAGAAAATACGCATCAATCATTCTCTCCATGATAGGTTTAGGTTAGACATAATTCATCACGCAGTGTAAAATAAATGTACATACAATTCATTATAAATTCTCACGTAAGGTAAAATAAATGTTCACATAAATCTTACTTGAGGAAAAATGGCTCTAAATGAGTTCTTTGGGCTAGCTGCAACATTTTAGACGAAAAACTGGTGTGGGCTGCAAAAGTTGTTTTGTTTCTGTGTTTTGTGCAACAATGGTACCAAACATTGGTGTTATGTGCAATTTTCTCCACATATCATGCTGCTTTGGCTACCGTACAGTAGTCTCGCGCACCGCCCCGATCGAACAGGCAAACCCTATGCGGCGCCCGTTAGCGCCGCCTGAAGCGAAGCTTCACTGGGCCGGCCCGTTTGGCGTTTTTTTTCTGTTTCTTTTTCGTTTCGTTTCTTTTTCTTTTCTGTTTCTTTTTTTCTTTTCTGTTTCTTTTTGCGTTTTCTTTTTCGTTTCTT
This sequence comes from Poa pratensis, assembly GCA_947311845.1. Taxonomy (NCBI): domain Eukaryota; kingdom Viridiplantae; phylum Streptophyta; class Magnoliopsida; order Poales; family Poaceae; genus Poa; species Poa pratensis. The sequence continues at coordinate 31,817,177 of CAMZMU010000059.1, read as the reverse complement.
TATTTTCGTTTTTCTTTTTCGTTTCTTTTTCTATTTTTCTTTTTTACTTCCATTTTTTCTTCTGTTTTATTTTCGTTTCTTTTAAAATTGGAACTATTTTAAAATTTGGAAATTGTTCCATTTTGAAAATGGTTCCAAATTTAAAAATGGTTCCAAATTTAAAATGGTTCCAAAATTAAAAAAATGATCATTTTCGAAAATGGTTCCAAATTTTGAAATTTTTTCATTTTGAAAATGGTTCCGAATTTAAAAATGGTTCCAAATTTAAAAAGTTCCAAAATTGAAAAATGTTCATTTTTTAAAATGGTTCCAAATTTTAAAATGGTACCAAAATTGAAAAATATTCAATTTTGAAAATGGTTCCATTTTGAAAATGGTTCCGAATTTTAAAATGGTTCCAAATTTGAAATGGTTCCAAAATTGATAAATGTTTATTTTTGAAAATGGTTCCAAATTTTAAAATGGTTCCATTTTGAAAAAGGTTCCGAATTTAAAATGGTTCTAAATTTAAAATGGTTCCAAATTTTAAAATGGTTCCATTTTGAAAATTGTTCCAAATTTTAGAATGGTTTCATTTTGAAAATGGTTCCAAAATTGAAAAAAAATTATTTTGAAAATGGTTCCAAATTTTAAAATGGTACCAAATTTAAAAATGGTTCCATTTTAAAATGTTTCCAAATTTAAAAATGGTTCCAAATTTAAAATGGTTCCAAATTTAAAATTGTTCCTTTTTAAAATGGTTCTAAATTTAAAAATGCTTCCAAATTTGAAAATGGTTCCGAATTTAAAAATAATTTCAATTTTGAAAATGGTTCACTTTCACAAAACGTTCAGATCTGGAAATTTTCAAAAACGTTTTGTAATTTTTCATTTCCCTTTTTGTTAGCACCATATTAGACCTTGCTCATTTTTTTCAACTAGGAACGTTGCCGCTACAGCGAGCTTTGTTTTTAGCGGAACTGAAGCTTCGGCATACTAATTGGCCGGCCAGTTTGCTGACTTGTTCAGGCGGCGCGAGCATGAATTGCCGCTAACAGGCGATGCATAGGACCTCCCATCGAACATGGAGCACTCAGCTCGCTGCTTACCTATCGCAGCGCCTTGGGCCTCCAGCTTGCATGCCCGTGCTGGGCCTTGGACCAGCACCTTGCGCACCAGCCACGATCAGCGGAACTTCCATCATCGAAACGATCTGAACTTTTCAAACCGCCTCAAACACGTCACGATCTAGACCGATCGGATCTGCTCCACACACTTGCGGCTACGCACCACCTGGATCCTTTCCGCGCTGACGATTTATCGATCAGGTCTGCTTCTCGCCGAGAGCCACTTCGAACCTGCCGCATCCGTTTTCAATTGCTTTTCTCACGACGATCTCCGACGGCCGCCAAAATCCTGCGAATTCGCGATCTTCGCGTGCACCATGATTGTCCGCGGTTGGTCTTCGTCGTCCCTCTAGATCAATCTTCTGCAGTCTCTAAACCTGACGCTCTGAAACCACTTGTTGTAAATCGAAGGCTCATAATCGATCTACGAGGACAAGCAATCACAGAAAAAACGACACCGAGATTTGGTAACGCAGTTCGGCATCAACGCCTACATCTGCGGGGCATGCTTACGGGCGCTCCTCCTCATCGTACTAATCAAAGTAATGACGACGACAAGCCCGCCTCGGTATACAGACACATCAGATCACACGCGCGCGGCCGCCCCTGTCACGGGCGCCGCCCGTCCTCGAATAGATCTTATGTCTAACCTAGCTTTTCGTCGTACACTTTGGGCTACCTCTGGTGCCTTTATATATCAAGCTAGGTTACACGTGTTCGAATCAAACACCTAAACCTTACACTAATTACAAGTCCAATTGTAGCCCTACTCGTACACATATTCGGCACATACCATAAACAACAGATTTGACATCAATTATGCAGTATCTTTGGTGAAAACCAATTATCTTGCCTCCTGGTTTAATTGAACATTGTCGATGTTTGTGCGCTATTTGGGGGTTGGTGGGGGGGGGGGGGGGGGGGGGCTTGGGTTTTTTCTTTAGTTTTGTACGCCTTTTTCTGGCATTGATGCTTTCTAATAATATTATGGTTGTGACTATTCAAGGATGCAAAGGCCGCCTTTATTTTTAACAAAAAGGGGCAGGAAAGATCGTTACGTGGAGCAGATGACCCGTGAAAATTTACATTGTTTTGTTCAAAAAAGCTTTTCCAATGACAACATCATTTTGAAAAATTATTTTTTTATAATAAAGAGGATAGAGGATATCCCAATGATCACCAACTTGCATATCTAATTCCATGTCTCCACAATGTGGAATTTATGGGCCGAAGTTGGGCTGGGTCTTTTGCACAAAGAGAGCCGAAGAGTTTAGCAGCCATTGGATGCGGAGTTCATGGTGAATGAGGGGGCTAAGTCTACTAGTGACTTGGCTCCTCAACATTAGCCAATCCAAGGCGACGATGATGCTGGAGAGTTAACTGGACGGCCGCATGTTGTTTCAGCTCAGAAACCAGTCCATGTCAGCATCGATAGTGCTTTGGTTGGAAAGAGGGACAAAAAAATGTCCGGTATTGAAACTTTAGGAGTCATGTTTTTTTTTAGATAAAGGGAGTCTTTATTACTTAAAAGAGTTTTTTTGGGTGTAATGCTTAAACTCTTTTAAGTAATAAAGACTCCCTTTATCTAAAAAAAAAATGTTCGATCTTAAAATACGGGGACCAAAAGTGATCAATCCGACCAGTTGAGGGACAACAAATGTACTTTTCTCAAATATCAATGTAACAAAATTTCTTACCAGTTGAGGGAGTATTATTGTGTGTTTAGTAAGAACTGAAGATAATACACGAGCCAAAACCACAACGTCTTGAATACAAAATTGAGATACAGAGTATCACAACGGTGGGAAAAATGGCTAATACAAACCAATGCAAGAATGTAGAGATACGGTGTTCATCAGATCCCAGATGTTCTGACGGGATGTCCTTTGCTTCGGATCAAAGAAGGACGGACAAAGGATAAATAGCACATGCACACTCTACCGCCTTAGGCTGTGCATAATGTATTCCGCGTAGAGATCCTGAAAAACAATCAAAGTAATTTATGTCACCATAAATCGACACTTTCTAGCCTCTATCCAGGACTCTCGAGTTAACAAGATTACAAGACTACACATCATGCATCCTCTAAAACGGCGAGAGCTTACATGGAGTGCTGGAGGGCAGAACGGGCATCATCAGCGGGAAGGAAGTCATTGACAGCCACCTCCTTGTTCTCATTCTTCTTATCTGAAAGATTTGACCAACCAAGAATCAAACCACTGAAGCAAAAGGTGATACATAAAGATGAAGTAGGAATGCGAGCTGGGCCACTATATGCGTACAATCTTCGAAGAAGCGACGGATCTCCTGGAGGCGATGAGGAGAAAGCTCGCTGAGATGGTTCAAGTTGTGGTACTCGGGGTCGTCGGCGCAGACGGCGATGATCTTGTCATCCTTCTCACCCTGCAGTATAAAAAACAGAGAGTATGATGCAATCGTTAGCTTAATGTCAAACGGTGGCCTAGATAAGTTGATTTGTGTATTGAAGGGATTGCTTTGCTTGCCTGATCTATCATAGGCATCAGGCCGATGGCCCTGGCCCGGAGGAAGGTGCCGGGGAGGACTGGTTCCTGGTTGCAAACAATCATCCACTTGTCAGAAAATTACAGTACATAACACATAATTTTGGTCTATGATATATAGGAGTGTTCCATTTACCTGCATGAGGACGAGGACATCCATGGGATCGTTGTCCTCGCAGAGGGTGCGTGGGACGAAGCCGTAGTTGTGAGGGTATACGACGGACGAGTAGAGGATCCGGTCAACCTGACACAACGAACACATGCATCAGGGAATGCAACGCAGGGAAAGAGAAAAGGTTTGATTGTTCAGAGGTGAGCAAGGAAACGCGTGCGCGATGCTGACCTTGATCATCCCGGTCTTCTTGTCGAGCTCGTACTTGACCTTGCTCCCCTTGGTGATCTCCACCACCACGTTGAACACCGCCGGGGCTCCAGGACCTGCAACGATCAGGTCATCAGGATGATGAGAACCAACAGCATTCGGCTGGATCTGAAGCGAAATGGAAGTCCGGTCGTGGTTGGGAAGGGATGGGATGGATCCGCTCACGTACCGATCTCGAGATCGTGCCATGGGTGGGCGGCGACGGACCTCCGGGAGAGCGAGGAGAGGATCCGCTCGTTGAGCCGCGGCGTCGGCCTCTTGGGCTCCGCCACCTCCATCTCGGCGTGCCCGTTGGCTCCGTTCTCCTGGCTCATCCTTGCAAGCTGAAACGAAACGAGGCTGCTGCTGGATCAAATTTGCTGTAAAGTGTGTGTTGGATCGTTGTCTGAGGACGGGATGAGCGCAACGTCCGTGGCTGGGCGCGCATATATAGGAGACGAGGGGGAGGCCGGAGGGAAGTGGGCGGGGGGCCGAGCGGTTTACGCGTCGATCGTCGCATGCATGTGGTGCGCCTTGCCGGTGGCGAAGCTTCCTAAACCGAACACCGACAGGGTCACTTCTCTCCGGTAACTGGCATTCAGATCGTCGATGGTAATAAGAATTAAAAAGTAGTGCAACTGGCTGAGCAGAATCCAAGCACATGCCGAACGTGCATGGATCAAAGCGTCTACTCACTCACGACGCACTATGTAAGCACGATGGTGTGGACAATTTTTCCTCATATATTAGCTCCCAAAAGAAAGCTAGAGAAACTAACAAACCTAGTCGCGGCAACCATGTTCGTCAACGTGCCGCACGTTGCCGTGATCATGTCAAACTTTGCTGAGTTGGAAGGGAGTAAATCCACCCAACAACCAACCCAGGTTTCTTTTATGGAGGGGGCAAGCTGCATTTGGAGAAGCTGGGCGCCGCTCAAGTGTAAGATTTTCGCTTGGCTGGCGCTGCAATTCCATCTGTGGACTTCAGATAGAAGAGTAAGACATGGACTTCAGGATGATCTGTCTCCTTGTTTTACTTGTCTGCAGGAGATGGTGAGTCACATAATTGTTAGATGCGTTTATGCCAGGCAGGTGTGGTTCGGGTGCTTTCAGTCCTTGGGTATTTAGGCATTAATCCCGCATATAACGGATGATTTGCAAAGTTGGTGGTTTAGAGAAAGGAAAAGGTTTGGCAGGAAGGAGAAGAGGGGTTTTGACACCCTTACAATCGTGGTAAGCTGGCGGTTGTGGAAGCAAAGAAATACAAGAGCTTTCGACAATCCGAGCAAGCAGTTCTCAATTGAGGGCCTGATCAACCAGATTGTGGAGGACTAGAGACAGTGGAGATTAGCAGGCCTAGGTGGGAGTAACAGCTTTGCGAGAGTAGTACACTAGGCCTAGGTGTGGTGTTTTGACAGCAGTCAAACTCTTGTAACCCAATATTCTACCTTCTATAAAACTACGGTATGCGTACTCTCTAAAAAAAACAAGGTTTCTTTTGCTAATTTAATTTATCTCACACCAGAGGACTGTTACTCTCAGAAAATCCACACATCAGTTTGCCTGTAAACTGCCTGTGAACTGTGAAAACGCAACATTTGTTCATAATGTACCAGATATGTCCACTCAAAGGTGGTGAGAATGGATGATTAATTCAACTATGGTCTGTGGATGAACAGGTGCCAGAATCAGAATACATGCTGAGTACAGTGTTTTTCTTTGTATCACGGGATACTGGCTATAAGCCTACACGGTGTCTCAGGACACCAGGACACCTGTAAGCTGCTGCTTGTCATCCAATTTGTGTTGCTGCCAATGCCGGTACAATGACAGAGATTCCTCAACTTTTCATACAGTTCGCAGGGGCGGTGAAACCAGTATCACACCATCTCCTCGGACAAAAAGGTAGGGGATAGTGCGCTTGGTAGTCTGGAATCAAAGAGATGGTGGATACGTTAGTATATTTAGCACACATCGGCAGTTACAAGTATCTGAATTTGTATCGTTGTATCAAATTATCCCAAAACAAGACCACACAGAACTTAATTAGTTGACCAAAAGACAACGTTGTATCGTTGACATCTATGCCAGAAAGTTTGTGTGCAAGTTCATAAACCCTGACAGCAATAACTGTAAACAAAATTATTGGTGCTAGACCAATATAACAAAATGTTGCCATTACAATACGAGCAGTTCAGACAAACCATTTAAACATTGCAATGCAACATACATTGGGTTCTTCGTGCTCCTCCCAAGTTAAATGTTAGTGAGGATTGTGTGAGTCAGGGGCTCATGGCTTCACACTAAGCAGCATCATGGTAGTGGTGTCAGAACCTCACACCAAAGAGGCTCTGCACGTCTTTAAGACAAACTAGAAAAACATATCGGAGTAACTAATGGTTTCTATTTGGAAAATCAATAGTTAACAGCCTTAACTTTGAAGAAACTGAGATCAGGGTACAGTCGAAAATTCCGAGGAACGAGAAAATACTTACACGAACAATCTCCTCATAAGTCTCATCGTCAATTTCTACAGAAGTCACTATCTCTTCTACATCTCCAAGTATCATATTGAGATGCTGATCATATGCCTGGATCAACAGAAGAACAAAGGCAACTTAATAAAAAATAAAGAATTTGATTTAGTGACCACTGACCACCTTGATGCAAACAATCTGGAATCCCACATTGCAAGCTGTTAGTACAGCTGCATTAGAATGTATCAAAGCGGCATATAACCCAACAGGACAACATCATACAACCCATTCATACAATGTTCTTTTAAGCAACCCTAAGTCTAATATTGATATATTGAGATGAATTTTCCATCAAGGTACTGCATATTTCTATGCAACACAAAATTAATCTATTAAATTGCAATAAATAAGGTTCCACTGAACAAAGTAGCTTTTAGATCAGCATGTTAAACATTATGTAAGTAAGCAGCTATTCTTCATGTTTGTAATGAAAGCTTCTAGTGACACGTCTAATACTCCCTCGGTCCCACAATATAAGACGTTTTGGTAAGCTAAACAGCTCACAAAAACGTCTTATATTGTGGGACAGATGGAGTAGAAGGGAACATAACATAAATCAGATAGACTGTACAAGAATAAAGTTGGCTTTGGCCAAGGAAGAAGAAACACACGCTGAGTACACACACTGGATACAAGAACATACAAAGTCTGTGGCACATCAACGCGAGTGCGCGCGAACTCGCTTACGGCCAAGCCGCGCACCAGCTCGACCCAATTTTCAGTCAGCACTAGCTGCCAAGCACATATTCTCCACTAACACAATGTTCACCCAAAACCGAGTTTGCAGAACGTTGGGCAACACGTACATTAGCAAGTCGCTACTAATTATTCCTGCATCTTCTTCACACGTTTAATCTGCGCATGACTCAGCCCCTAGGACTCCATTGAAATGAAACACTTCGATGCAGACTAGACTACTAACCATGGCACATGCACACATCTTCCATGCAGGCATGGAGCAATGTGACAGCCGCAACTTGGCATGACTAACAAACTTTGCATTACTTGTACTGTTGTACATGCACACACTGCTGCAGCTTAACCTACATGTATGACTTAAGAAATACAACGAAATAAACACACACTCTAGAACTACACAACAAGGTTAACTCTAACAATCACCCTTTAACCTTGTTTTCATTTATTGAGTACCTCGTCGCCCACATTCAAATCAGCGCTGGCTCGTCATCGACGTCAGCACGATGCACCTACTTCTACCTTCCCTCCGTGCACTCCTTGGAGAAATGCTCACTCTTGGCAAGGTATTAGCAGCGCACCTTCCGCTTGTCAATTGCTCTTATTGCCGGCACCGTAACGGTTCTTGTAGCGAGCAAGTCAATTCTCCACCGTGAGTAGCAAGCGGCTTCCACAACTATGGTAGAAGTCACTGACATCCTCTTCCGCATTGCATCTCTCCGTTGCGGTTTTGAGCCGTCCAATGAGCTCCTTTATGGACATAGTATTGAGATATAGAAACTTCTCAAGTGCAGCTGCTATCCGCGGGTACTTGGACGGGACAATGCAGAACAGCTTCTTCACTACCTTCACCTCAACAAGGTGTTCACCAAGGGTGCGGACATTGTTGACAAGCCCATTCATGTGCATAGCGAGGCCATCACTCCTCATGTGGAGGCCATGAAACTCTTTGAGGAGAGCCTTTGTATGAGCTTGCCAACAACATCCTGACCCTTAATGAACCCCTCGATGAGGTGAAAATGAAGCTGCTCCAATTCATCCCGTCAAATTTGACGCAGGTAGCAATTGCAATTGAACTACTCCTTGATCTGAACACTATGTCCACAGAGGAGGTTCGACCATTGTGGTGGAAACCACATGCGCCTCACAGAGGAGTTGGCTTGGTCGCTACAAAACCACAACGGCGCAGGCAAGAAAAAGAGCAACTTCGACAAGCGGAAGGTGTGCTGATACAATTGCAAGGAATTCAGACACTTCTCAGAGTGCATCGAGTCAAGGCAGGAGCAGGTGTATCGGGGCATGGACAACGACGACTAACCGGTGCTGCTTTGAAGGTCGGCGAGAAGGTACTCAATAAATGACAACAAGGTTAAGGACTTAAGGTGATGAGTGCTTCTTCTTCCTTGGCCAAAGCTAACATTACAGAGTTACAGTTCAACACTAACTGGAAACTCATTTACATACCACAGCAACTCATTTTCTCTAACAATAACATCATCCATTACAGTGAGTAACTCAGTCAAACCATATACAGGCTACGGGAACTACCCCCTACCCGAGAACACGCCCCATAAAACGAAAGCTACCGGATCCAACGGCACCAATTACGAAGAGGGGCGAGGAAACATACATGGAGCTTGCCACGGAGCTCGCGCTCGGAGCGGAGCTTGACGTAGATGCGCTCGTCGAGGCTGAGCCGTATCAGATCCAGTGGCTCCTTCACCGCCACATCCTCCTCCGAAGCCATCGCCGCCGTCTGCTCTTCTTTTCCCCTTCGTTCTTCTCCAACCAAAAAACCCTAACTCCTTTTTTTGAGCCATTTCACTTCGCTTTTTTTTGTCGAGTCGGACCCATACAGTATACGTGCCTTATTTGGGCTTAATATTACTCTCATTTGGGCCCACATTGTTATGTATAGGCTGCTCCTCAGTTGTTGGTATATGTTGCCCATCCTTCCTTTACAGAATCTTGGCCCATCCTATTTCGCAGTACAAGGATATACTTCCTCTGATTATAAAAAATTGGTGAGACACTTTAAACGGATTGGAGGGAGTATGAAAAATAACCTTACCGAATGTCCGTTTGTAGAGTCTTCTCCTCACGTCATTGGCGGGAGGTCTCACTACTCGTCACTTGTGGCAGTGTCTCCCGACTTATCACTTGTTATAAGGAGAAGAGAAGTGGTGGTGAGCATGTGGGGGACGCACAAGCGAAGGTGAGAGGATGCATCTTTTGCTTTTTATACAGAAAAAATTGAAATGAATTATCTTTAAAACGTTCGTTTGAATTATGGATCGTTTCACAGTTGCGTTTCTCACGTTGAGATCTCCAAAATTAGGTCCCACATCGATAGGTTTTGACTAACCTTTTACCATGCTTAAAAAATTAGAACAATTGTATTTCGTAGTATTTAGGTTTTTAGTGTACTCATACTTTGATTTTTAGTATACTTATATACTTCCTTGTAATTCAGTTTTAGTATATTTGTTCTTCGTGGTACTTTGGTTTCTATTATATTTTAATTTTTTATACTTTATAGAAACATGAGAATTCAGCCATTCCCTTCTTTCATTGCGGGAGGATGGCCTGGATATTTCCCTTCAATTGATCATCGTTGTTTCATCCACTTTTCAGCACGAATATATCATTTCAGTGCAATAGGAGCATCTCCAATTGGACATAACTAATTTGGCCTCTCATTTTTTCCGTTCACACGAGTGTCTGGATGTGTTCGTTTTGAACCCTAATTTGGGCCACGTCCGACGGGGCAGATTGTTCAGACACCCTTATATCCACCCCAAATATAGGACAGGAGCAGCTGGATCCCAAACATATAAGAGTAAAGTGGGGAGTCCCGTTCGATAGGCTTTTTCCTTCCTTCTTCTCTGTCCATCTGAGCAAATAAGTGCAAAGTGGTGATCCGATTGGACATGCTCGGACTATCCTAAATCTCACTGATGAATCCGTAAAAAAAATATCATAGGTACCACATCCAGCTAAGCTGGACTGATGCACTGTTATGCATGAGCATGATCAGAAGCGACCATTTCAAAGACACATATAGCATCAAAGTTACTCCTCGACAACACCGAAGCTTTGCAAAATGCACTCCAGAGACTCGCTGCTTATATAATTCATGGCGTCCTCTGTTACGAATGACAACCTGAACCTGAAGAAATCATTTCTTGTTCAACTCAGTTGTATTCTGAACGGTTGAACCCATTGCCACTGCACACCGGAAAACCACAAGGAGCACAGAATGGGGATCCGCTCGTTCGTGGCAGCGAAGCCTGGAGGCAATGGAGATGCTGCTCCTCCAACCGAGCCGCCAGCTCCGGAGCAAGGTCGTCGCCTGGAGGCTAGCCGGGCTGTCGTCGCCGTGCCGCGTAGCATAGTTCGTGAGCTGTTCGAGGGCATCTACCTGATGGCCTGTATCTTTTCCTGGAGGATCAGCCAGTTCGTCATTTTAAACTCTCAACAAACTCCGCAGAGATGCTCTCGAGATGCTACGCAAGAAACACTGATGCTGTATATGTGCACAGGGGCGGAGCCAGGATTTGGTCATTGGGGGGGGGGGGGCGAAAGACATAATGATCACTGTTGAAAATTTTAAAATACATCTTGCGTAAAATTGTGTCGCAGTGTATCATTCGCAATGAAGATACATGTTACAGTTCTTGCAAGATACTTGGATAGATACGCAAATGAGGCATGTTTAGCAACTGGTGGATTAATTTTGGCTTTGTGAATTGTGATTGCCTACCAGCGCAACTAATAGGTTGGATCTGAATTTTTGGCACACAATGGTTCCACCTTAAAGTGATTTGGTAAATATATGTTCTGTTCTGTTCTTTCTTTGTCATTTTATATCTGAATAAATATAGCTGAGATGAAACAAAATATAAAGTATATCTCTACTTATCATCTAATTAAGCACATGAAACTGCTATTGCTAATTACTGCATCCCAGCAGATAAGCTGTGCATAAATACCTTGAGAGCTGATCTACTGATCTGGGAGCTGGAAGATGACACCGGCCTGCGGCAAGCCGGCAAAGACGATCAGCGATTCAGCGATGCGTCGCGGCGTCCCATAGTGCCGAGTTCAGAATTGTGGCGGAAGACACGAAACGATCACAGGCCGCAGCCGCTTCCAGCTGGTGGCTGACGGCAGTTCCATGCCACAAGAGGGCGGCGGCGGCGGCAATACTGGAATCGTAGAGGGCTGGACCGCTTGAGGTTTGAGAAACTGTACGCTAATTCCATCGTGATCGTGGGGTAATTAGGCCATCTTTCCTAGCTGGGCTTGGGCTATATGCGGCACCAAGGCTTCCAATGTAATTGCCGTAAACTCAGTGCGTTAGATAAAAAAAAGTAGAATTAGTACTGGCCCCTGCTGCCGACTGTTGGGGGTGGCCGATGGTTGGGGGGGGGGGGGGGGTCTGACCCTGCTAGCCCCCGCCCCCGGATCCGCCTGTGTATGTGCAGGAACCACTTTATGATTGTAGGGACTTATTATTATTACCAATAAATTACCTTTTTTGACGACTAATACTATATATTATTGTAGCGAATAGTACATGGTAGAGATACATGAGCTGACTACAGCGATTACAAAATAAAGTCTAAAAGAAAGGAGCAAATCTTCAAACTCTTTTTTCTTCCATGACACAATCTTGTACTTTTCTGAAGGCAGCCGTAGAATGACAAAGAGACCAATCCACAGACCTGCGAATACCAACGAGGGTTCTAAATTACCCTTAGTGGAAATAAATCTGTGAGTAATCTATCTATCTATCTATACTTCTTATAAAACATAACCCTACTAAGTGCAATTAATATTTTTCTATCTCCACATGCAAGCTATCCACGTCACTTGCTCTTTTAGCCAATCAATTGTCCATGTCATACTACTAACATTTATTAATTATTTCCTATCTCTACATGCAAGCATCCACATCATATTTTTTAACCATCAAAAATTGTCCACATCATTTTTTTATGTTCGAATAATAAGACCACACCATGTCTGTATGTATTTACACAAGTAAATCATGTGCAAGTAGAACACTAGAATTAATTTTGCCCGTAAACTTTTCGCCAATTATTTTCATCGATGAAAATCATATAGCTATTATTAGGCTCTTCTAAATGTATTCACTCAAAAGTTTCTAAAAAATATGCGGCAATGTGCATGCCCTCTTCATGCAAGCCACACAACATCCGTTTCTTTAACCCGTTGACATAGTCTTATTTATTAATCAGATGCACCTCTAAGCCATAACAATCTTTAAATTATAAACCGCACATACATTCGATGTCTAAATTTTTTAGCCTCTTGACTGTCATGATTAACTAAATCTTGCATCAGGTTTCATTTGTTTAATAAATTTATTAAGAGATACCCACTGCAACGCGCGAGGTGTCATTCTAGTTTATTTACTTCTTCCGTCATTACTTGCATGAGGATCATTGGTGTTCATCGATACAACACTACAAAAGTAAAAATACAACCAAGATTCTAATCTTTACATTGCCGAGCAGATTCTTTTTAGATTAATTGAAAGAAAATTCACATAAGTACACACGAACAACGCGTGCAAAAATCCAAACCATATCAATGCATGTCAAAGACCAGGTCATGCACAATATGAAATCAAACTAGACCTTGTGAACACCGAAGTGTTTGGCCAGAAGGCCGGTCCGCTCCCCGCCACCAGGAGCTCGCTCCTTGTGCCACCGATAGCATATATAGTACTCCTTCAGCTGCCATAGTGCCATGGATCATGCATCTTGAGTTCCGTTGCCTGCCAAGTGCCACAGAATTCCCCAGTACCAAGCGAGATGTGCTCCAAACCCATCGTCCCACTCCAGCTCGACGCTGCTCTAAGACACACCAGAATTGCAGCCGCGAGATGGAAGGCATGCTGTAAGTCCCGGCTCGCTTCTCCTACCTCTAGCTCAACGCCGTTGTTGGCTGTATGCTGCAAGAAGCAGAGAATTGCGACGACCTCTTGCGCCTTCAACGGTGATGACAACACTCCGGCAGCTGAGCCACAAGCACCGGGGGAGGGGTCCAACGGAGATCATAAAGTAGGTGAGGTTGCACCGGCAGAATCCGCGCAGCTGCAAAGACGAGCGGAGGCTCCGGCTAGCCAGGCCGGGCACCATGAGAAGCACGCGCTGCAGTCCCTGCTGGAAGGCATTTACCTGTGCGCCTATGTCATGTGCTCCGGACTTTGCGAGCCCATCGGTGAAGGTATCCATGAAACCGAATGCAAAATTCTCGAGAAACTATGATGTCTTTTGGTTAATTAAGATATTTATATAGGGATCGACTTTGCCTATGTCAGGAGCCATCATGTTTTATTCTATTTCACCCATCGTATTTTTTTCCTTTTTCCTATTTCTTTCTTTATCTGGCACTTGCGTTGTAACAATTTCTTTCTCTTAATAATGCAAAAGCAGAGCTCCTACTGGTTCACCTAGAAAAGAAAGTACATAAGGGCTAAGGCACAATCCAAACAAGAACTCAATGCATGGTGATCTGCTGCTCGAGATGAAGGCTCTTCAATCAGGAAAGCTTTGCCTAGAGATGCTCCCCTGAAATAATGCCTACAAAGCACGCCCGTAGTTGGATATTAAAGTAACCACGACACTATAAAAGAGAGCAATATTACTCGTTGCTCATATTTCAGGAAGTAACTCTCTAGCATGTGGCACCAGCAACAGAATAAGAAAGCTAACTAACTGTGTCAACAACGATCATGGTAGGTATTCTAGACAAAGAAAATGTTACAGCCGCCGGACCGGTACCTCCACCGCCGCTCTGTTCCTCCCTGCCACCAGACAGGCTGCTACATCTTAACACGCGCAAGGTGCATCTTAGCACGCGCAAGGTGTGGTCGCGCGGGAGCGGCACTCATGGACAAACCTGGGAAATGGGACAGACAAATGTTAGAGCGCCAATGGGTGACCAGCTTTTATTTGCCTACTCATCTGTTTGGGAGACACAATTGGGTGACTAGAAGGATATTGGCGGATAGGTACAAGGTAGACTAATAAATCAAAATTTGAAAATAACAATGCCATGTCTTGATTATACTATATTGATAATAATTGATTCACCGAGCCATGGAGAAACCTGAACATTGGTTTACTCTGCCAAGCATGCTTATAGTAAGGAACACTGTGTTACAGAAATTTCATGAGATCGTATTTCATGGCGAATAAGCATGACCCCAACCTATCAAACATTATATTTTCTAAAAAAATCACTAAGGTAGGAAGCACTCAGATCGTGCAACTATACAAATATAATAATTACAAGCAAAACAAAATCTCAATACCCGGCAACTGAGTGATTCAGAGGGAGCAGTAAAACTCCTTGGAGTATATGGATCCCTACATTGCAAAAATGCGGGTAGTTGGAAAGCTTATATGAAGCAACAATTAAATAGTAGCATTCCGAGTAGTGTAATTGTCAACCTGAACACGAAAGAATAAAATAGGTTGATGCTTAGGATGACATGCAGATTGGTCAGGAAAATAGAAGTTCAGAAAGATCCATAGTTCATAGGCACCAGGTTCGCTCATACAACCGTTGAATCCCATCCTGATCTATTGATCCAGCCTACTGGGAGATGAAGTCAAGATGCCAAAAACAGGGGTAAATTTGATAGCAGATGTGTTTTATGAAGCCTGCGGCATAGTATCATATTTGTATTTTCTTAACATCTTCCTTTTTGTTCCATTTTTATGTTACACGGGTATTTTCCTTGTAGAAATCTGTAGATGGCTTGCGGCTCAAACATGTCACATGACGGAGTGGGTAATCAGAATTAAAAAGTTCACGAACTCCATCCCCGATTCAAACAGGAGCTTCAAACAGACACAACGAACCCTGACTCGGCCTGTTGTTTAAATCGCTTGTTATATACGCAGCTGTATCCAAAGCAAACCTTAAACATTGCATGATAACACTTGGCTTGACACCCTCTCCACCAGCTTTCTGAATGGAACAGACATCACCGTTCGAGTTAATTGTAGCAGTCATTCTTCCTCCCATAACAGCTTCTTCCTTGTATGTTGGATCAATAACCTACAAACCAGAATGTAGCCAAAGAATGTCAGAAGACGAGAGCAACATGATGACTGCTAACAGAGGTAACTTTCAAATTTAGAAGTATTGGGAACATACCATGAAATTACCATCACCAATATATGCAAAGGTTACAGCTATGGGGAGGTGATGCATTGTTAGCGGAATTGGATCCCTGACCTGTACAATAGAGTAAAAATAAAACATAATGTAATTTGCATGGCGGTGCAAACAATGGAACCAGAACATGACAGTTAATAATGGGGTTCTGTTTGTGACTACATATTACAGGAAGCTCTCTAAGCCATACTAATTTGTTACTACTAGTACGGTTGTACCGATACAACAAAAATGAGGTGCTTTGTAGGAGAGCTAGAATGTTGATGAATGAATGAGCAAGATATAATGTACAAATATAAAATAAAACACCTTTTATATATACCTACCTCAGGGTCATGTACTGTAACTTGCTGACCATCGTCCCCACCAACTGTGCATTCTGGCCTTCGGAATGTGGACAAAGCTACCAATGCAGCGATGTTAGCTGCATCAATTAGATTCCTGAGGGATTCAACCCGGTTAGCACTCTAACAAGAAGCACTTGTTGGATATTTTTGGTGATCTAGGTTGCTCTCCTAGGTCAAACTTTTCGGCTGCTACAGTAGGGCGGTACTACAGTAAAAGTGCTACAGTAGCTCTAATGTGTTGTCTTGATCGGAGACATCCAATTCTGATCCAACGGTGCTAGTTCCCCTAGTGTGTGGTGCTAAACAAATAAAAGGGGTAGATGACCCTAGAAGTGAGTATAGGACACGGTGGAAGCTCTCTCTGCCACTTACTTCACTCTCTTGCTCTCTAAAGAAAAAGCAACCGATCTAGCAAGCACCAAAACACTAGGAAGAACTAGGCATCAATTGTTCCATCCCTAAGTGGTGTGAGCAATATAAGAAGGCATGGCTGCTTCTTCAGATCAAGGTACTGCTAATCTTCTCTTTTGTGGTTCAAACTTGTGCTAGATGATCCTTTTAATCTTCAACAATGGTATCAGAGCCATCTAGCTCTCAAGTTTGAGCCCTAGCTTGAGATTCTTACTTGATCTATTAATTGTTAAGTGCTAAAGTTCAAGAACAGCAAGCTTTTGTTGCTGAGATCAAGCATGTTATGTTGTTTATAAAGTTGTTCTTCCTAGTTATGATTATATTATGCTTTAGCCCTGTCTCTGTTAAAGTTTTAGCCCTAAAAGTACTAATGTGAATCTAGGGTTTTAAATTTAAGCTACTGTTAAGGGGATTAAGTCAGTTTCTTGTGAATTATAATTTTTCCCCAATTTCCAGAAACCCTAGAGTTCAAATTTCTAATGTTTCTTCCCCTGAATTAAGCTGTGGTCTCGAATTAAGCAAGTTTAAGTGGGGAATTGTTTATTTGATGCAAATTTTTGTGAAATCCCCAATTTCCCGAAACCCTAAATTATGAAAATCCCCATATTGAAGAACCCTAACCCTAATTCAAGGTTTACGGCGGTGGAAACTTACCTTATGGGCCTCGCCGTCGTCGCTGGCCACGGCGGCGTCGAAGCCACCAACTAATGTTGGCAGGGGATCTCGGGCTCGACCTCGAGTGACCTTGCCGTCCGTCGCGCCGGGCCGTGGCGGTGCTTCTTCGTGCGCTCGTCGCCGTTGAACGCCGCTGCGGTGCTGGATGTACAGGTCGCCGACGCCGTGGCAGGGACGCCTGCTTCCGCGCCGTCGCCTTGCAAAGGAGCGCCGCCCAGAACCACTCGAAGGAGATGCGCGCTAGCCAAAGCTGCACGCAGCTCCGGCGAAGGGTCCTGGACGACGCCGAGGCTAACGCCTTCCTCCCTGCCGCGTTGGTGCTAGCCGCCATCGCCGCGTCCACTCGGTGCCGTCGCGTTCGCCCTCGTTGTCGCCATCGGGGAGCGGAGGAGGAAAGAATAAGAAAGGGGATTAGGGTTTTCCACGGGGCTTCGGAGTGTGGTGTTGTGCTGGTCTTATCCAGATACGACCGCTCCTGGCCGTCGGATGCTGATCCGGCGGCGCGTGTGCTTCTGCCGCTAAATGGGCTACGGCCCAGATGGGGTCAGGGGGAGCTAAAGGCTGGGCTGGGCTTTGCGGCCCAGTTCAGCAGAATAGTTTTGCTGTTTAAAAAATTGGGGCTAAAATAAATGAATTTCAGGGCTATTTTTCCTGCATGTTTTAGTTATGCTTATTATGTTTATTATTAGTCATGTTTTAATTGCCATGCTTAGTTTTTACATGTCTTTAATTATGTTTATTATTAAGTTTTCTTATGATTCATGAATTATGGTGATTTTTATCACTATGATTATTATGGAATAATGTTTCCGCTGCGAAATAAAGTTTAATCCATCCTCAAATAAAGTGTGGTTTTATGCTTTGTCATTCTGACCAAAGTTGTTTGACGGGCATTTTAACCGCAAAATTCTTTTATTGATCCGTTTCACTTCTGGCCAAAGCTGATGTGAACCGGGTTAGTAGAAGAAATTAATGAATGAGGATTATTAATGTGTGGCTTTTATTTATCAATTTGGCCAAAGCTAATTGATGAATATTTGTCCACAAAATTTTGTTGTTCATTTTCATCTCTGGCCAAAGCTGTTTTGAATTTGATCAATAGAATTTAATAATAATTATGATGATGCTTACTAAAGCATTTTGAATTTTTCTTTTGCAGCAACTAATGTCTCTAATATTGCTGGAATGCTAAATGGCATCGAACAGCTAAATGGTAGCAATTATGTTATGTGGAAGGAGAAGCTGGAGATTACGATGGCCTTACTCAATATTGATTATGCTCTCCTTAATGATCCTCCTGAGGCACCTAAAGAAGATAATGAAAATTATGAAGCCCTCAAGAAGGAATATGATGTTATTAAGGCCAAGTGGGATGACTCTAATCGCAAGTGCCTTATGATGATAAAGGGCTCCATTACACAGAGTATGAGGGGAGCCCTTCCTGACTGCGAGACAGCTAAAGGGTACTTTGCAAAAATTGAGCATCAGTTTAAAGGGTCTTCAAAGTTTATGCAACAAGCCTTATTCGAAGACTAATTGATGAAAAATATGATCCCACTGGAAGCCTTCGAGAGCATATTATGAAGAAGTGCAACATGGCCGCCAAACTTAAGTCTATGGAGATGGAGATTTCTAGTGGTTTCCTCGTCCATTTTATTATGTCATCTTTGCCTCCTCAATTTGATCCATTTATGATCAACTATAATGCGATGGATGTCAAATGGGAGATTGATGAAATGATGGCGCGATGTGTGCAAGAGGAAGAAAGGCTTAAGGCTGACAGAATTGAGCATATTAATCAGTTTGCTCATTCACAAAAGAAGAGGTATAAAAAATTTGTGAATGAGTATATGAAGCCCAAGCCTAATAAGTTTAAGGAAAAAGGCCAATCTTCAAAAGGTTCACAACAGAAGAAGCCAGAAAGAGCCCTAATGCGGAAGAAAATAAATCTAATGCTTGCCACTTTTGTGGAAAAGGTGGACATAAGCAAAAGGATTGTTTTGGCTTCAAGAGATGGCTCAAGGAAAAAGGTACCGATGTTATTACTTTTGTTGAAGAATCCCTTTATGTTAATTATGCCACCAATACTTGGTGGATTGATTCAGGTGCAACAATTCATATTGCAAATTCGTTGCAGGGATTCAATATGAGGAGGACCCTAAAAAGAGGGGAAAGAACAATTAGAGTTGCTAATGGTGTTGAAGCTTATGCCGAGGCGCTTGGTGATTTCACTCTCATACTTCATGGTGGTTTTAGGCTTCAACTAAATAATGTTCTCTATGTACCCTCGATGAAACGGAATTTAGTTTCCGTCTCATGTTTAGATGATGATGGTTATGAGTGTCACTTTGGGAATAAGCAATGTATAATTATGTATGACAATAATAATGTTGGTCTTGCGTGTCGACAAGACAAACTTTATGTAATATCCCTATGTGATGATATAAATAATGTGGGTTCTACCTCAAATTTAAATGTCGGTACCAAACGCAAACGTAATGATAATGAGACTTCTTCGAAATTATGGCACTATCGTTTAGGCCATATTTCGAGGGGGAGAATTGAGCGTCTCATTAAAGATCAAATTCTTCCTTCTCTTGATTTTACGGATGCGGATGTTGATCATTGTATTGATTGCATCAAAGGAAAATATGCCAAGAAAATTAAGAAAGGTGCAAATCGAAGCACGGGAGTTTTGGAATTAATTCATACGGATATATGTGGTCCGTTTAATGTGAGATCGGTGGATGGTTTTAATTCATTCATAACGTTCACCGATGATTTCTCCCGTTATGGATATATTTATCAAATTAAAGAAAGATCAGAGGCATTAGACAAGTTCAAGATTTTTAAAGCTGAGGTTGAAAATCAATGTAATAAAAGAATTAAAGTTGTAAGATCTGATCGTGGTGGAGAATACTACGGCAGACATACTACTTATGGCCAAATTCCTGGACCGTTTGCAAAATTCTTACAGGAAAATGGCATTGTAGCCCAGTACTCAGCACCGGGCGAACCTCAGCAAAATGGGGTGGCTGAAAGGCGAAACCGCACACTTATGGATATGGTGCGGAGTATGTTAAGCCACTCCACTCTGCCGGTAAATTTATGGATGGAAGCCCTTAAAACAGCAGCACATATTCTTAACAGGGTTCCTAGTAAATCGGTGAAACACCGTATGAATTATGGACTGGGAAAAAGCCAACCCTGAATTATTTTCATGTATGGGGCTGTCCTGCTGAAGCAAGGATTTTTAATCCGGTTATGGGAAAATTAGACCCCAAGACAGTCAGTTGCCATTTTATTGGTTATCCTGACAAATCTAAAGCATATCGATTTTATTGTCCAAATCAGGCAACTAAGTTTGTTGAAACAAGACACGCAGTGTTTCTGGAAAATGATGTGATGAGGGGGAGCGTAACACCTCGGGAAATAATTTTGGAGGAAAAACGGGTATATGTCCCGGCTCCAATAATTTTAGAACCTATTTTCCCGGTGTCTGCTGATATTGCACCTCCTGTAATAATACACCTGCTGAGACTCCTGTGACTATTTCAGATGTCACACCTGATGATACTTCTATTGAAGATACTCAGCAGCCTCAAATTGTTGATGATGTGCCAAATAATGAACCACTCAGAAGGTCACAGCGGGCTAGAAAGTCTGCTATTCCTGATGATTATTTCACTTATATGAGTGAGGATGTGAATGAGTCAATGTTGAATAATGATCCCACCTCATTTAAAGAAGCTATGCAAAGTGAATATTCGTCTGAATGGCTTAATGCCATGAAAGATGAAATGAAGTCCATGAGCATTAATGATGTATGGGACTTAGTAGAAATTCCCAAAGGAGCTAAAATAGTTGGAAGTAAATGGGTCTATAAGACCAAACGTGACTCCAAGGGAAATATCGAAAGGTTCAAAGCCAGACTTGTGGCAAAAGGTTTCACTCAAAGAGAAGGGATTGATTATAATGAAACATTTTCACCCGTCTCTACCAAGGATTCATTCAGAATAATTATGGCACTTGTGGCTCATTATGATTTAGAGCTGCACCAGATGGATGTTAAAACGGCATTTCTAAATGGTGACTTGCATGAAGATGTATACATGGCACAACCGGAAGGTTTTGTTGTGGAAGGAAATGAACATTTGGGATGTCATCTGAAGAAATCCATCTATGGCTTGAAGCAAGCATCAAGAGAGTGGTATTTCAAATTTGATCAAGTCATAAAGGAATTTGGTTTTAAGGAAAATAAAATGGACAATTGTGTTTATGTTAAGTTCAGGGGGAGTAATTTTATCTTCCTGATATTATATGTTGATGATATACTCTTGGCCAGCAGTGATATAAATATGCTAATGGAGACCAAGAATTTCTGTCATCTAAATTCGATATGAAAGATCTCGGTGAAGCAGCTTATGTTTTAGGAATTGAAATTCACCGGGATAGATCCAGAGGAATATTGGGGCTATCTCAGAGAGCATATATTGAGAAGGTACTGAAAAAGTACAACATGCATAAGTGCTCAGCCTCGCCTGCTCCTATTGTAAGGGCGATAAATTTGGGACTTTTCAGTGTCCAAGAAATAATTATGAATCTGCGCAGATGAAGTAGTTCCCTATGCATCAATTGTTGGGAGCATTATGTATGCACAAGTGTGCACTCGCCCTGATTTAGCATTCGTGACCGGGATGCTTGGCAGATATCAGTCTAATCCAGGTCAGGATCACTGGAAGGCTGCTAAAAAGGTCTTGCGTTATTTGCAAGGTACTAAAGGCCTCATGCTTACTTATGAAAATCTGATAACCTTGAAGTGGTGGGTTATTCGGATGCTGATTTTGCGGGGTGTGTTGACACTAAGAAATCCACATCAGGTTATATTTTCACCCTCGCAAATGGAGCTATATCATGGAAAAGCTCAAAGCAAACTGTCACTGCATCGTCGACAATGCAGGCAGAATTTGTAGCATGTTATGAGGCTACCGGGCAGGCGGTATGGGAAGAATTTTATCCCGGGACTGAGAGTGATTGACAGCATTTCCAGGCCTCTCACTCTGTACTGCGATAATCAACCCGCAGTGATCTATGCGAGTAACAACAAGTCAAGTGGTGCTGCCAAACACATTGACATTAAATTCATGTTGTGAAAGATAGAATCCAGGATCAGACAATAAATGTCAAGTACATCAGTACTAAGTTCATGTTAGCGGATCCGCTCACAAAAGGCTTACCACCCAGTATTCAGAGAGCATGTTGCCGGCATGGGTTTGGTTGAAAGCTTTTAATCCTGGAGAAGTTGGAACTATTATGGCACCATCTCCCCAAAAGGCTCATTTTGAGATCGAATGGGAACCATAGTCACTTGGTTTAGCAGTACTTAATTGACTGTTGTAATCTATTGTCTTGGTGTACCATTTTATCAAAAGATGAGTCTGTAATGTTTTAATGTTTATGTAAAGAATTATGTAAATAAAGTTAATGTATGATGTAAATAAAGTTTATGGAGCTCATAAATTAATAAGGTTCATTTTGATATGAAGTGATGTACTATAGTCACTGGATTAAAGGCCCTTTTGTTTGGGCTTATTTTGGCTTTTTGGCTTTGGCTTTAAGCCAGAAAAGCACCTAAATAGGTGATTTTTTGGCTTTTGGATTTTAGAAGCCAAAAACAATGATCCAAATCTTTTGGCTTCCGAAATCCAAAAGCCAAAAAAGCACCTATTTAGGAGCTTTTCTGGCTTAAAGCCAAAAAGCCAAAATAAGCCCAAACAAAAGGGCCCTACCTAATAGACCATTATAATCTTTTCGTCTTAGTGCATTATTTGTTGAAAAGTGAGTTTATAATGTTCAGCCTTACGATCAAGGGGGAGACTGTTGGATATTTTTGGTGATCTAGGCTGCTCTCCTAGGTCAAACTTTTCGGCTGCTACAGTAGGGCGGTACTACAGTAAAAGTGCTACAGTAGCTCTAATGTGTTGTCTTGATCGGAGACATCCAATTCTGATCCAACGGTGCTAGTTCTCCTAGTGTGTGGTGCTAAACAAATAAAAGGGGTAGATGACCCTAGAAGTGAGTATAGGACACGGTGGAAGCTCTCTCTGCCACTTACTTCACTCTCTTGCTCTCTAAAAAAAAGCAACCGATCTAGCAAGCACAAAAACATTAGGAAGAACTAGGCATCAATTGTTCCATCCCTAAGTGGTGTGAGCAATATAAGAAGGCATGGCTGCTTCTTCAGATCAAGGTACTGCTAATCTTCTCTTTTGTGGTTCAAACTTGTGCTAGATGATCCTTTTAATCTTCAACAACACTCACTCATTAATTAGATCATTAGGTTATATACAACCCATACCCTGCATTGTTCAGAATATGAAGATCCACACGCACCGACCAGACATGCTTCCCAGTAACAACACACAGGGACTCCATATCCACGGCTCGGCTCTCCCTGGAGAGAACACCGAAAATCCCCGTTAAACTCCACAGTCCACATTTAGACTACTCTTCGACCAAAAAAGAGCACAAACCTTAGGCCGCGATCGATGACACACCCCAGCTCAATCGCTGCTTCCCCAGGTGGCCCAGGCTCATAGGCAGGATCAGCCATGGGCGAGAACTCGGCGAATATAGCCAGCGTCCCTCGTTCGGCCTGTCCTTGTACGGCTGGACAAGTTGGGCAGAAACATAAGCCATCACACGCGTTTCGCCGAGCTTCACCTCCGCCGATCTATCCTCCCTGCAGTGTCCAACAGCAACTTCAGCAAACATCGAAGCGCGGGCAAAGCCGTTCGCCGGCGCGGTAGCAGACGCCCGAATCCTGAACGAGGGGAGAAGGGATGGGATGGGGATTGATCCAAGGTACCTGCCGAAATTGATTTCGAGTTTGCGGAAGTCGAAGGGGCCGCGGCCATCGGCGCGGAGGTCCAACTGGACGACGTGCTCGATGAACTCCCGCTCGTTCACTGTCGGACGCCACCGCTGATCCATCATCTCGTTACTCGCCGCCGGCGGGAGGTAGGGTTTTACAGGTGGGGGGTATGAGAGGTGTTGTGCTTTTTCTTGTAGCCTTCCAGGGAGTTTGTGTTATGTTTCTGTTTTTTCGCAAAAAAAAAGTGTTATGTTTGTGTTCTGTTTTGCGAGCGGCTCTTAATTAGCTTTTTTTCTATTTACTTTTTTGGAGGGGAAAATTGGTCATTTACCAAAAGTTAACTGGCATTGGATTATGCACCCAAAAATGGATACTACAGCTGTAATACCCAACGAGAGGCCTAGAAAAAAAGATATACATTGGTAAAATATAAAATAGGGTTTTGAAAGAAAAATAATCAATAGGGTCCGGAAAACAATTATAAGCGGACATGAGACAATACTGCTCCTGGTCGATAATAGTTGTTTTAAGGCATCTTATATCTGATAGTATTTATCAAGTAAAACAACATTTCCTACAAAGGAGATACAACTCGGCGCAACACAGCTAGTATAAAATAAAAATATACTGAAAATCATATTGGCTGTCTTCTTCTTTTGATTGTTCGGCAGTTGCCGGATCTGTAAACACTGAACAAACTATGCAAAATTGGGAGACCTACCAACCAAGACTTTGGAGACCGCAATAGCCACTCGCCGTGAAAAACAAGATCGAATAACCGTTGAAAAAATATCGGTTGGATACACACCCCAAGCAGCGGCTTGTAATTCTTAACCACCAATCCAGAGGGTTGGAAAACCCGAAACTTACCAAATACCCAAATGAAAGAAGATCGAAGATGTCTCACCATAAACCAGCGAATAGGTTCCCATGAACAACACACCAACTGCCAATATTCAAAGGAAACCAACAAATCTGCCATCGCCTATCCTCAACTAGCCCTTCGCCGATGCCTAAAATGTTGACGAGGTAGGGACAAACTGGAGAGATCTTATTCCAATGCGCCATCATCGTCACTATCTCGTTGATGCGGCGGCGCTGGCGTGATGTGCAAGTCCAAGGTTCCCACTCCGTTGATCCCACCGCCAGAGCGGCAAACAGAGTACGCGGGGACCCATCAACGGTCTAGGATGGCGGACACAGGCAGATGGTGCGATCGATTAGAGCTGGTCGTGCGTATGTTAGTTGGGTCAACTTCATATCTCAAAACGGCGATCGATTGGATCTCAATTCACGCGTACGTGTGCACCTCACGCCAGCTGCCGGAAGCAGCACCATGCACGCATCCACCACCGAGCGACACAGTTGAAGCCGTCTCTGACGATGTCTGCCCATTTTGGAAGATGACTGACGGGAAAAAATTATGAGCATGAAAATCGGTGCAAAAAATAGGAAATTAAGGGGGAAATAGGTGGATCTTTGTGCGCACGACAAACATGTCTTTTTCGAGTATCTCACAAGGAGCACGCGGAAAAAGGCGCAAGTAGGTGGACACGTGTGTTGTGACGTTTGTGTTCCGTCGGCCGCGGCTAGAGTGGACACGTGTCCTATGGCTTTACGAAGAGCTTTTTTTTTGCCGTGTGTTTTTCATTTCTATGTTAGGTGTTTTTCTTTGCGGAGAGTTTTTTATTTATTTTACCGTGTGTTGTTTATTTGTCGTGTGTTTTTTAGGACGACACTTTGCAAAGCTTGTCTTTGTCGTGTGCCCGATAAAATGCTCAGTTTGCCGTGAGAGAGCATCATCACAGGAAGAAATGACACGAATTGTAAACTGAACTTGGATGTATTCAATCCGATAAAAAATGCAAATTGAAAATTAAAATGGTTCATATGTACGACAAAGAAATAAATAAACATGCATGTTCGGCAAGGTTAAACATCCACCTGATTACATACAGTATATATCAGAGGCAAACCGTACAAATTCACATGAAAATAGTAATAAACTACACCGTATCACTCGCATGTATGCACACGTGCGACTAATGCGGTGCTAGTTAACTCATCCCATAATTCTTCATCAGTAGAGGAAGTATGCAAGGAAGGAGGCAACGAGGGCGACGGGGGCGACTGCCACGCCAGAGGCCTCGCTGGTGGCAGCATGTGCCTCGGTGGCCACGACGGCGGTGGCCGAGGCGGCGGCGACAAGGGCGGCGAAGGCGATCTTCTTCATCTCCATTTCGTACGGACAGCGGTGCGGTGGATGTCGGCGAGGTGACACGAGATGGGAGTTTATTAGTTGGAAGAGTCTTATTTAGCTTGACGATCAATTGATGCTTGGAAAAGGGTTATATAGCCTTGGGTGGTTGGACACGAGTGGTTAAGAGCAGGATTAGGATGATCGCCGCTCTTTATTGCCTTACGATGGTTTAACGGTGGTCGGAGAGCGGAGAGTGTCAAATGGAGGCAAAAATAGGCATACGTGCATGTGGTGGCAAGCAACGGACACCGTTGTTCTTGATGCTTAATTTTTTCGGGTTTCCTCCTAGTGACTTCCGGCACTCCCGGAATCAAAGAGCAGCCCTGCGTGTTCAACTTAGTTAACGGATAAAAACTTCGGCCAATAACTACCTACCAACTAGGCCGACAACACCGTCACTCACTAACTCACTATGGAGTACGGCAACGACCCAGTGTTTTGGCAGTCTGTTTGCAAAGGGCGTGTCCTAGTCACAGGTCGTTCAGTTATCTTAAAATTCTCACGAATGGAGCTCACGTTTGTCCGGATTGTGTAGGTTTGGTCTTCCGGGGTTCATTCATGGGGTGCTTGGAGAACAGCCGAGATGCAAAAGATGTAGATAGACAGGCCAGTTTACTATGATGTTCCTAAGATTTCACAAACTATTTTCATTTATAGGTGTCCCGGATTTGCAAACAATTCAGGAAACTAACTGAAATTTGTTGAATTTGCTAATTTCCTGATAGCTTGGCAGAAGAAAAACACTACGGTTAGCTTGTGCAGATTTCTAATTAGTTCCATCCCTCCTCGATGCATTAGCATGTTTTCTTCTCGTCTGTCCAATCACTGAGGCTCCCGTTCCTTGAGAAACTTAAAGATCAGAAGAAACCTAGGGAACATCTTCAAAGTAAACACATGGCTTAAACATTTCATGTTGGTGAAAGGGGAAAACCAAGTACGTACGGCTATACATAGTTTCTCTTTGACTTCGACAGCAAAAGCGCGCGAGTCAAGCTTTCCAAATTTCCAAGGGAACTGAATATGGAACTCAGGCGAGGAGAACTGTAGTGGCATCCACGAAACCATGTCCTGAATCCCCAAGACGCGGTGCGTTGTGCGTATCACTTCGACGACGTACGCCGGCCATTTGGAGTGTGCTGCTTGACCACCTTGCATTGGTATCCCCTAATCAGTGAGATACAATACTAATCTGTTAACCATACCAGCTCACACACGCAACAGAAGATATCTGTCAATACCGAAGCTCTTACCAGCTGGCTGCATTGCTCCGTTGATTGATATATAGCTCTATCGTTACTACTTACAAAATGTCGCCTTCCATCTTGTGCCACCCACGCACGCTTCTTGATTTCCTCCGCCGGCCAGCGCGCACCATTTGCTTGTCGCCGGCCGCGCTGCGTTGTAAGAGGCAGCAAGAAAGAGAGAATGGGGAACTGCGGGTTGAAGCCGAAGGCGCTAGGCGACGGCGAGGCTGCTCCCCCGCCTGTGCCTGCCGAGACCAAAGGCGGGGAGGCGGTCGAAGAGGCGCCCGCCGAGGAAACTAGCCGTGCCATCGAGGTCGCGACACCAACTAAGGTGAAGCTACTTAATTTTCTCTCAGCTTTACGTGTTGATTATGAATTTATGATTAGTAGTTCCAACGAATTAATTTTAGCATTTCCCTTGCTTCCTTTTAGAGAGATTTTCCTTCCATTCTTTTACTACACATCACAACATATGTATTTTTTCCAGCGCGTGCATATGTCTTTCGGTTTACTTTTGTTAGTGTTTTGCATGAGATATATTACCTCATTTCCAAAAAAATAAAACTTTTTGGTATGCTAAATGATCTACTAAAACATTTATGTATTGGAACGGAGCTAGTATGTAACGTTGTCAAAAGAGAGACTATTGTAAAAAAGAAAATAAATTTCTCAAAAGAAAATGAAACAGGGAGACATAATCCTTTTTTTTGGCAAACGATCCAATAACTAGTGCATTAGATTGAATAAATCAAACCCACACGGAAAACCAAGACCAGTGAGAAAACTATTATCTTCATATTCTAGGAAAACCCAAATGTTTTGATACACCTATGTGCTCCCTAAGTTTGGGCCATTTCTCAAATACTACCAAAGTTTGGAACTTTTTCTGTCTGGGCTTGCACGGGTCGGAGCGGGTCGATTGGCTCTTGTGTGGAGGCCTATTACTATTTGAACAAACAATATCTACCAACACATGTACATTTATACAAAATTACCGTAAGTACATGTTAATGAAACATATTAAAACTAGAAAATAAGCTTAAACTAACTACAATGAAAAGATGAAAAATAGAGTATAAAGAAAATAACAAAGGAAAAGGATAACCAAAAGAAAGGTTTAGGCTTATTGGGTCTACACAAGTTGACAAAGCCCAGCTGGTAGGCAGCAATATGAAAACAAGATTCACCCATTAGCTGGAAGACCCTGTGGACTAGGCCCATGGTCCAAATGTTATATTAGTGCTCACATGAACCACCTATCGATATGAAAAACACAAGTGTTCAAGTGGCTTGAAGTGCTACCATGATCTAAGTCTAAGGTGCAAAACAAATAAATTTACGAAATTAAAATCATTGAGTCGGTTGACATGGTCTTTACCATTCAACCAAACAGCAAATACGAGTTCCACATAGAAGTTGAGAAATCAAAAGGAGAAATCCGCTCATGAATGCTCACAACAACAACAACAAAAAATTCTCAGCATGTAGATAGAATCTAAAACTGGAATTTTATAATATGAAATATGTACCATGTAAATCCACCGATAATTTTATATTTTTCTTGGAAACCTTTTTGGCGTGCTCTTGTTGCTCAAAGTGCGGTTACACCAGTGGCGGAGCTAGCGAAAACTCAATCAGGGTTTACTACCATGTAATATGCACTGATTTAGCTCACCAGGGTGCACTAATCGTTGATTACAGAGGTGCACACAGTGATTTTTATCTAATTTCAAGGTAAAAAAACTACCCGGTTCCTGTGCACCCGGCTGGTAGCATGTAGCTCCGCCATGGTTACACCACAAGTCACATCAGCACAAGATATGTTCTGCTTTTCCACTAGAGATAAATTAGTAGAATTCATGACTAATCACATGGATTTATCTTCAATCCCCGTCGATTATAGTGTGTGATTTAGTGGCACGCTAGCATAGGTGTGTACATGTATGTTGTGGATTTGTGTGTGCTCATCCTTGTAATCGTAAAAAAACGATGTTCTCTTTTGTAATCTTAAAATGTGCACTGTTTGTCCTTGTGATGTCGCTTATTTTTTTTAAGAAGATACACTTATTTCTCTTAACTACTGCTTGTCTCCCTTTTCTCTTCATCATGGACTCGCTTAACCTCCAAAACTATCTGTCAATTTTTATGGCACTCCCTATAGCTTGTTCCGGGCTAGAAAGTTCTATAATTGAAATATGAAAATCATACATGGGATCGTATATACATCACACATGTAATTTGTGGTTATACATATTGACTATCTGATGGAGTATGTGCAAACAAGCAATATTTCGTGCATGTGTTGCAATTGTTTATTAAAACTTACGCGCAAAAACTTATTTTCACAACGTACATGTTTAATTTTTTGTTCAATTTTCTAAAAATAAGTTTACAATACTAGGTCAAAATTTGCATGCAAAATCTGGTGATGAATAATTGTTTGTATTCTATATGGAAAAAGGCAAATTTGTTGTGTCTAAATTGTGACTAGTATGATATCGGACTATTAAGTTTTTGATTTTTTTGTTGGAGTTCATACAATAATTTTTACCCATTTTTTTACAAGTGCACACCGGCACACCCTATATATAGCATGATGAGGATAGATTCCCATTTTCCTGGAAAAATATTCATTGTTCTTTAATAGTGCGCAAAAAGGGAGAAAGAATAGAGAGATTAGATCAAGTGGTGTGAGAGAGATAGCGTTTACCCAATTCCTAGCCGCCAATCATTTTAGTACAACTAGCAAATATGCCCGTGTGTTTGCTACGGGTTAATTCTCATTGAATATTTCTTAGGCCATATGGAATTTAGTGCAAGTTTATTCTTAGACCATGTGGAATTTAGTGTAAGTTTAGTCTTTATCCAGTGACCCACTTAGGATTTACGTTGTCCAGATCATGGAGTGTGTGGAGGCGCCGCACTCATGTTTTTTAGCAGCGCCTCCTTCAGAACCACACCGCCATCACGTGGAAGAGTCGTGGTGCATAAAAGAGTTTTGTAGTGAGAGAAACAGATGATGAGATTTTTTTCCCATGGAAACTTTCTTTCCCACACCCGGCATTTTGCAGCTGCCTCCCTGTCTTTTCTCATTTTTGCTTCCGGGTCCTCTCACCTTCTCTCTCCTTTTTCCTTTTGCTTTCGGGTCCCTGGCCCCTTATCCTCTTCGCTCCTCCAACCACGCAGCACACCACATCCGCCTCCATTGCGCCTGCACCCGCGCTCGCGCCCAACCTGCGCCTCCATCCTCTTCCTCCGCTCTGGCCGGACGCCGGCCCGCGCCGTTATCGCCACCCTCGCGCCGTCCTCCCCGCCGCCGTCCTCGCCCGCAGCCCGCGCGCTGCCGCGCTCCCCTTCCTCGCCTCGTTGTCGCGCCGCCTCGCAACCGCCCCTCTTCCTCCTCGTGCGCCCCTGCGCCGCGGCCCCCAGCTCCGGCCCAAGCTCCTCCTGGCCGCGTCGTCGCTCGCTCCGCTGGCCCGCGCCCGGCCGCCTCCTTCCTCGACCGGCGTCGCCCCTCTGCGTCGCAGCTCTGCTCGCGCCGCCGGCGCCCTGCTCCGTTCCTCTTCCCACGGCTCCGCTGGACCGCGCCCGGCCGCCTCCTTCGTCGATCGGCGCTGCCCCGACGCGCCCTCTGCGTCGCCGCTCTGCTCTCGCCGCCCGGCGCCTTGCTCCGTTCCTCTTCCCACGAGGGCGTGGGCTAGGCTTATCGGAGAAAAACGAAGAGTTATTTCACATAAGCGTGGCAGTTGGGGCAATTTCGACTGTAAAATAGGGGCAATTCCAAAATAGACGAAAAAATCGCAAGAAGCCTTAGTTCCTTTATTATTAGGTAAAGATATGAGCGTATTCCTGCCAAGAGGAACTTCATCAAGCCATGCCTAATTAACTCGTGCTGCCATTGTGAAACAGGAGCCTACGAGCACAGCAGCTGAAATGAAAGAAGCCGACGAAGCGAAGGAGAAGGAACCGGCTTCGGCCGACGGCGGTGGCGAACTTCCGGCCTCTGCGCCGCCGACTGTTGCTTGATCTTACAATGCATGCTACAGTGATTATGTTGTTAGTACGTTTTCAGCTTTGATTTCCTTCGAGACACCTTCAGAATTGTTTGGGACATGGGACACGACTTCTCCTGTGCTGTGCACTAGAGCAGGGCAGGTATTATGTGGTTTCTGTTCTTGTTTTCGCGCCTCCTGCTTTGCGTGGATGCAAATTCTACGATTTTCTTATACAAGTAGATTGTTGGCTCGGAGTATTGTCTTATGCTGCCCTAAAAATCGAATGGGAAGCGGATTGATCGGCTGAACATATGCGCCGAATATTTGGGCATGTGTACTGTCTTGGTATTCTCAAATTCTCCCGTGTACAGTACCAGGAATAAACCCATGAGAGTGTGATAATCAAATAAATATTGTGCAGCTACCTCCCGGGCCGCTCGCGCGAGGGCGGTTCCGGAGGCGAAAGCTAGAAACCTAACAACTCTTTCCGGCCGATCTCGCCGGCCGCTACCGCCACGGCGCCGGCGGTGGCGGCCACGCCTTGCCTCTAGGGCGGCGGACGACCTCGGTGCGCATCGACGGATTCCCTTCACACGGGGGTTCGTTCACATGGCGGCGCGGATGGTGGTCTGGCGGTGGGTCGGCGGCATTCGCTATTGCGAGGTGCATGCCGGCGTGCGCTGTGAGGCGTGGTGGAGGGAGCGACGGGCACGGTGATGTAGGCCGATGGCGGCGACGCGGCCTTGCCATGCGGCGGCGGCGTGGCCTAGGCACGAGGCGGAGCTGGCTGGCGGCCGTCCACGGATCATCTCCGCGTGCACCAACATGGCCAAAAAAGACTGGTCCACGACGAATCCAGGTCGTCGGATGGTCAAAACGGACGGTCCAGGTTTCCTCGTGGCACCATATGTCCTTGTAAAAAACCGTTTTGCCCATGCTCCATACTCTGACCATGTGCGCCCGTGCAGTACACATAATTGAGAGCCATTAATTACTTGGTCGTTGCCGGATGCTGGACTGGGCTGAATCGACGTTGCATGCTTTAATGGCCGTGGACTCGTGGTCCATCCAGTGAATTGACCAAGTCCAAGCAGATGCTCCTCCTGATTCATAATAGCAGAAGTTGTTTTACCAATTACCATCACACCGTCGGTGGGCTAGTTCATCCTTTGATGGGCAATACTCCATTTGGACGGTGCGATTGGCTTCACTGGTGACACGATCCCTCGACCGCGCACCACTCTAATCTGGTCGGCAGGTCAGGTGCACAACAAGATGCCATTCACGAAGGCAGTCGCTTCCGATCATATTACAGTTGCATGAAATTCTAAACACCACATTAGTTGACATGTCGGCGCTCGATGCCTGTCGGCACTCATGTGTAACAATCCATCACACAACAGGTACACACTACTGACAGCGCCACAACGCGCGCACCGCTAGCTTGCGACCGTTGACAGAGCACCTCCACCGGAGCCCTCTAAATGACCCCTAAAGGTTCAATGGGGTCCAGACGTCAAAATCGCCCACCAACGACACCCCAAACGTCTCGTCCCGTGTGAAATCATGTCCGGCACCTCTGAAAGAGCCTCCAAACTCCCAGCGACACCCCAACGCCTCTTGGATGCCCTCTCGGGGTGTCGGACATGGGGCGGACATGCCCTCTGACAGGATTGGTCCGCCCGTCATACGCACATCGCCCCGCGCCCGTGTTAACTTAGGTTGTGCAAGAGGCAGTTCCGCCTCGTTTAATGACGAGGCGACGAGACGACGGCTCGCCTGTCAGCACGCCTCGCAATAACGTCCCGCCCGTTTCCCTAGCGGGCGCAGACCGAAGCGACGCGCCTGTTCCCATGGCGCATACCGAAGCGATGCGTCGAGCGGCGCCGTCCACGTGTTTGCGTCGCTGCGGCTTCCAGCGGCGGCGCCCTGCACATGTGTCGTCGGCGTCAATGTGTGGCCAGGCGAACCGCTGCTCGGCGTTAATGCAGGCCACCCAACCCCGCTCCTCCAGCCGCCTTTATAATGCGGCGCGTCGCGGCCCTCCTCTTCCCACACCACTTCTTCTCCCCTATCCCAACTCGCCACCAGCAGATTGGCCGCCAAGCATGGCGGGCAACCGCGAGACGCCGGAGGAGCGCGAGCTCCGGCGCATCGCGACTTCCTCTCGGCGAAACGCGCTCGCCGCTGCAACGAGCGCCGCGGCCAGCAACACCGCGAGCAGATAGAGGAACGTCGTCGCCGCAACGAGGAGGCGGAGATGGCCAAGGCGTATCTACGCGAGCGGTGGCTCGAGGACGCGGCCAACGCGCCTCCTTACGTGGTGTCGCTGGAGACCGCGCAGCTGTGCAGCCGCCACAGCGTGCCGGTGGAGGACGACGCGTCCCTACCCGAAGGGTGGATGCGGAACGTTGTCAACGTGCCGGTGGCGCCGCGGCTCAGCGGGCAGGAGGGCGCCAACTTCGTCAAGTGAAAGTGGATGGAGATGTCGTACGAGGAAAAGCTCGACCCCCAGTACTCCATCTCGGCGCCCTACTGGCACGCCGTGGTGGACGCGGAGTACGAGGCGCGCTGTGCCGGCGACTTCCTCCCCTACCGGCGCGCGGGAGCCAACGCCGGAATTGTCTCCATCGGACGACGGCGATGACCCCGATCTGCCCGATCTACCAATAGAAATGGCAGGCGCATCTTGGTCAGCAGCGTCGCCGGCACCGGAGAAGGGGGCACCAGCTGAAGCCGGCGAGGCTTCCGATCAGGCGGGCAGCCGGTAGATGAAATCCCGCCACGCGCCGGCCGCGAAATCAGAAGCCTCAGCACGGCCGAGGCTACGTTTCTGAAGGCCGTAGCCGACGGCAATAGCAGATGAAACTTCCGGCGCCGGATCTTCGAGGCATGCAAGTCTGTTGATGATTCCGGCGCTTGGTTCGCATCTCTCCTCGCCGCCGGCGCGTATAGTGGTTGGCTAGACGTTGTAGCGTGTAACCGGTAAGGGCGTAGTTTAGATTTAGTTTGTTAAATCTCGTTTAGATTTTAAATTGTAAGTTTGTTAAATTTCATTTAATAAATTCCGCCCGTAAGATGTTTGTTATTTTGTTGGCACCTCGGATCGTTTGGAGGACGGACCTTTGGGATGCGTCGCTGTGTGCGTGGTCAAAAACTTGATTGGACATGTGTGTCGGACACCGATTCGGAACCCGGTGGAGATGCTCTCAAGAGAACTCGAGAAGTACGTACGCACTCCGAAGTCGAGCTGCGTCAGCTGCAGCTGCACCTGCAGAGCACCTTCCGGAACGGCAACCGAACTGCCCGTGCCGTCGACGGCGGCAGTCGAGCTAACAGCTTTTGTACCAACACACACGACGAGCTCCGTACCTGGTCCACGTTCACCGTCACCACTAGGTTGGCATGAGCGGCACGGTTTCACATCCAACGGCGCCGCTCTCCCGCAACTACTCGTGTCATACTCACCGTGTCACGTCCATCAGGGATAGTACAACTATCCTTAACCTTTTCCTTAATGGCGGCTTCGGTTCTGAAGTGAAAGGAGCTTTTGGTCACGGCTAAAATGAGCAAGCGCCGATCGAGCACGGCCGGACAGGCACGGCTTTCCGAGCGCCCTCACATTCCGCGCCGGCGGCCGGCGTCTCGCCGACCCTGTCAGCACAGATCCTGCGGCGCGCCGATTATTTTTAGTTTTACAAACGACAGCAACACTGGAAAGTGCTGTGAAAGTCACGCTCGAATAACGGGAGGCGCTGAAAGTGAAAGTCAGATATTGTTGCTTTGTGTTTCCATTCTATCCCATCCACGGTAAAACTTGTTTCTATACGCAGGGCTTGCATTGTATACTTCTCGTGCTCTATATATTGCTGTCACGCTGCCAAGTTGATATCTGAGTGGACAATGGTATGTTCATGACTTTTTAGAACTCCTCGTTTCATAATTCTTTTCATGGTTTTAGTTCTAACCAGGACAAAAATTATGAAACAGAACTAGTACTAAACAAAAATTAAAATCATCCATATTCTCATCTTACTTTAAGATCAAAGGACCGGATTGCTTTTCTTTCTCGAGTTCTAGGCCTTTGTGTTAGATTACAGGACCGGTTGTATTTTCCTAATTTTTGGTGTCCTGTTTGCAATATTCCGTAACAGCCAAGTTTTGATGCAGCACCCCTTTGTTAAAAAAACATCGTGTCGATTGATATTCAGCACGAATTTTTATCCATAGTGTCGTGGTGGTGTCACGGCAGATGCCATGGGTATGGCTTAAGTGTGGGCTCGCTTGGGCGTTGGGGGAACCGGGGAGGGTTTGCGTGCCTACGAAGCACGCATGAAGACCAAACAAGAAGAACAAAGCAAACCAAGAACAGCGAAGAACACCACGATGTACCCTGCTTCGGGGCCCTCTTGTGGAGGTAACACCCCTACTGCAGCTCTAGCCTACTCTCTTATATCTCAAGTGTTTACAAGTACAAAGCGCTCCTTGAGCTGTATGATGAACAATGGAGAGAGCTCCAGGTAGAAGATGAAGCTTGGGGGGGAAATGATGCTCACAATGGTCGATCCTCTCCACAGGAGGAGGTGGTGTTGCCTATATACAGTAACCGAATTACCCTTTTGCCCCTGGCCGCAGAGGACAATGGCATGGACAAGGAGAACAGGACAAACACTGGCCACTGTCACTCAGCCCAGCTCACCCTCTGTTCACCACAGGCTTATCTTTCCTCTTTGAGCTTAAGGCAGTGTAGACCACAGTAGCCTAGCCACTGCCCCTTTCCCGAATAGGCCGAGTCAGCGCCTAGGGGCTTGTGACCCGGAAAACCTGTGGCAGCACCTTGCTGTCTTCTGAGCCCCGGTCAGCAACCTTACAGTGCCCGTGACTTTTACTGACATTACTTGGCCCTGTGCATCATCCGAGTTGCCCTACCCGGGTCCTTCCTGACCGATCCGGATAACTTAGCCGGCTCTTCTTTCCTGGATCCGGTTAAACCTCACCGGATCCCCTTTGGTCTTTTCTTTCACTGGCTTGAAGTAGGACTGACCGAATCGCCTTGAGATCCGGCCCAAGTGACCCGGCTAACTTAGCCGGCTCTTCTTTCCTTGATCCGGTTAGACCTTAACTGTTCATAACACATCATCTTTGCCCTACCCGGGGGCAGCCCCCCGACAGTAGTCCCCGAAGCTGGTATGGTCCTACAGCCTCGGCTGAAGGGCCGTTCCAGATTCAAAACCAACATCACTAACCGGATCACTTCTAGCTGTCACCGAATTTTCCGGGACATTTGGCAGGAAAAGCCTGTGCAAAGCCGTATAACCCGGGTTGTCAGCTCGTTATCCGGATCCACCGGGTACTTGAGTGTGTTTGACCAGAAGACCACGTCTCCTCGTTTTCTCCGTTGACCGGCACATAGGATCCGCTCCACCGCTTCCAATTCTGCGGCGTGGCCACGTGTGCTTGAAATACACGGCCACAGCAAGCTGCCACAGAGTTCCGCGACGCAAGGGATCTAATCGTGCTCCGGTAACCGCGCGGTAGTGGGGGGCAGTTATCGCTGGAGGCTATAAAGAGGGCGCGGTGGTTTTTCCCCTTCTTCTTCCTCTCAACTCCCACTAACCCGCTCCATCGACGCCGCCGCAACCTCGCCATTCAAGGTTGCCGTGCCAGGGACGCACAGCGTACCAGAGCCCCATCGGAGCCGCGCCTCGCGCCCATCTCCGACGTTTCTCCGTCGAACTCCTCCTTCGAGCGACTCGCACTGTAAGTTCTTCCTCCTCTCGCCATAGCCACCGTGGCGAGTTCATACTCTCGGAATACACACACCTGTTCTTGGTAGATTGATGCGTATCTAAGCCCGTGTTCCTGCCGTAGCACACTCCGCAAATTTTCTGTCCAAGTTCCGCAATAGACTGGCCTAGATACACTTGTCCCCGTTGGAGCAGTTCAACCATGTTTTTACCCGTGATTTTCTTTCTTTTTTACCACCGCTGTAGATCTTCCCAACCCTAGAAACTTGCGGAAAGATGTTTGCGACTTCCAACCGCTTCACCTTCTCCACCGGACCCGGTTAACCCTACCCGGGATAGGATTAGCTGAGTCACCATAGATCTGATTCGGCTTTAATGTCATCCGATTCTTCTTTGGTCCCATGGATTCCGAATTTCCTGACCCGGTTATCCGCCTTTTTGCTGCAGGACTAATTCGGTTATGGCCAAACTTCCCCCTGGCAGATGGGAAGGATCTGATGTTACCAAAAACGATCTGGAATGGCTACGAGCCACCCGGCGTATACCGCCCCAAGCCATTTGCCGCCGACCCGGAAAAGAACTCGCACCGGCGCCCGAACCTGGTGAACGCGTGGTATTCATAGCGCATTTCGAGCGCGGGCTCGGGTTACCTGCCAGTGACTTCTTCCGGGCCTTTCTGGACTTCTTCGGACTGCAGCTTCACCACCTCCCGGCGAACGCCTTTGTCTCTTTATCAGCTTTCTCTTCCTTCTGCGAAGGCTATCTCGGTCTCTGGCCTAGTGTGGATATATGGGCAAAGTACTTCCACCTTCGCAAGCACACCATTCCAGGTACTAAGCCGAAACAGCTGACCGCTTGCGGTTCGGTTAGCATCACGCCAAGGCAGGGATCCGCCTTTCCCCGAGTCACCGGCCTAGACACGGTGAAGAAATGGCAAAGGACCTGGTTTTACATAAAGAGCGCTGAGGGCCATGACGCTCTTAACCTGCCCGAATTCAGGATGGAGCCGCCCGCAGCCGAACTGAACTTCGGTTACAATCCGGCTGAAACAATTGCTGAACTTCAGACAGTGCATACCACTCTGGAGGATTTTTTGAAGAAGGGTATGGTGTCTGACGACCTCGTCCGGACCTTCATCTCTCGCCGAGTCAGCCCTCTTCAAAGGCGTGACCACAAGATATGCCACACGCGTGGCGCACTAGATCCTACCCGGATCAGCAAACACGAGCTTGACAAAGCTTCCGTCTTCAGACGGGTAAACGCCATTGCTGCCAATGAGATGTCGGATAAATGGCGGTGGGGTGTAAAGCCATTCTACCGGGAAAAACTTCCTCCACAGGTTAGCTCACCACTCTCCGAATCCACTCTTACTTCATCCGAATAATCCTGGCCTGATCCGGATTCGCATTGTCTTTTTTGTAGCTGTTTGACCGTCAACTTATTGAAGACGGAGATCTTTCCACCAAGGCATGGACACCGGATCTCAGCCCGCCGCGCGAGGGCGAAGAGGATCCGGATTCGGATGACTACTTGCCAATTCCGCGTGCCAAGCCAGTCCGCAAGGGTAAGCAATCAGACATTCACCACCTTTCCGACGAGGAAGATGAAGATTGCTGCATCTTAGAACCCATCGACGCTATTCCGATTTCATGGAAACCACCTCCTTGTGTTCCAGCCAAACAAGATACTGGAGAGGCCTCTCGGAAACGCGCTGAGGCGCCCGAAACAGATGCCCCACAGACAAAAAGAAGGAAGAAGTCCGGCGACAAGCCAAATCGCGTCAAACCGATGCCCACCACCAAGGGGTAACATTGAGCGAACTTTATTTGCTTTCTTCCTCTATCAACCGAGTCATATCTATCCGAGTTAACCGTTTGCTTTACTTTATGCAGTGATGTCCTCATCACCGCGCAGACTCATTCATCCATCTCTTCTCCTATCCCTCCACTGGATACGGCCATGGAAACCCAATTTCCTGACCGAACTGCCACCTCACCAACGCGTGTCACCACTACCAATATTCCCCAGCCGACTCCCATCTCAGAGCCGGTTATCGACTTGGAGAGTGAGGAAACCTCGGCTCCAATCCGAGATTCAAGTTGGCCACGTCCTCTCAAGGAGCTGGAGAAGGAAAAGGCCAAGACATCGGCTACGTCCTCGCCTAAGCCTGATTCCCGCCCTGCTCCTGCAGCTCAAACTGCACTGAACCAAGAGCAGCAGAAGAAAAAGAAGCAGAAACAGCAACAGCAACAGCAAGTTTCCGAGAAGCAGCATAAGGAGCCACATCCGAAGCAGACTTCTGGTGCGTCACCGCAACCCAAGCCGACTCAAGTTGTCTTTGGCGCAACTTCCTCCACTCCGGATAAGCAAGTGATTGCTGTCAAGCAAACCACCGCTACCTCCTCTGCCATTCAATCCGGCCAAGCCAAGCCTAAGCTCAGTACTGCCAATGACTTTATTGAGGCCTGGAACGCCGTGGACCTTGCACCAGGCTTTTCCGCTGCAACACCGCACCCTGCTGGTCCTAGCCGAATGATGCAATCTCTTCATTCAGTGAAGGTTGCGTTTACTGCATCGCACCAAGTTTTCGAGGTAAGTTTGCCGAATCTTGCTTTTAGTTCGTCATGATCAAATAGTATACACCCAGTCCCCGAGATTCGGGTCGAACGACTGATACTCCTCCGAGTAAGAAAGTCATTCGGCTTGAATCTTTTAAAAAATTTGATCATGATCTTTTTCTTAACTGAAAAAACTGAGACCCCCAGTCCCCGGGTTTCTTTTTAACCGATTCGGTCAGTCTCGACCAATCTCCGAGATTTGTTTTGGCTCCACCTTGTCTCGGGTATCAGTCCCCGAGTCTCTTTTGACGCTATCTACTTTCTTTCAGGAAAGCACGGGCGCTCGCAGCGACCTCTTTAAGCAGCTTGCCAACCAGTACCACAAGCTCCAAAAATCATTTGATGCCTTGGTCCTCAAGATGAATAACAAAGAGGAAGAGCAGAAGCGTGCTTTATCCGAGGAAAAATCAGAAGTGACTCGGCTCCAGCGAGAGCTTGACCGAGTTGAAAAAGTGAAGAACAAGGTTAAAGGAGAGCGGGATACGCTGAAGCGTGAAAAAGATACTATCCAGAAGGAGCGGGATACTTTCAAAGCCGGACTTGAGAAGCGGGCCAAACTGGACCAGCAAATTCAAACGACCATAGCCGAATCTGAAGCCGAAGTCAAAGCGGCTAAAGAAGAACTTAGTGCTCACAAAGCGGCCAGTGCGAAATGGCTTGCTGCACTTGCTAGCCTTAATGATGACATGGATCGTAAGTTCACCGAATCCCTTTTTCTTTCTGCCCTTAACCGATACATATGCTTGTGTTCCTTCTTGCTGAACTCAGTATTAGCTTATTTGTTTGTAGGAGAGTTTACCAGCATCCGGTTCAAGCCGCCAGGGCTGTGAGAGACGCCCGAGCTGAGAGAGCTAAATTAACCGAGGCTCCATTACCAGAGACATGGGACATCGAAGATCATATCACAGCACTCAAGGCTCGGATTGCTCCTTTGAAGGATTCCCATATTGGTCTGCTCAATGCAAGTCTCAAGGCTCACCGGATCTTATTTCCTGAAGCGCGGCAAGTTGTGCCTGTGGAGGAGCTGATCAGAGACCTGGACCAAGCCATGACCCGGCTACAGAAGTGGAGGTCTTCGTCCGCCCGCGCTGGTGCTGATGCAGCTTTGTTATTCATCATGTCTTGGTATGAGCTGATTGATCTTGCCAAAGTGCGCTCCTTTCGCGAGGGTTCTTCATGGGCTTCAGATCCCAATCGGATCAAGATCCGTGAAGAAGCCGCCAACTTTATGGCCGAATTTGCACGCACCAAGCATCTTGATCTGGAGGC
Source organism: Poa pratensis (assembly GCA_947311845.1). Taxonomy (NCBI): domain Eukaryota; kingdom Viridiplantae; phylum Streptophyta; class Magnoliopsida; order Poales; family Poaceae; genus Poa; species Poa pratensis. Next base: position 31,776,296 of record CAMZMU010000059.1, on the reverse strand, counting down.
TCCAGTCTACTCGGATGGAGAAGACACTGAAGAAGAGGAATCGGACGATGCCTCCGCTGAAGAATACGCCGATTCTGAGGGCGGGTCTGATGAAGAAGAAGAATCCAGCAAGGTACCAGCCTCCGACTCGGCCAAGCTCACCGAACAAACTCCAACCGAGTCTCGTGTGATTCCAGCCACTAACTTGACTGTGATCACTAAACAGGCTTCACCTGATCCGGATATTCCCGAATCCGCCCATCCTTCAAGCTCTCCAGTCAAGATTACTTCCGAAGTGCCACCATCTTCTGAGTCTGCTCCAGCAACAGAACCTCCCGTAACCGCGTCCACTTCAACCGAAGCACCCGTGGCTGAAGCCCGTGCCCCCGAAGCTCCGTTAACCGAAGCTCCTACCACAGGAGTTCCTGCAACCGAAACTCCTATGACCGAGTCCGCCGCGACCGAGTCCGCTGCACCCTGAAGTACTTAACAAAAACATTAAATCCCCGGTATGCCGGGAGCAGATGTAATAGACTATTTTAAGTTCTTTCGAGACTATGTTTATCATGCTTAACGCGATCCGGACAAGGTTTATGTTGGATCATCTCAAACCGAGTCCCCGAGTTTGTTTTCTTGTTTACTACTTTGGCCAAATCTTTGCTCTTGTCTACCTCTTTGGGTGTTTTGACAGTCGAGTCACAAGATAGGAATCATAGCATACAATACTTGAAACGCACGAGTTGTGGTTTAGAATCATTCAACATAAACGAAAAAAGAAATAACAGGGGTTAGTAAACGACATGTGCCGAATCGGTTTTGGACCGAGTCCCCGTGTCCATTTTCATGTTTCCCATATTCCTCATCTCTGCTCTTGACTACCATTTTGGTGTTTGTCAGTCGAGTCACGAGATCAACAACACAACATACATTACTTGAAGCTTAGAACAAGGTTCAAAGCGATTCGGCACACGAACGGCAAAAAACAAAACAGTAATAAACAACACATGCATAAGGACGAAGCAGTCTCCGAGTCCAGACTCGGATTACCGCGATTTCATTCATGATAAATTGAAATACATACATTGCGCCCTTTAAGAGTAGAAGGGTCGAAGCAGAGCTACATTCCAAGGTCGCTTGGTTTCCTGTCCGGGTTTGTCCAAGCCATCCTCCCTTGATTCCTGTGCATCTACAAGGTAGTACGAATCATTGTGCATAGCCTTGCTCACAATGAATGGTCCCTCCCATGGAGGTGACAATTTGTGTCGGCCTTTGCTGCGCTGCACCAGCCTCAGCACTAGATCACCCTCATGAAACACTCGAGGACTGATCTTTCGGCTATGATAACGCCTGAGATTTTGCTGGTATATTGCTGTCCGAGACAGGGCCAATTCTCTTGCTTCCTCTAGCAGATCCACTGCATCTTCCCGGGCCTCCTTTGCCTCGGTTTCAGTGTACATTGCCACCCTTGGTGCATCATATTCTATGTCAGTGGGTAGGACAGCTTCTGCCCCATACACCAGAAAGAATGGCGTATAGCCTGTCGACCGATTCGGTGTAGTCCTTAGACCCCATAGAACTGATGGGATTTCATCTATCCAGCACCCTGGAGTTTTCAACAATGGTTCAATGAGACGAGCCTTGATGCCGGCTAACACTAGAGCATTTGATCTTTCCACTTGCCCATTGGACTCTGGATGTGCCACTGAGGCTATGTCTAACCGGATCCCCTTATTCATGCAGAATCGGGCAAACTCTCCGACAGCAAAGTTTGTGCCGTTATCCGAGATGATGCTATGAGGGTATCCGTATCTCAAAATGATTTCTTTCAAGAAGATTACAGCCGAACGGCCATCCACTTTCCGTATTGGTTTCACCTCTATCCACTTGGTGAACTTATCCACCATCACCAGCATATGTGTCATGTTGCCCCTAGCCGGCTTGAAATCTCCCACCATATCCAAACACCACACCGCAAATGGCCAAGTAATAGGAATTGTCTTCAGTGCCGATGCGGGTAAGTGTGTTTGCTTAGCAAATCTCTGGCATCCTTCACACCTGCGGACTATGTCCTCCGCATCTGCATGAGCAGTGGGCCAATAAAATCCATGCCGGAACACTTTAGCCACCAGGGCTCTTGTACTGCAATGATGTCCACATTCACCTTGGTGTATCTCTAGGAGCATCTCCTTGCCCTCTGCTGGCTCCACGCAGCGCTGCAACACCTCGGTTACACTTCTTTTGTATAACTCCTTGTTGATGATGGTATAAGCCTTGGATCTCCTCTGGACACGCCTAGCCTTGGTCTCATCGCTTGGCAAGCTTCCTTCCTCGATGAACTTCATGATCTCTTCAGCCCACTCTGGTACTGGATGCAAAGGGAACAAGTGCTCATTTTCTTCCACAGGTTTGGCCGCCATTATCTCTTCTATCAGCTTCTGTCCATTCCCCACAATCCGGTTAGCATCATCATCTCTACTCCTCTTTCCCAAGACTCGGTTAGCATTTTCCGAATCTGCGTGAGGAGTCCCCGAGTCCGGGCATGCAGTCCCCGGGTCTTCCTCGATATACTCAACGTCAACATTCATAGGAATAGCTTCGGATTCTTGCTTGGGAATAAAAATCGACTCGGAATCAGGCGACGGTTTGATTGAAGGCACCCTTAGATGATTCAAGGATATTCCAGGTGGGATTGCCTCCCTAGACGACCCGAGTTTTGACAGAACATCTGCAGCTTGGTTTTCCAGCCGAGGTATATGCTTGTATTCACAGCCTTCAAAAAATCCCGAAATTTTCTGAACATGAAACCGATACAGTGCCATATTGGCATCAAGAGCATCCCAATTTCCAGAAGATTGCTGTACGACCAAATCCGAATCACCGAAACATTCAATTCGGCGAACGCCGATGTCCCGAGCCACATTAAGCCCATGGATCAGTGCCTCATACTCGGCTACATTGTTTGACGCTGAGAAATGAATCTGCAATACATATCGCAATTGATCCTGTTTTGGTGATGTGAGCACCACTCCAGCACCTAGCCCGATTTTGCATTTGGAACCGTCAAAGTGCAACCTCCAGTAATTGTAATCCGGTTTAGGTGGCTCATATTGCATCTCAGCCCAGTCACAAAGGAAATCCGGCAAAGCCTGAGACTTGATAGCATCTCTTCTCTCATAATGCGGTGTGTAAGGAGACACTTCTATCGCCCATTTGGCAACTCGGCCAGTTGCATCTTTGCACCCAATGATCTCCGCAATTGGAGCTTCACACACCACTGTAATCGGATGCTCTTGAAAGTAGTGTTTCAACTTCTTGACCGCCAGGTACACACCATATGTCATCTTTTGGTAGTGAGGATAATTTTGCTTCGAAGTTGAGATCACCTCACTCAAATAGTACACCGGCCTCTGCACAGATTTGCCCTCTTCTCTCTACCACAATGACCACACTTACGACCCGGTTAGTGGCCGCAATGTAAAGCATTGGCTCATTCGGCAAAGGTGATGCCAAAACTGGAGCAGTGGACAACATCTTTTTTAATTCGTTGAAAGCCGAATCTGCTTGCGGGGTCCACGTGAACCCGGTGCTCTTTTTCATTAACTGATACAAGGGCAAGGCTTTTTCTCCTAGCCGACTCACAAACCGACTCAACGAGGCTAAACACCCGGTGAATTTTTGTACATCTTTTAGACATTTAGGCAATTTCATTCTTTCTATGGCTCGGATCTTAGCCGGATTCACCTCAATACCTCGGCTCGATACAAGGAAACCAAGCAACTTTCCAGCTGGGACACCAAAGGTGCACTTGTCCGGATTCAATTTTAACCGATATTTTCTCAAGTTCACAAATGTTTCCTCGAGATCCTCGAGGAGAGTACGTTTTTCTTTTGTTTTGATGACAATGTCATCCACATACACCTGCACATTTTTACCCATTTGAGAATGCAAGCACTTTTGCATACATCTCTGATAAGTTGCACCAGCATTTCTCAAACCGAAACACATGACACGATAGCAATACGCCCCATACGGGGTAATAAAAGCAGTCTTTATTTGATCTTTAGGGTTCAGTGGTATCTGGTGAAAACCAGAGTACGCATCAATAAAAGACAACAACTCACACCCAGCAGTAGAATCGATCACTTGATCAATCCGAGGTAAAGGAAATGGATCCTTGGACACGCCTTGTTTAGGTTGGTGAAATCGATGCACATGCGCCACACCTTGACCACAGCTGGTTCGTCCTTCTTCTTCTCTACTAGAACTGGATTAGATATCCAGTCCGGATGCAACACCTCCATAATGAATCCGGCTGCCAGCAGCTTAGCCAGCTCATCGAGCACCACCTTTCTTCGATCATCTGAAAGCCGCCTAGTCGGTTGCCTAACCGGTTTCACATCCGGCCTGACAAACAAAGAATGCTCTGCCAACTCCCTCGGAACACCAGGCAGGTCCTTAGCTGACCATGCAAAGATATCCCGATTCTCACGGAGGAAGTGACAGAGCGCGCTTTCCTATTTCTCACCCAGCCCGGCACCAATGATGGCCAAGCGCTCCGGGTTCTCCGGGTCAATGGGGATCTTCTTCGTCTCCTTGGGCACCTCAAATGTTGCACCCGCATCCGGATTAGTCATGGCCAGCACGCCGAGCTGAGCTGACTTCGCCATTGCCACCACCTCGTGCATCTTGCTCTTTTCAGCTTGTATCACCAGTGATTCAGCTAAGTTAGAACCAACTGTAGCACACTGTATGGCCTTCTTGTAGTCTCCCGCAACGGTGATAACACCATTCGGGCCAGGCATTTTCATCTTGAGGTAGGCCACATGAGTAGATATCATGAACTTGGCTAATGCTGGCCTGCCAAGCAGAGCATGGTATGGGCTTTCCAAATCCACCACCTCGAACTCGAGACTCTCAAGCCTGTGATTGTCCCTGGTACCGAACAACACATCTACCCAGATCTTACCCATGGGGGAACAAGATACCCCGGGTACTATGCCATGGAAAGTACAGCTGCTCTGTTGCAACTGATTCGGCGAAATACCCAACTTGATCATTGTGTCCCGATACATGATGTTTATGGCACTGCCATTGTCGACCAAGACTCGGCTAAATTTCACGTTCAGCTTGGGTCCAACCAAAGTTGGATCCACCACCAGTGCATAGTTCCCTGGGCTTGGCATGATCCTTGGGTTATCCGCCCTGCTCCAAGTGATCTCCTGCTCAGACCAGTTCAAGTACTTTGGAACTGCTGGCATCACGGCATTCACCTCCTTTGCTCGTCTCAACTGACTTTTCTTGTCAGTCGGCTCGGTCACGAAAACCACATAACTCTGATGTGCTTCCTTGTAATCATTCCCAGGGTATCCACCTTGCCTACTTGGGCCATCACCATTGTCACTGCCTCCCATGTTCACCAGGTTAACCGGCTTCGTTGCTGCTGGCCTTGGAGTTCCAGCGTTGACCGGGGTCGCATTGGCTCCGGTTAGCGGCATGTTTGGCCTGAAATTCGGTCTAGGAGCACCTCTTTGAGGTGGTCCTCTTTGACCTTCCGCCTGAATGCGGTGATGCCAACTACAGTTCCGGGTCGAATGATTAGCCGGTTTGCGCGGATCGGTGGTGTGATAACAGCAAGGCCCATCTAATCTGGACTCAAAAGTTAGAGGTGGACTTGGTCCCTCCCACACTTTCTTCGGCCAAGCACCTTGATTCGGCCTCCAAGCTGGACCATCAGTTTTCTGCCTCTGCGCATCTCCTCCACCGGGTTGATCCATGTTTACCGCAGCAACTTGATCAGAACCGTATCTGTAATCCGGATCTCTTCTCTTGTAACCGAATTCATGTCGGTCACTAGGCCTTAATGGTCCAACTCGGTTATTAACTGGTTGCCTCCTGTTTGCTCCCACTGCATCCAATGCGGGCTGTGTTGGATCACCCAGCGCATACGTGTCTGCTATCCGGATCATATCTGCCAGGGTTTTCGGCATATCTCTTTGGAGTTTCTGCCAAAGTGGTGTACCATGCCTGCATCCCTGTGCAAACCATGAAATGGCCTGCTCCTCCACTACACCTTCGCAAGAATTGCGCATGTTGCTCCACCGAGTCAAATACTCTCGGTCTGTCTCCCTCTCTTCCTGCTTGCACGCAGCCAGGAGCTGAGGTCGGTTTGGCCTCTTGTAGGTGCTGGAGAAGTTGCTGTTAAACGCCTGTTCCAAATCCATCCAACAATTGATACTACCCGGTGGCAAGTTATTCAGCCAGATTCGGGCTGGACCTTCTAACATATGCGGGAGATACCGGACCGCCCATCGGCGATTGCCCCCCGCAATGTGCACTGATGATACATAGTCCGTCAGCCAATCCTGTGGCTTGGTGCTGCCATTATACGGCTTCGTGTTGCGGCCGAGCTGAAACAAAGGCACACTTGGCTCATTCATTATCCGAGGTCCAAAGCATGGTGGACCCGGTGGGCCCTGCTCTTCCAGCTTCTCGGACTGGTAGATTCTGTCCAATTTGAGACGCTGATCATCCGGATCCAACATCCGAGGCCCCAGTCTCGACGCCAGTGCATTGTCATACGTCTGGTATCCGGCTCGCGCCATAGCCGAATTGCCATCGTCATAATGGTAGCCCACCTGGCCACCACTCTGCTGCTGCACCTGTGCCATCATTTGCTGTCCGGGGTGGCGAGGCGGTTGACCTCGGCCAGCCGAATTCTCCCTTCCAGTACCCGGATTGCCTTGACCACCACGGTTTCTGCCTTGTCCGCCTTTTCCTTGGGCTGCAAGTTGCTTGCTTGCGTATACCGCATCATAAGTTTGCAGCTGCTTGCTCTTACCCGAGTTCACACTTTGGGCTCGGTCAATCCCAACATGCGGAGAGGACGCTTGCCCCTTAGACTTCTGGCTAGCAGCCCTAACCGAGACAACTACCCGGGAACCACCAGCATCCGGATTAGCTTTCCTGTAGGCCTCATTCTGCCTGTTGCACACATCCACTAGCTCATTCACTCTCTCCGCCTGCTTGCGCCAAGCATCCCCGGTCAGGTTACTTAATTCAGCTCGCGCTGCTGCTGCAGCCCTAAGATTCTTAGCCGGGGAGCTATAAACCGGCTTGCCTGTTCCGGACCTATGACTAGTGGCTTTACTTGAGCTCGAACCTGCAGCTCTGGCCAACTCGTCGTTGAGGTCCTTGCCTCTGTTACGTAGCTCGACTTTCTTGCGCGAGCGGTGCACTACAGGAGTAAAGCCATCTGTGATACCATTGGCAGCATTGTATTCTCTCAGGTCTCTATCAAACTCTTGCCTAGACTCTATCACTAACCGAGCCTCTTTTTGCAACCTCAGGCGCTCTGCCTCTAGCTGAGCTACAGTAAGATCAACATTTGCTCCAGGAGCCACTGGCCGAGCTAGCTTTTCCAAGATACCCTCTAAGGAAGCACCCCTGCTTGACGTGCCAAGGGGACCAACCGGATCGGGTTTCTCCTTAGGGAACTTAGCTGTCCGAGTCGGCATGTCATCCGGATCGACTGGCGTGGCCAGCTCCTCTGGCACGCTCGTGCTGGCACCTCCTTTGCCTGCAGCAGCGTTTGCGGCAGCCACCATGACCTCCACGCTGCTCCCAGGGCGAGCGCTACGCCCTCCGCGAGCTGCGCGGAAAGAGGAGGATCTGCAGCCACGAGCACCTGCGCCGGGTACTCGCGAACTGGCTCGGTGGCGACGTAGGTGACGAAGCTGCCCAGCGTCATGAGGAAGCCATCCGCGGGGAAGGGCTTGTTGGAGAAGCACCCCGCGTTGTCGCTGATGAAGTTGAACTCGCCGAGCTTGCACACGAGCCCGGAGAGGACCCGCTCGCCGGCACCAGTGACGGAGCCCGTCCGGATGGAAACCCCAGCCAACGCCAATGCTTGCCCCACGGTGGGCGCCAACTGTCGTGGTGGTGTCACGGCAGATGCCATGGGTATGGCTTAAGTGTGGGCTCGCTTGGGCGTTGGGGGAACCGGGGAGGGTTTGCGTGCCTACGAAGCACGCATGAAGACCAAACAAGAAGAACAAAGCAAACCAAGAACAGCGAAGAACACCACGATGTACCCTGCTTCGGGGCCCTCTTGTGGAGGTAACACCCCTACTGCAGCTCTAGCCTACTCTCTTATATCTCAAGTGTTTACAAGTACAAAGCGCTCCTTGAGCTGTATGATGAACAATGGAGAGAGCTCCAGGTAGAAGATGAAGCTTGGGGGGGAAATGATGCTCACAATGGTCGATCTCTCCACAGGAGGAGGTGGTGTTGCCTATATACAGTAACCGAATTACCCTTTTGCCCCTGGCCGCAGAGGACAATGGCATGGACAAGGAGAACAGGACAAACACTGGCCACTGTCACTCAGCCCAGCTCACCCTCTGTTCACCACAGGCTTATCTTTCCTCTTTGAGCTTAAGGCAGTGTAGACCACAGTAGCCTAGCCACTGCCCCTTTCCCGAATAGGCCGAGTCAGCGCCTAGGGGCTTGTGACCCGGAAAACCTGTGGCAGCACCTTGCTGTCTTCTGAGCCCCGGTCAGCAACCTTACAGTGCCCGTGACTTTTACTGACATTACTTGGCCCTGTGCATCATCCGAGTTGCCCTACCCGGGTCCTTCCTGACCGATCCGGATAACTTAGCCGGCTCTTCTTTCCTGGATCCGGTTAAACCTCACCGGATCCCCTTTGGTCTTTTCTTTCACTGGCTTGAAGTAGGACTGACCGAATCGCCTTGAGATCCGGCCCAAGTGACCCGGCTAACTTAGCCGGCTCTTCTTTCCTTGATCCGGTTAGACCTTAACTGTTCATAACACATCATCTTTGCCCTACCCGGGGGCAGCCCCCCGACACATAGCGAGACGCACCTGGTGACGTGTAAATCTTAAAACTCCACAGCTCCATGCATCTGGTAAGTGTCTCTTTGGTACTTTTTTTTCAAAGGTTGACAATTTTAGGCTACTGGATTTTAGAGAAGACTTGGTTTCGCATCTCGTTGAGCAATAATCATTGAACTCAAGAGACTCGAGGTCTAGCAAATAAAAGTTCCAGACCTATCAAAACCAGGATTACTTCCATAATTGTGTACTTGATTGGTTGATGTCAATCAGATTAAACATATGAGGTGCAAGCCTCCGAAAAATATGAGACGTGGATCATAAAATCTTTGTAGTGAGTGCATCTCGAACATAGAATTCTAGCTCCCGAGCTCCAATGATCTTTTTATTTTTAAAAGTATAAAAATTATATTTACTTGTATTAAAAATATGAGAAGTAGTCAATGATGTATCCACAAACGTGTAAAATCTCAATTCTGAAATAGTTTATATTTAGAGGTACATAAAAATGACAAATGTGTTGATTTGAGTATAGTCACTTTCAAATCTTCAACATATACAAGATTTTTTCAATTTTGTGTAGCCCATAATACAAAAGAAATGTCGCATTGTGATTTTTCATGCTTCTAGAATACATCATAGACTAAATCCAGTTTTTTTATTTTTTACTATATTTTTTTTTAGGACAAGGTGGTCGCACCACCGCTCGAATAGATAGAAAGAATTGACCCAGTTTATAAGGAAAACCGGGTCCAAAAACCATATTTTCAAATAGATTTTTTTATTTTTTTAATAAAGAATCACTCTAGCTCGAGAGCCAAAGTGATTTTCGGTGCATCTCTCTATTATGTTGGCTCATTTTTCTAGTTCATGGTTGCAAGTTTTGAGGACCTATTTGACGCAGGCTACTCAGAGTGGGGAGGAATATTGAGAACCCGAGAGCAAAAAAAAGTGAAAATATTGAATGTGTGTCTAGGTACGGATAATTGGAAACCGAAAGTACTTTGTAAGCCTACAAAGTGACAATGAAGTAACACCAATAGATTCATGTTCTGTTACGATTATAACTCCGCATCACTTTAAACACATATGGATCGATATATTGTGCCTTAAAGCTTGAAATAATACAGCAAGTACTTTTTTTGAAACGAGGCAAAAGCTTTGCCTTTATATTGATATAGGAGAAGCAAACAACACAAGAGGCCGAAGCCCAAGTAAAGATTACAAAGTCTCCCTCGTTTCAAAAAAATATAAGCCTCACATCATCCGATGATTTCTGCCAGCTTCTTCGCTCCAGCAAGGATCCAGTTCCTGCTCTCGCTCTTTATGTGTTGGAAGAGGACGGACGGTATCATGAATTTGTTGTTGAAGATCCTCGCGTTCCGCTCCTTCCAAATCTCCCAGGTGATCAGAATGATTGCCGATTGCATGCCCTGGCGAGATGGGGAAGGAGTCGTGGCTAGCTCCTTCCAATAGTCGAAGACGGTGGGCTTGGTCACTGCAAGACTGTGGGTGATGGCGGGGCAGTGAAGCCAGAGAGAAGCCTCTGCCCAGATCCTCTTAGAGTAGCGGCACTCGAAAAGCATGTGCCTTCCTGTCTCGGGCTGACATCTGCACAGCTGACAAACAGCCTGGTGTGGCCATCCCCTGACGGCGAGACGGTCCGACGTCCATAGACGGTTTTGGACAGCAAGCCATGCGAAGAAGGAGCACTTAGGGGGGGCCCAGGTGTTCCAAACGATGTTTCTGAAGGAGCAGGAGGAGGCGCCGATGAACTGCGCTTTGTAAGCCGACTTGGCCGAGTAAACCCCAGAGGTCGAGAGGGTCCAAGTGATGGTGTCGGTAGCTCCGGGGGACAGGGTGATCCCCTGAGTGAGGGTCCAGAGATTGACGAACTGGGAGATGTGAGCGAGCGTGAAGTTGTCGACGGCCAGGTCCGAGATCCATTGTAGTCAGCAAGAGCCTCAGAGACGTTTCTGTTCTTCCGCTTGGAGGCCACAAAGAGGTCGGGGGCAATGATCTTAGGGGGCAGCCCGTCAAGCCAAGATGACTCCCAGAAGGAAGCTTTGCGACCATCACCCACCGTCACCCGGGTTGCAGCACTGAAGAGGCTCTTGTCGATGCAGTCGTTCGGCGTTTCAGAGCCCACCCAAGGCTTATCGGGGGAGGCCCACTCATGCCACAGCCATCGCAGCCTAAGGGCCCTTGAAAAAATTTCCAGGTTTAGGATCCCGAGCCCACCCATGGCCTTAGGACGACACACCTTGTCCCAAGCAACCTTGCACTTGCCGCCGCTGACCTTTTCGCTGCAATTCCATAGCATTCCTCTGCGAATCTTGTCAAAAGCCTTGATAGTTCGTTTATCCGCTTTGATGGCTGTGAGAAGGAAAATGGGCATAGAGGAGAGCACAGATTTGACGAGCTCCGTACAGCCCGCCCTGTTGATGTATTTACCCTTCCAAGGTTGCAGACGAGAGGCGGTCTTGTCAATGTAAGGTTGGAGATCAGCTCGCCGTAGTCTGCCCAAGGCAAGCGGAAGTCCTAGGTACTTAATGGGGAACTGGGCGACCGAGGCCAGGAACTCCGTCATAAATGCAGCCAAGTCGATGCCCTCGCAGCGAATTGGGGAGAAGGAACTCTTGGTGAAGTTTGTAACCAGACTCGTCGCGTCACCGAACCCCCGTAAGGTGTAAGCAAGGTTCGTGATGTCATCAGCCGTTGGCACAAGGAAAATTGCAGCGTCGTCAGCATATAGGGAGACTCTGAGCTTTGCTAAATGGTCCGGTAGAGGCTGTAGAAGACCCTCCTCAGTGGCAAGCTCAAGGGTTCTGTTGAGGGGATCGATGCCAATGTCGAAGAGCAAGGGGGACAGCGGATCCCCTTGCCTGAGGCCCCTACCATGGAGGATCTCCAGTCCCGGGACGCCGTTAAGCAGGACCCGAGAAGAAGCGGTGGAGAAGAGCAAGGAGACCCACGCCCTCCACCTGGGAGGAAAACCCCGGCGCTGCAAGACGTCAAGAAGATAGTCCCAGCGCATAGAGTCGAACGCCTTGGCGATGTCAAGCTTGAGGAGAAGCGTAGGCGAGCGAGCACGGTGGAGGCTCCTTGCGGTATTCCTGACATACATGAAGTTGTCGTGGATGCTTCTTGATTTAATGAAGGCGCTCTGACAGTGGGAAACAAGGTCATTCATCTTGGGGCTTAGACGCCGAGCCATAGCCTTGGCGATGATCTTCGGAATGATGTGGATCAGGCTGATGGGGCGATAGTCACTAATCGAGTCAGCCCCGTCTTTCTTTGGCAGCAGGACGATGTTAGCTGAGTTGATGATGTGGAAGTTGTTCACGGACAGCTCGGAGAACGTGTCAATGACCCGCATAAGGTCATGGCGGATGATGTCCCAACATGAGGATAAGAAGGCCGTGGTGAAACCATCAGGCCCAGGGGCTTTGTCCTTTGGCATGTCCTCAATGGCGATCTTGATTTCCTCTTCAGAAAACGGCAGGGCCAGGTCATCGAGGTCCATGGAACCGGTGTTTAGAGCCTCCCAATTTAGGTCGATCTGCCGTGGAGGTGGTTGGCCAAGGGTGCGGGTGAAGTGGTCAAGAACCACTGAAGCTTTATCATCATGAGCAGTCACCCAGCCACCATTTTGCTGCAGCCTCTGAATGTGGTTTCTCCTTCTGCGGGAGTTGACACGAAGGTGGAAATACTTGGTGTTTGCGTCGCCCACCCGAAGATTGGTTATCCTTGATGCTTGTCTTTTCCTGGCGCGCTCTAGGACAGCCAGGCCCATGACTCTTTTCTTTAGACCCGAGCGCAGATTCTTCTCAATTATCGACAGAGTCCTCGATTCTTGCGCAATGTCCAGCTGTAGGATGACTTCGAGAGCCATGATGAGCTGCAGCTTATGGTCGGAGAAGAGGCCCTTGCTCCATGCACGGAGCTTCCTTGCTGTGTGCTTGAGTTTGTGATTGAAGACATGCACCGGCTGAGTGTGCGTTGTCGGCTCGTTCCATGCCGCAAGGACCACCTCCTGAAAGCCGGGCATCTTGGTCCAGAAATTCTCGAACCGGAAGGAGGGCGGGCGTCTAGGGCTATTCTGACTTGACAGCATTAGTGGACAGTGATCTGATAAGGACGATGAAAGGGCTGTCAGCGCGTGATTTCCAAAGGCAAGCTCCCAACCAGGATTGCAGAAGGCCCTGTCGAGCTTGACCAGGGTAGGATCATCTCTCTCATTGCTCCAAGTGAATTTTCGGTTTTGCAGTTTGACTTCCTTGAGATGACATGCATTTAGAGCTTGGCGAAATTGGCCCATGAGCCTGAAGTTCAAGTTTGAGTTGTTCTTGTCCGAGGCCTGATAGATGAGGTTGAAATCGCCAATAATCAACCACTTTTCGTCGTTTGGGGGGGCATTTGCAATAGCTTCATCCAGGAAAGCTCTCTTGTCGGCGTCAGTGGAGGGGCCATAAACGTTGGTGAGCTTGAAGGTGGTGCCACAGGCTCTGATACAGACGTCAGCGGAGATCAGATGAGTCCCAATATGGATGTTTGTGAGGGACACATAGTCCTCATTCCAGAGGAACAAAATTCCCCCCTAGTTCCCGTTGCCGGTCTGTGAGCGAAAGAACGGAGCTTATAGCCCCCGATGTAAGCTGCAGTTTGATGAGCAATGTAGTCAAGCTTTGTCTCTTGCAGACAGGCAATGTGGCAGGGGGTGCTGGCGAACATGTCGTGGACCGTGTCTTTGCGAGCCTGATCATTTAGGCCACGGATGTTCCAGTCGGCGATGTCGAGGACAAGATCAGACATTGAAGTGGGGCTTTGCTTTGGTCGAGAGTCGCGGATGAAAGGGAGACGCGGTAGAAGTTGAAGCGCAGGTCGTAACTAGCGGAGTGCGCAGACAGATAACAGCGTAGCGCGGGGGCGTCAGACAATGACCTCCTGCTCAGCAGACGGGGCGAACTCTGTGCCCCCAGGCCCAGCCATGGCCACCAGTGCATCAGTAGCAGCGTCAAAGCAGGGCATATTCAGCTTGAATAGCACGTTTAGGCCCTGAGCCGCGTTGTCAGTCATCATGTTCTTGTAGGAGGCACAGAACTACTGGTGAGCAAGAATGAGTGGCATCTCCTCCCCCGTATCAATGCCCATCTTCAGGTTAAGCACCCGGATTGCCTTGTCCATCGTCTTCATCTTCGGTTTCGCCTGAATCCGCGGGCTACGCCGCACCACCGAGGTGACCGCATCAGCCCGAGGCGCCGGAGGGAGAGGCCGAGGCAGCAGGGGCACGTCGGGCTTGGCCAAGAGGCGCTACACGGCCCCCCAGGCCCCACGTCATCGGTGCCGTTGACCAGACCGGTGAGCCCCTGGACACCCAGGGCATCCTCCATGTCAGCGATCGTCGCGTCGTCGCAAGTGAGTGCGTCCCGAAACAGGGCCGGCGCTGCAGCCGTGCGCGTGGCATCGAGCAGAGGCGACGTGCCGGTGTCGACCGCCTCCACATGATCGGTGCTGACCGCCATGGTGCCCTTCATCATGAGCGTCTCATCGTGCTCCTCGTCACCATTTCCCAGTTCAGCGGCCTCGGCTTGCAGCTCAATGTCATCTTCACCATTGCACTGGATGGCCATCTCATCATCAGCATGGCCTCCGAAAATTTCCTGCGCAGTATCCGCAGTATCCGCAGCAGCCTCGGACCAGGCCGCATGCCCCTCTTCTTCTTCTTCCCAGGTCACTGGCACCTTGCGCCCAGTGTCATGCTCGGTCTGGACTTGGCTTCGATCGACCTCAACAGTGGCGGAGGTGGTGCCGGCTAAGCCCCAAGCACTCCTGCTAGGGCATTCCTTGATCGCCACCCTTGTCGCGTCATCAATTCGCGTGCCATGTGCGAAGATCGGCAGCGAGCCGATGATGATCGATGGCAGGCGAGGAGTAGGCAGGCACATAGCAGGCGGCGGAGGAGTGGTGAGCTGGTGGCGACGGCCCCCATTTCCGCGGCTAGGCGAGCGGCGACGTGGGGAACGCACGCTTTGGCGATCGTCTCGGCGCGTGGAGGATTGGCCATGGCTCCCGGCGTTGGGGCGGCGCGAGAAGCTTCGCCGAGCGCCGCCATCATCACGTCTCTGGTCTTCATCGTCATTCGCATCATCGCGGCGGCCGTGCCGTGGAGCACGGTCATCACACCATTGCCCAATGCGGGAGCGGCTGCGGCGCATGACGCGCGGGTGCTCTCAGACACGGCTGACACCCGCCCGCGAGCCGCCAGACTCATGGTCATCCCGGCGCGGGATGGCAGCAGGCTCCTGTCGCGGTGTGCATGTTGGGGCAGAGTAGCGATGTGGCGCCGGCGTGGGGCGAGGGCGATGGCGCGGGTCGGTGCAGACCGGAGAGCGTGCTGGGGCAGAGTAGCGGCGTGGCGCCGGCGTGGAGCGAGGGCGATGGCGCGGGTCAGAGCAGTCCCTTGTCCAGTGTCCCCAACGACGGCAGAGCGCGCACCGCACCGGGTCACAGCAAGAGGCAATGCAGTGGTCGAGCGCCTGGCACCGGAAGCAGGGAGCTGGAGCGGAGCGTGGGCGCTTGGAGCGGGCGTAGTGGGCATGCTGTGCAGGCTTGTATTGGCGCCTCGGAGGGGCGCGGCGAGGCCTTGAGTACCCATCTTGTTGAGCAGCACGTTGTGCAAGCTCACGCGCGCGGCGGGAGAGAACGGTGATCCAAGGCCTGTCCGGCGAAGGGCTCCTCGAGACCCGCGGCCCATCCGGCGAAGGCAGCGGACGTCGAAGTGAGCCGGCCCGATGGAGAGGGAGGGGCAGGGGTGCCTCATAGTCTTGAATGGCCGGCGCAGGGATGCAGAAGCTCACCGTCTTGCGCTGACATGGCGTCGCAGGCGCATTGAAGGCGGAGGCCGGAGCGCGAAGGATGCCGGAGGGAGCCGTTGCCAAAGAGGACGAAGTAGGTGGGCAGCCGCGGAACGCCAAGCGGACATCGCTGCGTTGACCTTGTCGCACTCCGCTGGCGATGGGATAGGCAGCAGCAGGGAGCCCACGACGACGCTTTGGAGGCGCCTGGCCACGGCGGGAGCAGGCGAAGCCGAGGATGCCGGCCCCCGAGCTCCATCGCCAGACCCACATCTTGTCGGGACAGAGCCGCGCCGGACAGCAGAAGACGTGACGGCGTAGGTCGGGGACGAGCGCGATGACGTTGTAGAGCGCGTGGTCAATGCAGAGGTCCAGCACGCCGGCCGGGAGAGGAGCTTGATGGCATTGACGGCGGCGGCAGCACCAGATCCAGAAGCTGGGCGCGTGGGCGCTGGGCCGAGGTACGCCGGCCGAAAGTTCAACGGGAGGGCGGCAGGGGGTGGTGGGAGCTGGTTTAAGGGGCCAGCGCGGCGGGAAGGGGCTTGGAAGGACCGGCCGCGCGGGTGGTCGCCCAGCGCGTCGCCATGAAAGCGAGGTACGGGCAGGTCGAAGGAGACCGATCGAGGCGGGCGAGGGCCGTGCACGCGGAAATTCACCCCGCAGCGCAGGATGCCAGCGCGGCCATGGGCGACGGCGGGGCAGCCACGCTGACGCCAGGCGGAAAGGGCCGCATTTACTCCACTGCAGGCCGCCGCAGAAGGTTGGTCGAGGACGAAGCGAGACGCGTCTTCAGTTGTGCGCGGGGCAGCGGCGAGGGGCCTGGGCGCAGCTGCCCTTGGAGGCGACACGCGAGCGGCGACGCGGCCGGCGGTCGATGACGAGCTCGATGCAGGTCCAGATGCAGCGGTGGAGCTCCCTAATCCGAAGAAGGCCGGCCTAAAATTGTAGGGGATGGTGGCAGGGGGTGGTGGGAGTTGGCTGGGAAGGGGGAGGTGAGCGACGGGGCCCCTGGCGGCCGGCGGCGGCGGCAACGGCGAGCCCCATGGGCGGTCGCCGCGCGAGTCGCGGGAGCGTCGTCCAACGGTCATTTTCCGTCTGGATAATGTTAAGCATCAATTGAAGTGATCTTCCCATACAGCAAGTACTACAAGTTTGTGTACCCATACCTCTTTTTTTTTTAAGTCTTGTGTGTGTGTTTGCAACCGTGTATCACCACTCTGATTTTCACCAAAGACAGGGACACTCGGTTTAACTATGATGGCTACATCTAGACAGGCAGCTAGCCGATCTCTCACGCAGAAAAACAAACGTTAATCCGTTTCCCGAGCACGCTGTTAGGTAGCGAGAAGCGCACGAGTCAGCAGCTAGCTAGCGCCAGAAACCCACGGCCACGGCCAGGTGGTGAAAGAAAGAGGAAAGATCGAGGAAGGAAAGACACGAAAAGCGACCCGGTTTCCCTGCAGCGAAAGGCGCGGCACGGGCAGCGAGGCTCGCTCGTCGGCACACGGCAGGGCCCCACCGGAACGGAACGGAACGGACCGGACGGAAACGGAGAGGTCAACCGAACAGCGCCGTGGACCAGAGTGCGGACGATAAACAAGAGGCGGCGCCCCGTGTTTTCGGCTACTCTCTCGTCTCCTACCCCATCTTTTCGGCTCGCTCCCTCCCTCTCCACACCCACCTCGCCTCCTCCCCTCCCTCTTCGCGTGGCCGAGGAAGGAACCAGGCAGGGAACGCGTGAGCGGATCGACGCCGCGCTTCGGTTCGCATCCCCAGCCTCGAGTGACGGTACCGGCGGAAGAGGAGGCTCCGGATCGGGACTCAGAGTTCGCGTTGATGTGAGTTTTCTCTGGAGAGTTTGGGTTCAACTTGGCGTTTCCGTGCCTTCATTTTTGATTGATTGATGCGTTGGTCTCACGAGTAAGTGAGTTTTTCCGGCCTCGGCTTCGGATCAGGAGGTTGTCCGTCCGGATGCGTTAGTAATGGTTCCTATTTGGGGGAAATTTTGGAGTATTTCTGTGCCCTCGTCGGTTAAATTGGTCCATGCATCCAAACCTGTTGTGTTGTCCTAAGGCTTCGGCTTCGGCTTCACTGCTGCGGTCGTTTCTGCCCTGAAGATCTTGTGTAGGCTCTTGTGAGCTTCCAGAGATCTCTTTCTTTCTGTTCCATCCATGCTGAAATAGGGCCTTCCTTCGTCTCTTGGCCCTGAAACGCCTTATTCCAAGTTTATCATGGGCTCTAGGTGTACGAGTGTGGAGATTTCTTTCTCCAAATGTCGCAACATGCCACCGCAGCTGCACTCGAGATCATTTTGGATACTTAGTGGTTCTGTTCACTAGTCTCCAGGACTACTTATGTTTCTTCTTTAGCTTTTCTTAGAGAGACAGAGATTTCTTCCTGGGAGCTATACCGGAATTAGCATATTTTTGCTGTGTCTGATCCGTGCTAACTCACACCCTTTCTCACCAAGATTCCTTTTTCTCTCTCTGTTTCAGGTACAGATTGATGATTGCTTAGTTGTAGACATATTCCAGAGCAGTAATCCCCACTCCGGTGGCGTGATCTGTAATCACTGATCCATAATAAGTGGTAACGGTTTAGAAAAGTTGTCGGTGGCAGGCAATTTGGCAGGCTAATCTTCAGCTTCCCACCAGACTACAGCCAGCCAGCGCAGATGTCGTTCCGCAGCATAGTCCGTGACGTGAGGGATGGATTCGGTAGCCTGTCGAGGCGGAGCTTCGAGGTGACCATCTCCGGCCTCTCTGGTCTCACCGGGAACCACAGGGGGAAAGCCCAGAGCACGGTGCACGAGCTCCGGGACGCCGATCTCATGGTCCAGGAGAGCCGTTGGGCTAGCCTCCCTCCTGAACTCCTCCGCGACGTGATCCGGAGGCTGGAGGCTAGCGAGAGCACCTGGCCGTCGCGCAAGCATGTGGTGTCCTGTGCGGCCGTTTGTAAGGCGTGGAGGGAGATGTGCAGGGAGCTTGTGACCAGCCCGGAGTTCTGTGGAAAGCTTACCTTCCCGGTCTCTCTAAAACAGGTACGGTTTTTGTTACCCTGATAAAGCAAAACATTCAATTGAACGCTACCAAGAACTGTGCCTAGTGATGGCAACATCTTAGAGTGGTAGTTACCTTGCTTATTCTCATTACCTTTTTTGTGTATGACATTTGGCATGACACATGTTCTTTTTCCACAGCCTGGCCCTCGAGATGGAATGATTCAATGTTTTATAAAGCGAGATAAATCAAAGTCTACTTATCATCTCTACTTGTGCTTGAGCAATGGTGTGTTATAGCTTCTTTCACCTGGACTAGCTTTCCTGGAATGTGGGAACATCACCGGCTAACAGCATAGCATGAATGCTTCATTTTAGCCTTGATTTTGTCTCTGTGCTTATAACCACTTCTCTTTCGGGAAATGATATAGTTAAGCTGCACCCTGTGAAAGGATCAAACGATACACTCATTTGATTTCACCCAGCCTGATCAAGTAATTTGTTTTATTGCTGATTTTTATCTTGTATTGTTTTGAATCAGCGGTGCTTGTGGAGAATGGCAAATTCCTCTTGTCTGCTAAAAGGAACCGCAAGACAACTTGCACAGAATATGTTATCTCAATGGATGCCGACAACATCTCAAGATCAAGCAGCACCTATATTGGAAACTGAGGTAGTACTTACACCTGTATGCTGCCAAATGTTTCTCATGTATTCAAGGGTAAAACCAACATTGTTTTTCTTCTGTCATTTTCAGGTCAAACTTCCTCGGCACAAAATTTATAGTCTATGACACACAGCCCCCTTATAATGGGGCTGTAGTTCCTTCTGTTGGACGGAGTAGCCGGAGATTCAGTTCGAAGAAAGTCTCTCCCAAGGTCCCGTCTGGCAGTTACAACATAGCTCAGGTGACCTATGAGCTAAATGTTCTTGGCACGAGGGGCCCTAGGCGGATGAACTGCATCATGCATTCCATCCCTGCCTCCTCGGTCGAGCCTGGTGGCATAGTCCCTGGGCAGCCTGACCAGATTCTGCCCCGAGCATTAGAGGAGTCGTTTCGCAGCATGACCTCCTTCTCCAAGTCATCCATAATGGACCGGTCCATGGATTTCAGTAGTTCCCGTGATTTCAGCAGTGCCCGCTTTTCTGACATCGCCGGAGGCACAATAACCGGTGGCGAAGACGGACAGAACAAGGAGAGGCCACTAGTGCTCCGCAACAAGGTTCCGAGGTGGCACGAGCAGCTGCAGTGCTGGTGTCTCAACTTCCGTGGCCGTGTAACCATCGCCTCCGTGAAGAACTTCCAGCTGATCGCAGCGTCGAGCCAGCCACCGGCGGGCGCTCCAACCCCATCGCAGCCTGCTCCACCAGAGCAGGACAAGATTATCTTGCAGTTCGGCAAGGTGTCGAAAGACATGTTCACCATGGACTACCGCTACCCGCTCTCGGCATTCCAGGCGTTCGCAATGTGCCTGAGTAGCTTCGACACGAAACTGGCCTGTGAATAGATCGACGGCGGAAGCCGATGCAAAGCATCACCGCAGTGGAGGGAAAAAGTAGATGCGTTTCCCCCCCTAGGATTCTAGATCATGGGTGCCTTTTTATTTCCACCTTGTTGCTGGTTGTAATTCTGCTTGTCTGTCGCCTGTAGCTTTGGAACTGGACTTGTTAGCACGTGATGTTTCATCAGGCCGCAGCATGATTAGCTTCCTTTGAAGCTAAGTTTCATGGATGCGTCTCCAGATTTAACTTAACGCCACGCCTATGATTGTTTTATTCATGCTTTTCTATGGATACTGGCTGTGCATGTCTTTGTAATTTACAGAGTGTTGCACATGTGCGCTTGCTTATTCTGTAAGTTGAGAATCAGGCTCGCTACCGGTACCGGTAGCTGTGGAGTTGTCGCACATGATGAAGCCTTCTCCTCGGTCCTAAACATTTTTAGCGTGGTTGGTCAGGAGCATTATGCAGTATGATCATTGCATCATTTTAAAAGTGTCACTTGCTTGGCGGCGTCGGATGCACGGTGGTTTTGCATAACAGGAGAATCATTGCACATGTACCTGCCTGCCTCCTGAATAAATAAGCTTTCCAGTGTTTCATGATCTCCTTTTAGATTTAGCTCGCTTTTCAGCATGGAGGAAGAGTACACATTTTCTGTAGAGAGAGAGGTGAGTAGCAGTACAGCTAGGAGAAGGAACAAAGTGAGCAAAAGAGAGTGCATCTGGCATGGCCCATGATGAGTGTGACTGGATGAGAGGAATAATTCTTTTCTGCAGACCTGTCGTGTTCATGTATGTGATCGAGCTGGAATGCAATATAAGTAACTGACAATGAAATGACTGTCTCTCTAGGACGAAAATCATACGAAGGTGGAGGAAATAATTGAATATCTGGTGAACGGTAAATCATTCTCTCGATCGGGCAATAGGAAACTCTCATGGCTCCCTGGGCGTGTGACAGTGTGCAGAACAGCAGAAGAGGGTGTCATTATCTTGATTAAATGTGCACCTTGGGAAGCGCCAGTGCTCCCAGCACTGATAGTTCACCACTCTAGATGACAATGACAGTTGAATCGTCACGCGGTTTGAGGGGTTTAAGCCTGTAGGGCGTGACCATTACGTGCAGTTCATCGCCTGTATGTAGATGGAGCTGCATAATTGCCATCGTGCGGCGAGATGTTGACTGGGATGCAGATCTGGAAGACGGGATAAAAATCTCTCGCTGCCTAGACGCACCCAAGCATCACTTCCCGTTCATTCAGGTGGGGAATTTTCCGGTCGATCGAATCGTGAGCAGCATGATGGATGGAACGACGCCACGACAGAAAATGGAGTAGTCGGGATAAGAATGATGGTGGTGTAATGCGACGTCGATTCTTGGTGCCGGGATGGAGACATCTGATTCTCCATTTTCTGCCTGATGTTTGCCGCCTTGTAAGAATTGTTTTTTTAAAATTTTCCACATATATATTAGGTCAGCATGCCGCCTCATTAAAACCCTGCCAGTCCCTTTCGGTACCCTGGTTAGGGAAAAAGTGCGTCACCAACCTGCTGCCTCACAACACCGATACATCGTTTATCAGAAACGGCAAAATGAAGTCAGGGGGCTCATCACACCACACAGTCGGTGGATTAGACCTCCCATACTTAGCTATCTCATTTGCCGTCTCATTGGACTCCCTATTACAATGTTGAAACACTACCTTGCCGAAACCTAGCGCTATATCACCGCATTCATCCAGAATGTGACTAGCCACCGTCGACATGTAGAGACCAGAATTGATTGCTTCCACTATATTTGCGCAGTCTGATTGAACTATGAGTTTATGGCAGGCTAATTGTTTTGCCAAGGCCAAACCATCCCTCAAAGCAATTGCTTCTGCCACTTCAATACTAAACACCGTGGATAAACTGTTGCAACATGCGCCCACAAAACCACATGTATCATCTCGGATCACGGCTCCAATAGAACCAGTCCGATTGATCTCCAAAAAAGAAGCATCCACATTGAGAATTTGAAAATCACGTGGAGGCTTTGTCCATTTACCTTGTTTTGGGACGATATATCCTTTCCTATTAGCTCGTACATAATTCATTGCTAGAGCTTGTATAGATAGAGCAGTTTTCTTCACATCGGTAACACTCTCATCATGAACAATCTGTCGCCTCTGCCACCATAGGTACCAACAGGCGACTGATAGGATGTCAATAGTCGAGACGGGCTCCATATAATTTCCTTTCAGATTAGTATCACAGAGCATTGCTTCTATCATCGCTGAACCCGATCTGTCAACTAGCCGAACTTGGTCTATTATTTCATGCAAGCCCAGCTCTCGCCAAATTTGTTTGGCTCGGCCACACTCAAACAACATATGTCTAATATCTTCTGCTCCCAGCTTGCAGATTGCACACTGTCCACTATCCCTCATATGGCGATTAGCAAGAACACAATAACACGGAACTGAGCCATTCATACATCGCCACAGATTTTTTTTAATTTTAGCCGGTACTCTTAGGGACCATAAACCCTTCCAAACCGGGTTTTGATATGCTGTACTGTGTCCATTGGTGGACAGTAGTTTGTGCCCAAATTGTGCTTCCCATTCCACATGATAAGCTGATTTGACCGAGAACCTTCCACTCTTGTTATATTGCCAAGCAATGAAATCAGACATGTCATGTCTAGGCAAAGGAATTTGTAGAATTCTTTCAACATCAATGCGCCAGAAGTTTTCACGGATTAACACCTCATCCCATCCTCCAGTGACTGGGTCGATTAATTCTTGTACCTTTGTTAACACAATATTTCCTCTAGGGTAACAATTTTCCTATCATGACTGCTTGGTATCCAGCAATCTTCCCATATGTTTATGTCTGCGCCATCTCCTACTCGCCAGATGCAACCTTTTTTAAAAGTCTGAATACCCGCCCATATGCTCTGCCAAACATAGGAAGATCCTTTTTTCAAATTCACTTTCAAAATACTTTCGTCATTGTAATATTTTGCTCTCAACACCCTAGCACATAAGGAATCACTTTGTTCCAATAGTCGCCAACATTGCTTTGCAAGAAGAGCTAAATTAAAACAGTGAATATCCCGAAATCTCATTCCACCTTGTCCTTTTGGGATACACATTTTCCAGCAAGCAAACCAGTGCATCCTCCTTTGGTCTTCCTCATCACCCCACCAAAAATGCGACATTGCGTCAGTGATTCCCTTGCAAATTTGTTTTGAGAATTTGAACACACTCATCGCATATGTTGGGATACTTTGGGCCACCGCTTTGAGGAGAGCTTCCTTTCCACCCAAACTCAATAATTTTTCTTTCCAGCATTCACCAATTTTGCAATTCTATCAATTATGTGGCGAAAACAATCTGTTCGATCCATACTTATCATTGCAGGCAGACCAAGATATTTATCTGTAATTGACTCCGTCATAATGTTCAGAATTTGACACACTTCGCCCTTGTCCTCTACCTTGGTGTTTGGACTGAAAAATATTGATGATTTTGCTTCACTCACCAATTGGCCCGAAGCCACACAATAATTATCCAATATTCTTTTTAGCGTAGTAGCATTTGAAGCATCCGCTTGAATCAGCATAAGAGAGTCGTCAGCAAACAAAAGATTGGAAACAATGGGGCCGTTTCGGCATACCTGAATACCTTTTAGATTTCCATTCTCTTCTTCATGTTTAATTAGGGCTGACAAACCTTCAGTACAGAGCAGAAAAAGATAGGGGGATAGGGGATCCCCCTGCCTCAAGCCCCTTGATGGTAAGAAGGTATCCGACTCGCTGGAATTAATCCTGACCTTATATTCCACCGAGAAAACACATGACATGATTAAATCAACCCACTGGGAATTAAACCCAAGTCGGAGCATGATATTCTTTAGGAACACCCATTCTACCCGATCATATGCCTTGTGCATATCGAGTTTTATTGCACAAACACCTTTCTTTCCCACTTTCTTCTTCTTCATGGTGTGCATACATTCATACGCCACAATTACATTATCAGTAATAATTCGGCCAGGCACAAAGGCGCTTTGATTCTCGCTGATTATACCAGGAAGTAGAATCTTGAGCCTAGCCGCAAGCATCTTGGAGATCACCTTGTAGATAACATTGCAGAGGCTAATAGGCCTGAATTGGGTGATGTTCTCCGGTGTATCCACCTTTGGAATTAACACAATCGTAGTCAGGTTCCACCCTGCAGGAATTACTCCGCTATTAACTGCCGAAAGACAGCTTTAGTTAAATCCTCTCCAAGCAGTTCCCAAAACCTTTTATAAAATATTGCATGTAAACCGTCTGGACCCGGTGCTTTAAGATCACCTATGGCAAACAAAGCTCTCTTAACCTCTTCTTCCGAGTAAGGAGCGGTCAAAGATTCATTCATATATTCAGACACAATTGGTTTAACCTTTCGAAGAACCTCCATATTCGGAGCAGAAACTTCAGCAGTGAACAGGTTCTTAAAATAATCAGTGGCCAACGCACTGATCTGATCATCACCTTCCAGCCACAGTCCATCGTTATTCTTCAGTTTTCTGATGGCATTTCGCTTCTTTCGAGCTGTAGCAAAATTATGAAAGAAACCAGTATTCCCATCGCCGTGTTTCAACCAATTTGCGCGACTTCGCTGCACCCAATAAATTTCTTCCTTTTCTAACGCTTCTTCAATCAAGATTTGCAGCTCACGTTGCCGATCATGGCTTGCATCCGATAATGGACCAGCTCTTAGGTCCTCCAATTCTTTATTCAAATCCTTTATCTTGTTGCGAGGTTCCTTCAAAACCGTATGGTCCCAATGATGCAACTCACTGTGAATAGCAGCAGTTCTGTCAGTGAACTCCGAGTCCGGACCCGTACTGTCCCAAGCTTGTTGAACAATTTCTTGTACATTCTCTTCTTTCAACCATCGTGCTTCAAAAGGCCTAACCCACCAGCTCTATGTGATACAACGTTGCCATCTCCCTCTGTATCCAGCACTAGCGGTCTATGATCAGATTTATGGTGTCCCGCATTAACAACCTTTGCATCTGGGAAGTAACCGTGAAAACCTCCGTTACAAACACCACGGTCCAACCTCTCTCTGATCCTTCTCCTTCTCCAAGTAAACTGCTCACCTTCAAAACCCATGTCCTCTAGCCCACAGTCCGCCAGAGCATCACGAAAGTTCTGCATCATGCGAAGGGGTCTTGCTGCCCCACCCTCCTTTTCATGGAGTACATAATCTCATTAAAATCTCCTATGACAACCCAAGGTAAATCAGCATTTTGTTTCAGGTTTCGTAAGCAATCCCATGAGAGGTGTTTATCTTCCCACTTCAGTTTGCCATAAAAACCTGTAAATCTCCAAGGGGTGTTATGAGTATGACAAATAGCAACATCAATGAAGTTTCTCTGAATATCCATTGGTTGTATAACAACCGGAGCCTTCCAGAAAAGAATAAGGCCCCCACTCTACACCATCACTCTCGAAAATAGCAAATTGATCCATCCCCAATTTTCTCCTAAGCTTTCCTGCCCTTGCTTTGTTCAAATGTGACTCGGACAAAAAAATCACATCTGGCCGATGTTTTACCTGGAGCTCCATCAAGGCACACCAGGCCGCGGTACTGGCCATACCGCGACAATTCCACACTAGTATTTTCATTGCGTCCAGTCAGCCTCCTCAGAGGCCGCCGATATCTTGATTAAACCGCTGTCTTGAGCAGTACCATCACACATCTTTGACTTCTTCCTGTTCTTTGATTTCTGGGGAGTAATTGGATTTCCATCCGTACCAATCACCTGTTCATCATCAGTAGAATTGCCCATGCTCTCATCTACATCATCCTTTTCTGCAGCAAGTGGCGATATTGTAGCTTTACTGGTATCATCGTTGGCCAGACGTTTGAGCGGGAAACTCAACAATTGTTGTTGATCCTCCTCCATAGCTGAAGCATCCCGAGAAATAGTTGTCTCCCCCAGCAGTCCTGCCGGCACATACCCCGGGTTGTTATACTCAGTGTTCCACTGTCCCCTGCCAGCGAAGCCACGCCCTCTCATTGGGTTACGACCTCTACCACGCCCAGGTCCTCCATCGTCGCCATCCTTTTCAGAATTAGCGCGACCACTCCCAGAATTGCGAGAACCAACTTTCCCTCTCCTTGGAGCTAAGATAAAAGAACCCCATTCGAATTTAGTGGTGTCATGTTCTCCTGTACCGCATGTTTGTAATCCTGTAATCCAAATAAGGCCTTAAATTCTATCAGAGACACGGAGGGAGTATATAGACAAGTATCGTCTAAAAGATAAAAGATCCTCGATATTAGCCTTTGTTAAGAACATTAGGAAACATCACGTGGCGGCACACTGCACACCATACTCTTTTCATGGGTGACCTTATTTAGATGAGTCAAGCGCGATGCGAGCATGTTTGATTGTAATTTTTTATTACCACCTCCTGTTATGTGGTACTGTTTGTAGCTAATGTTTAAAGAGATATAACAACACATCATTTCTATAAATTTAGTAGTAGTCACTTAACATGCACTTTTCTTACTTCTCTTGCATGACAAAGTACAATTTATATAAAATACGCAATTTCAAATACAATAATAATGCCTACACAAACAATCAAACGACTTCGAGATTTGACAAAGCTCGACAACTTACTTTCCAATCATTATTTTTAGGATGGTATGAGATCTCCATTATTTTATTATTTGGTGGGGGAGATCTCCACTACATTTACTTAAGAAAAGAATTCAATTGTCAAAACATCAAAATTAACTATTTTGGATAGTTCAATTTATTTCCGTAGCAACCTTGGACTTGTTACCTGGATTAATATAGAACATGAGGTTGGATCTTGTTGGTTTAATGAAGTACCTACTGTCATCAGGACCATCATTTGTAGGGGTGGAAACTGGTAGCGGATAATCCATATTATCCGGTATTCGTATTTGAGAAAATGAAAATGGAAGTAATTAATATTCGAATCCGAACGAATAAAAATGGAAATGGCAAATATCATGATTCATTTTTACAAATACAAATACAAATGTGGTATTGAATTTATGTTAGCCAATTTTAGTAAATCTAGTCCGATATGGCAATTTATCAACCTAAAACAGAAAGAAAGTGGTCAAATTTGTTTTCATGTGATTGAACTTTAAACTATTGTGTATTATATAGCTATATTTATCATTGTATCGTTCTATAGCTGGCTCGTTTTAAGACATCACTCTATTACTCTTTTATATTCGTTTTCGTTCTGAATTGAGAAAACATCTGCTCCGCATTCGTATTCGAGTAACATCTGCTCCGCATTCGTATTCGACAATATCTGTATTTGTATTCGTATTTGTTTTGAAAATATGAAAACGGATGTGGGAAGGGTACTATCCGATCCGCATCCGATCCGATTCCACCCATATTGTAGTGAACAAATTATGAATGAATGAAAAGGGTGCTGCCCATGTCTCTTTTTGTTTTTTTGTTTTTTTGCTAACTCTGCGCAAAGAAGGTCGTTTGGACTGAACCACAGGTTGTCTGACGGAAACTGAAGGCCCGTTTGTGCTTCTGGCCCATCGGAGCCGCGTCCATCAAAAGCAGGAACCGGAGTAATGGCGCAAAAAGAGAGACGGACAGGGAGAAATCACGGGTGTGGAGCGAGGGTTTTCCCACTGTCGCTGCGGCGGAGAAAATCCAAACCCTCGTTGCCCTCCGTCCGCCGCCGGGAGGTCTCCGAGCCGCTCGCCCGCCGCCGGCATCGGCTCCTCCTCTTCAACAGGAAGTTTCTCCACCCCATCCTTCTCTCCTACTGTCCTACAGTCCTACGGCTATTTACTCATCGATTCATTCGCATTTCTGGTGGTTCGACGCTTCGATCTCGGTATAGATTTGTTTCTCAGTTTATCTGGTGCGTCTGTAGTGTACTGTATAAATTTCCGCTTGTTGGATGGATTTTCCCTTGGCCCGATGATGATTAGGATGAAACCCCCGTGCACGCATGGATGGATAGGTAGATAGATCGGCTCAGATTTGAGCTCGGAATGGGGCCGGCCCTTGCATTTGCGAGGCCGAAGCTCCTGAAATGGCTGATGCGGCGCTGGCTTCTCTGTTCTGGGCGCTGGGGCATGTGTGTTGGGGCGTCGGATGTGAGAGCATCTCTAGCACAGATCCCTTGAACTCTTTAAGGGGAGATAGGCACCTAGCAGATCTCCTTACGGGGATCTGTGGAGGGTCGGTCTTCTCTTCTTGTTCTTCTTCTCCTTCATCTTCCTGGCTCACATGTCACTGCCACAGCTGCAGTCGTCGCCGTCGCAACTACGTACCCTCTTCTGACCCTCCAATACACGCCCCGGTGCCAGCTTTGAAACCCGCTGCATTAGTCTATGATGAAATTGAAAATCTGAGGGCCATATCCCATATTGTAATACAAACTTTTCCGACTTTTCCATTGGAATCTATCTCTTTTGCGTGGTGTTCACGGTTGAACCCAAGTCTGCACATTCTGTTGTTATGGTTTGTTTGCCTTGTAAATGTCCAGTGGTGGGGTGGTACCTGACGCTCACAATTTGCGTGGGAGATATGGGCAGGTTGTTTGGGGGCATGCACCTTGGCTTCTCTGGTTTCAGTATCCTGGTGTCTTCACCAAGGCTAGTGCTCGAAGGAACGATTTGCGCTTGATGGATCATTGATTGATAGAGCAATTAATCGATGGCACAAGTTCACTCACATCCCTCACTCATGTCTTCAGATATGAAGGCATCATACCACGCTTTACTGATGGTCCGAGTACAACAGGGGATCATTTTTTTACACTCCCTCCATTCCATATTAGTTGTCGCTGATTTAGTACAAATATGTGCTAAATCATCAATAGCTAATATTCAACGGAGCGAGTACATTGTATTCTCCTTTTCCTTATTGTCGTGCCATGGCATGATTCAAGAACTTTCCATTTGCCATTCTCAAATGCAGGCTAGTTTTTTTTGTAGTAAATGTGGCATGCTAAGTATTTAGTTATCCAATGGCATGTATATGTTTGTTTCTCTTCGGTTACCCGTTTGTTTTTTCTAGGCCCTTTTGCGAAACTTCATATTTCATCTTGCACCAGTTAAGATTCCAATTGTGGACCTGTGTTGCACTAAATTTCTGTTTTTGAGTAAATTGTGATGGTTCATTTTCTTTTGGATGGTGAATATCCAATGGGAGTATTGGCTTATGCAATGTATTGCCCAATGATGAAAAACATGGACATGATCCTCTCCTCCTCGTCATCGTCCTACTCTCTCTCTCTCTCTCTCTCTCTCTCTCTCTCTCTCTGAACACATGTGCATCTAGCAGCAACAGCATCAGCTGTTCCCGTATGGACAAATAGAAGATCATTCCTCGTGCCATCTGTGAATGCTACATCTATGCAACCTGAGGGCATGTTGCTTATTTTGTCGCTTTTCTTCTTCATTTTTGTCCATTTGCTGCGGTTTCATCTTGCTATGGTTAGGTTTGCTATATTGATTTGTTTGTTGTGTTTTTACTTTCCAGTACCTTATTTGTTCCTTTTCTTTTCTTTTCTTTTCTTTTCTTTGGTTGTTTGTGTACCTTGTTTCACTTGCTTGGCGCTGGCCTCAGCGGAGTAAAATCTTTGGTGTTTGTCCAGATGATTATAATGAGATCATGTTTTGATTATAATGAGATCATGTTTACCAAGCAAGTTATTGCAGAACATGAATAATTTGTAATGTAGTCTTTCTAAATGTCTAGCATTTTGATGTTGCTTCACCTGTATTTACAGTTTCTGTTTAAGCATTTTGGTTCTCGAATCTAGAATACCTAAGTACATATGTAATTATATAGTTGTTTGTTCTGAAGTTCTAGCCGCAAGATCAACCAGAATAGTATTATTTTGATGCGTAACATGTTGTCTCATCTAGGAGCATATTCTTTGCCTCTACATTTTTTGTATTTGGACATTTTCTTCCTATTTAAGACTAATATTTGTCATTTTTTTCTTAACGACAGGTGCAAAGGGTACAGACGGTTTGCTTTTTTACTGCATGGAAGTTTGGACGATGGTAGTTTAGAGCTGTGTGTTTGGCGGTGAACTTTTCTATAAAGAAGATTCCCTCGGACCCTTTTATCAAGCAAGTACATGTACTCCCTGTTTCTCTTGTTTTATGTTCAAAGTAGATTTGCTTTCTAAGTGTGTTTGGTGCATTTGCAGTGTACTTTATTTTTTGCTTGGATTTTTTCTTGGCCCTATGATGATATATGATGAAACTCCCATTCATGCATGTACGGATGGATCGGCTCAGATTTAAGATCTAAATGATGTCAGCTGTTGCATTTGCAAGGCTGGCACCCCTGAAATTGGCTAATGCAGTGTTGCCTTCTCTGTTCTGGGCGCTGAGGCATATGTGCTTTGGGTCAGTGGTTACATTTGTTAAAGCAAGCTCTGCCACTGACAGATGGGCCTGCCCATGTGGCAGGTTTATCTCCTCTTCTCCATCCTCTTCCTTGTGTCTGACATGTCAGCACCATTGCTGTGGTCCTCCTCGTCACTGCCATCGTCTCCTCTGCTGATCCACCAATACACGCCCCAGTGCCAGCTTTGAAGCCCGCTGCATTAGCCTGTGATGGAACTAAAATCTGAGGGCCATATTGTAATAGAAACTTTTCCGATATTTCCACTGGTACATCTCTTGTGTGGTCCCACTATAAAACTGCCAGTGTGCAGATTGTGGTGGAGTGTCCCCTCACAGTGTTTTATTTGTGGCATGCATTTCTGCTTCTCTTGTTTCACTATCTTAGTGTCTTGGTCAAGGTCTAGGCTAGTGCTTTAAGAAACGGTTTGTGCTTGAAGGATCATTGACCGATGGAATAACTAGTTGATGGCAAAAACATCATGTACATCCCTCATGTTTTAAGATATGATGGCATAAAATAACGCTGCAGACGATTCGAGTACATCTGAGGATCAACTTTTAGACACGTATCGTCTGTTTCCTTTTTTTTCACTGTCGTCTCATATCATGAATCAAGAAGTTTCCATTTGCCATTATCGAATGCAGGATAGTTCTTTTTGTAGTAATTGTGGCATGCTAAGCGTTTAGTAATTTAATGTCTTGTATATGTTTCTTTTCTTTTGTTCTGTTATCAGTTTTTTCGACTCTTTGCAAAACCTCGTATTACATCCTGCCCCAATCATGATCCCAATTGTGAACCTGTGGCTTGCACTAAATTTCAATTTGAGAAAATGGTGGTGGTTTATCTTTCTTTGGATGGTGAATAGTCAGTATTGGCTTCTATAATGTATTGCCCAATGATGAAAACTGAAAATGTAGAGATGGCACTTGGATATGATCATGGTTTTAAAAGCGTCCGCTTTGGGACGCCAAGGCGACGCTTAGGCGTCAAAGCGCCCCCCCTCCGCTTTGGAAAAATGACCGCTTTGGGCGCTTTAAGCGCCAAAGCGCCCGCTTAGGCGTCGCTTAAGCGCCAAAGCGCCCCCCATCGCTTTGAGGACGCTTCACGCTTTGCAAACCATGGATATGATCCTCTCCTTCTCCCCATCCTCCTCCTCCTCCTCTCTCTCTCTCTCTCTCTCTGCACTCATGTGCATGCAGCAACAGCAGCAGCATCAGATCAACCAAACGCGCCCTTATGTATGCAGAAAAATATAAGATCATATCTTGTGCCCATCAATGAAAGCTACTCCCTCCGTGCATAAATATAAGACGTTTTAGCTATCCAACATGTTGTCTACAAGCATACTAATATGAGTGCACATACACACTAAAATATGTCACATACATCTAGATATATGTGAATGTGGACAAATGCTAAAACATCTTATATTAAAAAACGGAGGGAGTACATCTTTGAGAACTGAGGGCACGATGCTTCTTTTTCATACCTTGAACAAATTAGCATTAAACTTTTCATTGACATTTATTTTCAGTTTAATCTTCCATGATCTGCCTATGTTGGCTTGATGTGAACCCTTTGTTTGGAGTGCTGTATCTTATATTTAGGTTTTGCATCATTGTTGCCTCACGGTTTCAATTTTGTCCATTTCCCATGGTTTCATCTTTTTATGATTAGGTTTGCTCCGTTGATATGTTCATAAGTTTATTATGTTTCCAGTACCTTTTCTGTTTGTAGCTTTGCTTTGCTTTGGTTATTTGAGTATGTTGCTTCACTTGCTGGATGTCCTTGATGGAGTAAAATCCTGGCTGATGATTGTGATGAGAGATCACCATTGTAAATCAACTTACATTTAATGCCCTTTGGTTTCTCAGTTTGTTTGGTGCATCTGTAGTGTACTGTATTTTCGGTTTTTCGCTTGTTGGATGAATTTTCCCTTGGCCATGATGATTATGATGAGACCACCATGCATGGATGGATGGATAGATAGATTGGCTCAGATTTGAGCTCGGAATGGGGTCAACCCTTGCACTTGCGAGGCTGAAGCTCATGAAATGGCTAATGCAGCGTTGGCTTCTCTGTTCTGGGCGCTGAGGCATGTGTGTTGGGGTATCGGATGTGAGAGCATCTCTAGCACAGATCCCTTAAAGGGGAGTTAGAGCCACCTAACAGATCTCCTTACGGGGCATCTGTCCAAGGTCGATCTTCTCTTCTTGTTCTTCGTCTTCTTCTTCCTGGCTTGCATGTCACTGCCACAGCTGCAGTCGTCGTCGTCGTCGCAACCGTTGTACCCTCTTCTGACCCTCCAGTACACGCCCCGGTGCCAGCTTTGAAACCCGCTGCATTTGCCTATATGACGGAACTGAAATCTGAGGGCCATATCCCATATTGCAATACAATTCTCTGATTTTTTTTCCATTGGAATCGATATATTTTGCGTGGTGTTCACTGTTTAACCTAAGTCTGCACATTCCGTTGTTATGGTTTGTTTGCAATGATAATACCCAGTGGTGGGGTGGCACAGTTTGCGTGGGAGATGGGGCAGGTTTGTTTGGGGCATGCATTTGGGCTTCTCTTGTTTCAGTATCCTGATGTCTTCACCAAGGCTTTTTTTTGAGGCGCATAACAGTGGGGAAGACCCCCACTGCCACATTTTCTATTTTCCATTCCACAAATTAAATATTTACAAACAGTTCAGAAGTTTAATAAAAGATATTACATATGATCGATCCAAGTTTGTAAACCCTCTCTTAGGCTAGGTTTAACTCTATGCCTAATCATGTCAATCGAGGACATGTAGAACTGAAAACAGGTCTCCTGGTTTCTGGTTTCTCCATCAAAAATAATTTTGTTCCTATGATTCCAAATGCTCCAGCATCCTGCCATCATGGTTAAATCAAAAAAAGTGCTATTGAAACTGGACTTCGCTTGAATCAGCATATCAATGAGGTTTAGGTCCAGATTCCAATCAGCATCAAGCCGTTCCCAAAACCTCTTCGCAAAACTGCAAGTGAAGAAGAGATGGGACAAGGTTTCCCTAGTGCTGCTGTTGCAGAGCACACAATCAGTAGTTTCCACAAAGAAATTCTTTCTGGCTAGTAGATCTCTTGTATTAAGTCTGTCCTGGATCATGAGCCAAAAGAAAAATTTATGCTTCGGCAAGCAAGGAGATTTCCAAATCCACTTGAAAGGCGGTGGCGCATCTGTTGTCTGTAAAAGAGCATTGTATACTTTCTTTGTTATGTATTTGGAACTGTTCCATGGGAATGACCACCTATCGTGTTGATCATCATTGTTTATCGAATCAAATAGGCTGAGAATGGTGTGATATTGATCCGAAGCCACCATGGATAGTGGTAACTGGAAGTGGGAGTGAAATCCCTCTTCAGTAGAACTCTTGGCATCTTTGAAGTTGATCATGCTCTTCTATGAAAATGAGAACAGCTCAGGAAATTGCAGATTTAAAGGGCGTCCATTCCATTTATCATGCCAAAATAAAATACTCTTCCCATTTCCAGGAGAGCATGTGGTAAGTCTTTTGAAGTCATCAACGAAACTGACACAACTTCGCCACCAAAATGATCCTTTCTGCTGTTGACCAAGTGGAACTGAACCATTACGATAATAAGCATTCCATAGCAATTGTACCCACGGTATATCATGTGCAGTCTTCACCAAGGCTAGTCCTCGCTTGATCGATCATTGATTGATAGAGCAATTAATTGATGACACAAATTCACTCACATCCCTCACTCATGTCTTCAGTTATGAAGGCATCATATCACGCTTGACTGATGGTCCGAGTACAACAGGGGATCATTTTTTTATACTCCCTCCATTCCATATTAGTTGTTGCTGATTTAGTACAAATATGTGCTAAATCATCAACAACTAATATGGAACGGAGAGAGTACATTTTATTCTCCTTTTCCTTATTGTCGTGCCATGACATGAATCAAGAACTCTCCATTTGCCATTCTCCAATGCAGGCTAGGTTTTTGTGGTAAATGTGGCATGCTAAGTATTTAGTTATCAGATTGCATGTATATGTTTGTTTCTCTTCCGCTAGCTGTTTGTTTTTTCTAGGCCCTTTTGTGAAACTTCATATTTCATCTTGCCCCAATTAAGATTCCAATTGTGAACCTGTGGCTTGCACTAAATTTCTATTTTTGAGTAAATTGTGATGGTTCATTTTCTTTTGGATGATGAATAGCCAATGGGAGTATTGGTTTATACAATGTATTGCCCAATGATGAAAACTGAAAATGTAGAGATGGCACATGAACATGATCCTCTCCTCCTCCTCGTCGTCCTCGTCGTCCTACTCTCTCTCTCTCTCTCTCTCTCTCTCTCTCTGAACACATGTGCATCCAGCAGCAACAGCGTTAGCTGTTCCCGTATGGACAAATAGAAGATCATTCCTCGTGCCATCTGTGAATGCTACATCTATGCAACCTGAGGGCATGTTCCTTATTTTTCGTACCTTACACAACACCAGTAAACTTTTCATTAGTATATTTATTTTCAGTTTCATATTCCCTGATCTGCCTCTGCTGGCCTGATGTGAATCCTTCATTTTCTTTGGTGCCTCTTAAGTTCATATTTTGCATCGTTGTCACTTTGCTTCTTCATTTTTGTCCATTTGCTGCGGTTTCATCTTGCTATGATTAGGTTTGCTATATTGATTTGTTCATTGTGTTTTACTGTTTTTACTTTCCAGTACCTTATTTGTTCCTTTGCTTTGCTTTGGTTGTTTGTGTACCTTGTTTCACTTGCTTGGCGCTGGCCTCAGTGGAGTAAAATCTTTGGTGTTTGTCCTGATGATTATCATGAGATCATGTTTACCAAGCGAATTATTCCAGAGCATGAATAGTTTGTAATGTAGTCTTTCTAAATGTCTAGCATTTTCATGTTTCTTCACCTGTATTTGCAGTTTCTGTTTAAGCATTTTGGTTCTCGAATCTAGAATACCTAAGTGCATATGTAACTCTATAGTTGTTTGTTTTGAAGTTCTAACCGCAAGATCAACCAGAATAGTATTATTTTGATGCGTAACATGTTGTCTCATCTAGGAGCATTTTGTATTTGGACATTTTCTTCCTGTTTAAGAGTATGATTTGTCATTTTTTTCTTCACGACAGGTGCAAAGGGAACGGGAGGGTTTACTTTTTAACTGCATGGAAGTTTTGATGATGCCATGATGGTAGTTTAGAGCATCTCTAGCAGAACCCGCAAAACCAGAAACCGCAAAAGCATTTTGCGGGTCGCGTTTTTCGCGTTTTTGCTCGGTATTTCGTGCAGCGAAGAACAGAACCCGCAAACGCAACCTGCATTTTTTCGATTTGGAAATTTGAGAATTCGCGGGAACGAACTAGTCCATATTCACAGCAGCAGCAGTTGATTCTTACACAAAATGCGGCCTAGTTCGCCGCCGATCAAAACTAGCCTACATCTACACTAGCCTAGGTCGCCGCCGATCAAACCCTACTGGTCAAAATGCGGCTCCTCACCGGAGCCATGGGCGCGGAGGCGACGCAGCGGCGGAGGAGCTTCACTCCTCGTCGGAGTCGGTGACGAGGTCGACGACGGGCGGCAGCGTGCTGATGACCAGCGCCTGCTCCAGGAGCCCCTGGTTGACCACCGCGGCGACCTTGGCGGCGGCGGCCTTCTCCTCCTCCTCGTACTTGGAGCGCATGATCGTCGCCGCCAGCTGCCGCTCCATCTGCTCGTCGGGACGAAGTCCTCCGGCCCGAGCGTGACCCCGAAATGCTCGGGGTCGTAGTCCTCCGGCGGCGGAGCACTTGGGGCCGCGGAGGAGCTGCTGGCGCCCGCGGAGGAGCTGCCCTCGCCGTGGCGGAGGCGCAGTTGCTGGCGGCGGCGGATCTCAATCTCGCGCTCGCGCCGGAGCTGGTCGAACTCCGGCAAGTCGCGGCGCACCGACCCGCCGTGCCTGTACTTCCGTGCGCCGCGCTTCCGTGCGCCGTCGCTGCGGACGACCTGCGCGCGCTTCTCGTCGGAGTAGTCTCCGCCGAACCGGTCGTCGCCGGGGAGCGCCGCCTCTGGTTCCCGCTTCGGCGCCATGGCTCGGCGTCGCCGGATCTGCGGGAGGGGTGGCTGGATTGCTCGTCGGAGACGGCGGAGGGGCGGCCGGACTTCTCGATGCGTGCGAGGAGTGGGGATTTCGACCCGCATCAGCGGTCGCAATCCGGCTAAATACGGGCTAGCCGCTTCGTTTCTCGGGCCCCCGCAAAACGTTTGCGGGCTGGGCTAAATATGCAGGCTCTGGTCTGGCCCAAAACGAGCACCAAACCCGTAAACTCGCCGGAATTATGTGGTTCTGCCCCTTTTGCGGGTTCTGCTAGAGATGCTCTTATGGATGTGCGTTTGGCGGTGAACTTTCCTATAAAGAAGAATTCCTGGGGCCCTGTTTATCAAGCAAGTTCATGTACTCCCTATTTCTCTTGTTTTATGTTCAAAGTAGATTTGCTTTCTAAGTGTGTTTGGTGCATTTGCAGTGTACTTTATTTTTTGCTTGGATTTTTTCTTGGCCCTATGATGATATATGATGAAACTCCCATGCATGCATGTATGGATAGATGGATCAGCTGTTGCATTTGCAAGGCTGACGCCCCTGAAATGTCTAATGCGGTGTTGCCTTCTCTGTTCTGGGCGCTGAGGCATATGTGCTTTGGGTCAGCGGTTGCATTTGTTAAAGCAAGCTCTGTCACTGATAGATGGGCCTGCCCATGCGGCAGGTTTATCTCCTCTTCTTCATCCCCTTCCTTGTGTCTGACATGTCAGCACCACTGCTGTGCTCGTCATCGTCATCACAGCAATCGTCTCCTCTGCTGGTCCACCAATACACGCCCCAGTGCCAGCTTTGAAGCCCGCTGCATTAGCCTGTGATGAAACTAAAATCTGAGGGCCATATTGTAATAGAAACTTTTCCGACATTTCCACTGGTACATCTCTTGTGTGGGCCCACTGTAAAACTGCCACAGTGTTTTATTTGTGGCATTAGCCTGTGCAGATTGTGGTGGAGTGTCCCCTCACAGTGTTTTGTTTGTGGCATGCATTTCTGCTTCCCTTGTTTCGCTATCTTAGTGTCTTGGTCAAGGTCTAGGCTAGTGCTCTAAGAAACGGTTTGTGCTTGAAGGATCATTGACCGATGGAATAATTAGTTGATGGCAAAAACATCATTTACATCCCTCATGTTTTAAGATATGATGGCATAAAATCACTCTGCAGACCATTCGAGTACATCTGAGGATCGACTTTGAGACATTGATATTGTCTTTTTCCTTTTTTTTTTCGCTGTCGTATCATCTCATGATTCAAGAAGTTTTCATTTGCCATTCTCGAATGCAGGATAGTTCTTTTGTAGTAATTGTGGCATGCTAAGCGTTTAGTGATTTAACGTCTTGTATATGTTTCTTTTCTTGTGTCCTGTTATCAGTTGTTTTTTCGACTCTTTGCAAAACCTCATATTGCATCCTGCCCCAATTATGATCCCGATTGTGAACCTGTGGCTTGCACTAAATTTCAAATTTGACAAAATGGTGATGGTTTATTTTTCTTTGGATGGTGGATAGTCGTCTTGGCTTCTATAATGTATTGCCCAATGATGAAAACTGAAAATGTAGAGATGGCACTTGGATCCTCTCCTTCTCCCCATCCTCCCCTCCTCCTTCTCTCTCTCTGCACTCATGTGCATGCAACAACAGCAGCAGCAGCAGATCAACCAAACATGCCCTTGTGTATGCAGAAATTTAAGATCATATCTTGTGCCCATCAATGAAAGCTACATCTATTATGACCTGAGGGCACGGTGCTTCTTTTTCATACCTTGAACAAATTAGCTGTAAAATTTTCATTGACATTTATTTTCAGTTTAATCTGCCTATCTTGGCTTGATGTGAACCCTTTGTTTGGATTGCTGTATCTTATATTTGGGTTTTGCATCATTGTTGTTTCGCGTTTTCAATTTTGTCCATTTCCCGTGGTTTCATCTTTTTATGATTAGGTTTGCTCCGTTGATATGTTCATAAGTTTATTATGTTCCAGTACCTTTTTTCTTTGTAGCTTTGCTTATCTTTGGTTATTTGAGTATGTTGCTTCACTTGGTGCTGTCCTTGATGGCGTGATGATTGTTCTGAGAGATCACCGTTGTAAATCAACTTGCATTTGATGCCCTTTGGTTTATCAGTTTGTTTGGTGCATCTGTGTGTACTGTATTTTCGCTTGTTGGATGGATTTTCCCTTGGCCCGATGATCATTATGATGAGACCACCATGCATGCATGGATGGATAGACAGATAGATTGGCTCAGATTTAAGCTCGGAATGGGGTCAACCCTTGCCCTTGCGAGTTGCGAGGCTGAAGCTCCTGAATGGCTAATGCAGGGTTGGCTTCTCTGTTCTGGGCACCGAGGCATGTGTGTTGGGGGATTGGATGTGAGAGCAACTCTAGCAGATCCCTAAAAGGGGAGACAGAGCCACATAGCAGATCTCCTAAAGGGTCTGAACTCCCTAAAATAGGGATCTGCTACCGATGAGTTGTAAGCTCCGCCACTGACGGATGGGCCTGCCCATGAGGCAGGTCAATCTTCTTTTGTTGATGTTCTTCCTGGCTCACATGTCACTGCCTTCGTCGTCGTCACCCCAACCATCATACTCTCTTCTGACCCACCAATACACGCCCCGGTGCCAGCTTCGAAACCCGCTGATTAGCCTGATGAAATTGAAATCTGAGGGCCATAACCCATATTGTAATACAAACTTTTGGAATAGATCTCTTTTTTCTGGTGTTCACTGTTAATCCCAAGTCTGCACCTTCCGTTTTTATGGTTTGTTTGTCATGTAAATGCCCAAGTGGTGGGATGGTACCTCACGATCGCACTTTGCATTGGAGATGGGGCAGGTTTTGTTTGGGGCAGGCATTTTGGCTTCACTTGTTTGATTGTTTCAATATCCTGGTGTCTTCACCAAGTTCTAGGCTAGCAGTCATTCAGTCAATGAAAGGGTTTGCGCTTGGTGTATCATTGATTGATAGAGCAATTCATCGATGGCACAAATTCACTCACATCCCTCAGTCATGTCTTAAGATATGAAGGCATAATATTACATTTGACTGATGATCCGAGCACAACTGAGTATCATCTTTTATATATTTTTTATTCTCTGTTTACTTATTATCGTGCTATGTCATTGGAATCAATTCCTTTTGTGTTGGCTCTCTGAAATCGTCAGTGTGCACATTGTGTTATTAGGTGTGTTACTGTCATGTAAATGGCCAGTGGCGGAGTGGCACCTCACAGTCTGTCAGAGATGGTGCAGGGGTTCGTTTAGGGCATGCATTTCTGCCTCTCTCGTTTCACTGTCTTGGTCTCTTCACCAAGTTGTAAGCTAATGCTCGAAGAAATGGTTCACGCTTGATGGATCATTAACCTATATAACAATTAATCGATGGCACAAAATCACTCACATCCTTATGTCTTTAGATATGATGGCATAAGATCACACTTTAACAGTTAGTGCATCTGAGGATCATTTTTTCCGTACAATCATGTTCTCTGTTTCTTTTCTTATTGTTGTGCCGTGTCATGAATCAAGAACTTGTAGGAAATGTGGAAAATTATAAGATGTTTTAGATATTTCAGTTTGAACTTCATACAGCCAGAAACGAGTGAATATACACATTTTATTAAAATGCGTCTAGATACATGCGAATTAGGAAAACGCTAAAACATCTTATAATTCGGAACGGAGGAAGTATATGTTTTCTCTGTTTGGTTATCAGTTTTTTCCACCTCATTGTGAAACTTAATATTACATCTTGCCCCAATTAAGATTCTAATTGTGGACCTTGTGGCTTGCACTAAATTTCTATTTTTGAGTAAATTTTGATGTTCATTTTGTTTTGGATGGTGAATAGTCAACAAAAGTTTTGGCTTCTATAATGTATTGCCCAATGATGAAAACTGAAAATGTCGAGGTGGCACACGGACAAGATCCTCTCATCCTCCTCGCCGCTCTCTCTCTGCACACATGTGCACTTGCGCATGCAGCAACAGCAGCAGCAGATCAACCATTTGTCGTGCCATCAGTGAATACTACATCTATGAAACCTGAGGGCATGATGTTTCTTGTTGTACCTTAAACAAATTAACAGTAAACCATTTGTCTGCCTCTGTTGGTTTGATGCGAACCCTTCATTTGCCCTTGGGCCTCTTATGTTTAGATTTTGCATCATTGTCCCTTCGCTTCTTCATTTTTGTCCATTGGCTGTGGTTTCATCTTGTTATGATTGGCTTTGCCCTGTTGATTTGTTGATTGTGTTTTCACTTTCCAGTACCTTTTTTGTTTCTTCGTTTTGATTTGGTTATTTGAGTACCTTGTTTAAGCGGAGTAAAATCTTTGGTGTTTGGCCTGATGATTATTATGAGGGATCGCCGTTGTAAATGAGCTTGCATTTGAGTTCTAGTCCAGTGGCCAAAGCGTTGCTAGTTTCTCTCTTTGATGTGCGTTAGTTGTT
The DNA here is from genome assembly GCA_947311845.1 of Poa pratensis. Taxonomy (NCBI): domain Eukaryota; kingdom Viridiplantae; phylum Streptophyta; class Magnoliopsida; order Poales; family Poaceae; genus Poa; species Poa pratensis. The sequence goes on along the minus strand of CAMZMU010000059.1, from coordinate 31,735,146 downwards.
TATAATTGTATGATGTGCATGTTTTGTGCGACAAATTTCTCCATGGTGTCCTGATACTGGTTTAATACCCCTGATTGTGGTGCTGTTGTTTCCCTTTCTGTACAGATGGCTCGCTTTGTCTTTTTGCTGCTTTTGTACGGTGTTTTCTTCCTATTCCTTCCATCCCACTTGCCATCGCCCACTGCTGCGCTTTTGTTGTGTGCTTAGAGTTGGAGCCTAATCTCCCTTTTCTGGTTTATTGATAATTGGTACTCCTTACAACGTGGGACTCTCCTTATAGATAGTGTAGGAAACATAGGAAAGCTACAGCCGTATCATTAGGATAAGGCAATCACTAAATAACTTTGGAAACAAACTAGTTTATTTGGTATGGAAATCAGGGGCCTGACTTGAGGATCAAGCCGTGGATTCCTTCCCCTTATCCTTGCTGCGGCGGCCATATACTCTGCCCCACATGACAGCGTGTTGTTACTATGGCTGTACTATTCAGTTTTCTTTTACTGTTCCATTTGAGACACACTCCAGTACCAGCATTGATGCCATTAGCATGTGATGAAATACACACCGTTCTGAAATCTGAGAGCCATCTCACGCTACAAATTTTGCTACAAATTTTCGGTATGTTGATCAGTAAAGAACAATGTTGCATGGTCATGTGGTCAAACCTTCTGTAGCCAGTGTTTTTGTTGTGTTATATTATCTTTTATTGCAATATGGTGGAATGGGATCTCCTTACTTGGAGGCGATGGTGCATGCTCCCTCCACTTCCTTGCTTCAGCTTATCACTGTCTATCCTACTGTTACAGCCCTTTGTCTTTCTCTTCAGGGTGCTGGCAGATCTCATTTGGATGCTGTTTGTTTTTGTTTTTTATAGCCATATTTGATGATCATCTCTTAAACCATGTAGGAATGCCAAATGTATTAGATCCAAGGGCATAAGATCACTCCCTGACACATATCAGTCCTTCTATCCTACCTGTGCTCCTGGTGCCACTTGTACAAAAGTCTTCTACTTCTGCTACCACATCCCTACTGCCACCGCCGGTGGTGGTGGTTGGTTTGAGAGACAGTGGATGTCAGATCAAATCTTGTGCTGTGGGTGATGAAGTATCTTTTTTATGTGACTGTACCATTTCTATTTTCTTTCGGGCTAGTTTAAGTTCATTTGGTAAGTCGTAAACCTCCTTCAATCAGGTGTTTATATCAAAAAAAAATTGAAGGGATTGATAGCTTTTCCAGGCATTATTGGTTCAGACGTGTTTGAGTCTTTATTTGGTTATTTTACGTCTCTCTCTCTCTCTGCGTGTCACCTGCACACTTCCAGTCCCTACTCCCGCTGTTGGTGTTTCTTTTTTCAGAAAAGGGAAGTCCCAGCCTCTGCATGGATCGATGCATATGGTCACCGTGTTGGTTGAATTGAGAGATAGTGGAGGACCAATCAAATCATGTGATTAGTATCTTTTGTATCTGACTGTGTATCATTTCTATTTTGTTTCATGCTTGTTCAGGTTTATTTGATGATTCGTAAGTATCCTAATAAGAATCTTCTAGAAAGCCAGGTGTTCATATCACATCTTTCTCAAATGGAAACGCTTCCTTTTCTGGTAAGTTGCAACATGCTGGGCATTTTCTGATCAGACCATGTTTGAGTCCTTTGTTTTCATACTCCCTCCGTGACTTTTATAAGGCATTCTAACTTTTTTCGAAATACACGTCTCTAGACATATTTAGTTTGTAGGTTCACTCATTTTGATCCGTATCTAGTCCATATTGAAATATATAGAGTGCTTTATAGAAGTGAACGGAGGGAGTATTTTACATCTTTGTTTGTGAGTAATCTTATTTATGTAAGTATGGAGCAAACGGCTTCACCTAAATTTCTATTTCACCGGATCACTATTTATGATTTCTTCCTGGTTGGTGGTTGTTATGATTGCACTTTTGCTTTTTAAATATATAGTGCCCAATGATGAAACTCAATAGGCACAGATGGCAACCACCCCCAAATGTTCGGACACCCCGAAACGGATGATGTCCAGACAATATATGGGGGTTGCCGGTGGAGATGCTATTACCCTGATCCATGGATCTCTCTTCATTAATAATAACCATGAAATTTTGTTTAAATTTTCGAGGGCATTTACCCAGCGTTGCTCGGTCACGCGGTGGAGCTCGGACAGGGACATGCCGCGGCGTACCACCTCGGTGGCAGTTTTCTGTAAATACCCTAAATGGCAATGGCAAACTCACATACCCTTTCGATTTTAAGTTGAAAAGCTGCGGGAAGCACCTCCTGCCCAGCTTTCCCCCCGTGGCGCCTCTCCTAGTGCATTTCTCGCCAGCGCTTAACAATAGTTGGGTGTTTGTTTGGGCTTCTGCTTTTGGACCCTAAAAGCAGAAGCAGAAGCCCAAACAAACATGGCCTTAGACATAGTGGTTTTCAAAATATTTCAGTCTACATATACTGTTAACATAAGTGTCTAGATATGCTTTCCACTTATAAATTCTATGATTTGATCAAATTATCAAATTTATTCATATCATATGAAGCTTAATATTTGTTCTTTGATTTTAAATTGACATATTGTTACATTTACTTTTGAATTGGCTCATTGTATATTCTTTTTGTTCTCCTTCTTAGTTGTTGCTTTAATTGTGTTACTATGTTAATTTGGTCAAAACTGCCTCTAAACCTGGTGCGTTCGTGGCCAGGTTATCGTTTTTTAGTGATTGGTACGAACTATTATTGATTGGATGGGACCTACCTTTCATAATACATGTCATTTTAGTTGTGGTCTCGAGGGACGAGAACCCTTCTCACAAAGCTACTGCCAGTGCGAAGTTTCCAATTCTTGGTAGGTTGAGGTTGCACTTTTGTTCACCTTGCCGCTGCAGTCGACCGTTATGGTTCTCTGTACTGATGATGATACTGGGAGCCCTGCTGGAGATATAGATGGCCTTTCTGAGTTGGTTAAGCAATACCGGAATCTTTCATCATAGTTATCGCATCCACCTTGTGATCGCTGTTAAACATCTCTGTCGTTCTGTTTGAACATTTCTTCATGTTTAGGAGTATTACTTGTCAAGTTTTCTTCATAATTGGTGCAAATAGTAGGTGATGTTTTTTTACTGCCTTGAAGCTTGGATGATAAGATTTAAGATCACTTTCTTACTGCTGTGGATTCTTTTGTGGTGTAACTTTTCTATATAAAGATGTCTGGGGCTTTTCTTCAGTATGTATGTTCACTCCTTGTTTCTCTCTTTTTATGTTGAAAATTGAACTCATCTACTATGATTTGTATAGTGGGCTTAGTACCATTTGTATCTCTTGATTATCGTGGTTCTAGTGGTGCATCTGAGTATATATGAGATAAGACATTTTAGCAGACCATAATTTTGCATATCAGAAAATCTATATGAACTTTTACTGTGAAACTTATCGAATTTGCATTGTAGGTTCTGGCCAGAATAGTAAAACATGTATAATCAATCAGATGGTGTAGAACAATAATATAGAACCCTTTGTATCATTATCCTTCTATGTATTTCTGAGCTATTGATGATAAATTTTGATTAAATTTCATCCATTTACTCCAGTGAGCCACCAGCCCCAGGTATGATGTTCTGTCAAATGTCAATGGGAAGTTGGATTGCTGAAGAGTGAAGAAGGAACTTCCAAATAAATTGCGAAGTCCAAAGTATCGAACCACCCATTTCACATCGGAGTACCACCGTCGTCACAGCTATTTGCCATGGCACTTTCCATTAAGGATGCGAAAGTGGGATCCCACTTATACAATATTTGTATATGTGTAGTACAAAATATTGACTGTGTAGTACAAAATATGGTCCAAATTTTGTACTACACATGTAAAAATATTGTACAAGTGGGATCCCATTACACATCCCTACTTTCCATTTTACTGTGCTAAAAATAGTGATGTAAAGACGTTTTGAATCTTGGCAAAATTCAAGCAATATTAGGTAAACATGCTAAGCTTGTGGTCCAAAAATTATGGCCCGTTGTTCAATGTAAAGTACAAAGTCTGAGGTTATTTCTTAGTATCGCTGATTCCTACTTAGGCGCCTTGTTTCACCGATCTTCCTGGTGCCTTGTTTAGCTGCTTCCATCCTTAGTTGCTTGCGACTTTTTTCTTTCTTTTGAACTTTAGGCAACTTTGAATACTGGCACGATCATCAACTAGAGAGGATCAACAAACCTAAATTCTCCTGTGCCTTGACTAGCACCGTGCTAACAAGCGTGTGTGCAGCTGTCGTGGACAGTGTTGAATAAGTAGCTGCCGACAGCCGTCGTCCTATGTACTCGGAGGGATTAAGTATAGCATCCACCACTTCCATAGAATCAGACTCCGCTATTAGGGATTGGCATCATACCTGGTCTACCATTTGCAGTCCAGCGAGCAAAGCCTTTTGAATCACAGCACGCGCCAACAAAATTGCCCCATTCCTAGACTGACAAGAGGCGTCAAAATTCAGTTTCAATACCGCACCGGCAGGTTTCTTCCACCCGTCAACACTAGTCATATTCCCAATCCCTTTCCACTTCGAGCAATTTGCAAGGATATCTTTAGTATTTGTAACAGTACTTTCTGTGAAGGCTGGTTCTTTGTTTTTAATCTGCATCAGCGACCATCAAGCTAAATTGACCCGGGTTGGCCGAACAGAGTAGTTCCTCCAGTTTTTAATCTTTAATATTTTGAACATCACAATTCACTCCACCCGGGTTGGCCAAATAGAGTAGTTCCTCCAGGATCACTGACCCGGATCTGCCCAGTGAGCTGATTTGACACAATCAATTAAACCCATACCTTAATATCGTTTTCAAAATAATAATTTTGCGCTGTCAGCAGTTGGTGTGTCCTCCCTTCTGGATCGCTTTCATTGATCTGTTATGGAACGGCGGTGTGACACACCGTTTGACAATTGGCATCCACACAGCCCAACGAAGTAGCCAACATGATAAATTACTCATTTCATAGGTCAAAAATTTGCACACTGATGATTGACAGGTTGAACACGTCAAACTGAAACTGCATGAGAGGCTGCACACTGAACAGAAACAAACAGCTTTGGCTCAAACCTCTACAAATGTCTTGGTAACAAGGAAGCCCTAGTCTACGTTTTATGCAAACATATGCTTATTTTGGTTTGTACATACATATGAGCTAGAGACCTTCAACCTAACAAGTCTTACTGCTTCTACATCACCGCCACCACCGACGACTAGGGTAACCAAAAGCGAAAGAAGAAACTCTGTAACTGTAAGACAGTAACAACAGGGCTTGGGGGGTTACGTCTACCATTCCATCGAGTTGGTCCTTCTAAGATCTTGCGACGGTTTTTTCCTTATGACAACTTGGAATGCTTGTTCCTTGAGCTGCATAAACAAAAAATACATTTAAGATATGAAGTAAAAAAAATGTTGTTACATGTTTGAATAACGAGCAATTAATAAGCTATTGTAACAAAAGAAAGATAATAATACGTGATAATGGAGACATGGAGAATAAAAAATGATTAATTCATGTTAAAGTCAGTTATGCATAGGCCTTAGTGCACAGGGATTTCAAGAGTAGAGGATGTAATACAAATGTTGTTATTGTTATCTGCCTGACCATTTTTCCTTACTGCATTTTTTTTGTCGGACCAGAGACTAGTTTTAAATAAGGTATGCGCTTCTACATTGGAGACACTATTTAACTGATTGTTTTAAATAATAGGTGTAGAAGGTATACACTTCTACATATCTTGATGCCATGAAGAATATAAAAGGTATGGAATAAATGATCCCAAACAACTTGACATATATCGGTGTGACAAACAATCAAGTTACCGTAATCACTCCAATATTAATAAGCGAACACATGTTAGGCAACCTAAGAGAATTAAGCCCTCTTTCAATTAACCTAGGAACATGGAACTTTGAACAGAACATCAATACCCACTTTCTTTTCAAGCAGCTTAAACTACTCTGCGATTTATACATTCCGTTGATGGAAGAAAGAACTACTGTGCATGTTAAAAGAATTGTTGCTTCTCATCATAATCAAGGGGAACCATATTGCGAGTTCACGTATAGAAAATATACATGACTTAAATATCTCAAGTAGAATCAGATCTACAAAACATATAGTTATGACACCATGCTCCATATATTCAAGCAACTTAATAAGTCTGAACATATTTGTCAGCAATCATGTTTTGAGAACAGAACCTACCTCGTTAAGCCTCTTCTCATTTTGCTCCTCCTGCAACAGAATAGTAATGAAAACAGTTGAGTGAACAGTCATATAACCAGAAGTTAGGTATAGGCACATAAAGACAGCAAGGTGCATGCAAGAAGCAATTAGTCCTTAGTCTGTTTGTTCAATAACATAGTTAGGCACATGACAGATGAGCGAAGATATGGGGCTGCAAATAACTCGTGGCACTACAAAAGAAGTAGATAACGAAGTGCCAGACCCAGCAGATGACACTACCAAGAAATACAGTACACTGCCAGACCCAGTTCCCGGATGGACACATGTTATAACTTCATAACTCTTAATGCTACAAAAAGAAATGAAACCACATAAGGTCTATGATGCAATGGGAAAAAAAAAGACCCTTTTAAGGTATGTCTCAGCTACTACCATTAATATTTATCAAAAACTCTAGGAAAACAAATTAGCTTACTCTACTTGTGTGAAAATAACATATTTAAGGTAAAATAACATATTTGGTATATGAGTAATTGATTATAAACACATATTCATATAGAATGATCATAGACATGTCGATTTGGCATTGCTCTAGCCCTAGTTGTGCTGGCTCAATACTGTGCTCTCATGCTCCCTCTAAACATGCAATGGAGCCACTATTTAACTGATTGCTCCACCATCAAACAAAGGAAATTAAGCATAGGCTGTCATGGCATATCATATTGGCATGCATACTCAATCCCCACAATCAACACTTCAGTCCAAACTAAGGCAGAAGGCGCAGAACATACCTGTTCTCTTAGCAGTTCGGCATGTTCCTCCTCGAGCTGTGAGACCTGCGCCTCCAGCTCCGCGATGTAAGCCTACACCCGAAACCATAGGAAAGCGTCAATTTTTCACACTCAACTGTGCAATTTCTCCAAATTCCAAAACTTTCACACCAAATCGAGACATTTCACCAACCTGTTTCCTCTCCCTGGACCTGGCCGCAGACTCGCGGTTCTTAATCATCCGCTTCTGCCGCTGCGTGGCGGCGCGGTCCATGGGATCCATGAGGGCCCTCTTCCTTCCCCTCCCGCCGGCAGCGCCGCCCCCGCGCCGCCGCCCACCCACCACGGCCTCCGCGGCATCGGGGTCGGGAACCCCACCGCCATGTTATTATTCCCCTCCACGGCCGTAACCCTAGCCTCCTCCTCCCGGGCCAGGAAGTCCTCCAGCGTCATGACGGCCGCGCCGCCGCCCCCGCCGTCTCCGCCGGCGGGGGCGGGCGCGGGGACGGGCGCGGAGAGGCCGCCCGTGGCGGAGATCTCCTTCCAGACCTCCTCGGCCGTGCGCCGGGCGGCGGCCTCGGGCGCGGCCGCGGGGGCGGGGTCGCCACCGGCGCCCGCGGGCGGCGCCTCGCCGTATATGTTCCGCAGGATGTCGTCCATGTTCATGGATCCGATGCCGCTGGCGCTCCGGAAGCGCGCGAGATCGGCGGCGGGCGGTTGCGACGAGGCCGCCATGACCCGCGACGATGCCATGCGCTGGCAAGGCCCGCGCGGGCTGTGGTGACGACGACCCGGCGGCCGGCGCCGCGGGGCTGTCGCTGTCTCCCTGGCGTTCGCGCTGGAAGATTGATTTTTTTTCTAGGGAGTCGAAGGTTTCGGGAAAGGGGAGAGCTGTGGAGGCGAGACGTGGGGAAGCGATCGGAGCTCTCTCCTCTCTTGGGTTCTGTGAAGACTGCGACTGTCTGCCTGTGCTCCGGAGGCTTTTCTTTCCAGTGTGCTGTGCGGCGTGCGCTGCGCAGCGTGGTGCCGCTCTCTTTCTTTACGCGTGAGCGAGCTCGATGATGGATGGATGAGTTTTATTTAGTGGGTGCGTGATTCAAAAGCGCACAAACCCGGGGCACGTCACCCCGGTGAAAACAAACTTTTTGTACAAAAATATGGGGCAATCATACGGATTATCCTGTTCAATAGTTAAGTCATTCACGAGACTGTGAAAACACTTTTTTTTTGTATCTCTTTGGTAAAAAAACAATCTAAGTGCTGAAAGTTGCTTGTTTAGAGCGCAGTACAAAAAATGTTCCTCCTTTCGTGGAAAGTCACTGTCATATAGAAGATTCTATTTTTATGTTTTTCAATTGGGTATATTCGCTGGGGGATGATGTGTTCCTGGAAGCCATTTCTTTTGGTCGACCTTTGTGATTGTTCTTTTATCTAGTTTTTTTTCTTCGTTTGTGATAAGGCCATATAACAAACATATCCAACGCTTACAACAGCACCCTTAGAAAAAGTGAAAATGACACATGTGTTCATCGTAAGTCAGCGTTGTCTCCTCCCGTCGTCGTGAGGATAATGTCATTGACGCAACAGCCAATAAGTTGCCGATGGGAGCCATGCGATGCCACCTACAATGATCCGAAAATCATATCGCCACTCTATAGAAGAATGGGATGCAGATGGCTCGACAATCACTCGAAGTCCGTGAAGGAGATATGCCCTAGAGATAATTAATAAAGTGATTTTATTTGTCATATCGCAATTCTCATCCACGGCCCCAGCCGGTCCCACCATTCTCATCCACGGCCTCCTCCTCCGCACCGCTCCCCTCCGCCTCCGTCACCATTCCGATCGCCGCCGAAGGGTTCGGGGCCCCGACCAACACGCTCACCGAGCCCGTCTGGGACACCGTCCAACGCGACCTATCCCGCATCGTCAGCAACCTCAAGCTCGTCGTCTTCCCCAACCCCTTCCGAGAGGACCCCCGGCAAAGCGCTCCGCGATTGGGATCTCTGGGGGCCGTTCTTCTTCATCGTCTTCCTCGGCCTCACACTCTCCTGGTCAGCATCGGTCAAGAAGGTAGCTGCTGTATTCTTTCGTCTATGTACAATACTGAAATCCGAATCAGCCAATATTCAATTATTCAGTTGCATCTCGTGTATTTGAAATACTCTACTTACTTAGAATACAATACTCATATAAACCTTCCAAGGATTATACGGAGTAGTCATCAAGGCCCCGATTGATCAAATGAAAATAACAATGTACAGTATGTTCCATGAAGACGTATGACTAGCATGGGGACCCCGACCAGCCGACATTAGTTTGGAGGAGGACTAGAGCCTCCTCCGAGAATTTCCAAATATAAAATTTACATGATGATATAATGCCTTACCATTTCCTGTTTATGCATTGTAGCTGTCACAATGTAGCTGCATCAGTGTACGCTAGATTGGCCCAGCCAAATTCTTATTTGTAGCATGAGCTTTACAAACTTCCTTTACATATTAGAAGTGGATGTGCATTTGTATAAAGAACATAAGATAATAGAGAGTACATGGAAATTTCTCAACTGCCCACCATTAGCACTTGGCATGCTCATTTATAATTGCTACTGCCTTACTGGAGTCAGACTCACAATATTGTCACCTGTCAGTCTCTCGTTTTTCTTGGCAGACTCAACCACTCAAGATGTCAAAAAGTCGTTCCATGTCATATACATTTTTCACTAGTAAACCAATTTTTTGGGGAGAATTCTGTTAATATTTGGATGTTAGCGTATTCCACTAATTTTTGTATGGCGTCTTCAGTTCGAGTGCGTACGTGCCATCTTATACTGCTTCATGAGTTCTAGTAAAAGGCTACTGTTGATGAAAATTATTTACGGTGGGGGCTGTGGTGAAAATGGTAAATGCTGCACCGAAAACCATTGTCTGAAAAATTGAGCATTTGATATTCTTCTAAAGTTCCCACCGGCAACAAACAGAAGCATCACACCAAGAACGAAGTAATTTCATTTTAGTAGAAAAACCTAGACGTTCATTTCAGTAGATTTCTAATATGTACTCCTTTGAGATTCAGTAATTTCTAGGAACACTTACTTCCGCAGTTGCGCTTCTTTAATTCTTTCATATGACAATTGACAATGATGCATCACACACTGATGTTAATGGCACGCTTCTGTTTTGTAGTCTGAAGTGTTTGCTGTTGCTTTTGCTGTACTGGCTGCTGGTGCTATAATCCTCACGCTGAATGTGCTGCTTCTGGTACTTGCTCTTTTGCCTCTCCCCCCCCCCCCCCCCCCCCCCCCCCCCCCCACACACGTGCTTGCTCGTGCGTTTACAAATGCATACACGCAGCAGCTGCTACCTTCTGGGGCCAATAACCACATTGTTTCGTTTGCAGGGTGGCCACATCATCTTCTTCCAGAGCCTCAGTCTCCTTGGATACTGCCTGTTCCCTTTGGATGTTGGTGCTCTGATTTGTTTGCTGAAGGACAACGATGTACTGAAGATTGTTGTAGTTGCAGTAGCATTAGCGTGGAGCTCATGGGCAGCGTATCCACTCATGAGCGCTGCCGTCAACCCAAGGAGAAAGGCCCTGGCGCTTTATCCCGTCTTCCTCATGTACGTTTCTATTGGCTTCCTCATAATCGCAATAAACTAAAGGCTACCACAAGGTGAGAAGCCTGGAGATTTCCCCGGCGAACCATCAGAGTGCAAATAGTTTTGATCTGACTGGTTTCTTTTTAATTTTTGCTAACCACTCCTCAGATTTTTTCTTCTTCTTTGGAAATAATCAAAGGTCATAGGGCTATAGAATTCAGTCAAAAATTATACTTGCTGTAAAAGTACTCATTGTTTTCCACCCATCTAGAATAATTCGTAGGCTGCTGCTGGAGTTTGGCTTGCATTGCTGTTAGCATTATGGGTTGTAGTTCTACCATCTCTCCAGTGCTACCAGGGTCTTGTTTGCAGGTGAGCAGTTTGCCTGGTTTAATAATATTACTTGATCATGTGAGGTACGCTATATTCATCACAAATGCTAAAGTGCAGTTGGAGTTTGAGTTGATTGCTCACACGAGTTGCTCCATTATTTCTAGTCTACTGGCAACCAGTGACCTCCCTAGTCTCGTCGTGTGTACTCTGCAACGTGACCGATATTGACTCTGAAGTCGTCTTTGAATTCTGACGACGGCACAAGGACGACATGAATGGTTTCGCTGTTGGCCCTTCCGTCCTAACTTGATATCACTCGTGTTCACGTGCGAGTGTGAGTACGCGTCAAGAGAAGGATTTTGGAAACAACTCCAAAATCTTCTATGGAATTAAATCTGTTAATTAGCCTCTGCTGCAGTCGACGCGGTCTGCAAGTTAAATCTGTTTATGGAATTTCTTCGGTACACCGACCTATCAGCATCAGCCAGGAATAGGTAACTGGACGGAGTCAAGTCTCGAAGGTGTTGCATCGCATTGCAGCTGCAAGAGTCCTCCTAAACTTGCCAAAACAAATACAAAGAGCCAAGCAAAGGCTAAACCGAAACCAACTCCAACTCCTTCCTGCCACCTTCCGTGTCTTTCCCTGGCACCTCCTCCTCCTTCCTTCGCGCGTCCACCCAATCCCAGTACGATACGCGCTCGGTCCGGTCGTCGCTCCGATATTTAAGGATGGGCGGGCGCGCCTTTAGCGGCCACCCCGGCAATCTGTGACCGATCGCGCTCTGTATTTGTTCTAGTCGGAGGAGGGCTGTCATGGGAGACCAGGTGGAGGCGTCGTCGACGACCATGGAGGCCGCGGAGCAGCTCATCCAGCTCAGCGGTGGCGGGGACGAGGATTCGGAGAGCAGGAGCGCGGACAGCGTCAAGGCGGCCGGCGATGATGATAAGCAGGGGGTGCCGGCCGTGGTGGAGAGCAGTAGCGCCGGGAAGAGGCGCGAGATCAAGGGTGGCGGCGAAGACGACGTCATGGGCGGAGTCCAGAGGCGGCGGCCGAGGTTCCGGTCGCTGGCGGAGATATACAGGGTCACGAAGAGGATCGAACTCGTGCCCGAGGAGGCGGAGGTGGAGGAGGAGGAGGAGGAGGAGGAGGAGGGGAGCAGTAAGGGGAATAGGAAGAAGAACAGGGTGGCGGGTGGAGCGGCTGGCGGCGGGTCGATCGCCCCGGCGGCGCCGTCCAAGGGGAGGAGAGCGGTACGCATGCAGAAGAAGTAGCACCGTACGTGAGTCGTCGTAGGTCTTAGCTCCTCTCAGGAACGCATGGAGGCATGTCTGGATCTAGCTAGATAGTAGATAGCAATGGTGCGATGCTTTGGGTGGAAGATTGTAGTCGAAGATGGATGTAGCACGTAGCTATCAGTTTTTCTTTTCTTAAAGAACAAGATTTTGCCAAACTTCGCACTGCGTACGGAACTGGCGTGTTCTCTTCCTAATTTGCTCGGGTAATATGATCTTAATATGATCTGCAATGCACATGGTTAGTTATATTTTCACGAGAAATATTGTCCCTTATTGATTATTGATCCCAACGTGGAGGCAAGGGTTTTGTCGTTTGTTGTTGTGGTCGCACTTGAGCTATCAAGGATCAAGTGAGCTAACTTCTTGAGTTTCTGCAAAACTTTAGCTATAAATATACTTGCAATAAAATAAACAAAGCAAAATAATGTAAACACATATTTGTTGCAATGAGATAGTTAGGCATGAAAGGATACATTTCATGATAATTCAGAGATGGTCTATTTTGATAAAGATATGTTTGATGTTACTTCTCACGCATGAGCATTTGGTAGAGTCACCCTTGAATAGTCAAGGCTCTCACATTCCGGATCTCGTTTGACTCTATTATTGTCCTCCTCTCCCTTTTCATATTTCTAGGTTGTCTCGGTGATTAAAATCATGAGATCGGGCCAACTCATTACGCGTTGTGGCTTCTCATGCTCCTCATATCATCTTTGCTGGTCGCTCATTCCAAGTACGTGAAAGTCGTGATTTTGCAAAACAATATATGCTTATCCATGTAGGTCACTGGATCATGTTGCATGTGCCCTTAAATTGGACAACATGCATTAGGTCACCGTTCATAAATAAAAGTACAACCGACGATCAAATCAGATAAACTAATACAAATAAAGCAAACATTAGCAACAATTGCTTCTTACGAATCCTGCACATCTCCCATGCTGAGATGAACTACTCGCATGAGGGAGTGGTGCTTAGCAAGATGGATACAAACATAAGGAGGATTATATCGATAACAATGTATTGTCACACAAGGATACATGATCCGAGGAAATAACAATCTCACAAATCCTGTTTGAAATTAAGGTGACTAGCTCGATGGAGACTAAGGAGCTCTTCCATATGGCGGTAGATGAACAAGGTGAAGATCTTGGTCGTGGAGGACGGGTCCGGGGAAAAATCGACATGAGAGCCTATTCATCTATGGGTCTCTTCTCTTTGTTCTAGAGGCAAAAACTCCCGGTGTGTTTGTTGAATGCCCCCTTCTTCATGAAACGTGTCTAGGTCAAAGTGATTCACATACGTTTCCTGATTAGGAACCATGTGTCCAGTGGCGGAGCCAGGAACTGAGATTAGGGGGGGGGGAGGCGAACACTGAAGGATTAATTTTTTAAGGCACAAAAGCAAGTCTATTCAACAAAATAATAAGATTCAGTTTTCATAACTCACAAAGTATAACTACGAACGACATAAAAATAACATGAAGACAAGTTAAAAACAATTAACATGCGTATTGTAGGACCAATACTATTTTTCTATAGCTCGCTAATTTTTCTTGTAAACGTCTACGCCAGCCATTTAAATCCGCGATTCATTTTCATGGATAAAGGACAGATAACGACTCAGCACCATTTTATTTGAAAAAAACGAGAAAAGTTAATGCTTCACATGAAACGTACCACCATAGGGATCCCCTGAGTCTAAGTATCGTGCATCATCGTTTATCAACTTATAGTTCAGTTCCGAATTTTCCTTGTCAACTACTCTGACCGTCCAGGAACTTAGGTGCGGCGTCGCTGGCGTGGCTCGGCTGCGGAAGGGGGCAGCGCCGCGGCGGCAGATCGAGCAGGGAATGGGAGCGAACAGGGAGGAGCCAGCAACAGGTCCTGGGGAATCAAATGTTGGTATATTGTACAAATATCAAAAAAAAAAATTTGAATGTGAATTATATTTTGGGAAATTAATTATCATGCATTTTATGGCGCTACTAAGCGTAGCTGATTCACGTTTTTGTGATATGCCAGAAAAAATACGTTTTGCGTTTATTTCTGACAATTTGGGAAGCTACACAAATTTTATTTCCTTTTTGCGATGCACTTTCTTCGTTTTGTAGACTCCATTATCCTAAGCCCCACATGCCAGGCTTATGCCCAAGACATCACATATGATTGAAACCACCATTTAAGAAGAACATGTGACATAGAATTACGACAAGATCTAAAATTAGTAATATTTATTCCGACGGAATTAACACTACCTCTATGTCTGGGTCACGAGTGACACAATCTGATGCTTCTACAACATTTGCTTTAAAAGTTAAAACAAAAGAAATGAATCATTTATATTGTTTATGCCTTCTAGTTTCTGGCTTTCGCCGCCTCCCCGGCTCCCAGCCCTGTCCTTCTATTGGATGCCTTCCCCGACTATGCCATTGATTTTGGTCTTCCTTGACATGCTGTCGGCCCCATATTCACAACTTTTTTGAGATCTCCTGGTTTCATTTTTCCACCGCCCCTCCCCATACCGACCGAGTCCTCCTTCTTCATGTCGTCCCCCAACCTAGGTCTAGTCGTCTTCTTCCTTAATGTGGCATCCGCCCCAAGGTTTGATTCCCTCGCGTCGGAGTGAGCAGGGCAAATTAGTTTTGTCCTAGACTTTTATATTTATTTTTATCATGTTATTGTGTTAATGACTATGATTTTTTATTGCTCCCATCATCCTAAAATATAAGGCTCTCTTTATTTCCACTGCTCAACAACTTAGAATGTTGACTATGATTTGTACTTACAGTATGTCCAAAATTTAGTATAAAGATATATGAAATAAAAGAATTTTGCAGGACAAATTCAACGATCCACATACACATTCTCAGTCCATATAATTTCATATATATTTGTGGTCAAGCGTACATAAAAGACCGCGCAGAAAAAGCGGGCCTTATAGTTTGGGACGGAGTGAGTACTTATATTGCATAGTTAACCAAATAACAAAAAAAATTGGACCATTAGTTTAGTGTTCTTTATTGTACTGTTGTGTATATAAATACAAAGTTTTTTGGTGTTAAAATTATATTGTATGCTATAATTAATTAAAAAATTCCCCTTGAACTATTTTTATACAATTGCATACAGTGTATAGATATAAATGTATGTGTATGTTAGTGTATATACTTCAATATCCTTAAATACTATGAAAAATAACTTTAAAACATACATTCGAACAAATATCTTAGTAGTGCTGGACCCAGAAACTTCCGGAAGCCTAGGCAAACAAGTTTAAGATGTAAATATTTTGGACAAAATCGCTATAGAAGGCAATAAAACTAAAGGATGGGGCCATCGGCAAGCCCGGGGTGCTAGGTCTTCCCCTGAATATAGGTGTATATCGGTTGTTTAATAACGTCTTAGACCATGGACAGTGGAATGGAGGGAGTTCTTCTCTTTATGCATACATTACATATGGTACACAAGATAATAAGGAGAAGCCACTACTAATCAGCAAGACCTTTTGTCTTTGATGACATATGGCGTACATAAACCACCTGGAACTAGTAAAATGCCTAAAAAGCGAGGAAGGAGACCCCTATTTTATTGCACAATCGACCACTTGAAACGAAAACAAAAAAAAGACATGGTAAATAGCTTCTAGGTCCTCCACCGAGGGAGCATTAACCTAGGGTGTCGATGGCTTCGTCTTCCACAAATAATGCTCAACCTTGTAGTCCACTGCAAAAAGAAGTATCAAGATATGTGTGGGATTAACTCGAATTATACGCATCCAAAAAGTTTATGGAATTTTGTAAGTGAAATGTGCACAACCTATATATTGTGCAACTGGGTATTGCGAGTTGCGACACCGCCCAACATATATGAGCAACAACTAGGTGTTCATGGATGCACATGACAATGCCGAAATGAAGCTCTTCGCCGTGGTTGATTTTGTAAATGCTGGCAAACATATCCCATCCCCCTTCGAGCAAGCATTTTGCTCCACTCCATCCTTCCGTACAAGTTTGAAGTGCGAAAAGAGAGAGCAAATACTACCTCGAAGGCGACTGGGAGATGTTCGCTAGCATTTACCAAAGAAGGTGTGCTCCCCGCGCACCCATGGTGACTCCGGTGAGAAGAAGCAGGGTGGAGATCGTGTTTGGTATGGTGGCGAATGCCGTGGTAGTGACAGAGAGGGAGACAGTTCTGAGCTAGTGACACCAGTCGAGAGATGTGAAGTGGTGTTCACTGCTACTTATACGAATATGATGTGGCCTGACCACCACTCGTTTCACCGAGAGACTTGGTCTACAGAAAATGCAGTTGCATGCAGGATCATGAAGACCCGGGGTGCTTGCCCCTGGATGTCAATGGTAGGCTTAATTACACCTGTGCAAGGATGCGATACATGCTCTCTGGTTTCTTCTTCGTCTCACAACGGTGGCTACATTTGGCTAAGTGTAGGGTCAAGGCATGAAGGAATACCGGTGGCCACCTCTCCTGCTAGCTGCAACCTCAGAGGTGCACAGCGTGGAAGGTATCTCCGAACGAGAGCGAGTGTACCAAAACCAATCGACCGTTTGGGAATTCTAGAATTTCAGCAACAAGAATCCTTTGTCAATAAAAGGACAGAACTCCCAGAAGGCACATAAACGAAAGGCGACATATATAATCTCCTAGAACATGTATGGAATTACATACTTCCTCCGATCCAGAATATGATTCGTAACTTGTATACACGTTTTGTACTACCACAGTGCAATCTGTACGACCGTTTTATTGGACCGGAGGGAGTAACATAAGTTTCTTCGATTTCCACTCTCAGAGTTTCAGCGAGAATGTGCGTATCTCCATGGGTCCCAGCTCAACAACAAGGGCTTGACTGTCAACTGGGCCACCAGTAACTGGGGCAGGGCCAGTTTCAGTCTCTCCCACAACCCTCCAGTTGAGCTTCCTCATCTCTGACTTCTTCTGATTGGCGGACAGGTTAGTTTCGGTCAACTCCTTGATCTGCACAATGAGACAGCACTAAGCATTTCGGAATAGGTCTCCTTCCCATAGAAACAATATTACCAGAGTATATTGGTTGTAATAACATCTTATATTGTGAGACGGAGCCGATAGTAATATGAAACTTTGGTCATGCAAAAAAAGATGAACTACGATAAATCACTTACAGTTCTCTTTCCAAACAGTTTTTTCAGTTCAACTTTTGCCATCACCGAACTCTGCGGGTCCTCTGCAGCCTGCAGCTCCGGCGAAACCAGTTCACTAAACCAAATAGAAATATACATATCTGATATGAAGCAGTTATATAGACTAGAGATATACCTCAAACAAATGTGCCAAGCGGAGGAGTGTGGTGCCATCACCGATATTCTGAAATATTAAGCAATATTCCGTCAGTGACTAACACAGCGCTATTCGATACCCAGACATATAGGGTCTGCGATAAAATTATGAACCTGCAAGGTGATGATTGCGACGTTATCAGGAAGACTATAATTTGCACCCATCATGCTCCCTTTCACAATACTGTAGGATTTCCAACTGCTCTCGTCCTGTAAGAACAGTATTACTAACTGTAGAAATAATAAAATGAAAGTGCTTAAAGAAACAGCCTGAGAGAGTATACAAATGTACCTCATGAGCGAAACCAAGAAGAAAGGGTGAATAAACTTCTTGTCCAGTTTTTCGTCTCCACTGGGCTCCATGTCCAAGCTTGTTGACATTGACATAATAAGTACCCTTGGCCTGTAAGAGTTTGTATGAGGCATGGTTATGACAATGATAGTCAATATGATGTCAGGTTGGTGCTGGAGAAAATGGAAATGGATACAATACTTTGAGTGAATGTATACCGTGAGCCCATCACATTGATTGTCGACGCAAACAACTTCGTCGAGCGGCTCCCCTACACCTCTGCCATCATCATGAAGTATACGCCTGAGATTCACAATATCCATGATCAGAGGTTGAGCGTACAACGGATGATCTGAACTTGATTATCTGTGGTTGACTTCAAGAGGTTGAAGACATGTGGTACTATAATGCAAATTAGTCCCGTATTAGATCTGTAATGAACCCAGAATAATCCAGTTAATACCTGTGGAGCATAATTTCTATTTGACCATCCTGAATACTTGATGCTCCAACAGCACGATCGACAAGGACAGATAGTTCATATTTCCCATCTGCTACATACATTCCTAGATTGACCTGTAATGTTAACATGAGAGAAACATCTTCAATCTTCTTTACGAAGTTATAAGAAACTAAAACAGATGAAATAAAAATAGCAGACACCCAAACATGATGACATAGTAAATTTCTTTGGAAAACCAAAAAATGAGTAAGCGTCACGCTTAGTCCTAAAATGAGTGCTCTCTTACACGCCCTTTTTGCCCTGGTTGCTTTGCTCTGTGCACGTGCAAGATTATGACAGCATAGACAACTCACATTAACAAATGACACCATTGTACAGAATACACCCTTTTTTCCTACTGATGAATGACAACATTATATGAAGTAAGTATAAGTAGAATAGTCTGTATTCGAAGTACTAATATTACTAACCAAAGATTATCTCACTATTAAGATGTTAATATTGTGCATACCGGATAGTAATTTCCTGCAACCGGCTGAGTCACCTGAAGATCCCAATCTTCCCTGTAGTTTCTCACCTATAGATGAAATCACAAAAACTTGGTGGTAAGAGGAGAGTACAAATACATTCAAAACTCAAACGTATTAAATTTAGATAAATGCTCAGTAGGGCTCTAACGGCCACGCATAAAATAATTCAGGTACAAATGAGAAGGTTGGCTATTGATATATTACATAATATTCCAAACAGAGCGATAATTATGGACCAAGAAACAAATAAACAAACTCAATCGTAATAAATATTGATAGTTACCCTCTTGAGGAAATCTCTTCCATTAGAATCTGTATAAAAAGTGCTGTTTGTGACCATATTTGCTGTCAGTCGCGTGATGACCTCCTTTCCTATGCCATCATTGACCGGGATTGGCCCAATCTTTCACATATGAAAGGGAGAAACAAAAAATTTCAATGCCTAATGGAATATCATATTCTCCGAAACGGACAAATATAACCTTGACCTTTACTCTCGAAAGTCGAGGAAATTACTAACCGTGTATTCTACTTCAGCATGCTCCTTATCCTTGTAGAGTCTTGTAACCTATACAAAACATATTTTACTGGTTACTCAATGAGTTTTTTTATGATAATTAATGCATTAAACCTAGAAAAAAATGGTTCCGAAATAAGTGGCGTGGTTTTAGTTGCCACTTATTCTGGAAAGGACGGAGTAACTATACTAAAAACTAGAGCTACACAGAAATTTTGGATGGCACAATATAGTTAATGTAATGTGTTGTGGTAAATGAAAGATACACCACAGAGACTGAATCTGGAATTGAAGCTGGCAAGTAAATCTGCGGCAAGAAAACTTATGTGCGACGCAAAAATGCAAGGAAACAGTGTGGTGACCTAAGTTGTGAAATCTGAGAAAAATCTAAAAGTGGTATCCCACATCAGATTATGAAGTCCTTCAATCTATCTTTTCAGAAAAAATTGGCACATAAAAATGCAACGGGACAAATAAGGTTTAATCTAGCGAAGTCAGAGAGAAAATGAAATCCATGTAATGCTATTACTATAGGTTCAGTAATTAAATTTACCCTCATTATGGTATGTAAATTGGAGTGAATTTTAAATCTGACCTGAGAAATCCATGAGCTGAATTGCTGGTGGACTTCATCAACCAAAGGTCCACGGATAATTTTCAGTGGTACCTGTCAAAAAATAAAAATCAAGCAATCATATGGAAAACTTATTTACAGTTTTAACTAATCAATAGTGCAGGGTAATTTTATTTAAGTAGTATCAACAGATAACACAAGTGCCCAAGTACTATCTCCTCTATAATAGCAACTGACGAGACGAATTGGATTTTTTTGGCTGTTCAGTATGCTTTTAGATCTATCTTTTCAAATCTTGTGATTAAAGAAGGAGCAACAATAGATACCATGTCTTCATCTATTCTAGTTTGGAGAGAATATTGTCAACCTTCATGCACTAGTCAAAGCAATCATACACTTCAAGTGAGGGGGCAAGAGCAATTTTTAGATAAATTGCGAAAGCCATGACTCGAACTCGAGACCTACGGTTCTGATACCATGTCAAGCTTCATACACAAGCCAACGCAACCAAAAGTCCAAACTGATGGAAAATGCTGGCTATTCGACATTTACACTTCAACAAATATATCAGTAAAAAAGTGTCAATATATACTGTTATATGTTTACTAAGGCCTGTGCTCATCATCAACTATATTTTTCTGAACAGACAAATAATGGTAGCAAAATACAGAAAACATGATTAATGTGGGAGTTATTGTTAATAGCTCATCCTCTGTTTCAAAGGGTGCATACATAAACAGATAGAAACAAAAAAACAAACTGAAAGAAGGCACAAGTTAGTATTACCGATCTTGAAACAGCAGTCGGTGTAGCCCCATCTGGTCTAAAAATATAAGCTCCAGATGCCTGGAATAAAAACAAATACAAGCGAAAAATCAAACACGTGAATCAGATAAGTAGAAAATAATAGCTCTATAATAAAACCTGTGAATCAGATAAGTAGAAAATAATAGCTCCATAATAAAACCTGTGAATCCATGGCATCACCGGTGCTTGAACCATACCAAAGAAAGCTCTGTTGAATTGGTAAATCCACCTAAAATAGACCATACAATGCATATTATGATTAATAAACACGTGGTAAAATTCTAGGAACTTGATTTTCTTAGCTCTGCATATAAAAGGAGTTCAGAAAAGCAATGTTGATCAAGTAACAGAATTATCTTGTGGTGATAATTTTCAATTTCACTGAATAATTAAGCACGGCATTTGCTTAGCTTGCAAATACGCCTAATATTTTTTTATGTATTGAACTTAATATATTATCATATCAGAACATCAATTAAATATGTGCTCATGCAGAAAATTATTATGTTAATGCATTGCCAAGATAAATTATGTTACTAAGAAGGTAATCAATTGATTATCCTTCTTAGCAGAGCCAAGTATGTGTAGGACTCACTCCTGAGATAGAATTAAACATCCGCGTCAGTTGTCCAGATGCTGACGAAAATGTCATCTTTAGAGGCCCTGGTCCAACTTCAACTGTGTCATTGTTTGGAGAAATGATGGCTGAGACATACCCCATTTTACTGGATCCTGGATAAGTTAATGGAAAATGATGTAAAATAAACCCAATGAATACAGAGATAAAATTAAGATTTTTCATATTGACCAAGCATAGAAGGTAATGAATAGTCATATTGTAGTGCATTGCATTTTCAAGAACTATATATTTTTGTTTGGTGATTAAAGTTGATGCTAGTGAAGATAAGCATACATCACATACCATATTAGCAGTACACAAGAAGAAAAAACATTGTAAGTTTTTGGTCTCTTGTAATACCCTGTTATCCAGTTCACTCTCCTCATTCAGAAAATATTATATCATCAATTTACTATCCACAAATAGAAGTTTATTTTCTCTAATAAGAATAAATCAAACAGTCTTTTCTAGTGACATGCAGCTTTCACCTGTCCCCGTGGGTTTCGAAACGAAGTAAGTATTCCATCCCATTGGTGGCACAGTAGCTTTAAATACTAGCCAATACTTTGGGGGTTTGTCTGTATTGATTCCAAGATAAGCCTTCACATACAACTTCCTTAAACTGCCTGTCATAGTATCAACCTCAACTAGTTGTGAATCGAGAAACCTTCCGTTAGAGCTTTTTACAACTAGATGCATATCATTGACCTGAAAAAAGATGAAGTAAGTATGGGTCTGTACAAGTAAATTAGCTCAAGAATCTAGGATTTTGTAAAAAATAGGTACAAGCCTTAGCAACATATTCCTTTCCATATGTTTACAAAGTACAAAAGGGTTTGAACCAATTGAGGGTATATTTATCTCCAGTTGCCCATTGATATGCATTATCTATATTGTTCCTTTACAGAGGATCAGAAGTTATTGGATAAAAATGCACAGTAAATGTTTAGACACATACCGGAACACGTATGTAGTCACTATGTTCCCATCCAAGAGGATTATAAGCAACTATAACCTGCAGAAGATAATGTCAGTATGTACAAAATCATAGCCGGTAAACATTACATTTAAGAGATTACTTACTAAGCTCTTTCCTCCTGAAATTGGCTCCTCAGTTGAAGGGCAGTAGCTTATATTGAGAAGTTGGCACTAAATAATTGATTCAAAATGAAACTGTTAGATCATGTAAACATGTTCTGTGAACAAACCACGCTGTTTGAAAATATATGCAGAGAGCTTAAATAAGTGCTATCCCGAAGAAGATCCTATCACGTGTTCCATTTTGAGACGAAGAATGGTGATGTGCATTGGTAATTATAAAATAAATATTTGTAAAAACAGAAATGTCATAAACCCTATTACAGAAAATAAAGTTTATCCAACCTCACCTGACTAAACTTTACTGCCGGAGACCTACATGTTCCTTTAGAGCTCGTCAAACAATCCAAAGCAGTATTTACACTTTTTCGACCTACAAGATATGAATAACTACTCCATTACTTTGTTTGACAAAGAAAGAGTGCTTTCACTAAATCATTCCTACAAGATAAATTATGAACCTTGGATGCTCCGAGAGCAAGGCGTTTCGAGTAATCATCAGTTGTGTGTTGTTTTGCCGTTCCTGAGACTGCATCATGATGTTGGGCGATTCCCATTGCGTCTTCTAAGTTCGATGTAAACAATCCTCCCACCAAAAATTCTATTTGGCGTGCAGCCTATTAAGAAAGGTAATTGTCCTAAATTTAGTCACAAAAAATCTCAAACACACACCAGTGCACGTGTTTCATTAGAAGACGTACACCAAGATGGCGCAAGTACAACCAAGATGAAAAGAAAACAAGACAGACAACATTAAGAGAAAAGGAAGAAGCAAAAGCATATGCTAAACTAAAATGCCAAAAACAGAGACTCTAAAAAACAGAGACAAAGAGTGGACAAGAGGAAAACTCACTCCCTGGCTCAAGGCCAGATTTAGTCAATTGCGAACTTAAATATAATATTTTCTAAACATCACAATCTTGTGGCTGTAGACTTCTATTGAAAAAAAGAATACCAGGTAATATCCACTGAGCATTCGAACATATCGCTTGAAAGTCGGGCGGCTTGTAAAATACCCAGTCCAGTAAGCATTTGTTGAATCAGCATATCTGCAATTTGCAATAGCATAAGAGCATAAAGAATGAAGTCTTTTCATTTTAGTAAGTTTGATAACTTACGGGAAATAATCATCGTGTTTGAGAGGCCAAGATTCATTTGATGCATGTTTTGCATCTGTGTAAATGGATGGAGTAGAATACAGCGCATGCACCCGGCCATCCTGCGGTGTTCCGGGCATAATTTCTTATCTTGAATACTTTCAGGACATTCGTTAACTATGCATATATCATTGAACTTCATAGACAGCTCACATTGACTAATGCCTTATGCAGATAATAAGTTTTTTGTACAGGTGGGATATGAAGTTAGTTATGTATGTTCTTGCTTCATTCAAAGCTCACAAATATGCTACATATCCTTATGATATATACGGTTTACCTCTCGTGAAACAAAGAAATATTTCTAGTATGGGAGTTAGTAGAATGCAAAGAAAACGAGAGCAGAACAGTATACATCAAAACGTAAAAGCCTCAACTAGTCAATTGACAGTCTATATCTATTAATCAGCAATACCTTGTTCACGTAATGGATAAGTTTATCCATATTCCGGAACCAAGATTCAGCATACTGGTAATTAAAATCATCGCCCATGGTCCACATTATGTGGTTTGTACGCGTAACATTTGCCTGATTAATAAAATATAAGTCAGATCCAGGTTTCAGTTCAAAACCTACTCTCAAATTGGACCAAAAGCTCATGTAACAAATGAAAGTTTACCTGTGCTATGGCTGCAGAAACAAAATCATTGACACGTTGTTCAACATTATAGTCAAACAGCATCAGGTCGTCCTACCAACAGTTGTCAATGAATTAAAATTGGTGAGAGGTTCTACCAAGAATTGGAGATCACTGAACTGCTTGCTGCCATGTACCTGAACAGGCGTGATTTCATTCAAAACTTCAAAACCAAAGCCACTGGGAGGGCTATAATGGACAGGAAATGCATTTGTGAAGATCTGCAATTCAGTTATGCACTTAAATGAACAGAATACAGGATAGTAATTCAGTATAATCATATACTCCCTCTGGCCTGTTAAAAGTGTCGCTGGTACAACTAGAAATTTGTACACATCGTATGTTGCTTTTCAACGACACTTTTAACGGATCGGAGGGAGTATGCTAATCAATAGATTGCATATAGTTCTTTGCATAAGAATAATAATGATAACCTGAGAAGATGAACTAAAAGTTCTTGAACCCTGCCATATAACTTCCAGGCCTTTATCTTCTTTACGCACTGCCCTATCTTGGTAATCAATTCTTGCAAAATGCACAGAATCGAAACCAAGCTACAGTTACAACAAATACCAAACATAAATATCCACATAATAGCAATGTTTCAGAAAGAGATACTCGATCACCAATAAAATTCGAGAACACAATTAAGGTTTTTCAGTCAACCGCCATATATATACCAACATAAAACTGTGCAATCAACTTTACCAGCACAAGCAGTAGTGCCTGTCTTTTTAGACCAGTAATCCCCGGCTAGCTGGTGCTGGTCTAATTATAAAGGGATACCATGATGCTACCAAGTCGATGAGCACTAATCAAGTTTAATCAGTGCTAAGTCAGGTGGGCTTGTCTGCCACCAGTATCCACCAGCTGACTGGCTCCTCCCAAAATTTAGAAACTAACCTGCCATGCCCCCGTTGTGACGGAAAATTCTTTAACCCAACTACTCAATCTTGATCCATTTTATCATGACTTTGATCAAAAGTTCTGTTTTAGCTGCTCCCTCCGTTCACTAATGTAAGGCATTTTAGATTTTTCTTGATTCAAATGGATCTAGACTTATTTTGTACATATATTCATCATTTTAGTGCATAGGTAGTCAAAATTGAAATGGTAGGTCAAGTGCCTTACATTAGTGAACGGAGGGAGTATTAACCAAACCATAAAACCATTAGGGACTAAACGAGGGACTAAGTGAGTAACAAAAAAAATGTCTGGAAGGAACCTCAACCACGACATACCACCAGGAAAAAATAATGGAATATTCCAAATCCTGTGGTACCCACTCTTGTTTTGCAAAAATACATTGAACTTCGCTAAATCAGATTAGAATGAATTAAGACTGCAAAAGATCAGCCCAACTATATAATATACAGACATTCCTCCTATACTGAATTCATGTTATCCTTCTTAGAGCAGAGGGCAGATGTTGATAAAAAGTGGCTACTTAGTTCTGACATTCCGGGGAACAGTCATGTTTTGGTACTACATCGTGTTAAGTATAATAAAACACATTGTGAAGGACTGGATTCTCAAATCTAGCTATGAATTCAATCATATCAAGGAGAGGGAAAAAAAGTGAAACCAATTGCATTGCCAAACTACACTTCTACTGTATATTCATCTTATGCATAAGGAGCAAAATGTCATATCTGCCTAATACCAAAATAGAGCATCTTGATTTCAACAAAAATTTAAGGAAAAATTCACTCGACTACGTTTGAATCAATACATGACAATACAATGCAGGGTTCTCCAAGAGTTCTATCTTCTACTTGGTCCATGAGTTAATTTATACTAGCACTTCCATGCTTTCGGGAAAATCAGCAAATGTGGTACTAACTTTACCTCTACTCCAAGCAAATAAGATTGAACTGCAGAATGACCAAAAGGATCGATTTGCCAGCCAGCTCTTGGAGTCTTGTTGAATTGTTTTTTAATCATCCGGTGACCAAGTGTGGTCTGATCAATCATGTCAATATAATGGGTAGCAGCTTCGTCATGCATACACCAACCACCATTTCTGAATCATAGGATCCAAAGTTTATCAAAATTATGTGTACGTATAAGATCCAAGGAATAATGAAATCACATTACATACATGAACTCGAGCTGACCAGAATCAACTAGCTTGTGGACTATGGCCTGGATTTTTGGGCTTTTCTCTACCCACCACCTTTGGAAGAAAGCCTAAATGCAAAATACATAACTCATATTGAAAGTTACAATGATTCAAAATTACTTATAAAGTGACATAAAGAGAAAAAAAATTATCGTCAAACAGTGGTCTAGATTTCAACTCTTTTTGAGTTATAAAGGAACTCAAAGACCCTAGTTCGAGCCTGGCTTGTGTCAAAGTTTAAGTGTTTTCACGTCTTCATGGAGGATGTTAGTGACATCAGTCGGCGGCGTGGTCGTATTTTGTTCGCCGATCCTTCGAGCCGAGGAGGACCAGCTCTCTAGCGAGGCACGGATCGGCGGATAAATGGTCCTGATGTGTGGCGGATTGTGGCTGGTTGGTGCAGAGATTATAGCGCTCGGTGTCTATGAAGACGTATGCAACGACAAATCTAGCTTATCTGTTTAAGCGCCAGCTTGCCTCGATTTTGACATTTTGCTTTGCATGGGCATGGTCTTTCAATCGTCTGGCGATGTCCACTCTAGGACCGTGCACGAGAGCGGCATTATCCGGGTGTGAATGCAATGGATGGGGTCGAAGATGATACATCACAACATGGCTTTGTTCGTGTCGCAATGTCCATGTCAAAAAACGGTGTGCTTGGTGACCCAGAGCATTGCATCAGTGGTTCGGTATGTGGGGGTGGCACCATAGGGTGACTTTGTTTTTGGCGGTGCTCTACGAGTACCTAGTCTCGGTTTTCGGAGGGGGGGGAGCTTCATTGATCATACCTGCCAATGGTTGATTTCTTGTTGAAGGCATTGTCCAGACTTTCTCAAGAGTGAAAACCCAAAATAAGACTTTAGGGTGTGCATTGTTTTGTTCATGAAGGCATCGCTATTGGAGAACCTTTTTCGCGGTTTAGGTGTTGCCAATGGTGGTGGTTGTTTCGGGTGGTGTGTGTCACTGGTCGTTTTTGGCTGTGTACATCTTTGATGTCTCGACTAGTTATTGACATTATGTTGTTACAGATGCATATGTAGTATCATCTTGATATTAACATATTCCTTTAATCGAAAAAACTCTCCAAGTTATTGAAAGTGATAATGAGACCTACGTACTACCAACCATGACTCCCTAACACATTATTAAGAAGGCAATGACATAAACTGTTTTGCTTGGCCGAGATTTATTCAAGAGGGGTCGATCGAACCGATGTCTGCAAGTAGACGCCACCGCGCTCCCGCACCATTGGTCCCCGGGTTCTCAAGGAAAAATAGAAAACTTCAAAACCAAAAATGGACATGATTCCTAAATTAAGGAGAGAAGGAGTCCTGCGAGAAACTAGTTCAATAATGCATGAATGTGGATTATTTTGGAAAAGGTTTTGACATTCAATGTATGACACTCAACAGCGCCTCTGATATATTCATACGTCTAATAATTAGAAGCCAACTAATGGATGAACAATCCGATCGAGCCATCGAGTACAGTATGGTGGCCTTTCGGGATAAGGTGGGCACGTACGTGAGAGGTCCGGCCCTACGACCGAACAGCAAGTGACTAGATGGATGGGGATGCAGTGAAACGAGGGATTTGCTTTTGCTCTTTGAAAACGGTGACCACACACCCATCGCACAAGCAAGCAAGCAACAATGACTGTCCAATCATGGCTAGGTAGGTACAAGAAGATAAAGACTATGTTCGTTTGGCAAAGGAATGGAAGAAATGTCAAACCCTGCATTTGCCGCCAGATGGCAGAGCAAAGTGTAAAAAAGAAAAGTAATAAAAGGAGAGAGAATTGGTGGGGAATTCGGGCGAGCGCGTCACCTGTTCTGCTACGACGAACTTGCGGCCGGGGTCCCTGGCCAGCGCGTCCACCACGGAGTCCAGCGTGTTCATCACGCACGCGCCCTGCAACCCATCCACACGGAAGGAATCACGAACCACGGCCAGCCATTGAAGAAGGCGAGAGCAGAGCGGGACGGGAGGCGACCTGGATGGAGTTGTTGGATCCGACCAAGTACTGGTCGACGGTCTTGAGCCACCCGACGTCGTCGTGGGAGTGCGGCACCAGGTGCACGTTCAGCAGCCCGGCCACCGTCCCCGCGCTCGTGTTGTACGCCACGTACCCGTCGGCCTCCCTCGCCGCCGCGGCAGCGAGCAGAAGCAGCGCCAGCACCGACGCCGCCATGGCTTCTTCCTCGCTTCCACCTTCTCTTGCCTCGGTGCTTCCGTTTCTTTGGTTCGGGAGTGGGGCTACGGAGTGGCCTAGATAAACGACGGATGCTGGCTGGCTGGCTGGCTCCGCTGGCGTTTATGGAATGTCTGATTTGTTTTCACGTCGGCCGTCACGGGAAGGCAGCTGCGAGTGATAGTGATAGCTGGTCCAACGTGTACGGCCCACGCTAAAAGCCAGTGGATGACCCGTTGCGCCGGTTTGAAATAACTGCGAAATCTCTAATTGGTCTGCCAATGTATCTGAAAAGGATCTACCCAAAGAGTGTCACCATTCTTAGTTAGGTGTAGTGTAAACCTGGCGAAAAGTTCATTGCATATCCTTTGATTTAGTTATTACTGACGTATTGATTGAGTACATTTTTATTTCTAGTGGGAATTGCTTTTTTTTAGAAACGAGGGTGCGGATCCCGGCCTCTGCATCAGAGTGATGCACATAGCCACCGCAATTTATTGCAAAGTAGCAGTTTAAAGTTTACATCTTAAGGACAGAAGCTTGTCGGAATGGAATACATAAGCAAAAGTAATATATATACATAAAAAGGACAAATCTCACATCGGAGACTTGCCCTTGCCGGAGCTGCCAGCGGCGTCGCCCTTGTAGCGCTTGTGGAAGGCGAAGTACGGATCCTCCTCTTCCTCGTCGATGTCGTCGACTTGGCCGGCGAGGATCCGCACGGCGCGGGCCTGCTCCTCTGCGTGGCGGCTCGCATTGGCCGCCACCATCTTCTTCTGCTCCGCCTCCTTCTTCGACAGCTCGATGGCCGCCTCCAGAGCTTCTTGATCCTTGCGGCGGCGGCGACGGGCGTCGGACTCGGCGGAGGTGAAGGACTTGGCCACCACCTGGAGGGGGAGGCCTTCGCCAGCCCCAGCGACGGCAGCCGCCACGCTGACGGATCTGCCGGCCCGCATCGCCTGGCGGAACGCCTTTCCCACCGTCTCCGGCGCCCGCGGCGGCGGAACCTCCACCAGTCTCCAGCCGTCCCCATCCGGCAGTATCCTCCACCCTGGAGGAGCCTGGACCGGCGGGACATGACCCCGCCGCGGCGGGGCAGACGACGGAGCCGACCTGCGGCTCGAGAGGGAACCCCTCCCGCGGAGGTGCGGCAGCGCCGATCTACGCACCGGAGCTGACCAGCGGCTGCATTCGCCACTGGCCGCTCGCGGCGCGGCCGAGCTCGAGCCGCCCGTGTCCTCCAGCGACCGGAGGATGCCGAGGCGGAACGCAAGCTCGTCCTCGTCGGCGACTTCCTCCACCGGATTCGCCGTTGGCGCCTTGCTCTCCGCATCCTCCCAGTTCTCGCTCCCGGAGCTGTCCGCCATTGTGGAGAGGAGGAGGTGGAGACGAGAGGAGGGGAAATGAATCTATGGTTTGGAGGGGAACATATGTGGCATTTTAACGCCGGCGAGTCACCCGACGCGTGGACGCCGCCGGTCAGCCTTCTCTTCGGCTGGGCCCGACCTGTCAGCAACAGTCGGCCGGCGCGTCCGGGCGGCCCCAAACCCGCCCCAGATATGGGCTGGGTTTGGGGTTTGTCGGACCACCCGGTCGTTTGGGAAGGCTATGGGGGCCTCCGTTTGGTGGCGGTTTTCGGCCCAAACGCTGTCCCGGGCGGACCGCCCGGGCGTTTGGGCGGCCTTTGGGGGCCTCGGCTGGAGATGCTCTTAACCACTGAATGAAAAGAGCACTACACATCTAATCTCTAGTGTGTAGCCACCCAGCATGGCACAAGATAGCCCGTATGACCGCCAGCATGCGGGTACACGCGGAATACATGAGTCCACGTTGGTCGACAGGAAGTCGTACAGACCACATGTTGATCCAGTAGACCGCCTTGCTGACCACCGGCAAATAATGAACAACGTTTGTTTTGTTAAAGATAAAATCATTCCGGCAATTTCATATCGCCCATAGGAAAGCCGCTACGCCTATACGTATACGACCTTTTGTTGCTTTATCTACACCATTCAACCAGTTACCAAACAAATTAGCAATGCTAGTTGGGGGATAGAGGTTGAAGGTGAAATGAAATAATCGCCAAATATTCTGGGCAAATGGTCAGGAGATGAACAAATGTTGCACGGTGACGTGGGCCTACCCTTCGGATGCCCCACCATGAGGACACCTGGTGCACGTACAAGCTAAGGCCCAGTAGCATTCCTGCCAGCGAGCCACAGCCAAGGCCCACGAAGGGGGCCCAGGAGGACAACGTACGTCCCAAGACAAGGAAAACCTAAGTCGGTAGAAGCCTACCTTACCTGTAAACCTAACCGGATGCGAATCCCCAAGACACAGCCTCCTATATAAAGGCTGGGAGGGCCGCCGATCTAGGTCACGCAATACTGAGATCACCAAAACCCTAGCGAGATCGCATCTCGTCGGGACGCCATTGTACCTTCTTTGTACACCTCATACATCAATAGCTAGACAAGCAGGAAGTAGGGTGTTACCCTCCGGGGGCCTGAACCTGGGTAAATCCTCGCTTGTCAGCCGACGATACTACCAGCCCTACCACGTCTCTCCCCCTTAATCTCAACCCTAGGTATTGAACCATGGGATTTGATGTGTTAACATCACGTTAATTGGCGCCGTCTGTGGAAAAGACTAGCGCTGGATCCGCGGTTTCGGCGGCTCCATCGGCAAACGGCAACTCGCCAGCTTCATCGACAAACGGCAGCTTGCCGGCTCCATCGATCATCAAGCCGATGTACTTCGGCACCCTCGGATTCGACCCGCACTCGCTGGTCACCCGCCCAGTGTTCGCGGACCTCTACTCAGGTGCGGATCTGACTTTCGGTCACTTGAACTTTCATGTTAGGCGGTGGGGAACACATGACTTGACGGACCCGCGTCAACTCGCGGTGATCGCACCCGCATATCCATCGACTGCATCTGCATCGACCGTGGCATCAGCCGCATCTTCATCAACAACCGCGATCACGTCGGCTACATCTTCATCGACTACGCCTTCATCGATCGTGCCTTCATCACCCGTGTCTCCGTCGACCGCAAAATTCGTGCCTTTTTCGTTCGCCGAAGGCGCGTCTTCATTGGCTGCTTCACCAAGTTCAGCATCAGCATACCTCGACTCTTCCGGCGAAGCTGATGAGGAAGTCAAGTCTGCCTACCAGGACGGTAGCAGCAAATCTCGCATACTGCTCGACGGTCCCATCGACTCCGATATCTTCACCGACAACTGCAGCGGCGGCGGCGGAAACCATATCTCGCACGCTATTCCTTATCAAGTTTGCGTGGTCATCGAGAACAACGGGACAGATCCCCAAGCATCTGAGGCTGCCAACCGCCGCAACGCTCCAGCATACCCATTGACAGTAACCTTGCCGGACGGGAAGACAACACTTACCATCACAGAGGAGATGGCGGACAAAGCAAAAAAGGCCATCGAAGAGTGCCTCATGATGCCCGAAGACCCGACCCGTGAGGAGCTCGCAACACACCAGTACCTTATCTGGCAGGAGAATCTTTGGCTGAAGAACTACCAAGCAGCACTCGATGAGCGCAGGAGGCAAGCCAGCGCGTCAAGCGTGCAAAGGGCGGGACTGTCTCTGCAATCCACTGGACAGACGGACCCGAGACGCCGTTCCAGGCTACAGCGCATCCCATAAAGAGACAGAGCGGCCCTAACCCGCAACTTGGACCTCTCGTTCATGACGCATGACGACGAGGGGATCCCTATCCCCAAGACAGCCACATGAGCTCTGCTCTCGGTGGCCACATACCTCAGAATGACACAACCTCCCGAAGGCGACCCTAACGTGGCTCTACATCGTCTACAAATCAAATCACTCAATCTGGCCGCCACGGCCATAGTACCAGAAGCTGAGATCGCTGAGGGACACACGTCAAGTGGAGGAGGCCGAGGGCACCACGCGGCCAGCCCACGGCGAGACCTGCAGACTCGCGACAATCGCGACCACGCAGTAACCATCCATGAGGACAGAGTCCGCCGGTGCCGCGACGACGATGGACGGAACTGAGGCCAACCAGTCACTCGCCACCTCAGGGAAGGCGAGGTCGTGCGCAATGTCATAACCCAGCGCAGGGTCAGCAAAAGACGGTCCAGAAGATCCTCTCGCTCTTCCAGCAGTGATTCATACTCTGATGACAAGTTTGAGCCCTGTGGATCCCTATGCTTCAGTCGACGCATCCGCGAGAGCTGGATGCCCAAAGGGTTCAGATCAACATCTGAAACACCCAATTTCGACGGCCGCCAAGAACCATCATCCTGGCTGTTAGACTACAAGATAGCAGTCTCCTCTCAGCGAGGCACTACAACAATGACGATGTAGTACATCCAGCTGATGCTCGTGGGTTCAGCTCATGATTGGCTCAAGAGCTTACCCAACAGCTCATACGACTCCTGGGATCACTTCAAGGAGGATTTTATCAAAAAATTCGTCGCAACATGCGAATGGCCGGCAACATTCGAAGAGCTGTGAGCCTGCAAACAGTGACCGGACAAGTCGCTGCGATCGTACATCCGGCGTTGGACCACCATACGCAACTCCATGGGCGCAGTATCAGAGAACAGAGCAATCGACTCTTTCACTCGAGGCCTTGCCAGGCGAGACTTCCAAGAAGCACTCGGGCGCAAGAAGCCGGTTCCATCGCCCAGCTCATGAAGGTCGCCAACGAATGGGTAGATGGCCGAGGAAGATTCGGTGCGCGACGAGCGCCACGAGTCACCACACCATGACAACGACACTGGTAACTGGGTTCGCAAAGATAGCCGCGGCAACGATCGGAGGTGGAAGCGCAAATCTCGCCACTACGACAACGCAGATGGCGCCTAACTGGTGGCGGCGGGATGCGTCGACACATGCGACGAGCGCGGTCGCAGCAGAAACCGTCAAGACAACTGCGACCGCGATTATGGACAGCGCAGTGATGGGTACCACAAGCGGGAGTGGCGGAAAACCCACGACGACTCGCAAGATCAGCGCACACCCGTAGAAGAAATCGCGGAGGAGTGCAGGTTCCACATTTTCAAGGGAGAGGACGGAAAACTCCACTCAAGACACTTGCTAAAAGATGGCAGAAAATTCACACGGTTGGCGACTGAGTACGCCAGACGCTATCAAACGGCTCCCGCTGCGGCCACAAACGGAGCCCCTCCTGCAGCAGCACCAGCAGCCGGGCACATGGCGGGTGCGGTACATCACCAGCCCCGCATAGAGGGCCCTAGAGCGGCGGCAGACCAATACCCCCAGCCTCAGGGGCAAATGAACATGATACAAAAGGGACGCCCCTCCAACAGGCTGAAGAAGCTGCACACTCGACAGGTCAATCTGGCCACCATGTCACCACCAGCCGTGCCCGATTACTTGAAGGGGTCCGAAACCAGCATTACGTTCTCCCGCGAGGATCACCCGCTGTAGTGGTGTGTCCGGGGCACACTGCCCTCGTACTCGATGCTCAGATCGGGGTTTCGCCATGTCCAAAGTCTTCATGGATGGAGGGAGTGGAATAACATTCTATTCGCTGACACACTACGCAAAATAAACCGGTCGGTCGACAATCTAGCAAAATCAGAGAACACCTTCCATGGCTTCGTACCGGGCAAGATAGTCTACCCGCTTGGCACAATTCAACTCGCAGTTATCTTCGGTGGGCGAGAACACTTCAGGTCAGAGATGATCGAGTTTGAGGTCGTCGACTGGAAGTCACAGTACCACGCCATCCTTATGCGCCCGACATTCACTCGATTCATGGTTATCCCGCACTACGCATACCTCAAACTGAAGATGTCGGGACCCAAAGGAGTTATCACGGTGAGCAGCAACTTCCAGCGCTCTAACAGCTGCGACAGGGAGTTCAGCAAGATCTCCGAGATGTTTCGCATGCAGGAGCAACTCGCGGATCTCTCCCTCACCAACGACCGCAGCCTCTTTCCTGAAGCCAAGAAGTCGGCACCCGACATCGCTTTCAATGCCACAAACGACACGAGATCACATCAGGTGCACCCGACGGACCCATCAAAGACGGTCAACGTGTCATTAAGCTTAACTTCCGCATAGGAAGGCGCGCTCATCAACTTCCTCCGTGAGAACTGAGAAATTTTCGCCTCGTGTCCAGCTGACATGCCAGGTATTCTCAGGGAATTTGCCGAGCACTCCCTTCAATTATTTCCAGATACCAGACCTGTGAAGCAAACAATGCGCCGTTTCTCTGAGCCGAAACGGGAAGCCATAGGACAAGAAGTCGACAGATTACTCGCCACCAAGTTCATCCGCGAGATCAAGAAACTGGACTGGGTCGCCAACCCCGTCCTTGTACCAAAGAAGCACACAGACATACTTCGCATGTGTGTCGACTTCACAGCTCTCAACAAGTGCTATCCCAAAGACCACTTCCCGCAGCCACGCATCGACCAGATAGTCGATTCAACTTTGGGCTGCGCGCGTTTGTCCTTCCTGGATGCCTACTCAGGCTACAACGAGATAAGGATGAAGGTCGAGATGAGGACAAAACAGCATTCATAACGCCATACGGCGTCTACTGCTATACAACTATGCCCTTCGGGCTCAAGAATGTGGGTGCCACGTACCAGCGCATGATGCAAAACTGCCTCAAGGAGCAGATAGGACGTAACGTCCAAGTTTATGTTGACGACATTGTCATCAAAACCAAGGAGGACACGCTCCTTGACGACCTGCACGAGACATTCGCCAACCTCAACCGCTACACGATCAAGCTCAACCCTAATAAGTGCGTCTTTGGCGTGCCAGCCGGATAGCTTCTGAGGTGCCTTGTCTCGGCTCGAGGCATTGAGGTGGACCCGGAGAAGATACAAGCCATCCTGACCATGGAGCAGCCGACCAAACTTCGAGAAGTACAGAAGCTAGCAGGTCGGGTGGCAGCGCTCAGTCATTTTATCAGAAGCTCGGCGAAAAGGCGCTCCCATTTTACCAGCTGATAAAGAAATCAGACAAATTCGAGTGGACGCCAGAAGCCCAAGCAGTCTTCGTCGACCTCAAGCGCGCACTGACAACCCCTCCAGTCTTAGTCGTGCCTCGGGAGCGCGAGCCGCTGTACCTATATGTCTCCGCCACCAACAGGGTGGTCAGTACCGTGCTTGTCGTCGAGCGCATGGAGGAAGGACATGCTCATGGCATACAGAGACCCGTATATTACCTCAGCGAGGTCCTTTCCATATCAAAACAGCGGTACCCGCACTATCAGAAGCTAGCCTATGTCGTGTTCATGTCATCGCGAAAGGTCGCTCACTATTTTGCTGAGCACCCGATAACCGTAGTCAGCTCGGTCGGACTCAGTGACATCCTCACCAACCCCGACGCAACCGGACGAGTCGCCAAGTGGGTCGCTGAGCTAGGACCTCGAGACATCAAGTACGAGCACCCGAAAGCAATCAAGGCGCAGGTCCTTCCTGACTTCACCACCGAGTGGATTGAAGCCCAGCTACCAGGAGTCCCAGACGTGTCCAACTCATGGACCATGTATTTTGATGGATCGAAGAAACACGAGGGCGCAGGCGTCATACTCATGTCGCCAAAAGGAGACAAGCTCCGTTACGTCCTGCAGATGGACTTCCTCAAACCCTCTAACAACGAGGAAGAGTACGAGGCCTTACTACAAGGCATGCAGATGGCCAAGGCTTGCGGGTGCACTCGACTCATGATCTACGGCGACTCCAACCTCGTCGTGCAGCAAACAATGAAGACCTGCGATGCTACGGCAGACAACATGATCGCATATCACGAACTATACAACCTCATGGAGGGCAACTTCGACGGTTGCGAGCTGCGTCACATTGGACGTGAAAGCAATGAGGAGGCGGACATGTTGGCCAACCTTGGCTCCACCAAGGCACCAGTGCCAACCGGCGTTTTCCTTGAGCGAATCGAGCATAGGTCGATCAAGACTAAACGCACAGC
This sequence comes from Poa pratensis, assembly GCA_947311845.1. Lineage (NCBI taxonomy): Eukaryota > Viridiplantae > Streptophyta > Magnoliopsida > Poales > Poaceae > Poa > Poa pratensis. The sequence goes on along the minus strand of CAMZMU010000059.1, from coordinate 31,698,620 downwards.
AGCATCCTCGGCGCCGGCCGACGCAGCAAAGGACTCTCCTCCACCTAGCACAGAGGATCGGCCAGTCGAAGTTCTCCTCATCGAACCGACTTGGACGCACCCTTTCCTCGCATACATGTTGCGCAATGAACTGCCAGAAGATGCAGCAGAAGCACGGCGGATCACTCGACGCGCCAAGGCGTACACAATCATTAAAGGCGAGTTGTACAAGCGTAGCATATCAGGGATCCTCCAGAGGTGCATCGCATTCGAGGACGGCAAGGCCATCCTTCGGGACATCCACGCAGGAACCTGCGGACACCACGCAAGAAGTCGAGCACTCATCGCCAAAGCCTTCCGAGCAGGGTTCTACTGGCCAACGGCACTCCGGGACGCAGAAGACATAGTGAAAAGGTGCATCGGCTGCCAAAATTTCGCCACCAAGCCGCACGCACCTGCATCAGAACTGAAAACAATACCACTGGCTTGGCCCTTTGCCCAATTGGGACTCGACATGGTTGGGCCACTCAATGGCGGTCAACAAGTTTACCAAGTGGATCGAAGCGGTCCCTATCACAAACTCGACTGCTACAACGACGGTGAACTTCATCAAGTCAATCATCTACCGCTTCGGAGTCCCTCATAGCATCATAACCGACAATGGTACAAACTTCACGGCTGAAGAGTTCCGTGACTTCTGCAAACAACCAAGGTGTCAAGCTCAACTACGCATCTGTAGCGCACCCGCAGTCGATTGGTCAGGTGGAAAAAACCAATGGACTTGTGTGCAGCGGGATTAAGAAGCGACTCCTGGTGCCGCTCAAGAGAGCTGCGGGTGTTTGGGTCGAAGAGCTACCGTCCGTACTTTGGAGTTTACACATTACCCCAAACAGATCCACCCAATACACGCCATTTTTCATGGTATACGGTGCAGAAGCAGTCTTGCCCTTTGATGTGCAGTTCGACGCACCCAGAGTCATCGCATACGACAAAGAAAAGCGGAGGACGCACTCGAAGATGGCGTCGACATGCTGGACGAAGCACGCGACATCGCGCTTGCCCGCACAGCTGTCTAGCAGCAGAACCTCCGCAACTATCATAGCCGTAGATTGCGCACCAGGTCCTTCATGGTTGGCGATCTGGTGCTTCTCCTGAAGCAGAACAAGGTGCACAAGCTCACCTCCCCATGGGAGGGACCCTTCATCATCACGGAAGTCATCGATGGCGCCGCATACCGTCTGAAGCACACGAAGACGGGAGAGCTCTCGCACAAACCCTGGAACGTTGCGCACCTGCGCCATTTCTATGCTTAGACTGCTCAGTCATCAAATGTAATAGCACATGATGTCGGATAGTTGCAGGTTGTAGACGCGCTCTTTTCCTTACTAGGGTACCTAAGGGGACTGGAAGATTTTTAATGAGGCGGCCTGCTAGCTAAACATACAAAGTGGAATACAATCAATGTTCCTCTATCTTCTTTTTTACGTCAACTCGTACAAACACTTTGGCCGCACCCGAACACTCGGGGGCTACGCCGCGCAGGTTAAACAAATACAAACACCTTGGCCGCACCCGAACACTCGGGGGCTGCGCCGCGCAGGTTCAAATTCACAAACATCGGCCGCACGCGAACACTCGGGGGTTGTGTCGTACAGTTCTAACAAACACATAAAAACCTCGGCCGCACTCGAACGCTCGGGGGCTGCGTCGGGCAAAATCAAAATTTCACGATTCGCTTAACGCATCCGAACACTCGGGGGCTGCGTCCAACAGCGTACAAAACTACATCCCGCGACGCAAAATTTGCAAATCTCACACTCGGGGGCTACGCCCCGCATATACATTACAATTGTCCATAATTGGCTCGCAACGAGCATACATACATACAAGCTGCCGAAATGCAGTAACTAATTACACATCTACTCGCAAGCCTATGAGGTCAAGACTGCCTACTCAGGCTCTTCCTTCGGCTTTACCAAGCGATCCGTCTCCTTCAAAACCTGATCCATGATGACGCATGCATGTTCTCAAGTCGTCGAGTAATGTTCCTACATCAGCACAGGGTCCGCACCGGGCACAGGTGGTAAACCCCGAGCAATTTTACCCAAGTCCAGGTGCAGGCGGTGGACCCGCACGAAGGCGAGGGCAACAGTGGCTCCGCCTATAAGTTGCTCTCGAACAAAACCCTTGATAGCTTTGCCATTTCGAAATCTCTCAAGCAGCGCCGCAAAACCCTGTGGTTGCTCATTCAGCGGGAACAAAGCCCGGTGAACTCGAGCCAAGGCTGGCCTGCAGGTCTCCAGCAGAATACCTGCACGCCAGGCACGGTCTTGAAGCTTCTCTAGCACGTGACCTCTCGACCTATCAGACCAGAAAGGATGAGTGGAAAACTGTGTGCGACTGGCATAACCGTCTAGGCGGTCGCACAAGCGCGCCTCTTCGGCCTGCCTATCCATACAAGCACCTGGAAAAATCACGAAAAATATCACAAACAGCGCATTCGCAAAAAAAAAGACTCGACACTCGTTCGGGTATACTTACACTCCAGCTGCAGGTTCATCTTGTCCAGCTCTTCAAGCAAATAGGTCTCCCGTGCCGTTTCCGGTGAAGGCCTCGACTGCAACTCAGCCAGCGCACCTCTTGTCTCCTTCAGCTCTTCCTCCACCCTTGCGAGCTTCGCCTTAAAATAATTGATGGGCTTTTCATCATTCTTGCTTCGGGAACTCGCCTTAGGAGCAGCACCTCCAGTGGAAGAGCCAGCAGACGCGTCAGGTGCTCCAAGCTACACAAAGGCAACTTCAGTTGTAAGTACTTGGCAAAATCAAGTGTGAACCCCGACCAATAGACTCAGGGGCTGCAATCTTGAGAAGTGCACTCAAAACATAGAAGTGGCAGCAAAAGTATTACATTTGTTCAAAACAGCAAAATAGAGTCATGATTCAATACAAGCAAATGAAGAAACAAAAGGGAGTCTGCCCTGCTATCTAAGACATCGACTCCGACCTAGACCTAGAGGTGCGGGCAGCACGGTCGGCAAGGGCGAAGGCGCGCTTCTCCATCATGGTCACCATCTCCCTCGACAGTTCCCCCGCCTGCTCCCTCATGGCGCTCGTTACAGCCGACTTTTCGTCGGGTTTCTTCGGGAAGCCGGCTACAACTTTTTCGAAGTCACCTACCGTGACCAAGCAGCAGCAGGAATGTGGACTCGGAGTCACATACCATTTGGGCACGGGTGTAGTTAGCCAGCGTGGACGTCCCGGGCCCGAACACCTTGGCCAAGCTATCGACAGTTGCTGGAGGCGTGCCCCGGGGGAAGACAGTCTGGTGCACAGCCGTCAGGACGCTGGCAGACTTGGCGAGTGAATCCTTGACTCGGGCGCATATCCCATCAAAGGCGCCCATTGCATCCTCGAGTGACCCCTCGTCCGCAACAGGCGTTGCGCCAACAACTCCTGTCAGACCACCAAAATTCATAAATGGTACACAACCTCTACTTCGGGATAGCAAAGATATAAACAAAGGCATCCTACCTCCCATGACATCAGCAAGAGAGCGGAGTCGCTCCGCCTGCAGAGCTTCGCGTGCCTCCACTTCTTTCAGCTTCAGCTGAGCGTTGAGCTCCTTCTCCAGCTCCTGGACGCGGGTCAAGGCCGCCTCCCGGCCGCCTGTGCACAGGACATATGAAATTCGGCATCACAAACTCAAAAGTGCAAAGAAGTAACAAGGCGGACGCGGAAGATGCTTACGGTCTGACTGCTCCATCTTGGATCGCAGTTGGTTGCGCTCCTGCTCCACCCGAACATATGTCGCACCCGACTACAGCAGGGTGCGGAAGAAAGGCTGCAGATACAATCAAGACTTCAGAAACGACAGGCGAAAGAAGCACGAGTTTGAGCCTATGCCCAACTACAAAGTAGTTGCACATAGCCTCGGTGGCTACTCCCATCGGGAGCACTGTCGCGCACCCAATAAATATGAAGGTCCAGAAGATACTTACGTGATCATACTATGCCGGCAGCGGAGCACCTGAGGAAGAAGGCGCGTCCTCCTGTGGTTTGGGTGGCGCCGTAGCAGCGTCATCTGGTCGCGGTTTCGCCCGAACCGCTTCACCCGAAGATGAAACAGGAGTCACCTCGGAGGCCCTCGGTGGCACGTTAGCCTCTGGGAGGACGTCCTCCTCCGGGCTGAACAGCAAAAATTCATAAAACAAAGACAAAAACAGGGAATCTAGGAAAAAAATCAAGTGTTTACCTCGCATCTTCATCATCACTCAGAAGATTCGTGAAGTCAAGGTGCGCGCCAAACTCTGAGGCTGTGCGTAATGGGTCACCACCATGGGTTCCCTCACGTCAGGAGTCGAGGAACTCGAGTCATCCCCATGCTCGGTCACCGCGTCCACGGGAGGCGGGCTGGCTGCAGTCGAAGTCGTCTCGCTCAGACGAAGTCGCTTCCGTGGCTGCTCTTCCTCCTCCTGGTTGGACTCCTCCACCTCCTCGACTGGTGTGTGCGCGGAGGCAAGCGAGACATCGTCGCTGTCCGGCTCAACCGCCAGAATCTCCACCTCCGCGGCCCTCCCGTTTTTGGGCAGGGGAGGCAAATGTTTGGGGGAGACATGACCCTGCATTCGCAAAGCCCACAAAGTGTCAGTCGAAAAGCAAATAACTTTCGCAAAAAAGGAAAAGCATACAAGGCAGAAATGTGCCTCCGGCCGCGGGTGCTCGCTGTCGAATGCGTCAACCGGACAGTCGAGAGGGCAGGGATCGTTCGCTGTTAGCTTGGTCAGCGATCGAACCCGGGTCTCCACCTCTCTCTTCGACGGCAGAGGCTCCTCCTCTATCAGGCACGTCGAGTCATGCGCGCCTTCGAACACCCACATCGGGTGCGCCCGCAAGCGCAAGGGCTGCACCCCCTCTTGATGAAGGTCGCCATCAGATGCAGGCCGCTAACTTCGTGACCGACAGTTTGAAGGAGTCCAACAACCTTCGCCAACAAAGGCTTCGCTTCGGCTTCTTCGGTGGCGGACGTCTGGTGCAGCCAGGCTTGGGTCTTCACCAACGTCGTGTGGGCGTCGAAGTCCGGCAGCCCTCCCTGCTAGGTTCTGAAATAGAACCACTTCTTCCTCCAGTTATGCGCTGACTCGACTTGCTTCAAGTCGAAGTAGTCGACTTCCTTACGGGCCTGGATGTTGAAGCCCCCAACAGCATACACGCCGTCTGCACCGGCGTTTCTCTTCACGTTGAAGATCTTCTTCCACAAGCGCCAGTGTCGGTGCACCCCAGGAAGCACTCGCACAACACGATGAAGCAAGCGATGCGCAGCAAGGAATTGGGGGAGAAGTCGTGCAATTGCACCTTGTATGCATACATTAAACCTCGCACAAAATCATGAATCGGGAAGGAAAATCCCATGTTCACGAAATCGTGGAAGCAAACACGCTCGCCCTCCCTGGGTTGAGGGCTTACCTCGTTTCCAGGTATGTGCATGGGCAGCTCCTCGGTGGAGGGAAGCCATCCATCCCGCCGGTACGCCTCCAGCTGCGTGGCCTTCATGGTGGACCTCGTCCAATCGCTGACTCTCTTCTTCAGCGTGGCCGCGAAACTCATGGCCACGGCATCGCTAGCCGTGGCGGCGGCGCCGGCGGCGTTCCTAGCTTTCTTCGCTGGCTTGGTAATGGCGCTGGTGGCTGCGGTGGAGATGAGCACAAAGGTAGAAGAAGAAGTAGCGGCGGGGGGGGGGGAGAGAGATGGCAAGTGAAAATAATTCACCCCGCCATTCCCTTTATCTATCCGCACAGGCCACTGATCTCCACCGTCGATGGAAGATCGTGCACCGCAAAGCAAATCAAGCCATACACGTGGCAGCATCGGAGAGCAACTGTCGCCGGCCACAAAACCCACTACGCACGGGAAACGAGGAGTCCATCATCACGTCGCCATGAAAACTGGGCCAGAACGGTCAATTCCAGTCCAAACAGCACCGCCCTTGGTCAAACACTACCAAGTGGGACCCACATGTCACGTCCCATCCATCGCTTTAGGCACGTCATCGCCTGTCAGATGGCGCAGTCGCCAAGCACGTCATCCCTGACGTTATTGCTCACGCATTGCTCAAAAGTACTCGAGTCATTACATCATTTGAGTCATGCACATCGGTCATTCGACTGCTTCAGAATTGAAGCATTCAACTCCCATCGGGAGCGTATCAAAAATTTGTCGACTGTTGCAACGTTTCAAAGCTTTGAGATTATCCTCAACTGCAAGCAATTAAGCACAATCTCGAGGGCTATTCCCATCGGGAGCGTTGTCGCGCGCATGATAAAACTACGATCAAAAGACATCAGTTTGTCTAAGCAAAACAGTCGAAGACTCACTCGACTCGGCTACCTATCCCCATTCAAATTTCAATCACAATTCCCCGAGTTGCGTCTGTCGCATATGTTAGACTTCTTGTATCCCACTACTTCGGTAGTGCTCCACTTTGTATTCCACTACGTGTTATATGAACATGCATGGAGTAGTACTCCTCCCTCTTCATATCCCCATGTAAATGCCACCGCATGGGGGCTTTTCCCTTGCTATATGACATGTAACCGAGCCCCCCATCAGGGGCATCGTTTCACCTACAACCATCGCCAATATGGTAATCAGAGCGTTCCTCTTCCCTCGTTAAGCCTGTCGCCTACGATACAGAAAAGAACCAGAAAACTTCCTCGATCGTGAATCGATCCAGAGACGATCCAAAACACCCTCCCTCCCTCCCATGGCGTCGTCCTCAGCGTCGGCGCCCTCCCTGGTTGGAGCTCTCGGTTCTCCGCCTTCCGAGAAGCTGAATCGGGACAACTTCCTGTTCTGGAAGTCGCAGGTACTCCCTGCGTTCCGAGGTGCCCAGGTCATGGACCTCCTTGAAGGATCCGATCTGGCACTGGATAAAACCGTAGAGGTTACTGAAGGGGGGAAATACAAGGACCATTCCGAATCCAGCATACGCCGCCTGGATTTCTCGTGATCAAATTGTTCTCAGCTTTATTGTGCGCTCTCTCTCCAAGGATGTGCATGCCCATGTGCTTGGTCTTGAACATGCGGCTGAGGTATGGGCAGCGCTGGCTGATCTCTTCTCCTCTCAATCAAAGTCCCGTGTATCTTTCCTTCATGGAGCTCTTGCAAACACCAAGAAAATTGATATGACAGCCGATCAATATATTGCAAAGATGAAGGGATTTGCTGCAGAACTTGTTGCCACGGGAAAAAGTGTTGATGATGATGAAGTCCGGGACTATATCCTTGCTGGTCTTGATGGAGAATACAATTCTTTGGTTGCATCTATCAATGCAAATCCAAACACTACTCTCAATGATATGTGTGCCCAGCTTACTGCCTATGATTTTCGCAATAATATGCTCTCTGAAGCTTCTGGTGTGTTTTCCTCCTCGGCTAACATGGTTGGTCGTCGCTCCGGAAATAACTATCGCCGCCATAACAATGGTGGTGGTCAAGGTCGTCAGCAAGGAGGTCATGGTTATCATCCTCGTCGTCAAGATGGACAGGGGCGTGGTCGTGGCCGTGGACGCATCCCCTCGCAACCACAAGATGTCACATGTCAAATCTGCAAGAAGTTCGGTCATCCCGCAAGTGATTGTTGGTGGCGCTACTCTGATAACAATGATGATGATTCTTATACTGAAGAAAAGGGTGCATATGGAGTCAACACCAACTGGTACGTGGATAGTGGAGCCACGGATCATATCACGGGAGAGCTCCATAAGATGACTACCCGTGAAACTTACAAGGGGCATGATCAAGTTCACAACGCCAGTGGCGCAGGTATGCCAATTGCGCATATTGGTCATTCAATATTTCATACCCCCCATAGTTCCATTCGGCTAAATAATATGTTGCATGTCCCTAGTGCCTCTAAAAATTTATTATCCGTTCATCGCCTTGCACTAGACAACAATGGCTTCATTGAATTTCATCCTTCTTTTTTTGTGATTAAGGATCTGGCCACGAAGCAAATAATCTTTAGAGGACCCTGTCGTGATGGTCTCTACCCTCTTGTGCCCATCTCCGCTGGATCGCACAAGAATGCCTTCATCACAATAAAGCCTTCGTCGTCCACTTGGCATTGTCGTCTAGGACATCCATCATCGTTTGTCGTTCAACAAGTGTTTCGGAGAAATAAATTGTCTCACTCTCCTGAAATAAATCCTTACATATGTGATCCTTGTCAGCAAGCTAAGAGCCATCAGCTCCCTTATCATGTTTCTACTAGTGTGTCCACTGTTCCCTTGGAACAAATATTTTCTGATGTATGGGGACCTGCTCCTGCTTCTGTTGGCAAACATCTTTATTATGTGAGCTTCATAGATGACTATAGCAAATTCAGATGGATTTATTTGCTTAAAAAACGTTCGGATGTCTATCAAGTTTTTCTAAATTTTCAGCAACTTGTTGAACGGAAATTTGGTCGCAAAATTATCACCATGCAAACTGATTGGGAGGAGAGTATGAAAAACTCCACGGTTTCTTTCAAAAAGTTGGGATTACACATCACGTCTCATGTCCCCATGCTCACCAACAAAATGGTTCGGCTGAGCGTAAACACCGTCATATTGTTGAAGTTGGTCTTGCCTTGTTGGCAAATGCTTCCATGCCACTAAAATTTTGGGACGAAGCCTTTTTAACTGCAACATTTCTTATCAACATGCTTCCCACAAAAGTTCTGAATTTTGATACCCCCACCGAAAAACTCCTTCAAATCAAACCCAACTATGATTCCCTTCGTGTTTTTGGATGTGCATGTTGGCCAAACCTTCGTCCCTACAACAAACGTAAACTTGCGTTTCGCTCTAAACGATGTGTCTTTCTAGGCTATAGTCCTCTCCATAAAGGTGTTAAGTGCCTTGACACCTCCACGGGTCGTGTTTACATTTCTCGAGATGTCGTGTTTGATGAAGGAGTTTTTCCTTTTGCCTCTCTTCATCTAATGCCAGTTCTCGCCTTCGCCAAGAAATTCTCCTACTTCCTCCAAATTTAGTCTCTCCAACATCTAATCATGAGGGTGTAGATAATATTGATGACAATATGCCTTTTGTGCCTGCTACTAACCATCCACAGGTGATGCCAGAAACAACAAATATGGATTATTCTCAAAATTTCAGTGAAAACAGCACATCAAATGAAGCTACAGATGTTGAAACAGAAGCCGCAGGAAATTCCAGCGTGGGCTCCGATCCCGATGTTGATTCCCCTGAATTTTCTGGAGACAAATCCTCCTCGGATCCGGCATCCCCCACAGCGAACGAGGAACTGCCACGTCCATTACGTCCCCCCATGTGCGCATGTCTGGCGTGGGACACCAGGCGGGCCAACTGTCGCCCGATCCCTCGGGATCCGATGACGCCAGGGGCAGCATCTCCTCTCCGCGCCAATCCGGTGCTGCCACGCCAAATAGAGGATGCTCTGCCTCGTCAGGTGGGCAAAGATCTCCAGGATCTTCTGTGCCGCTCTCTGGTTCGGTCTCCGCCACTGGATCTTCTGCTCCTGTGCCCCCCTTGCCTACAACTGGAATTCCTGATGCAAATAATTCCGGTGTTGAAGCTCCACCTACACATAAATATGGAACTCGTCTATCAAAAGGTATACGTCAACCAAAATTCTTTACTGATGGACGTATCAAAATATGGCATGTTAACATCTACAGGAGAACCGAGAAATCTAAAAGAGGCCATGAATGACAACAATTGGAGACAAGCTATGGAGGAAGAATATTCTGCCTTGATACAAAATAAAACATGGCACCTAGTTCCTTCAAGCTCCAACAAGAATCTTATTGATTGCAAATGGGTATATCGCATCAAGAAAAATGCTGATGGCACCATTGACAGGTATAAAGCTAGACTGGTTGCAAAAGGCTTCAAACAACGCTATGGTATAGACTATGAAGATACTTTTAGTCCTCTTGTCAAGGCTGCTACCATCAGACTAGTTTTAGCCATTTCAGTCTCTAGGGGTTGGAGTTTGCGACAGCTTGATGTCAAGAACGCGTTCTTACATGGTGTTCTGGAAGAGGAGGTATGCATGAAACAACCACCTGGGTTTGAAGATCCTAAAGCTCCAAATTTTGTTTGCAAACTTGATAAAGCTCTCTATGGTTTGAAACAAGCCCCTCGAGCATGGTTTTCTCGTCTAAGCTCCAAATTACATGATCTTGGTTTTACACCCTCCAAGGCAGACACATCGCTATTCCTTTACAACAAAGGAGGTATCATCATATTCATCTTAATTTATGTTGATGATATCATTGTGACAAGTTCTTCTGACTCGGACATTGCTGCCTTACTTCGTGATCTAAGCAACAACTTTGCCCTTAAAGATCTGGGTGACTTGAAATTCTTTTTAGGCATTGAAGTCAAGAAAACATCAAATGGACTAATCTTGACTCAAGAAAAATATGCTGCAGATTTGCTTACTCGTGTTGGCATGAGTAATTGCACACCTTGTCCTACTCCCTTGTCTATCAGTGAAAAGTTGGCGAAAAATGAAGGATCACTTCTTGGCTCTGAGGATAGTACAAATTACAGAAGTATAATTGGGGCTCTTCAATACTTGACATTAACTCAGCCTGATTTGTCATTTTCTGTAAATAAAGTTTGTCAATATCTTCATGCCCCAACCGCCACTCATTGGACAGATGCAAAGAGAATATTGAGGTACATCAAAGGAACTATTCAAGTTGGACTCACTTTTCAAAAGTCACCCTCTTCTCTTCTTAGTGCATTTTCACATGCAGACTGGGCTGGCTGTCTTGATGACAGACGTTCCACAGGAGGATTTGCTATATTTTTTGTCCTAATTTAATTTCCTGGAGTGCTAGAAAGCAAGCTACAATATCTCGTTCCAGTACTGAAGCCGAATACAAAGCATTAGCCAATGCTACAGCTGAATTAATATGGGTTGAAGCTCTTCTCCGTGAACTTGGTATTCATCTCAAGGAAAAACCATGTCTTTGGTGTGACAATCTTGGGGCCACATATCTTTCTGCAAACCCATTTTTCATGCTCGGACAAAGCACATTGAAATTGATTTTCATTTTGTTCGAGAAAGAGTTGCCAACAAACAACTTGAAATCAAGTTCATATCTAGTAAAGATCAAGTAGCTGATGGTTTTACAAAAACCCTACCTGTCCAGAAGTTACGAGAGTTTCAGCGTAATCTAAATCTCTCCCAAGTTTAGATTAAGGGGGGTGTTAGACTTCTTGTATTCCACTACTTCGGTAGTGCTCCACTTTGTATTCCACTACGTGTTATATGAACAGGCATGGAATAGTACTCCTCCCTCTTCATATCCCCATGTAAATGCCACCACATGGGGGCTTTTCCCTTGCTATATAACATGTAACCGAGCCCCCCATCAGGGGCATCGTTTCACCTACAACCATCGCCAATAGCATATACCTCGGATGCTGTACACATGGTGCAAAGGTAAGACCTGCCGATCCGTCGAGCTGGGCCGGGGCTCGCTCGTACAGCGTTTGCCCTGAAGTTTTCCGTGTCAAAAGACATGAAGAAAATCCTGACGGACGCGTTAGGTACCCGCAAAGTTATGCTGTAGGTCGGCTCAATAAGACCTTCGCGGCCTGAGTCGAACCTGACCAGCTCGTTCCGGGTTCGAGTCCGGGAACTCGAACTTGAAGTAGGCTAGTAAGGTTTTGACCAGAAGTGCAGTTAACTGGTCCTGATCCGTCGAGTGTACCAGGTCTACTATGTCACCGTCCCTAGGCAAAATAAGCAAAGCATCAGTCGACGTGTTTCCGACTCAGCATGCACAATCGAGACAATCTCGACTCAAATATACCTAATGAACAAAGAACAAAACGATGCATCATCAGACTATAAGATACACAACAAAGCAAAACGAGTTGTGACGTGCGCTTACGGAGGAGTCCCTGCCCGATTCTTCGAGTCGACCAAGCACTCGGGGCTACTGCCATGGGCCTACCCTTTGGATGCCCCACCATGAGGACACCTGGTGCACGTACAAGCTAAGGCCCAGTAGCAGGTCTGCCAGCGAACCACAGACAAGGCCCACGAAGGGGCCCAGGAGGACAACGTACGTCCCAAGACAAGGAAAACCTAAGTCGGTAGAAGCCTACCTTACATGTAAACCTAATCGGATGTGAATCCCCGAGACCCAGCTTCTCGGATTCCCGTCATATCATCTATGGTTGCAGTGGGACGGCGATATCTGGAGCGTCCGGACTCCAATTGGGAAAAACTTTAAGTCCAGATCGTTCGGTAGAAAATTCCCTGCAACTTTCGCGACTAGACCTTTTCCATTTGACGTCATCTTCTGTCAGTAACGTGACCATCTCCGAAAAACGTTTCCAGACAGATTTCAGGAAAGTCTCAATTTGACTCCAACAAGGTTTTCTCTTGTATTTTTGATAATTGCTACACATCAAAGAGTAAAACAAGAACATTGTGCACTTTTGCAACTATTAATAGGTTAGTCCAAATAAATCATAAACTTAATATAAAAACAAGTTAACATGTAACAATCAAAAATTATAGATACATTTTGTACGTATCAATGCTCTGCAGGGCAACATCTCCGCTTATAAAAGTAAGCCACTTGGAACACATTAAGATAAACATCAACCTGCCATGCAGATCAGGAGAGTATTGCATCTTCACGGAGTGGAAAATAATGTAGGGATACTCTCCTCCAGCTGACCAACAGCTTGTCTCCCACTTCTAATTCACGGGATCTCCGATCACATAGAGTGGTTTACCACTGTGGACAACTCATACCGTGGGTCTCAAACCCATCTCCTCGATGCACTATCTATCACATTACGTGATAAACCCTTTGTGAAGGGATCTGCCAAATTCTTAGACGTTTGGATATAATCCAACGCAATAACTCCGGAGTTTCTCAATTTTCTGACAGATTTCAATCTCCTCTTCACATGCCTTGATGACTTCAATTATCCTTAGAACTTTTAATCTTAACTATCACAGTTTGATTATCACAGTTCATAAGGATAGCGGGTATTGGTTTTTCAACCACAGGTAAGTCCATCAAAAGCTCACGAAGCCACTCTGCTTCAACAGTGGCTGTGTCTAACGCTGTGAGTTCTGCTTCCATAGTTGACCTCGTTAAGATGGTCTGCTTGCAAGACTTCCAGGAAACAGCGCCACCACCGAGTGTAAACACATAACCACTCGTGGCCTTAATCTCATCAGCATCAGATATCCAATTTGAATCACTATAACCCTCCAGTACCCTCGGATACCCGGAGTAGTGAATTCCATAGCTCGCAGTGCCTTTTAAATAACGCATAACTCTCTCAAGAGCATGCCAATGATCATCTCCCGGATTAGAAACAAACCGGCTCAACTTGCTCACAGCAAAAGAGATGTCAGGCCTCGTGGCACAAGCCAAATACATAAGCGAGCCAATAATCTGAGAATATCTCAGTTGATCTCTAGCACTCTGTTGATTCTTTCGAAGCAACACACTAGGATCATATGGTGTCGGAGAAGGCTTGCAGTCGTCATACCCGAAGCGACTCAAGACCTTTTCCACATAGTGAGACTGAAGCAGTGTAATCCCACCATTACCATCTCTCAGCAGCTTGATGTTCAAGATAACATCAGCTACTCCTAGATCCTTCATCTCAAAACAGAGATAAGAAATCCTTAACCTCCTTAATCAATCAAGGTTGGTTCCAAAGATCAGTATGTCATCGACATACAGACAGAGAATAACTCCCTCGCCCCCACCATAGCGATAGTACACACATTTGTCAGATTCGTTTACAATGAAACCTGCAGCAGTTAAAGTTCTTTCAAACTTTTCATGCCATTGCTTAGGAGCTTGCTTAGGCCATATAAAGACTTCAACAACTTGCACACCTTTGCTTCCTGACCAGGTACTACAAAACCATCGGGCTGATCCATGTAAATTTCCTCGTCTAACTCTCCATTTAGGAAAGCTGTCTTAACGTCCATTTGATGAACGAGAAGACCATGCGAGGCAGCCAACGAAAGTAGCACGAATCGTGGTCAGTCTAGCCACAGGTGAGTAAGTATCAAAGAAGTCTTCACCTTCTTTCTGGGTATAACCCTTGGCCACAAGCCGCGCCTTGTACTTCTCAATAGTACCATCAGGCCTAAGCTTTTTCTTGAACACCCACTTACATCCTACAGGTTTACACCCATAAGGACGATCAGTGACTTCCCAGGTTCCGTTAGCCAAGATGGAATCCATCTCGCTACGGACAGCTTCCTTCCAGTAGTCAGCATCAAGAGATGCATAGGCTTCTGAAATGGTACTGGGTGTGTCATCCACAAGGTACACAATGAAATCATCACCAAAGGACTTTGCAGTCCTCTGTCTCTTGCTCCTAACAGGAACTTCATTGTCATCCTCCACAGGATTATCAGTGTGTTCTATCGAAATGGTAGGATCAGGAATATCAACCAATTCCTGACTAGATGTATTAGGTATCTCCTGATTTGATGAGCTAGGCATATCCTTCATGGAAAGATATCCTCAAAGAAAGTCGCATCCTTCGACTCCATAATCGTACCAACATGAACGTCGGATACCTCAGATTTTACTAAAAAATCTATAACCAACGCTATGAAAAGCGTAGCCCAGAAGAACACAATCCACGGTTTTTGGTCCAAGCTTGCGCTTCTTGGGAATTGGTATATTGACTTTCGCCAAACAACCCCAAGTACGAAAGTAAGAGAGTCTCGTATTTTTCCTTTCCCATTCCTCAAATGGAGAAACAGTTTTCTTTTTGTGGGAACTCGGTTTAGGACATGACAAGCTGTCAATAGAGCCTCCCCCACCATGCCTTGGAGAGACCCGAAGTGTCTAACATGGCGTTAACCAAATCAGTTAGAGTTCGGTTCTTTCTTTCAGCCACCCATTTGACTGAGGCGAGTAGGGAGGCGTCCTCTCATGGATTATACCATGTTCCGCACAAAAGAATCAAACTCATTGGAAAAATACTCTCCACCACGATCAGACCTTAGCCGTTTAATTTTCCGATCAAGTTGGTTCTCTGCTTCAGCTTTATAGATTTTGAAAAGTTTAAAGCCTCATCTTTTGATTTCAGAAGATACACATAACAATATCTAGTGGAGTCATCAATAAGCGTCATGAAATATTTCTTTCCGCCTTTTGTCAACACGCCATTCATCTCACAGAGATCGAATGTATAAGTTCCAGCGGTGCCAAGTCTCTTGCCTCAGCAGTCTTATGGGACTTGCGAGGTTGCTTAGCTTGCACACACACTTGACACTTGGAACCTTTGACAGTAGTGAATTTCGGAATTAAATCCAAACTAGCTAGCCGCGTCATGCAACCAAAGTTAATATGACAAAGTCGTGAATGCCAAATATTACTCAATCATGACAAATATGATTAATAACTTTAGTGCAAAATCTGACAAAGATAGGCGGAACAAGCCTCCGCACTCATAGCCTTTACCAACAAATTGTCCATACTTAGATATTACAACTTTATTGGACTCGAAAACCAACTTATAACCATCTCGACACAGAAGAGATCCGCTGACGAGATTTTTATTGATGGAGGGCACATGATGCACGTTCTTCAGCGCACGATCTTCCCGAAGTAAACTTCAGATCGACCGTGCCAACACCACGAACAAAGCATGTGACCGTTCCCCATCAGCACGGGAGAAGTCCCTGTGACCTGGTAAGAAGAAAACATGGAGCATCAACAAACATGTACATTGGCACCAGTGTCAATCAACCATTCAGGAGAATGACAAACTGAAAGGATGGTAGGAAATATACCGTACCCAGAATCCTTCATCTCAGTGTCGCCAATGACAACATTGGCAGTCTTGCCGTTGTTGTCCAGTCGCGCAGCTCATGGCGGTTGGGACAGCGAGGTGCCCAGTGAGTTGGATCACCAAACATGGCATGATCCCTTCCTTGGCTTATTGTTGTTCTTCTTGAAGTTGGTAGGCTGTTTTGGCTTGTGCCTATCATCAGACTTGCCTTTGCCCTCAGATTTGCCCTTGTTATTTGGGCTTGTGGGCTGCTGGTAATTCTTCTTCTGTACCACGTGGGCACTAGAACCAGCCTCAGCAACTCGAGCACGAGTGTCCTTTGCTCTCGCCTTCTCTTCCACATCAAGAGACCCAATGAGATCCGAAACGGAAAACTCTTGTCTCTTGTGTTTCAGAGAGTAGCAAAGTTGCTCCACGAAGATGGAAGCTTAGCGATAATGCCACCGGCAACAAACTTGTCCGCAATTACACTTGAAGTGCTCAAGTTCTTTTGCGAGTGACTGTATCTCATGAGCCTGTTGTACAACAGAACGCTCATCAGTCATCTTGTAGTCATAGAATTGCTCCATGACGTACAACTCGCTGCCAGCGTCCGAGGCCCCAAATTTGGCCTCGAGCGCATCCCACATGTCCTTGCCGTTATCAAACGACATGTACGAGTCCACAATGGAGTCGTCAAGGATACTGAGGAGGGCACTCTTGAAAAGAGTATCGAGCCTCTCATATGCCTCCTGTTGTTCAGGAGTAAGCTCGCCCTCAGGCTTGCCTTTGGTGGCGGCATAGCAGTTACTGTTTTGGAACCAGTAAACTGCTCTCATGCGCCACCGTTTGTAAAGCACCCCTTTGAAGGGAAACGGCTTCGTTGACGCGAGAAAGCCAGGCGATGCAAATTGCCTATAATCAGGTTTTTGGATTGTTGAAAATATAAGCAATTTAGCATATGATTTAATTCGCGAAAACAGTAAATAAAACATGACTAGAATAATAAGAATTAAACTAATCATTCGATCTATGAATACAGTAGATAAACAGATGAAATCTAGAGCAACTACTACAAGCAGAAACTCTAGCAAGGTATGATTAAGAATGCATACAGTGCGGCAGCAGCAGAAGCGTTGGCGTTCACGTTGTCACCCATGTCGTCGATGAAGAGGCTGCCGATGTCGGGGAAGAAGTCATCGTTGGGGAAGAACTCGAAGCCATTAGTCGTGCGAGTGGGCTCCCCAAGAACTCGAAGCCAGTAGTCGATGAAGAGGTTTTCCTCTGCTTATATAGCGCGGGTCGGGTAGGACGTGGGTGCAACCCACGATCGATTCGGTAACGTATCTAGGATCCGAAAGAATCGGAATCTTTCGGAAACGGCAAAACAATTAACGTGTCCATTAATTATTAATCAATGACTCAATAAATTTTCCCGGACTGCAAAAATATAACTTGGCTCGGCGAGATTCCCGCAACCCGCGGCGCGACGCGGCGTGTCGTGACGAGACGAGCGAGCGGCGGAGGAGGAGGAGTGCGCGGGAGAGAGCCTTCTGTTCTCACAAGCACACCAATTAGCACAACACTCCACCTTATAAAGTGGTGCAACTCTCTCCCAACTAGCAATGTTGGACTAAACTTTAGTCCCCAAACCAGCCATATAAATGGGCCGTGACATTTTCAGAATTTAATTGGGCCATGGGCTAAAGCTGGGCAAAAGCCCACAAATTCCAACACTCACAACCGAAAATGTGATGGTACTCTTCTTGTGCCTCCTTAGCTTTACCAAAACAAAAGATCTCACTCTTATGAAAATTTATTTTTATTCCCGACAATTGTTCAAAAAAAGACATAATAAGTTTCATATTCACGGCTTCTGCAATGTCATGTTCTAGAA
The DNA here is from genome assembly GCA_947311845.1 of Poa pratensis. Taxonomy (NCBI): domain Eukaryota; kingdom Viridiplantae; phylum Streptophyta; class Magnoliopsida; order Poales; family Poaceae; genus Poa; species Poa pratensis. Next base: position 31,680,930 of record CAMZMU010000059.1, on the reverse strand, counting down.
ACAAAATAGTGTCATCCGCATACTGAAGAATTGACACCCGACCATCCACCAAGTGTGGCACCAAACCCCCAACCTGACCATCCTCTTTTGCCCATGCAATAAGAATGGCCAGCATGTCGGCAACCAAATTAAAAAGAAGCGGGGATAGGGATCTCCCTGCCGTAGCCCTTTTAAAGTTTGGAAATAATGACCGATATCGTCATTAACTCGTATTCCCACACTCCATCCTTGTACAAATCTAGCAATCAGTTCACACCACTGCGGTGCAAATCCTTTCATGCGTAAAACTTGTTAAAGAAAAGACCATTTAACTGTATCATATGCTTTCTCAAAATCTATTTTGAACAACACCCCATCTAACTTTTTTCGATGAAGCTCATGTATCGTTTCATGGAGTACTACCATTCCCTCTAGAATGTTTCTCCCAGGAATAAACATTGTTTGTGTTGGCCTCAGCACTCTACTAGCAATAGTCGTCACCTGTATGGTTCCTTCTTCTTATAGACAAAGAAAGGGTACCCAAATGTTGTTTCTACATGAATTGTTGGAGGAAATTGACTAAACACGGCCAAATGTCAAGGCTTGTGATTTGCTAGTGAAAATTTGTCTTATATAAATAACATGAAATTCTAGCAAGCCCTTTCTTAGTAACTTCGCCATCTTTGATGTAAACTATGCCAACATTCTTCATAGCTCCTAGGTGTTGTCCATTTACATATGACACATCCACCTGGTAGAAACCATGAAATCTTATAATCTTGTGTGGCTTCTTCCTAACACGGCAATCTTTCCCTTTGGAATTGCTCATCTTGCAGATTAAGAACTTTCTAGTACCCTCATGGCGTCCAAACCACTACTAAGCCATGTTGCTACAATATCAACTATTACTTTCGCCACAGATCGAACATATTTCTTCTTCTTTTTGGCTGATATTTCCCTTTCGGTTGTTGCGCAACTGCTCTCTGTTGTGGTGGCTACTGCATCTGGTTACCCCGCCCTTGCTACCTCCCTTTCGTCCATGGCATTTCCACTGCCACGATGATGGTGGGAAGGGACCAGGGTACCGACGATGAACCACCAATGGAGGGTTTTTTCCTTGGAAGTCAAAGCTGCATTACAATGAAAATGGCGGCTGACCTCCCAGGTACTCCTACTACCGCCAGTTGCTTCCTCTACTATCATCTGATCCCCGTAATTTCTTTTATTCTTCCCTTTTTCTCGGCCCCTACTACTTTCCGCCATAGGTGCCCGAACTAGCTCTTTACTGGTTGACGAGATCAGGTAAGGAGCTGGTACCAAGTGAATGATCCCTCTCAAATTAACCAAAATCCATTAGTGTCAAAGTAGACGGTGTTTTAGAGTAAAATAAAGGTACACACTGGTTTTTACACAAATCGTCATACAAAGCTGATCACTAGTTGTCTTTTCGATTAAAGGGAATATAGAAAATGATACTGTAACACCCGTACGTGGGCCGTGTCGAGGCAGGAGCACATGGGCTTTGGGCCGTTACAGTCTTGGTCTGGAGACTACTCCATACAAAGGAGAGCACCAGCAATTTTCTCAGACATGAAATCGAACAGAAATGAACTGAAGTATGAAACTCTCTTCTCTATCCCCGTTCGTCTCTTCCTAGTCCCCGTCTTCTTCAGGTCCGGTGCTCTCCACAAGCATCCAAGGTCCGACGGCTACCACAAGCCACCTTTGTATCCTCTTTGTATCGATCTCACGACCCGATCTTCACCGGCGGCAACGGGGTGTTACAGTTGTATCAGAGCTAGCAAAGTTCCATCCAAAAATTTCCCCAAACTTTTTCCCACTGCGACCACCTTGATCTACGCCCAGTCGCCGGTGACCTGATGCAGCGGCGACCTCATCTCCTTCCCCACCATCAGAGGCGTCGTCCTCGCTCATCTCCACACATCGTGTTGTGACTGCTCGATCGTGCTCTACACACAGGCGCCGCCCTCGCTCCCGCCACGCTCACAAGGTGTTCGATGCTTGGCTTGACTGTCAACATCGGCAACAACCATGCCGTGGTCACGTTCCTGACCAGTGGCAAGACGCATCACCCTCCTATGACCTCGACTAGTGCTGGGAACGACACACTGCAAGGTGTGCATGGGCTTGGTGTGAACACGCCTGCAAGCTGTTCGACCTATGTCCTCAACGGTTCGAGGGAAGGTTGTGTGGCAGGGGCTAGCGCGGTCAACACCGACCCACCGTGCTCCACCTCATTCCCTTGCTTTGATGGTACCAAACCACGCCTCTGGCGAACTCGGTGTCTCGAGTACTTCACTCACTTCAATATACATAAGTGCATGTTGGTTGTCGCTGCATCATTACACATGGATGGTAAAGCCAAGGAGTGGTACAAGGCATACAGGCTGGTTTAGGTGGTTGGTGCTTGGCCTGAGTTGATCAACGATGTTGAATCACACTTTGGTGTGAGGGATCCTCCACCATTGACAACAATGCTGGGGGCTGCTCATCCGAGCGATGTTCATGCATGAGGGCGGACATCTCACCCGACACCTCACCAAATGTGATGCACACAACTGTCCAGTCGATGGAGCCCACTGCCGCTAGTTATGAAGAGGTTCTAACCCATGTTGGAACTGTATCATTGTTCTCTGAACCGCATCCAATGGAGTTTGAGGATGACGTGTTCACCATTGTTGGAGGCTTATCACTATTCCTGGAGCTGGTTGTGGAGTCTACTGATGGAATACCAATGGCATCAAATGTCAAGGATGTAATGCGCAATGAGGAGCCGACAGATGGGTCTGCACCCGCCAAGGAGTATTCGCATGATGTGCTCACTCATGTTGGAAGCTCGTCTTTATTTCTGGAACTAGTCACTGATGCAGCAGATCAGTTGTTTGATGCAGTGCTTCTCGCGGATATGTCAAAGTCTGTCGATGCATTGTCTGTGTCTCCATATAATCGGAACACCTTTGAGCCTGGCATATCATCAGCATTGTAGTGTCATGGTTTTATCCCTGGAAGCACAATTGCCAAATATGAAGCACGATGACCTTATCAATGTTTCAGCCGAACCACTACAAATGAGTGCAGCACAACGCTTAATTCAGTGTGGTCTGTACATGTGGCACCTACATGCCCTCCATTACTGCTTCACATCGGGACTAGAAATTGGGATCACAAACAAAAGCACGGTTGTACATGATCGTGTGAACTTTCTCATTGTTCTTCATGTGTTATATACAGGTCAGACTTTCTGTTTGTGGATCCGTCTGGCGAACCATCTTCAGTACAAGCAATGGGATCCTGGTGTCCCGTGAATTCTTGTTGCAGCCTTCAACATGATGATAACAAGAGCAATGGAGGCTACTGGTCGGACTTGGTTGAGACAAAGATCATGGTGCAATAGTGCAAGCTATCATCTGCACCCACCTGACCATGCCATTGCTTGGGGACAAGCAATGTTTCTTGGGGCCGATAATGCAACACCCGTACGTGGGCTGTATCGAGGCAGGAGCACATGGGCTTTGGGACGTTACAGGCTTGGTCTGGAGACTACTCCATACAAAGAAGAGCACCAACAATTGTCTCAGACATGAAATCGAACAGAAAGGAACTGAAGTCTGAAACTCTCTTCTCTGTCCCCGTTCGTCTCTTCCTAGTCCCTGTCTTCTTCAGGCCCGGTGCTCTCCACAAGCATCCAAGGTCTGGCGGCACCGGGGTGTTACAGATACCAATTACATCCGGCATTTGCACCAACACGATTTAAGACTTTGTCGAGAAATTGAGAGTGCACACAATCAAATGATTACAAATTAAAAAGAAAAACGATTCAGATAGTTGCAGCTCAACCAACAAAGATAGCAACCCGAGAGTAAAACGAGCGGTGTTCCCATACCATCAACATTCCTTAGCCAAAGGTAAATGTCACGTGTGACTGAAATCCATCGCAAATGTGACTCTACTGGCATATATTTGGTCAAACATGGACTTTTGAAGGTGAGGAACATATTCGCAAAAAAAAAAAAAGGTGAGGAACATATCTTATCCAGCTGAACCCAGACGCCCCCATGCGGCTAAACGACGTGGTCGCTCAAAAAACACAAGTCCCTCGCCTCAGGATACAACAGATTTCCTGCCGAATCCAAAACAGAACACTCTAGCGGCTCTTCCCCCTGCTCCCCCCTATTCTTCCCCCTTCTTGCTCGCGCTCCTCTCGCTCTCGGCAGCGACAGCCGCGGGCAAAACCCTAGATCTCCCTCCCGCTTAAACCCTGCAACAAGGTAAATGTTTCTTGCCCCAAGAAGGGAGCTTTGGCTCCGGATCTCCCGTCGACCTCGTTTTATCCAAGCCTAATGTGAGTAATTTCGTGGTGATTAGTGGTTGTTGGTTCTGTCTCAGTGCTGCGGGAGGATGGCGGAGCCGTCCAAGGTGATCCACATCCGGAACGTCGGGCACGAGATTGCCGAGGTGAGAAGAGGGGTCAAATCTTGGACCTTTTCCTTCTTCGATTCTGTGTTCTGTCCGGGGCGATTTTCGGTTTTCTGAATAAAAAAATTCGTCTTTTACTGAGCTTGCGCTTCTCCTTACCGCTGTTCGTCGCAGGGCGATCTGGTTCAGCTGCTGCAGCCGTTCGGCACGGTGTCCAAGATCGTCATGCTGCGCGCCAAGAATCAGGTGGGTTATTTTCTTCCTTTTGGCCGGTGTTTGTGTAGAGCATTCAAGCAGGCGTTGTATTGATATTCTTATTTGCGGTGTAGGCTCTTCTCCAGATGCAAGACATTCACTTTTCCGTCAGCGCCCTGCAATACTACAGTACCGTCCAACCTAGCGTAAGGTGATGCGGTTCTTAGTTGTGATGGTTTTTGGATGCCAGGAGCTCAGTTATTACTTATGGCTTAGTTTTTGCAATGTTAGCTGCTGATACATAGTTATGGCTCGTTCTTCATAACACATGCTTTTAGCCATATGGTTTGCGCTTTGTGCTGTGATTTGTTGTTGCCCCGAAAAATAATAACTTTATGCGCTTGTGTGTTACATTTTGTTTGCTTAAACCACAACTGTACTTCTTGTTAACTTTCATATCCAATTTCGTATGTGCTTATTCCTTTTCGCACATGTGTGCACCCTTTTGTCTCATTTTAGAGGAAGGAATGTTTACATGCAATTTTCATCCCACCAAGAACTTACCACTGACCAGAGCTCTCATGGACGGAATTCTGATCAGGTATACTTGTCTAATCTGAAAGATTTTTTTTATAAGCTTTCCAAAGTTATCAGAAGTTGTCAGTTTCTTTCTTGAACTATAAATATGCATATGGATCATTGTATCCTAGCGGGTTCTTTTCCTTAGAGCTTCGTATTTAGCAATCAGCTGCATCATACTGGCAACTCACATTAGCTGTGGCAGTAAATGACATACCTTTTTAAGTTATCAAACACTACTTTTGAGTTTTGACTTGTTTGTGACTGTAAAACATTGCATAAAGCTTGGCTTGAGTACACATTGATGAGCTATCTAGTTCCCTCGGTTGCATCAAATGGTTTGGTGCGCCTACCTGTTGTAGATATGATAGTGGTATTTACGCTAAAGCGGAATCTACAAGTTGGTGGTAGTGGGATTATTATGGTAAAAACAGAAAACTTGACTTGCTGCCTCACCATGAAATGTTGAAATATTACATATATCAGAATTGGGAGGACGATTAGCTATATTTAGTATCTTCCCATTTTTTCAGATAGCTGAGTTAAATTGCATATTATATCTACTGCCTCTTATTTTTCGAACTAGATATACCTATTCCTCTCTATTTATTCTTTTCTTTCTCCCGCTCTTCTGTCTCGGTGCTCGTTTGCTGCTCGCCCTCAGGAAGCAGAACCCAACCGAATCCTTTTAGCTACTATTCACCACATGCTATATCCTATAACGGTGGAGGTTCTACATCAAGTTTTCAAAGCATATGGATATGTGGAGAAGATTGTCACATTTCAGAAGTCAGCTGGTCAGACTCCACCTCTCTTTCTCTTCACACACCTACACACATACGCTTCATATGAATGTTTTGATTCACTTTCCAGGTTGTGCGTATAGGTTACAAGTATTTATAATATGCATATGCCTTTGATACAAAACAGCAAGTGTATGCTAACTCCCGTATGAACAATATGTGTAGTACATATCAATTGGTTACATTAGATACAACATTCTTTAGCGATGCGTTTGGCAGTCTGAAACTATACGTGCTAGTAATTGTAGCAACAAAAAACTGAATTATAGTGGCATAAGTTACTACATATTTACGCCTTGAGAAAAGGTGGATGCAAGCTTGCCTTTTTGTCGCTGGATATAGCCAAATGCTTCTGTTGCAGTATTTTCTGCACTCAGCCACTCATTCGACTGGGAATAAGCAAATTGATTCTCTTTATATCTGAAAAAGATGATTCGATGCATTTTGTTTGTTTGGTGCAGGTTTCCAAGCACTCATCCAGTATCAATCACGGGAAGAAGCTGTTGAAGCATTTGGTGCTTTGCATGTAATTGTTTCATGGCTCTGTTAATGTCCTAGAATCTCCATGTAATTCTGTCACATCTTAATCTTACAAACCAAAATTTTCCAGGGAAGGAATATCTATGATGGTTGCTGCCAGCTAGACATCCAATATTCCAAGTATGAGCTGTGACCGATCTTTGTTCAGATTTTATCTTTCTCAGTTGTTATATCTAACTTTCTTTCTTTGCATGAATATCCAGTCTCAGCGAACTGCAAGTCCATTTCAACAATGATCGGTCTAGGTAAGGTTGATTCCTCAGTTCTAATCCCCTTCAGTTGATATTGTTGGACAATGCAGGCGCATCTCTTTGTTTTTTAAGGAATAACATCATCTTATACAGTTACCATGTAGCATCAGTTAACATGAAAGTCACTTGTTGCGAATTCCTTTATTTGTCCAGGGATTTCACAAATCCATCATTGCCTACAGAACAACGTCCAAGGCCCTCTCAGGTTGAGCAATTCTCTTTCTTTTGTCATGCCGCTTCTGTATCCATCAATTTATGGTCCAAAGCTAAATGGTTATTAATTGTGGCAGCAAGGTTTTCCAGATCCTGGCGGTCTTTATGCCTTCCAACAACCTGGAGGTACCATTCTACATAAATCATTGTGTTTTAACTTAATAATTTGTTGATCATTCAAAAGTATCTCATTTAGTGTCCTTTTTGGTGTACAGCTCCGTATGCACAGGTTGGTTGACGACCGTCTTTGAGTGGTGTTCTCCGTCTTTGAGTGGTGTTCTCCAGTGGTGTTTTTCTCTACTCAATTTGCAGAAACTAATCAACTGGATACACATGTTTACTACTTTGTGTGCATCTTGCCTAAATATCCCTCCGAGTTCTCATACAGAAGTATTTGAATTTGGTGCATAGCAGATGGGAAGAGCCGCAATGATTGCAGCTGCATTTGGTGGATCTTTACCGCCTGGAGTGACTGGTACCAACGAACGGTGCACACTGATAGTCAGTAATTTGAACACTGAGGTAAGCTTTTACCTTTTTCGAATTGGACCTTGTAGGGCTCCTTTCCTAATCTTAATATTTTCATCAATGTCAAGGTTCAGAGCAGTTGGTTTAGGGTTAATGACCATCTTTCGTCCCTGAAGTTTTGCTAGAGTTTGCTTCGGTTATTGACGTTTCAAAAATGCCAAAGAGATCCTTGATGTTTGAACTTTAGGTTTGCTGGATTGGATCCTAAAATAGAACAGCTATTAAAAAAACTGATGTGTCTTTTTACCTGTTATGATCAAGCTAAACTAGAACAGGCATAGTGTGCATGTTGGGGAGGTGCTCTGTCTGTCTTGTTTTACTTGGTCTATGGCCACTCATCGAAACTCCTGGGAAAGATGAACTTTTCATATGTCTTCATTTACGTGGTTGTTGGGTAGGATTGGAGTCGGCAGTGATTTTGAAGTTAAAACATAAACTCCTTTCTTTGATTGTCAAGGACTGAACTGGCCTTTAAGCGAAATTCCAGAACAAATGTGGTCATTAACCTTCTCTCCAAATGAGTAATTTATGGTGGTGGACACGAACTTATACGGTGTTTAAACTTTTTCTCAAGATTTATATAGTCGTCTCTCATCTGTTAACTTTCCTGTGCAGCAAACCAACGAGGATAAGCTCTTCAATCTCTTCTCTTTATATGGAAACATAGTTCGAATCAAGGTATTGCACAACAAACCAGATCACGCCCTTGTTGAAATGGCTGACGGGTTTCAGGCTGAGCTAGCTGTACATTATCTGAAGGTGTGTGTGTCTTTTCTGTAGTACTATCAACCTATCAAGTTTCTCCGTTCCATTTTGTATGTAATATTACTTTGTTTGTTTGTTTTTCACATGTATAATTGCTACCATTTCCATTGGCGATGCCACCTAAGTAACATTGGAATGCCGCTTTGTACATTTTTTTGCCTGCAGGGAGCAATGCTATTTGGGAACAAGCTGGAAGTTAACTACTCAAAGTACCCCACCATAACACCTGCCCCTGACGCTCACGACTACGCCAATTCAAGCCTCAACAGGTTCAATAGCAATGTGGTCAAGAACTACCGACATTGCTGTGCTCCGACCAAGATGATCCACATTTCTGCCCTCCCACAAGACATCTCTGAGGACGCGATCCTTAATCACGTGTCTGAACACGGTTCCGTCGTCGGCACGAAGCTATTCGAGGTGAACGGCAAGAGGCAGGCCCTTGTCCTGTTTGAGACCGAGGAGGACGCAACCGAGGCCCTTGTATCGAAGCATGCCAGCCCACTGGAGGGGAACACCATCCGGATCTCATTTTCCCAGATGCAGAGTATATAGATACACTCTTCCAGGGTTAGTTGGCGACTAATTGGTTCTTGCTTCCTGGTTCTTCTAGGAAGCTCTGCACCTTAAGATGTGAATTCTGTGTTGTTCTCCCGGACTGTTGCTTTGTCTTTGCTGTACCGTCCGTGTTTCCATGTCCTCGGCGGTTTTTGTTCCTTCTTTCTCTTTCTTGTTTAAGGTGACCAAAGGATTTTACTGCGGAATGTGCTGGTTTTAATTATGAGTTAAAAGGGATCTGGAAAGGAGACTTTTGATTGAAAGAGTGCAACTACACTGCTATGAACCGTGAGCAACAAAACATTCCAGTTAGTTCAAAACCACTGTTGTGTTTGTGTTTTCTGGTTGTTTGTGACTGTAGCAAGTGGGGATTGAAGAACAGCTTTTCAGAGCGTCGATTCGAGGTGTCAACAAAACACCGCCGTCTATGGTTAGGAAAATGGTTTCTAAATGGTTCCTAAATGTTCTGGTCATTGATTTGTTCATGCTGTAAAAAACATGCATTTTTTTGTTGTTGTGGCTTGAGATGGTAGAGAAGAGAAAAAAAAGGAATGGTGAAATTTCTACAAAATATATTACATATTTGCTCATGGTCCTGATGATCTATTCACGAGTAATAGTTTTCTGAATGTTAGTATTGATCGGTCCTGAATCGTTCTGGACACAAATTTTTTTATTTTTACAAATTGCAGCTTGAAAAACCTGGGAGCTTCATTGATAAGGTAGCAAATACCAAATTACGAAGAGGACCACAAAAAACTGGAAAATTACAAAGCCGTCCTCGGACTTTACAAATAGGACCCTAGAACTAAAAATTAAAACATGATCCGGTCCTTCGCCGTTGCCGCCGGACACCAGGGACCTCAAGGCCTGGGCGTCAGCAGCACCGGGGAGCAAGCCACTTGGGGTGTCGCCGACGAGATCTCCCACACCGAGATTAAAGATTCTCCACCTAAGGAGGAAGAAGTAGCTCTGGGCTGGCCAGAGCACAGAGTGGCTCCGTTGGCCGTGGATAGCACCAGCCCAAACTGGCCGACGCTTGGGGACTCCGCCGTTGATTGTCGCAACTCCATGGGCGCACACAGGCGCGTGCACCACAACATCCGTCCGAGCGCGAGCATGAGGCAGCTCCGAAGCAACCTCCTTCGCATCCTCCCCATCACCACAACGGCGAGGAGACGAAGAAAGCACCTGCAGATCTGCCAAACGCAGCGCTCCAGTGAGTTTATTGGAGAGGATAGGTCCAGATCCACTCGCCCCAGCCAGATCCCACCATGGGAACTCGTCGAGGAAGGGCTTCACCGAGCTCGTGCCGCTGCTCATCTACGGCCGAAGCAGGTATCGGGAAAGATGCATCACGCCAAGCACTACGGGAGATAAAACACAAACTACACCTAAGCCTACAGATCTACTATGCACAGGAGACCGGCCTCCTCTTCCCAATCGTCTCTGGCCGGCCGAGCCGCTGGAGAGGAAGGGGAGAGGAGCTGGAGCTACCGAGGCGACTCTCAAGAGAAACGAGGGAGGAGAGAGAGTGTGAGGGGAAAATGAGAGCCTCCAGTGCATTTACCGCGAAGGCCACATGCACCTCGTTTTGTTGAGTACCAACACGTCCATACTCGGCAAACATACTCACCAGATGCAGCCAAGTGACACCTTGTTTTTCTTTTTGCATGGTAATATGTGTCTCATTTATAAATAAAGATCAAGTTACGAGGCGCGTACACAGCAAACTTACAGAACTGAAAAGATAGGATAAACCTATACAAAAAATCAGCTCCTATCCCCCTCCTTCGGCACCACCGAAGCGACCACCAAAGGAACGGAAGACATATCACCTCTTCACCCAAGCTCGACGCGATTCCATCGCTGATCAACAGCTTTACGAACCTCCAAAGTAGTTTGCCAGAAGCAAAACCATTGCCGTTGAAAGAATCAGACCTGGACAACATGTCCCCGGACACGCCATCGAACTCCAGAACTGACATCCCCGCACGACTACGACGTCGAAGGAGGAAGCCAGGATTATCAGCCTCCAACCACAAACCCAACACATGATGCACTATCTTCCAGCTGTCACATGCGCAGACAACCGTCTGCGCGTACTGCTGGACAACACATTCTCCCTACTCCATCATGATGTCGGAGACAACGCCGCAACAAACGGGGACATAGCAGAAGGAGAGCCACATCTGATGGGGTCGCCGCCGCCGTCTCGCTGACACCATCCATGAACCCTAAGTCCGTCAATCTAAGAGATCGGCAAACACACGATGCCATCAACTCTGAGGCGCCGCCATGAAGGACACCTCCGGTGTGGGAGTGAAGCTGAACCAGATCTATTCGTCCGGACGCCGCTCCCACCACCCCAACGGCGCACCACGACCTACAAAGACAAACTCTAACTACATAGCAGTGGAACCGGATCCCCCTCCCTCCCACCGCTTGAGTAGCAGGTGGAGGGAGAGGGGACCAGCACGCACGCCGGCGTAGATCGGGCGCAAGGTGGATCACCTCCCTGATCGCCTGGTGGCTAGGCCAGGGAGCGAAAACTATGACGTTAATCCTGGCTGAATGCACATCAGTGACACCTTGTTTGCCGAGAGCGTCGTTGTATAGATGCTCAGTATACATGTTGACCGAGTATTTGTTGTTTGCCGAGTTTTGCATGTATCTAGACACAATTTAGATACATGCAAATTTGATCTAGATTGAGACATCCTTTTGTGAACGGAGGGAGTAGAAGACTACTGGATCTATAGATGCGGTGCACAACGAGAAATAGAAGAAAGACGGGTTATGTTTTGAAAAAGAAGGACCGAACGATTACAAATGGATGTAAAGTAGAGTGTTTTCTACTATGTGTAGAAGTGCTTGCACAAATTCAATGCTGATGACCAAGAGGGCCATTTTCTGTTGAATATTTTCCCACCTTCGTCTCAAATGGCTTGATCATCTCAAATGTATTTTTTTTTGCTGAAATAGTACTACGCAGAACCTTTTCCTGAACTGATGATCGTCTAGTTTCCACTTGAAGTGCTTGGCTAGAAGAATCTGAATGCTACCAACTGGCAAAGAGATCGTCGCACCCCAACATTACATATTTCTAGTGGTACACATATGTACTGTGTCTTACACTTTGACATGAGAAAATACACATCGCCAATTAAAACAGGGGCGATCCATTGATTTTCTAAATGGTGTATATATAACGACCATCTCATCGATCCTGCATGTCTGACCAATGCCCTTTAATTTCTTAGCTAATACTCCTAGCTACTACAGCTTATAAGTATGTAGTAGACTAGTAGTAATGGATTGTGTAGAAATATATATAGTTCAATCCAAACCAGTTCATATCCATGATCGATGGATATATGCAAGCAGGCTAGGAGATGATACAGGCGTTGGGGTTCTCGTCGCTAAACATCTGCGGCGGCCGCTCCATCATGTAGCTGTTGCCGTAGTACATCGGCGCCGGAGGTGGTGGCGGCGGAGGAGGCATCCATTGGTGGGGAGTCATGGCATAGGGGTGGTGGTGGTGGTGGTGCGGCGGTGGAGGCGGCATGGCGTGCATGGCCATCCTCCTGGCCATCATGGCCTCCTCTGCATCGGCAGGCTGCAGCTTGTAGCTGTAGTGTGCGCCTCCGTAGGGCCAGTAGACCATCCGCTTCATCATCTCCTCGGGCGGGAAGCCGTCCACCGCCACGCCCCCCTCACCTTCTTGCTTCCCTGGCTTCTCGTCGCCGGCGGCAGCAGCTTCATTCTTCTCCTCCCCGGCCGCCTGCTCTGCTTCAGCTTCTGGCTTCTTCTCGTCCTCTTCTTTCTTGCCGCCATCACCGTCGTCCGCCGGCTTCTGCTCGGCCTCGGCTGGCGGCGGGGCTTCCTCCTTGGATGGCTCCGGAGGTGGAACGACCGTGGCGAGCTTGCCGGTGCGGCGATGGATGTACTCGACGATCGTTTCGCCCTCCACGGTTCCGGTGACCGTAAGCTTTCCGGCGGCGAGGTCGGTCTCGGCAGTCTGCACCCCTTTCATCTTCAACATCTTTTTCTGCAGCTGCAGCGCGCAGGCATCGCAGTGCATGTTCACCGCTAGCTCCACCGTGCGAACCGGGTCCTCGGCGGGTGGTGGTGGAGGCGCGGCCGCCGCCTCGTCCGCAGGTGCCGGAGGAGGAGGAGGTAACGGCGAGATGACGGTGACGTCGCGCTTGGTCTTGCTGCGGAGGCGCTGGCACAGCGCTTGCGGGTCGACGGCGTCGCCCTTGACGGTGATGTGGTTGGCGGCCATGTCGACGTGGACGGCCTCGACGCCCTTGCACCGGAGGAGGGAGCGCCTCATACGCTTCGCGCAGCCGGTGCAGTGCACCTCCACGCCGAGGATCACCGGGGGTGGAGGGGATGGAGGAGCATCCGCTGGTGGCTCCTCCTCTTTCTTTTTGTCTTCCTCAGCTGGCGCAGCCGATTCTTCCTTCTTCGCTTCTGTTTCCACCTTAGGCTCCTCCACCTGAATTAATGAGAAGACGGCATGTTAGTTAACTGAGTTTATATGTGTGGGGAGCAAGTAACTCACCAAAATATGAAAATAAACACAGATTATTTACCTTGTTAACTACTTCCTCGCCCATGGTGATCAGTTCAATCTGTCAAACTGAATCAGAGTTAGCCGATCGATATGATCTTGTGATGGACGTCAAGGATGGATGGAGCTTAGACAGGAGAAGAAGCGGAGAGCTAGGTAGTTGGGCATGCAAATGAAGTTGAGGGAGGGAAGGATGGAGGGAGAGGTCCAACTTATAAGCTTGTGCGGTTAACTAGTGCATCCAAATTCAAAGCTAGGTAAGTAGCTAGCAAGATTCCAAGGGGATGACGGTCAGGAATGGACGATGGCAATTATTAATATTCCGGCCTGCATGGAGATGGAGTAGCAAAGAAACAATGGCTAATATGCAGAGAGCACAATGCATGCATGTAAAGATAAAATACTACGTGTTGAGAATGATTCCATGCATGCACAATTGCACATGCAAGCAACTCATCATCCCTGCCTTGATCGAATATGTTATGTACGTATATACGGATGGATCGAGAATATAGCTTTTGCATTGTCGCGCTCGAGACCTAGAGTGTACTATCTACTACGGAGTAGTTCTCAATCTCAATGCAAGCAACTAGTACAAGCTAGATACTTAGCTACACATGTACTCACCCCTACATAGAGATGCAAGTGGTGGGAATTGGGATAGATAGAGGCCGGCCGGTGTACATGTATATCAGGATACTGGAAAGTGGCACGCTTTTATATACTCCGTATATAGAATGATGCACCATCCTTCAACTAATCTCTAGACTAGATTTGATTTACTCCGTCCGTTTTACTAATTTAGCACCGTCGTATACATGTCAAAGTCGCATCGACTACATATCTTTACTATCAAATGGCAGTTGGTGATCGTAGTAGTTCCCTAGTTCATCTCACTACCCGTAGTCCCAAACTAACTCACAACATCTCGATTTAAGGGAATCTATTCTTTAGGAATTACTAATTAATCTTGCCAAATTCGATCCTCGTGTAATTGTCTTATCAAGAAACAAATTTTATTTCAAACGTGATTCGTGACTGCTTTCCATGGAAGAGAAGTTTAGTTCCATCCACCAACGATAAAACATTTTCAGCAGTACATATTGGTTTCATAGGGAAGCTGTATTTGCTTCCAATGAATTGGGACTTTTGTTCCAAATAATTGTCATGTGTTTCACGAGATAAAGTAAAAAAAACTATGACAATTCCTCACTCGTGATGCGAGTACCATCCACCGTGTTTTTCCGCTGCAGACGATGAGCCGTATGGCCATGTTCTGGCAAAAATGAAAACCGAAATCAGTGGAAGTTCATCCCTTAATTCACAGAAATGCTATATATGCTAGTACTATACTCCGCATGTCCATGTCGATATGAGTCGCATCCATTAATTCAGTGATTTCGATTTTCATTTCTGCATGAAGTTCAGTGGATTCCAACGAAAACTCACTGAAAGTGATCTCCATGTCCAAATTCATCTTTTTGTTAAGCTTGGCGCCGTAACAAAGAAGGAATGCTACATATGCTAGTACTATACTCTCAAAAGGAGTACTCCAAGTAGAATTTCAGAAACAGTTAATTGGTCGGTGTAGGCCAAGATCATGTTAATTACTAGTGTGTTAATTCCTCGAGTTGGTCGGCTGCTGGTAGAAACAGTTAATTGCTCGGTGCATGTAAAAACAAACTAACTACCAGTACTACTCTACTTAACCAGCAGTACCATGTACCCAGCCGGCCGGCCAGTCAGGGCAATACATATAGTAATTTTCTCTTTCTTGCTTAGCGTGGGGGCGTAATATTCAACGTTAGCTAGCTCCAAGTAAATTTGGAGAAAGAAGCCACAAAAGCTAGCGATGATTCGCGAAAAGATTGATCGATGCACATGGGTGTGTTGGGTGGGACTTTTAGTTTGTCATACATGTCGATCTGCTTTTCATTTCTTCCATCTTAAGTAGTAGCGTTAACGATCCACTTCACCATGACTCATCACCGACCCATGCATCTAAAGCTCACTACAACTGATGGGTGTCAAGTCACATGCATCCACATCAGATTGCAGTGTATATGTGTGTACATGCATGCATGGCACATCCCAGGTCATACCAAACAAGTTACTAATAGTACATTGCAGAAATTAAAGCATGACAATTAGTCAATTAAGCAGGCAGGCTAGCTACATCAATAGAGACGTCCAAGTGTAACTTAGAGACACAATTAGCTACTCCTAGCTTGCTACCTTAATCGTGCTCTCATCTTTGCGTGCCACCAACGAAGTTTCTACTCTACAGAGAGAGATTATATATCTGACGTCTCCTGCATATGCACTTGCTGAAATGGACAAATCAATCCAGTACTGCACAATAAGATCCAAGTCAAAAAAAAAAAAATCTCACACAAGATTCATCAA
The DNA here is from genome assembly GCA_947311845.1 of Poa pratensis. Taxonomy (NCBI): domain Eukaryota; kingdom Viridiplantae; phylum Streptophyta; class Magnoliopsida; order Poales; family Poaceae; genus Poa; species Poa pratensis. The sequence continues at coordinate 31,665,097 of CAMZMU010000059.1, read as the reverse complement.
CAAGTGTACATGGCCAAGACATGCACATGCATTTACGCAACCACCTTTTCCCCATGCATTGCATGCCTTTGTTAACCGTTAACACCTGCAACTTTTTGCACACTGGTAGACAAATCCACATGAGGTTAATTCATTGCCTAGCATATATAGATGACCTACCGATCGACGCTTGCTGCGCAAAGACTTCACATCGATCCGGCCGGCCGTGTCTGAGAAACTCAAAGTTGGATCTTGGGAAAGGGCGTGAAAAGATTACTTTGGCTCCACTTAACATTCCAATCGAGAAACAGATTAACCTCAAACTCTGCATTCTGACTCTTGATTAACATGTACTACACTAGATTACTGGAGCACAGTACTAGTGTACTACATAGTTTATACATATCTAGCTTCGAGATCTCTAAGTATGCGTGCGTGCCTTGTAAATTTCACTCGCGGCCGGCTTGGGTGGCTAGCTTCCCATTTTGTTTCCACCTAAGTTATTGGTTTTCTTTTACTTGGATCATCGACCCATGTCATCAATTAATTGAAAATTGTACTCTTAGGTGATAAATAAATACATGCATTAATTGTCAACATGTTTTTCAATCAATTCACTAATGTTCCATACAAATACAAAAGAATGGTCAAAATGTTGTAATCATTCATTGATCTAGTGCAAAACAAAATGTACTAGGACTCGTTTCAGTTATCCGTGAAAATCTTCTCTAAATTAACTTTACAAATTTGTTCATATAGGTTCTTAATTTATAAATTTGTGAAAATCTTGATCGATCATATATACGAATTAACGATTCTCAACACTTATGGTCATAATTAGCAAAACCGAACAAAATGCGATGAAGAATTATCAAAATATGATCAACTGGTTCTATTGATTCTACCCAAGTTTGGAAGAATTGTCACAAATAGTCTCAACTGATTCTATAAACTAGATGGAGTAGGTGATCAGTTGATTGATTGATGTTTAACTGTAACAACTGCTATACATCATGCATATTATACATGTGGTCCACTATAATCCAACCCCAACCGAACTCACGCTATTCCCGGCAGGTCACTGAATAACAACAATATGGAATACTTGTAGTACAACATGATGAGATTCAGAGTTCTTGCGGCTGATTGGTTGATGCGGTTATCCATCTTGTTGCATTCTTCTTGTTTTTCTTGATCATCTTTTTATATCAACCAATTATGATGGAATAATAGTTTGGTAGCCCATGCATGATTAATTAGTTGTGGTCATCGAATCCAAAGACCTAGCTAGCTTTGACACCTGTTCTTGCCTGCAGATTTGCTAGCTCTAAGTACTCTGATTAAGGTGACAATCTACCTGCTAGTTATGAGAATCAACACTAAAGGAGTAAAGGTCACCAACTGCTTCTATCTATAAGAGTGTAGCTTAGTCTGTAAAGCTAGGAAAGCATAGTAGTATGACGAAGACGCATGCGTGCATGTCTTCAATCAGTTGTAGCTGATGAGGGACAGAGGAATATTGAGTCAGCAATTAAAGTCTCTTTCCATGCCATGGATCCTAGCTAAGCTAGCTACTCCCACTCTTGTATGGACCTAAGCTATGGGTGACTTCTTTTGGGCTTATGATTATTCATAAGCCTGCTTATGGATTCCGGTGGGAAAAACTGTGGTGGGGAGAAGCTCTTAAAAACTGGTGGGAGGACTTCTTTTGGGCTTGTAGAATTTTGGCTTATTTGTTGTGTTGAGTCGTGAAATGTCGGTAGCACCCCCATTTTGATATGTGCACTAAATAAAGTGATTAAATCTTACGTACACTAATTTTGAGAGTTAGAAATGAAATAAGAAATATGAAAAGGTATATGATAATAAAACATGGTATTGTAGAATAATTCAGTACATGTAAAAATAGAAGAATGTCCTAATTATTATTTTGAAATTACAATGACAATAACTTCTCAAAAATACATATACGTGCATATAAATACATGTACACACTGCTTGTATCAGTGCCTAACCAGAAAATAAAAGAAGATTACCATGCAAAAAAAGATCATTTTTCCCATGTGTTGTGTACGTGAGGACTGGTTAGCTAATCACTACCGGCAAACAAAAAAACTAACGTGGCTAACTGGCTAATTGCGGATTTGATCAATAAATGATCGATCAGTACACGCGCACCTCGCCGGGGCCTTAGAGCATCTCCAAGCGGAGGCTCCAAACCCACCCCAAACGTCCGGGCGGACAGCCCGGACTCGTTTTGGCCCAAAAACCGCGACCCAACGACGGCCCTCAAAACCACCCCAAACGTCCGGGCTGTCCGGCACACACCAAACCCAGCCCATATGTAGGGAGGGTTTGTGGGCGTCCAGACGCGCCCGGATGCGCCGCCACGTCGGACGCGGCCCAACAATACCCCACATATATCCAAAAATTCCTCACCCCGGTTGGAACCCTAGCTCTCACTCTCCTCCGATCCCCTTTCCACTCAACTCTTCTCCGACCACATCTTACCAATGGCGGGCTCCGGCAGCGAATCCGCCACCGAGCTGTACTGGCATGCGTTCGCGGAGGCGGAGGAGGAGGAGATTGGGAGCTGCGTCGGGCCGGATGCCGCCGCGCCGTCTTCGGCGGCTCTGTTCAACGCCGCTGGCAGTTCCGCCGCCGCCCCCGCCGCCGCCCCATCCGACGAAGCAATGGAGGTGCTTCCGCAGGTTTGCCTCCCAATCTCCTCCTTCGCTTCCGGTTGGAATGCCCACATTATAGGAATGAGTAGGATGATTAGGAATTTGATGCCCGATGCACTCCGTAGGCTGCGTTTCCTAGAGGTCCGGCGTACTCCGTCGGCGACGATAGGTTGCTGTGCAATGCGTGGTTGTCCACCCCGTCGGATCCTCTGACCGAAAGACACCACCGTGGTACGTTCTGGGAGCGGATCGGTCAGGTGTTCAATGCAAACTCGGAAGTGTTCCGCAATGAGGGCTCCATCCGCCATAGATGGGGCACCATAGTGGCGGAAATCAACAAGTTCTCCGGATGCTTTGTTCAAATGGGTTCCGTAAGTTCTATTGTTAAATTTTTTACAATGTTGGATCCATTAGCACCGATTCATGGAGTGTCTATTTTATTTTTATAGATAGACGAAGCCGTCATGCTGTACAACGCACTTGGGGGAAGTCGGAGACGATGGAGTGGAAGTTCGGCCATTGTTGGGACATGTTAAAGGATAGCCCTTTCGTGGACTACACGCCGAATGAGGAGAGGAAGGACATGATCCGCCGAGTGGAGACCCAAGCTCGACAGGCACGCCGTGCTCGGCAAAGGGAACGCGAAGCACATGAACGTGAGGAGGCCGCCGCCGCTGCCGACCGGGAATGGCAACGTGCAGCCGTCGCCGCTCACGCACGGGAGCTGGAGCGTGAAGCGGGAGCCCGCCGTTGCCTTCGCCGTCGCCAAAGGCGTGAAGCTGAACGTGCGGCGGCCGCCGCCCGGGGTCCTTTTTGAGCGCGCCTCCGATTTGATTTATGAATGTTTGAACTATGTTTGTGAATGTTTGAACCATATGATGTTTGAACTATGTTGATCATTTGATCATTTGATCTACGTGCATGTCCAATATGGGTTTGGGGGAGATTTTTTGAGGGTTATGGTTGTAGGACACCGTTTTTGGGCTGTCCGGTCACCGTGCCCGGACGCGTCCGGACGCGTCCGGTCGCAGTTTGGGGGCCAGATTTGAGGCCTCCGCTTGGAGATGCTCTTAGCTCCGTAAGCGTGCACGGGCGCACGGCGCGAGCGAGCGACAGGTGACGCAACGCATGCGGAGTGGCATTGCTTTGTAAATATGCATGAGATAAAGGGGTGGGTTGATATACCGGTTCGGTTACTCTGCCCAGAAGCTCGGGAAACTGGTCCGATGCAGTTTCTCCCCAGTGCATGTAAACTGGCTTCTGCGGGGAAATACATGTCTGCACACGGGGGCATCTGCCCCTTTTTCAAAACATCTCGGTGAGGAGAATCTGGACGCTTCTTTTAGGCTTATGCCGTTTGGAAGAAGTCACCCTATAAATCTGCAGTTAGTTAGTTCCCTAGCTACTTAACATATATGCTTTCTGTTTGCTTAGTTTGGACGGTGGGGATTTGACTGAGCAGTTGCTTCTCCCGTCAAGCAGCTGGTTTAAACTGTCAAAAGGAGCTTGCAGCTGGTCTATGCTAGTACTGTGGTTGATGCATGCTAGCTCAAGTGAGTGATGCTTGGATCTACTCTATATTCAGTTAGTGAAGGAATTTGCTCAGATTCAGGGGAGATGATTTGTCATCTATCCATCCAAACAAGGCTGGAAATGGGTGGGTCCTACCTGATGCAATCACATGCATTGCCCTGCCATCTGAAAGCAGAATCAAATCTGGAGGTGTTGATGGATGAGTCAGATCGGAGACCAAAACCATGTGACTTTGCCTGATTGGTTAGGTTCACTCGGCAATCATTTTGGTTGCTACTCTGCTTAATGCATAATGCTCCATCCATACGGACTAATCATTTACTTAGGCTGATCAGAGAATTAATTAAGCATCAACCGGTCACTGATTGAAACAAAGAGGAGAATGTCGATCGATTTCAATCACACTGATATTCGCATTTAGCAACCGTAGATGTTGTTCGGGTTTGTCCGCCTCTTCATCTCATTTAGAAAACCACATCTTGTCAATATGACAGACCTTTCAATTGTCCTCTTACGGACAAAAGACAAAAGGTGGCCACATTCTGAACTACGACTACGAGATGTGTGGCTTGTACAATAAGATTCATCGGATGTCCTATTAATGTAATCACTCCTTGTAAGTATGAGGCAAATCTACCAATCTATTTCTAAATCTTATGAATCCATGTGAAATGGTACTTACGTACAGTTTGAGGCGAGTGTGGGGTGCTTAACTCCATGAGTTTTTTAGAAATGGGAGCGTCGCCCCAGCCTCTGCATCTTAACTCCATGAGTGGCAGAGAATGAGGAGTTGAGGACAACACTGCCACTGCCGGAGAGGAAGAGAGCGCCAGCGCTGCCGAAGAAGGTTGAGAGGACCGCTGCTCCTAGAGAGAAAGACAACACCATAGGGAAGGTGAGGATTTTGTCACCCGCCATCTCCAGTCTTGCTATCAGGGTACAACGGAGTGACATCCTCCTTCTCTTAGATTTTTACTTAGTTGGAGGAAAGAGCTCGTAAAAATCTAAGAGATTTAGAGTTGCCTTCTCACTAAAATTTAATTAATTCTCATTAATTGATAGAGATGACAATAAGAGATAACACATTGTAACGTGGAGGGTTAAGAGAAAGACCAACATTCTCTATCATTGTACATACCCATGTTGTCACTTTGCACCCATTTAAAATGGTTGAATCGAGCATTTCCAATGGGTGTGACCGAGTAATGCTTTGAGTAACGTGTGGGCCTTGCACAACCCCTTGTGGAGGCTACTCCATTGATTCATAGGATTTGTAAAAGATTTGTGTAGGATTGAAATCCTATGGAAATTTTTTCTTACGGATGCCGTTTGATATATAGGATCAAATCCTATAGAAAATATCCCCTGAGAATCTTGTAGTATAAATTTTCTAGAAAAATAACATGAGATCCAACCTCATGAAAAAATTCCTGCACCACAATCAAAGTAACTTGATATTTTCATAGGATTCAATTAGCCATGTCATTCCAATACTATAGTATTCCTATTCCTAGACTTATCCTATACTACACTTTTCCTAGCCTATGATTCAAAGAAGTCTGTATCCAAAGTAGGTTTGTAAAAATAATTGGCACTACATGATATTTTTTTTCGAATTTGTTTACTTTGCTTTCAAGATACTACCAAATAACTTGCAATGCAGAGACAGATAGTATATTATTTTTGGCAAGGCTCTAACCAAATGCGCCCATGAATCGAGTACCCAGGGAGATGGGGTTCGAAGAAACTAGGGGTAGATTGGTTACTCTTTTTCCAGAAAAGGAATTGGCGGGAACACATTTTGTTTTTCCTTTTGACGAAACAATGCCACACCATCAGAAGTTAAAAGTTAGCTGGTCTCGGTAGAAGTTGAAGTTACATTGTAATGATCCAACATGAGTAACAAAGTGCTCGTTTGGTGCGCACATAAGCCACTAACCATTTTCAATAATCTCAACAGCGCCACCTTAAGTGTAGTGCACGACGGTCATCAACACCCCACCTTGATTTCTGAGAGGCCTAATTTACAACCACTGTTGCATTGTCACACCCTTGTGTTCCACCTTCTAATCTACAAATTGTACATCAGATGCAGCATCATCCGCAACTTCCTTCCTTTAGCAACTGTAAACATCTACAGAGGCTAAATGCCAATATCAGTGCATATTCGAAAGAACTGTATATTAAACTCAGGCCAGGGACCAGAGGACGGGGAAAGCTTTCCAATCACCGATCAAAGCTGCAGATTATACCTGATATACTGGTGCTATTTTAAGCCTCATGCAGTCGTCATTCTGCTTAAACGGGTGCCCTGATTCTTATGAGGTGCAGGTCCTAGTGATGTAATCACCTGCGGCATGGTCATTCCTCCAGAAACAATTATTTCTGCAACAATAATAATAGCAGAACGATAAGATTAGAAATTCGAGCGATATGGAAAGAATCTTTACTATTAAAGGAGGCTTGGTGGTGTCCAGATTTCGTGGTGTCACACTTTCACGTAATTACGGAAAAATGCCACCGCATGTTTGTCTCTCTCCTAACGGACATAACAACATCAAATAACCTTTCCCGTATCTTCTCCTTAGTAATCGGAGCAACCACGTTTTTTAACTAAAATCTGTTGAGGTTGTTTACAAGCAAAACAGAGCACGTTAGGGTGATTGCTGATCCAGGATCTCCGTAACTTGGTTCTCCTCTCCGTGCTCGCGTCGTTCAGCATCCTCGCCGACATGTGCATTGTTCAGAGCACCAGGGTTCTAGCTGAGCGCGAGCGGAAGCAGTTCGGCGACCAGAACGTATTCATCTGCATCGTCACCTTGTGTTCTGCTTCAAGGGATTCAACCACACTCTAACGTTGTAGCCATCCATGTCGGACAGGGGGTTCCTATTTTCCTTGTAAAGAAACCAGACTAATTAATCCGCTGGAGGGCGCCGGCGCCGTCGCCAACAGCATTCATGACGCACGTGAAGGACTAAAGGCAGTCATGGTGGAGAACATCAGCATTATCGAGGCTGTTGTGCCGCCCATATGGGACGACGTCTCCCTTCCTGATATCTTCCTTGGATGGCGTTGGTTCAGTTCTATAGGTATCTTCCCCAATCCCAGTACATGTTTGACCTATTTACTTTAGTCAGTCGATTGATGGTCGCAGCAACGTTTCATGAGCAAACTCCACCAGATTGAACCATAATCACATCAATCTCATTGACTTCCTATCAGTTTCTAAAATATGAATCTATTTTAGTTATGGCTTGTATTATATCTAAATAAACAACTCGATTTATGGCTTACGTTGAATGGAAATAATAGCAGTCAAGGAGCTCGTCAGTGTCCTAGGATGAGACTAAGTTGGACATGCGCCCTATATCAAAGCAGCTGGTAATTGCCCTTATTCTTTCATCATCTTATATGGCAGCTTTTATTTCATTTTTGTTTTCGGACTTCTCAGGTCTCTTGCCTATAGCACTTATAGATTTGTTATTTTATATGATTTGTAATTTTCCATTTTCTCAGGTCTCTTGCCTATAGTTGTGGCGAAGTGGTGCACTGGTTATGTCTTACCTCTTACTTGGTGGAGGTCCTGGGTTCGATTCCCCATTGCTGCATTATTTTGACCTGGTTTCGAGATCTTATGGGTTTCAACTCTAGCCTACCCCAACTTGTTTGGGAAAAAAGGCTTTGTTGTTGTTGTTGTTGTTGTTGTTGTATAAACGAAGCATTAGAACACTAAGCTATAGTGTTTATGTTTGTTTGGTCGTATGCAGGTTCCTTCCAAGTGGCAAAGCATTGTTGGTTGTTGAGGTTAGAATGCGAGTGTCGAGATGATGCTCTGTCAATAGTCAATACGTTTGTCCTCTAAAACACATAGACTTAACATTGATGAAGCAGGTTCAGCAATGTAAGCCTCTTCCTACAAATACTAGAGCACTTCTAATTTTTTTCTGTTAAATCAACATAACGTATTTTTAGAGAAATTGGTGTACATAAATTAATACAGTAATTTTTTTAGTTGAACTGACTTATTGTAGTGCTATCGATGGTAGTAGGATTTTGTAACCTCATTATCAAATTACCGAAACATTTCTGTGAGGTCTTTGACCAATATTTGTTGATTGTCTATATGCTATTGTTCCATAGCAACGTACAAGTATTTAGCTAGCTAATTATTAAATGTTATTAGCAAAAATGTCTCCTAGCTATAAGAAGTCAACTTCTGAGGTATATATGTGTTTTCAAACATTGTGCATTGGTTATTAGGAGAGTCCACTATGGTTCCTTGGTAAATATATTTTTCGATATCTAACTAAATGACATTTTTTAATGACCGGATTCTACAAGATTTAAATGGGTTCTACTTGAAATGAACTACCACTCTCATTCATGGGTTTTTAGTTCACCACACTTTTTAATAGTTAGTAGACATAGTGTAAAGTGTGTGTTAATCAAACCGAAAGTATGAAGCAATCCTTTCAACTGATGTTGATCTTATGTATTCATAACTATTGCAGGTAATGTATTTACGGTGTCACCAACTTGGAAGGAGCTAATGCGAGACGTGCAAAACGTGTTTTATCTAATAAGGTAGATGTGAAGTACTTTGAAGGTGGAGTAGACCTACACGGTGTTTTCATTTGTCATATGTCGTGGAGGGGAGGGGTGGTGATTAGACGGCACCGTAGGAAAGGAAAATGTGACCATCCGTTTATCATGACGATATTGTCATATCTCAGCGAACAGATCCAAGTTAATAACAAATATTGTTTTGCCCTTACTTATATCCATATAGGAGATCCACTTAGCTTTTACCAAAATACAATCAAAATAAATTAAATGTTTTTGGAATATTATGTAGCTAAATTCTACACAAGCGATTTTCACATGTATCATATTCACATGTATGACGACGAACAAAACTAGAAAAACCGTTGCAACGCACGGGCACTCAGCTAGTGCTACTAAAAGGCTAAAAGCACTATCAAACTTAATTGTAGCACTAAGACCACATGCTCTCCAAGTTAAAAATAAGCTTATGTTAGCTCGGGATACTGATCTTACAAATAACTATCAACAAGAGGATACCATAATATCTGAGTGAATTCTAGCAGGGAACTTAAAAAGAGCAGCGTGTAGTGTTTGGAAATGTGAAGGAGATTGAAAGCGGATCGTCAAAATAACTAACCTATCCCTTCTCGAATGGACAGATTGGGCCTTATAATTTCCGCAGAGTTCACCAAAAAAATATCACCAATGTATAGATGATTGGTTGGTACATAGACACTACACAGTTCTTCATCACCTTTGTCAGTCTGCAATGCAATGATAGATGATCACCTCAGAATCCAACAAAAATAAAGTACATCAATGAATCATTAATGCGGTAGGCATATGGATGTACACAATTAGGTATCACACAGTTCATAGCTTCTGTCAATGTTGATTCTGGAGAGAACAATGGATAACAAGGACCAATGTCTCTCGACTCTCTGTAACAGCTGTTATAATGTAACTTGGGAAAAAATTAAAGATTTTCTAGAAGTTGAGGCCTAAAATTCCATAGATTTTGGCATGTCGTTCTGATTGAATGGACAAGCTTAATTTATTTTTATTTAGCCTTATGTACACTTACCAGCAGATATTCCATGGGACAAAGCTGAGTCTATCATTGGTCTTGACTCTAATGTGACCCTTACCCTATAACCAGAAGCAGGTCCAGCTGACCTTTTCAGGACTTAAAATAGAGGCTGATTTAAACTACCTCATATAGGCTATATGCCAGATAAGCTGACTTGTAAGATAAGCCCAGCAAGCAACATAAGACCTAATCTTTAGTTTTTTTGTGAATATCCACATTCTTGAGATCGAAAATGGTTCAGATGTCACAAATCATGACTAATGGGTGCCATTTTCCGGGGACGAAATTAGTTTAGGAATGAGGTAACAAACAGAAAAAGAGCACAAGTATGATATGATCTCTGCATAGCTTATAAAAATCATCAAACCAATATTCTCCACAACATATTAATGGTAATCTATCGAGCATAAAGATAAACCTCCAAATGCGTATTCATGTGTATGTTGTGAATCCATGCGTAGCAAGCAATATGTATAAACAAGTACCTGAAGAGTCATGGTCGATGTTATGAATCCAAATGCGTATTCACCAACACGGGGATGGCTAATTATTGCCACCTCTTTAAATGCTTCTGTATTTTGATCTGTCAATGAAGAATAATACTATCAGATTTTTTCTGGCTAGATCAAAGGAACTACAAGGAAGATGGAACATAAAGATTTCAATGCCACCAGTTTGTCGATGCCTACGAGAACACAAATGTGGCGCACAGAAACACCAGTGCGTCATTATCAAAGTTTCAAATAGTCGGATATTTCTGAGCTATAGCGCCGCTATAGCGTCCCGGGACGACTCCCGCTACAGCTGAGCCCTTTAGGCGCTAAGTAAGGAAAAATGCTACTAGCGCCACTAAACAGGAATTAACGCTAAAAATGACCTTTTTAGCGCTAAATAGCTCCGCTGCGGCCCAAAATTTTCTGTCCGGACCAAAATCTGCCCCACATCGAGCAGGCCAGTTAACCCTATCTCTACTGTCATTTTCTTTCCCCCTCCTCTCCTCGAAACAGAACACGCGTGCAGCGGCGGTGTCCGCGGCCGAGTCAATGCCGGCCGGTACAAAATGCGGCTTCCGGCCGTTAGCTCCTCCTAGAAATCACGCTTGGGATGACCGAGGCCGCGCACGGCTGCTGCCCATGGCCCTGATGCGCTTAGCGGCGACCTACGCCCCGGCGGTCGGTTTCTCGTGGCTGCGCTTGGATGTCTGGCCTCGTGCTGCTTGGTCGCTTAGCTCTTCTCTAGCCCACAGTGTCCCAGCGACATACGGTTCCGTCACAAGTCCTCTATCTTTTCTCCTACTTTCACGTCAGATTTTTATTTATTTTTCATTATTTGAATAAAACCGTTAAATGGGCTTAGCAGCTATAGCCTGTCTTTTCTAGAAAACCTGCCGCTAAATAGCTTATCCCGCTATTTAAAACTTTGGTCATTATCAGGATCCATAGTCTTTATGTGGATTGTCCTATTAACTTCACAAGCTTGTGTAATTAAAGACAGAACCCGTGGCCTATAAACGTGTTCAACTCTTTATGAAGTACTGGCACTTTATATAAAGTTTTACCAGAGTAACAATATATCTGTTTCAGACATACAAGTCATGCACTGACACTTTTTAAAAGGAACAGGCATGCGTTAACAATAAATGACAGAAATTTAAGAAAAAAACAAACATAGATGTTCGATATTCTGGAGTACTTTGAGCTGCAGATGAACAATGAATTACCTGGTGAGACAGCAGTACTAACTTGCTTGGATGCAGAATATATGTGCCTTACAAATGGCATTTTCTTTATAAACCATTCTCCAACCCAGAAGACAGTTGAGCCCACCCACGAAGACACAAATATCCCAACAATAAATATGAATACCAGGGACGTCACAAACCCAAGGCCTAAAATCAAGAAACATTATAGTAGTCAGCATTAGGCAAATTATGATAGTCGAGCAATAACAAGTTGTTTTTAATAACCTGAGGCTGTTGTTGCCTCATGTATTCAATGATTTCAGAGGATATCAGTTTGTCTCACTATCAGGAGCTTAGTACCACTTTTTATCGTACAGCAAACACACCAGTATAAATAAACTAAATAAACCTTATCAGTCCCACAAAAAAAAAAAATTTCTCTTTCAACTCGATTTGCATTTGCTAGATCCTATTGGAGATTAACGCTAGATCAAATACAAGCAAAGAACCAATGGGGAAAAAGGTAGACTACTTGGGCCTATAAGACTATGGCATCCAAGTAGAGTAGACATTACTGTTTTTCCAATGCTACAATTTTACCAAAACTAGCATATGGCTAGAGAAGTATGTGTGAAACAATTACCAAATATGTCAACTCCAAGTTTTGCATAGAGTGGACTGAAAAACCCATCGAAAAATCGAATAAACCACCATGTGATGAAGAACGTCACAGCCATCGGGAAAATTACTACACTGCAAGGAAAAAAAAATATTAGGCATGGACAACTTATAGGTCTTGCGACATCTATAAATTCAGTTCTTGCCAAGCATACCATCCAGTCATGAATTTTCTTGACACCCAGCTTTGGAGAACAGCAAAGCATGCCTATTGAAGCGCAGCAGGTTAAGTATGAAATAGATAGTTTGAAAAATAGCATAGCATGCAGAGAAGTACAATTCATTTGGGTAAAATGAGAAAATAAAACAAGAACGTAAAATAACAATACCGGGTACAAGTACTGTGTACTTTGCTTGAGAAGTTCATAAAGTCTAGTACTTCGATGATGTTAAAATAATACTCCTGGCTAACCCATTAGCCCCGTAAAGCCTAGGCCAAAGGTGCCTAATAGCCTAGCCAGCCTCATCGGGTAGGGAATCCCATCGGGGTGGACGGTTTCCTAAATAATACCCCAAGTTGGATAGTATGTACAAGATAGCCAAAATATTTTGTCCTGAGGGTTTTGTGAAGTTTTAGTGTCAGTCTAATGAGCTTGGGTTACAAAGAGGCAAAGATCAAAACTAAGGAGTTGCAGTTGCCAAATTCCTATTTGTTATATGCATATGACAAAATATTATCCTTTATGGCCAGTACTCATTGCATTGGCTATTTATGAGAAAATAAAATAACTGTGGCTTACTACTGCATGTTCAAATTGAATATCAAGCCAAGCACATAGCAGTGGCAGAAGTTATAGCAGACACGCAAGATGAAACGAGATCCATCTAAACTTCAAATCCACTATTGCCAGGTTAAAACCTGCGCCACACCTGGAGCTGGGGCTTCCTTAATTAGGCCGTAAAACGAGAGGTCAACTATGGGAACTACTCCTGACGGCAGGAGCCTACCGATCAAAACGCGGCAGCACCGACAGGCGCGGCGCGGCCAGATCCGAGCGAGGGTTTCCTCAACTCTAACAATCCCTGCCGCGCCGAATCGACGGCGACAGAAGCAGCAGCAGCGAGGGCTCTACAGTCTGCAGGAGGTAGATCGATCCGCACGCACCTGGCGGGTGGAAGTGGCCGGCGAGCTGGGCCGGGGCGGCGACTTGACGGGGTCCTCGGGGTCGGCGGGCTCCGGCGCCTGGCCCATGGGCACGGCGACGTACTCCTTCTCCTCCGGCATTGCGGAAAGCTCGGGCAGGTGGGTGGGGTGGGGTTTGGTTCGTCTGCTAGTGTTGTTGCGGACGGGAGGCAGTTGGTGGCGGAGTTCCTTCGCAGGGGAATCGCGTCGTGGAGTGAGCGAACTTCCCCACGCACGCACGCACGCTAGCTGACTCGTGGGACCTGCTCGGCTGGGGTCCAGGTTTCAGTGGGGTTTTAGGGGAGCACATGGGTCCCGGGGGATGGTGGGCCGAGCCGTGGGAGGACGGCGGAGGTTGCGGGCCGGCGCGGTCAAATCCGTCGCGCGCGCGGTCTGTCGTCAGTGGCTGACTCGCGTGCCGTGGTTTTTATCCGAGGGAAGGCGGCTTCGATGCCTCATCGTAGCTGCTACGTATTGTGGGGTACGAAAGCGGAAAGACGAGCAGACCGGTGGATTGCTTGTTCAGGTATGGTTTGGGTAAAACCATGACGAAGGTCAGGTTTTTTCGTTGAGGACAATGACAAAAGTGCCAGTGGCGGACCTTGACCAAGATTATAGGAGGGGCCAAAACATATTAGAGGTTAGTTGAGAGGGCCAATTTGAATTATTTTGTATTTTCTATGGTCAAAAAATGTAAATATTAGGTAGTATTGTGCAAATTTTAATTAAGTTGGGGGGGGGGGGGGGGGGGGGGGGCCATGGCCCCTTTTGGCCTCCACTAAGGTCCGCCCCTGAAAAGTGCCATGTAATAAAACAGTGACAAGAGTCAGATGTCGACGTGTAGCCCATGTTGGGCTAACTGCGCTGATTTTAGGCTGGGATTATGATCTCGATTAAACTCAGGATCTCCTGGAAAATGGTAAAACTCGTTTGATAGTAAGAGTCATTAAACATGGATGATTAAACTTCGTCGTCTGTAACACCACAAAACACATAATAAAGACTTCTCTTTTCCATTTTCAGCTTTTAAATTGAGCAAACTTGTAATTGTAAGCAATCATTTTATTTTTTGTGACTATCTCAATCGTTATACGCGGTAGCCATGGCATTACTCCCTTCGCCTCTATCGAACGGCTGAAATTTCAATCTTTCCTCCTAATTAGATGCCAAATCAGACGCCTAGAACCACCCAACCATCTGTCTCTAGAATTATGGACACACAGATTAATCATACAGACTAAACCTTGGAGGCAAGCAAGCATTTTTTTTTGACCTTTTGCCTTCTTCTTTCTGGCTGTCTGTCTAGTTTTAGTGCTAGCTCTCCTGTGTTGTTCGAGCTGTTCTTAAAGACCTGCTAGAAAACCTGTTTTAGTTCTTCGCTCTTGGCTTGTGTCGTAGTGGGGTGTGAGCTTTGTCTCCCTAAAATCCCCAGGAAAAATGTTGCTGTAATCGAATAAGTTGTAACCCTGTGATGGTTTCTTAATTGGGGGGGATGGGAGGAGGAAACCCTTTTCCTCTAATTTTTATTTGCCTCCTCGGCATCATTATCTCAACAGATTCCCAAACGGGGAAATAGTACAGGCAGGATTATTTACAGGTTTGTTTCTGATCAATTGAGTGATCTTGTTATCACTCAAGTAGGTATTTTTATGATTATAGTCAATTGTGTCTATCTACTCTACAATTGTGCTTTTAATCCACACCAGTTTCACTTAAAAAAATACTATGCAACTAATATATTTGTAAGCTGCAACTGTATTAAATTTTGTACTTGTATGTTTTGGATTTTCAAACTTTGTTTGATCTGTTGCACGTTAAATATATATGTACTACTTGCACTTTTTAGTTCTCGGTCGACTCAGTTTTGAAATTTTAGTCAACTGATCAGCAGTAAAACCCATATATTTGTCAAACAAAAAATTTCCTTGGCAAGGCATAACCACACCTAAATATGCAACACAGAGAGTCAAATCCTAAGTTTAATCTATTAACCATCTGATCAACTATTCGTAAAAAAAACTGATCAGCAACTCGATTTATTTTTCTGCAGGTGTGAAAACCTTGATTTTCCTTTTCATTTAAAAGGAAACATGACGATCATCACATGATTAGCATCAACGAAGCGAAAGAACGAACATTACAATACCCTGGTGCAGTGCACCCCTTGTTTGGTTTCCTGATCGGTGCATGTTGAACAAACACCATACCATCCGTACACACTCCGCTCTCTTTCTTGAAGAAAAGAAAAAGAAAAACGAGAACAACTGCTACTGTTGAGGACGAGGTGGCGGCGGATATTGGCTCGAGCCGGACCAAGAACCCGTCGTCGCTGGGTAGGTCCAGGCAGTCTCCGCCGGCCATGTCCACTGCGCCGCGTCGCCGAGCTCCGCCGCCGCGCCGCTGCCGTAACCCGAAGCAGAGGAAGCAGAGGACGGCACGGAGGCCACGGTGACAGAGGAGTCCGGGAACGAGTAGGACCCCGAAGAAGAAGAACTACTGATGCCGCCGCCGCCGCCTCCACCGTAGTACGATGGATAACCGCCGCCTCCTCCGTGCAGAAGCATCTGGTACTGCAGGTAGTCCGAGACGGCGCCGGCCGGGTAGGCGGCCGCCGAAGAAGCCACCGTGGTCGGCGCTGATGAGTTGGCGGTGGCGGCGGGCGGTGCGGTAGTGAGGCGCGCGTCCTCGGGGAAGTTGAGCTTGGCGCGGCTGCCGCGGAAGCGGAGCGCGGCCTCGTCGTAGGCGCGCGCGGCGGCCTCGGCGGTCTCGAAGGTGCCGAGCCACACGCGGGCGGCCTTGTGCGGGTCGCGGATCTCCGCCGCCCACTTGCCCCACGGCCTCTGCCGCACGCCGCGGTACCTCCGTCCCGGCGGCGCCGCCGCCTCGCCGGCGTACGTGGGCGAGTACTGCTGCTCCCCCATGGCCGAGCTCCGCTGCTCTTGGTGTCCTGCGTACAAGAAGGACGATACTGATGATGGGTAAGGTAAGGTGATCCTGCTCCTATATAAGCGCGAAACGGCAGCACGCTAGATTTGACTTCTCCATTGTTTCGATTCCATCGGTCGCGCTGGCTATACGCCTCCTATACCGTATACGGTTGCAGATACGTACTCGTATTTTGTGGCCATATGTAATGTATATGTACGACCACGAAAGATGATGCGTTCATTTGTATCGACCAGCTGCGAGCACGTGGACGGCGTTCCCACCATTCGTACGTACGCCTCGTGTGCTGGATATATATGGGGAGGTTGGTGTATTTGTTGTGTTGCACAAGTGCACTGAACCATACATATAAAGTACAACCTCCGATCCATATTAATGGACTCAACTTTATCTAGATACGGATGTATCTAGTTAAGTGTTTAGACTAGATGCATCCGTATCTAGACAATGTTGAGACCATTAATATGGATCGGAGGGAGTATTAAAGTCTGGTATTTTCCCACTAAATTTTGTATAAAAGTGTTTAATTTTAATTTGGAAAAAAACATTTTGATCTCTAACGGCCGACGATCGATCCATGCGTGTAATGCATGCGTATATGGGTTAGTTTCTGACGTGGAGTACGTAGCTAGCTAGCACTCCTCTTGGTGCAAGCAAAGAATTAATGCTGCTAACACGTCACTACGTGAACATAACACCAGGCAGCACCAACCTTTAGATTCTGCATGAATAACACATGCTAAACGTTAAGAAACACAAACTTCACCGGAAATCAAAGAAAAAGAGGAGAAACGAGCGCATTATTATGAGTTTATGACACCGACCTGCAAGCGCAAACATTCTCTTGCGGAAATAAACAAGGTACGAACGAATTCTCACCTGCTGCGGCGAGCTGATAGCTTCCCTGCGCATGCTCGTAGCCTCCCATTGCCGCCGGATCGTCCCAGCCGGTCGGCCACCGGTCGTGGTCGTCGTCGCCGGACACGACCCGTGCGAGCGCCGACACCATGGTCGACATCTCCTGCGCCTGGTACTCCCCGGACAGCACGGAGCCTGCAGCTCCCGCCGCCGCCGTCCCGACCTCTCCATCATCGTACTCTTCGTAGCCGCCGTGAAGCCGATGCGGGTCCGCCGCCATCTCGCTACCTGGAACGCTCGTAAGACCGGCCGGCGCCAATGCCGCTCGAATGCAGCGACCGTTCGAGTATAGGCTGGCTGGAACTGGACGATCTACCAGTTCAATAACTTGGAAGTACCACTCAACTTGGCGATCCGTTCTACTTGAGGAGGGAGACTTGCGGCTATATATAGTACGCGCGCACACTCGTTACAGTAGATCGGAGATGACGAGGCGAAGGACAACATGTGCATCGTTCAAACAGGAGGTGGCGAGCTGAAATAAAGCTAGATCAGCTGGGCCTCTGCACTGCAGCCAGCCGCCAAAAGATAGTGGGGGTACAGATCGATCGGGTTGGACCGAGTCAGCGCTGACCGCTGTCCGTAATTTGAAGCAAGTGGGCAACGACCCATCAGCTAGCTCGGGACTAACTAATCACGCAGTGATCGATCGACCGGATCGATCTGGCAAGCTTCTACGGATCGAAGACGTATTGGCGATCAGAGACTAACTAATCGCTGACTAACTATTGTTTTAGCGGCGTGATTAGGCAAACTTGGCGATCAGAGACGGATCGAAGCACTTGCTGCCATGCCTCTGGGCTCTGGCTGCTTCTACGGATTATGAATTTGTAAAGCAAACGGATTATGAATTTTTACAAGCTACTCTTTCCGTTCGGATTTAATTGACACACATTTGGTTACACATGGATGTATCTAGACACCATACAAGTAGATACATCCATATTTGCATAAAACCAAGTCAATTAATTTGGAACGGATGGAGTAGCAATTCTCAGTTGAGTGTGCATTAGCATTTCTCACTGTTAAGGATCAACACGAGCGCGCGCGTGGCCTGCGGCTGGCTTCTTGCTGGACCAGATCACGTGGCACACGCAACGCGTGCATGCACGTACGAAGGGTTTCCTCGCTAGCTGCTTATCCGGTCAAGCACGCACGCCCGGCCAGTGACGTACTCCGTAAGTTCAATCGATCCATGTGGCACAAAGCAAATCTTCTCCGGCCGGCTGCTTCAGCGATGCCCGTACGTGCGACGACGTAAGTTCTCCGTCTTGGTACACGTTCGATTGTTCGAATGTTCTCCAGCCACCGCCACGTCTAGATTCGTCTCTCCTTATAATGTTCTACTCTCCGATTCCAGCGACCCGTCCCCTCCGCACCCCCCCCCCTCCCCCCCGCACCCCTTCTTCTCCGGTTCCAGCGACCCGTCCCCTCCCCCCGATATGTCCAATACTCGGCTGCCGCCTCGCTACATTCTCGATGACGTCGCCGGCGCCGTCTCAATGGTGAGGAAAGGTGGAGAGAAGAAGAGAAAAAGATCAAAAGGAAACGGAGGAGGCACGCCGCGACCGCATGAGCGCTCGCGCGTGTAGAAAAGGAATGTCCGCATGAGACGTACGTAAGTTATCTGTCATGTGGCACACGCAAATCTTCTCCAGCCGGCTGCTTCAGCAATGCCCCTGCGAAGTCGTGGTACACGTTCGAATGTTCTACGGCCACTGCCACGTCCAGATTCGTCCCTCCGTTTAGTTTCCACGTACTCTAGCCGACGTGTTGTTCAACCGCTTTTCCACGTAGGTCCAGGCCGACTGGCCGGGGCACACCCTTGTCTTCCTGGTCGATCGGGCACGCGCGCATATTAGCTCATGTTCTGTAATGACTTCTAGTTACTGAACGCAGTTGCTGTAGTCTTGCTTAAACAACATGGAAATACTACTGTAGTAAATGATTAATTTACTACTGAATCCCTCCACCTGCTTGTTCTGAGCAGGTACAGTGACGGTTGTCGGTGGTGGACTGGTCCGGTCAACACTCAACACTGTTGTACTCCGTAAATGTGATTATATTACTACTCTCTCGGTACAAAACAATGGAGAGTTGGCACGTCAAAAGAAAAAGAAAAACAATGGAGAGTTGCCAGAGCCTCGCGCGCATCCCGAATTTCAGATCCGATCCCACCCGACACTGAGGTTGACCCAAAACAGGCTAACCATTGACATCCATGTTACACAAGAACTCATGTCAGTTCACACTACGGGCTCATTTGATTCATAGGGTAGGAAAAGTGTAGAAATATGAATCAGGGCTCCTTTGAATCCAAGGATTTCCTCAGGATTTGTATAGGATTCACTCCCTGCGTATGTTTTCCTTCCAGACACGTTTGAGTCACAAGATTAAAACCTATAGGAAACATTCCTTTAGGAACTCCTACGTGTGTTTTCACGGGAAAATTAGCATGAGGTCCGACCTCATTTTTGGAAATTCCTGTGTCCAAAGGATTGGACTGGGCAGGCTATCCTATTCCTTTCCATTTCCCATTCCTTTGGCTATCCTACCTACAAATCAAAGGAGGCCTCATATAGGATTGAGATGACATGTCTAATGGAATCCTATGGCAAGAATAAGTTTGTTTGATTGTGGTGAAGGAATTTTCCATGAGGTTGGACCTTATGTTATTTTCTTATGGGATTTGCACTAAAAGATTCCTATAGGAATAATTCCTATGAGATATGATCATATGAATCAAACACCTTCGATAGGAAAATTTCCTATAGGATCCAATCCTACAAGAATCCTATCATATTCCTTGGAATCAAAGGGCCCTACAGTAGTAACAAAGCATATTTAAGTACCACCTTTGTGTGCATGCAGACCGTTATTTATTTAAATTTTTGGTGTCCAATGCAGGATGTTGGCTCATAGCGTCGCAGCAATAAATAAATAAAATAAAGGGCACACAACGTAGATCCTCTCTGGTTAGGAGGATTTAAAAACACAGAAATAGGAATACTTAAAGAATATATAATGTCATTACACAGAATGCTACATAAACAAAAACTTAGGAATAGCATGTGTCATTTGGTTAACCGTAGGAAATACACAAGATATTTTTATAGGGTTTGAATACATGTCATAATTGTAGACACACAGACTTTTTTTTCAAGAGGTCTCACCTTTGCTAGAAATCCTACAAGATTGTAGCGTAGGAGAGCAATTTATAAGAATTATGGAGGATTTATTCCTTTGAACCAAGTGGACTCAAATGGAGTCTATGAGAAAAATTACTATGGGCTGAAATCCTATAAAATTTCCTTTGAAAACCCTTTTGAACCAAAGAGGCCCATAGAAGGTAGTTCGAAAAATACAACGAAAGCATTCTGTAAGACAATACCAACATCATTGGTTTTGTATAATAAATTTTCATATTATGTCAAAGTTTGTGGTACTCCCTCTAGACCATCCTTTTGGCATTACTACGGTCTTATAAACACATGTCTCGAACCTGAAATTAAATGTAATAGTATGGAGATTACATGAGTGAGATCTCACTGTTACATGAAATAAAAGCCATAAGAATTGTTGAGAAGAAGCATGTGGATACTATACTGAAAAATGCAAGCATCTTGAGATTAGGGGTTAGATGGTATAGAGAGAAGGGAGAGGAAAGATGCATTAAGACTTTGCAATGAAATTGGTTTCCTACAAGAGAATTCTTATCATATCCTAGAAATGCTATATATGGTGCACCATTATGATCCAAAGGGTTGAAATATGAGTTTTTTTGTTAGGATTACAAACTGTCAATTTATCCCTACAATACTCTTGCTTTAAAGGGGCCCTGACGTGTTCTTCTACGTACTATGTATTATCAAAACTATATAAAAATATATTTAAGAATCTAAGTGCCTTTCTTTGGAATAAATGATTTTCATTGGTAGTTTGGAGTATTTTATTCCATAGGATTTTTTTACTATGCAAGCCCTTTGGATCAAAGGAAGGACACCTCCAAGATTCATATGAATTGCATTCTTGCATCTCAAGTCCATATGACTTTAACATCCACTCTACTCCCTCCGTTCCAAATTAATTGACTTCCATTTGTCCACACATGGATGTATCTAGACATGTTACACGTATAGATACATCCACATGTGAACAAATGGAAGTCAATTAATTTGGAACGGAGGGAGTAATATATTTTGTATTCCTTTTTGTGTAGGATCAGAACTGTTTTTATGTATTTACAATTGGAGGTAGTGTATTTGTTTTCACAATTAGACGAGTAATTAAAGCATCATAATTCTGGTTGAGACTGAGCACGCCTAGTCTTCCGGGCGTGCAAAGTTGCAGACGGGGATTGGGAAGTCAAGTTTGTTTGCTCGAGGAGGCCTGCATGCCAAGCAAAGCAGCAGCATTTTGCCAAATGGTTTCAATTTCTTGGTTCGCCTAATCAATCGATTCGCACGTACGGAGGATTCTAGAATAAGTTGATCTGCAGGTTAAAGAACTCCAGACCATGGAGAAAAAACACAAGATCTGTCTTCAAAAGACGACGCAAAGTTAGGACGCCTCACAGGCATTTGATCCCACGCCATGATGAAAAGCAAAAAACGTGGTCGCTCGACAGTTTTAGAAATTTGGACATCCGAAATGTACCTAACGTGTGACAACTGATTTCACACTGTATACAAGTGTTTACAATATTTTGAACGGATGGAGAACAGAAGTTCTAATCCAATATAAAAACATTTAGTCCCGAAAATGAAGAAAGGCCCCTATATATACTTTTCTGAAGAAAACAAATCGTAGACTCTGCCTAAATGCATGGCAAAGTTCGGACACCTTTGGTAAAGGGAGAGACAAGCAAACGTCTTGATAGTGTTTATTATGATTGGTCTGTCATGTGCGCTTGGGAGCTGAAACTGTTGAAGTCAGGTTCAGACTCTCAAAACGGTTGAATTTTAGCACCGACAAATAAATTGCAAAAATTAAAGCCTCATTTTACATGCCTTTTTTGACAATACTACTACATGGTCTATCCTCCAAGCAAAGCATGCGCTGCCTCTGACAAAGGCACCATGCTTCCTCCTACAGTGTGGCCTGTCACACACGGCAACAGTCCAAGGTCAAAAGGACTTCAGTTTGAGGGGCCTCTTCATGAGAATTTAAACGGAGACTGCACAGATGCTGTTCATACTGGAGCATGGACGCAGGATTATCTGGATCGATCCTGCTCGATCGGCTCCCAAGGGTGGAGGTTTTCTTGATCACGATTCATGGCACCGGAAAACTGATCCAACCAAGGACCACCTATTGATGAGCGGTGGATTTGTGAAGATCTACTCACCGTGATCAAAATCCTAGTGTTTACATTTACACATGTTAATACAAGTTATGTAGCTGTATGTTCATATATGTCTCGATGTACTCTGTGGTATAGTCAACACATTATTTTCTCTCTTAAGAGCTCTTAGTCTTAACTTGTCATTACTTGAATTAATATTGCACTGTTTAATAAAATATCTGTGTGCAACGATTGATGCAGAGCCCTAGGTGTTACTCCCCATTTCTAAAAAAAGAGTGTGTGATCTTATCTCGGTTCGGAACACCTAAGACTTCTCAAATATTGTTTGAAGACTTCTGGTTTTTTTTCTAAAGCATTGTTATATTTCCCAAATTGTGGTTTTTTTTTTACAATTTTGGTTGTTAGATCAATCTTTCTATATATATTGTTGACCGAAGACTTCTAGTGGTTTTTTTCCTGAAGCATTGATATATTTGCTCCAATTGTGTTTTTCTTTTTTGCAATTTCCTCTCTATTTAGTATATATAGAGAAATATTGATTGAAAATGTAGATTGTTTGGAACTTAAGACTATTCATACTCCAAAATATTTATCCGTGGTTATAACTTTTTATCACAAAAGTTACATAAGAATAGAGTAATGGGATTGTCTAAGATTCGGTCGACTTAGATTTAAATTCAGTCATTTACACACAATATATGTGTCTGAATTTAGCACAAATCACGATGTAAATGTAAATGAGTCAACTTAGATTTAACTAATTCTTAGTCAGTTGCACACAATTACATCTCATGTGCAACTCTGAGGTCAACACGAATCACGACGCAAATCTAACGACTAATTAGTTGACTAAGAATTAATTAAATCTCAGTCAGCTGCACACAGTTAAAACCATGTGCAACTTTCAGACGAATCACGATATTAAATCCAACATCTAAGAAGGCGACTGAAATTTAGTTAATTCTCAGGAGACTTAGAATTATCAAAGAGTTTCTCTTATTGATAACCCTGCTATATACAAAGTATTTTAGAAAGGTATATGGTTGATGAATATTTTTGTTCGTTCCAAACAACATCTCCTTCCAAAAACAAGAACCAAACGCCGACGATGACTACTGTATGCCCCAAGAGGCAGCGGGAAGGTCAAGTTGACTGGCGCCGCCGCCGCCGTTTGCACATAGCCAAGTGCGCGCGTTCAACGCCAACCTGTTGATCAAACCTCATCCGACGGAGTTCATGTACGGATAACCACGTCCCGTTGTCCGATGCATATCCAAAACAAGAAAACAAAACCTGCAGCTTCAACAGGACAAAACAGTGTTCCGGTCAGCAACAGATCCGTAGCTTGACCTTTGTTGTTTAGAAACTTTATTTTTATCTCTTCTCTCTGCTGCTAGTTCATTAATTAAATACAAAAATACTCACAGAAATGTGTGAGGATATACATATTTCCTGAGAAAGTATCTAAATCAGCACTACTGCCATCGTAGGGAAATTTCATGGGTGGTGCAATTTGTGGGCGCAATGTCACATGGCCAAATGTCGGGTGTTGGACACACTGAATTGAATGACCATGTGATCTGTGCAACGGCAACGAAGCAACTTGTGAAAAAAACCGCAGACTTGGTCTCGCGCGAGCAGTGGATGGAAGAACAAGTGAGGTCTACTTCACTGAAGAATGCAGCTTTCATGGATTGATCACCACTACAAGGGGTTGACGAAAGCGCGTGAAAATCCACTGACCGGCAAAAAAAGGGTGAAAATCCACTGCAAGAAACACGGCTGAGGTACCTTTCCAGCAAAACGAGATGCTTACAGATGACATGAGTAAAAGAAACGGCATGAAATATTCTATCATCAGGTGGGTCCTGGGATTTCAAATAATGGCGAGGTAACAACATTGTTACTAGTATTAGTTATCCAGGGCCGTGTTGAAGAAAGCGTGAAAGAAGCTCGGGTAAAAAATAAATCTAAAAGGGAAACAAAATACGTGAATGGACATGGGTACTCCCGGGTCGCTTCTATGTGTCGTCGCTTATTCTTACTCTTCCATACTTCTCTCTTGTCGGGTTTGAGTCCTCGTGCTATATCGTGCACCATTGTCCTCCTCCAGTGATACCATAGGTAATAGGTTCACGTTCCAACTTAACGAGATAAGTAGGATGATAAGTAGCATAGCATTCAAAAGAACCATGTATAGATACGCATAAAGGAGAAATTCACCTTTTAAAAATAGTGTGGTGTGTCATTAGCATGGTAAAAAATAGCACACTACAGAGTTTTGGGCAGTGTCTTGCTAAATAAAATGTGTCCGCAATTGTCCCCTAGAGCGCCATATAGCTTCGCTATAGTGGATTTTAAGGGCTGCACTATTTTTTTTACCTTGGTCATTAGTCATGGAAGCACATCCCAAGATCTGCAAAGAAACGTATCTGCAATTTCATTTATTTTTTTGAAAATAAAATCATAAATATATTGAGTCGGAATTTATCTGAACATTTTTGGGAGCTAAGAGAAATAAATGGATGTTGTTAAAAGATCTAAGAGAAATAAATGGTTATGGGAAGCGATGCTCTAATACACATACGAACAATATAACATGAAAAAACAAAAAAAGTGGAAATAAACAACAAAAAAATCTATACCTAAATACAGAGAACCCATGCAAAAGAACAAACATTTTCAGTGACCAAAACAGATTAAAGTTGGTATATCTGCCATTCAATTTCAGTAGGCTCTTGGAGAGTACCAACGCATGAACACCGACCAGTTGAGTCCACGATCAAAGCAGTAGACTTACGATCCGACGACTGTCCAGTAGACTTTGCTTTATAAAAAATCTACAAGTCTGGGACTGTGGCAGTCATTTTCAGAGAGAAATACACCAGATGCAGTACAAATGATTAAAAGCCAGGACGACGGAGTTTCCAAGATCCTACGAGCTGCACAAAAAGCCCTTTGAACTTTGAAGCAGCGGTTGCAAAGCCAAAAGCACTTCTTGGTATCTTTTTTTCCAAATGGCCTTTAAACCAACCTTCAGCTAATTGTGTTTCCTCGTATAACTTTCAACCACATATGATCCTTTTTAAAAAACGCCATAGTTTAGGCGTTTTGAAAATCTCAGAGGCTATCAAAATATGAGAAAACGCTATACACTTTGGCTTATCCCAAGCCCGAGAAACACAAAAAATTCTAAATCATTTGGCATAAACCGTTTAATATGGCGTTTTCAGTCACAGAGGCTCTGAGAATTTCAAAGTACGCCAACTGATATGGCGTACTTTGAGATTTTCTGAGTCTCTTCATATCAAATGGCATATCCCAAATGACTTAGAATTTTTGTTTTGTTTTGGGGACTAGGATAAGCCAAAATGTATGACGGCCGACACCTAAACCTATGACGTTTTATGGGAAGGATCATATGTGGCTAAAAGTTTTACGAAGGGACACAATTAGCTAAAGGTTAGCTTAAGGCCATTTATTAAAAAAAGATACCACTTCTTCCTGGTCTCGGTCCGAGGAATGGACCTTTGGATTCTCTTGATGTTTTCTGGTTTGTCACTAGCAGGCGGCTGCTTTATCATGCTCCAGTGCCCCAGTCAAGTCCTTCGCAGCAGTCAGAAGCCAGGAAATCAACAAAAAGATGCTCCCATCCTTGAGAGTGGAGTTCCACTCAAAACAAAGGAACTGTCAACCTTGAGCGGTCGATATCCAGAACACACAGAGTTATGTCAGCTTGTAAACAAAGAGATGATGACAACATAGAACTAGAGCACTGCCAATTAATCTGATATTTCGTTACCCCGTAGAAGAATGGGATGATAAAGACATGACAGAAGCTAACTGAGATGCACAAACTAGAGATATTCTCAAGATCAGCTGGAGAGGAATTACAGGTGGATGAGTATCCTGCATTAGCAATTTACATAAAGAATGATATAGACACCTTCAGACGACAACGGCGCAAAAAACACACCAATATACGACGACCACCGATCCTCTGACTGCGAGGAGTGTTCACACATGACAAAGGATTCGATACACCGGCAGTCAAAAGTCAAAATGCGTTATGGTCATTGTTCTTTGCTCTCCCGGGTGTGTGGTGTGTCACCATCCGTAAACAACCGCAGAATCCAACCCCCCTAACACACGTTCATAGTTCTCGCAGAATTGGCTAGTGAGCTTCTCTTTGAGATGGAGGTGCAACCTCAGTGAGCGAAGCGCTTCTTCCAAGTACGTCTGATGCACTCCTTCCAATTACATCCGATGACATGTCCCAATTTCCACTTCTCCGATCCCAGCTCGAGTGTCGTACTCGTACCTCACTTCCCATCGCAGGGATCTGTGATCCCGAACCCACCCCGGGCTTGGCATTGGCCATGCCTTCACTCTCGCTGTAGTCCTGACTTCCCATTTCAACATCAACATCCTCATAGTTGCGTCGCTGAGAGATCTTCAGGAGATCACTACCGATCTCAAGATCGTCTTCTACTTTTGCACGAGGGCCACCAGCTGGTTCCTCTTCCATCTGCCTACCGAAGTTGACTACTGGAGCGCGTACTTCCTCTTGAACATAGGCTCGGAACCTGTGTTTAGAAGGTTTCCCCTTACTGCACAAGGCTTCTAGGAAATTATTCAGACATCCTCGGTCATAGACATTAGGCCTGCTGTCTGATCTGTATCGGAAATTCTCGTATGTCGTCTGGAAAAAGCAAAACATCATACCAGAGTTATGCACTGTGAATTCAATAATTTTTGGGTGCAAAATATGCCTTGAGCATACAACATTAAGTCATTCTAAATTTCTAACTGAGGACACATAACTGCAATTTTGTTCCTTTCCACCATACTGCCATTATCCAGGACTGCTACTAAACTAAAGTGTGTACTGCTGATAAATCAATCTTTTTCACTAAGATAGTAGATACACATGCTAGTAACAACCATAATACAGTATTCAAATATTTCCTGATATTTCACAAGCATTGTGAGTTGTGACCTAATCAGTCCGTGATTATACACGAATTGACAAACAGATAGACAGATGAATTGGTAGCAATTTTGAACTTTTCAGCATAATTCTAAATAAGTCGATAAACAGTCAAACCCAATAATACATAGGGTTTGGCAGATAAACTCATAGGACTAATGACTTTTGCATTTTCATAGAATAAGTTACATAACACATCGCAACTTCGCAAGCCTATTAGTTATATTAGCTACAAGCATGCAATACAATTCAGCTAAATTTATATTTACTCATGTTAAAAACAATAGTCAAGGAGTAGTAAACAAGCAACAAAATCTTGCATTCATGGCTGAAAAATAATTACTACCAAAGAGTAGTTTCATGTCAGCCAACTAACCTGGTTAGTGCTAATGAGATATGAATGAAATCCAGTGAGTCCGCCAACAAACCAGAGAGCAATGAAACAATATATCATAAGCACCAAGCAAGCTGGAGAGTGTTTCAAAGCCTTCCATACTGTAGGATAGTCTTCGTCCATGAGAAACTTGATGTGCAATGCCGACATGGCAAAGACATAAATGCAAAGAAGAGTCGAGGAAGCAACAAATAGGAAAAAGTATCGGTAGTTGCGCTGCACATTGTAAAAGTGAAAAAAAAAAAGATCATGGGACGAAAGTGTTAATAAGCAAACTGAATCGAAATTTCCTGCAGATTGAAAGAAATCATTCCTTAAAATACTTACAACACGAGCAAGGTACTGAGTATCTTTAGTTTCACATACATTTTGCAACTAGCCGAAGGAATGATTTCTTGCATGCGCATAACCTATACAAACTTTCCTATAGCACAAATATAATGCGTGGTTTCTGGAATATAATGCGGGCAGTGGAAAATGGAGGACACAAATCCCTCACAGCTATCATCACTGTAATCCTTCGTGGTGGTGACCTGATTCTTTAGCTGGTTTGTATTGCAGTTTTGTAACCCTTTTTTCAAGGAAAACTAGGGAATATCCCTACAGTATATATCAGTTTGTTAATATTAAATTGTAGTTTGTTACCTATTGCATTTGTTTCTATCTTGTGAAGTAAAATTCTCATCCATGTGAGTCCTTGAGTAAAAATACCAACAGTCAAATCTGAAACTAGTCCAGATGGAACAAGGTCAAATTCTACAGAACTGAAGTTTAAACGATGTGCTTATACTCCGCATTGTAGAAGTTCAAACAGAAACTTGTTCCCAAAGCGGTACCAAATACTGTAACGAACAATGGTTTCATGTGTACTTAACTGAATAATAGGTAACATAAATATCAGGGCAGTCCAGAAATATCACATCAGCAAAGCAATTCTACTCAACTGTATGGCATGAAAGTTCTAAGGACGGCACACTCTTTAGCAGAGGTAGAACAGTACCTTTTAAATTTCTTTGTCCTGAAATATATCTTTTTATGTCAATTAACCAGAAGATAGCTAGTGTTCTTGAATAACTAGACACCACGAATCATTCTATTCATATGATGCTGTGTTGCATAAGTTAACAATAATGTTGTGATCATCTTATGTTTTGTCTTACAATAATTAATTAATTATGCTAGATCAAATGGGCATGTCAATGGACCAATCCCAGTACCATATCTAACACAGCCCATACAAAGTTATTTCTCCCTCCCTCCGGCTTAAGGAAAATATCCATCTGGAAGTAATTAGTTCAAGATCTTGTTGAGTTTCTGAAAGTATAGAGTCCATGACAGTCGCGTACTCATGCTAGCTTTCAGCAATGCAGAAAAGATAGCGTACCTGACCAATGCATTGTCCAACCCAGGGGCAGTGATGATCAAAGCGCTCCACGCAATTGTTGCAGATTGAACAGTGCGAGCACCTAGGAGGCCGGTAAATCATGCAGGTATCACAATACTTCACTTTCACAAGCGTCCCATTAACCATCACTTCCTTTACACGGGGGAACTGCAGCCTGCCCGGCGTTTCTCCGGACAATGGATTGCCGTACGCGAACTCTTCCTCCGGTGGATGCAATGCGCGTGGGACAATACCAGGATCCTGAGCTGAGGTGATCAATAGCAACAGAAGCACCTACAGTGTACAGAGGAAACAGGCATGTAATGCTTAGATGAGTGCCCCAAATGCTCACTGATCAGTGGCCACTACCTCCAAGAAGCACTACGATGTACTCACATAGATCATAAACACAATTGCTACGGCAGGAATCGCATATCCCGCGTTATACACGGAGAATCGATGGAGAAGGTGCGGCGCGACGAATGCGCAGAAGACCAGAACCGGCACCGCGATGAGCGCGACAGAGACGAGCAGGGACTTGGCATCGGGTCCGAATAGCAGCCTCCCTCCAAGAAAGAACCTCTGCAGAGATAGCCAAGCAACCATGTCAAAAATCGCAGCAAAACCGCGCATTGCATATTTCCAAATCTTCAACACGAGCAGCGAACCAAATCACCCTAAGCAGTCAATCTACTGTTCATGCCTGGAACAAGCGTCCAGAAGAGTAAATAAAACACATAATACATACAGACGCTAAGACCACCAAATTAAGAGCAAGAAGTGGAATTCCCCAGAAAGAACCGAGCAGAAACAGTAACAAATCGTTAAACCAAGAATCCCAGCTGAGTAACTGGAGATACAGGCCGGAGCGAGGAAAAAAGGGAGGATCTTTACATTATTGCCTTTCCAAGCTTGGTAGACTCGCTGCTGCGGCTGCCCCATGGGGCGGCGGCGGCGGATTCGGCTCCCGGACTCAGTGCCGCCGCCTCATCCAAGAATCGACGGAGGAATCGGCACGGGCAGATTGATTTGAAAGAGTTGGTGCGCGAGATGAAAGGCGAGAGTGAGCGAGGAAAGCTGCTTGCTTGCGTCGCCTTTGTGCTGATGCGGTGAGGTGTAAAACTGCTGTCTTTTTCCTCCTTAGAATTTGAGGCCAATAAATAAATCCGGAGAGACAAGCTGGCAAAGGGGAAAATGGAGAGGAGCTCTTCTTGCAGATGGCTCCTTGGGTTATGTAGAAACAACTAACGGTACAAGGGCAGGTGACGAATTTCAGATGACTGAAATCCTTGTGTATTTTCCTATCATATCCATGCAGTACTTAAATATTGTAAAACTCGTAAATTTCAGACCACCGAATCCCTGTGTATTTTCCTATACTTGTTCATTGTTATTTAGAATAGCCTATCATGCTTGTCACGTGGTCGTGTATTATTTTATATTTGTTTATTGGGTTTCATCATTATAATCGTTGGGGCATATTTGGCCCTTATTTCACATAAATGTTTTTATCGATCCATCTCATATCTTGGAATATCTTGTGATCTAGAGAAACAACTCACGAGTATAAGGGACAGTTGGTATAGCCATACAATACTAAAGGATCGCAAAATTCATAAATTTGAGACCACGGAAATCCTTCCGTATTTTCCTATACTTGTTCATTGCTGTCTAGAACAACCTGTATTTTCTATATTTGTTTATTTAGTTTTTATGATTATAATCTCTAGGGCATATTTGGTCCTATTTCACATAAATGATTTTATCCACCTCATATCTTGAATATCTTGTGATCTGTAGAACAACTCACGACTGTAAGAGACAACTAGCATATCCCGACGACTGAAATTCGTGCGTATTTCTTACATATTTGTTTATTTTTGTTTAGAACAATTCACATAAATGCTTTTATCCGCCTCAGATCTTAGAATATCTTGTGATCTGTAGAAACAACTCACGAGTGTAAGAGACAGCTAGCATATCCCGGCGACTGAAATGCTTGCGTATTTTCTTACATATTTGTTCATTCTTGTTTAGAACAAATTACCATGTTTGTCACATGGTCGTGTATTTACCTATATTTGTTTCACATAAATGGTTCTATCAATCTGGGATCTTAGAATATCTTGTGGTTTTCCTAGACCCAATTCGCACTCGTCCATTTTTCTAGACGACATGGGTGATTCCCCTCGGGTGTACACTGCGATGCACACAATCAACAATTCATTTATGTTAAGCACAAGGCACCGATGTCTAATGAATAAAAAGAGGTCCATCAAGTCCTGTATAAAAGGAAAACCCCACCAAAAAATCACAAAACTCTTACATCTAGCACAAGCAACTAAACAAACTAAAGCATATGAATAACTCTGAGGACAACTTCACTTTCATGAAGGGATGACATTAGTGTATTCCCATTAATCCGTGCAGTAAAACATGATTTCGATTATGATATTTTAAGACATGTAAAGTTCATACATACACATTGTCAAATTTAACCACGCATGTCACTACTATTCGTGATAATGATTTTCTTCGTCAGTCACAGCAGTGACATGCCACTTTTTTAAAAGCTTGTGTCATACTGTCACCTCGTATTTTTGTGAAACATTTTTACCTAATGGACTTTTCATGGTAGTCGCATGGGACTCGAACCCCACTCGATTTTTGAAATCCTGCCACATTGAAATATTGTGCCTCCACTCCAAAACAGTTCTAGGTCCGCCCTTGTTCAGTGCCAACCATAAAATGATGATCATGTGAGGGCCTATGTGCAAAGAGAGCCAGCAAAAAGGCAGCAGCGACTAGTGAAATCCCTGCACCGGGTCTACAACGGACGTTGCCAGTAGGGCTGGACTAACGAGCTGCTCGGATCGTTAAGGCTCGGCTCGTTATAGTTCGTGATCGTTAAGGCTCGGATCATTAAGCTCACTAAGGATAACGAGCTAAATTCAAAGATCGGCTCGGTTCGTTATCTGTTCGCGAGCCTCACGAACAGATCGTTAAACTCGTTAAGGAGATGTATTAAAATAGTCAACTACTTAAATGCATCAAGCATCACCCGGACATGAGTAAAATATAACATATTAACTTATATAGAAGTACTTGAACAATGAAACATCGATCAGCGAGCTAAAATTCTTCGTGAAACATCGACGGCGAGCTAAAATTCTTCGTGAAACATCGACATCAAGCATCACCGAGGCTATGCAGGAAATATTGGCGAGCTTAACGAGTTGTTCGTGAAACTCATTAGTTCATTTGTTTAACTCGTTAGTGTTAGCGAGCTAAAATTCAAAGTCAGCTCGGTTCATTAACAAAACGAGTCGAGTTCAAACGAGCCGAGCTGACGAGTGTTCAATAAGCTTAACGAAAATCGAGCTTTATGTCCAGCCCTAGTTGCCAGGTCAGTCCGGGGTCCACGGATGGTCAACCATCCAGCTACGTTTCTGGTTGCGCCGTGGACCCGGCCCAGCCAGCGAAGCGCCTCCTGCTGGGAGCAGCGAAGTGAGGCCACAAGGACAGACACCAGAGGAGCCTAGCTACCGGCCTACCCGCCTAGGGTACTTTCCTCCTTGAGCCTACTCCAAGGTTATGATATGATTTGCCACAGAGTTGGATTATTTACCTGCACGTGTGTGTGTTTGCCAATGCATTCACCAAAACACAACACGAGTACTAGCGGTATAGTATAGAATAGAATATGTTTTCAGGAAACGGAATAATAATCATACGCTTGGACGACCAGACTGACTGCTTCTCGTGCTTAAGTTCAGAAAACATATTTTAATACCCTGATTTAGAGTATGCACCTGCTATTAGGAGTAAAGAGATAGCAGGTGAGACTACCAGCAAAAAGTTTCAAAAGAACTCTAGCATACCAAAGAAGAAACTGCGTTCATCAGAGGCCAACATTGTGTCATCCTGCACCGATTTGGATTGTGGGAGAAAAGCAGAGGAAATCTCGGGTAAGAATAAAGAGAGCAGAAAATCTAGTGGTTTAGAATCCTACGGTAAAAAACAGCTCTTTTTCGGAGGCGGTGTTTTGCCTTATAGGAGTATCTACTCCTATTATAGAAAAACATATTTTTAAATGATAAACATTTGGAAAAATAATATTTGGGTGTATATCTGAACATTTTATGTTCACGCACCAAGTTTGACAGAAAAGAGATATTTTTTGTGGCTTGTATAAAAAACAAATTGGGTGGTAGAAAAAGACTTTTGTGAGACATTTTTTGTATTTTTAACACAAGCCACAATAAAAAAAAATTCACGAAATTTTGTGTGCGAACATAGAATGTTAGGATGTACACCCGGAAATTTTTTCGAATTTTTTTAACATTTTAATATGCGTTTTTATCAACGAGAGCATATGCTCTTACGAGCCGAAGTGGATTTCCCTCTTTTTAAGCCTTCCAAAACCAGAGATCAGAAGCACTTTGCCCTGCTACAAGCTGGGGGAAGAAACAAACCATTGGACGTTTTGATGGAACCTAGAGAGAAACTATACTCTTTGAAGGAATTAACTTCTGTATTTGCATCTAGTTCATCCAAACATGTCATATATTTCACAGCATTGTTTAAGTTTATGTGGTGTTTCAGCTAAACATGCCAGTTCATTCTAGGTGTTCTTTTCTCTGTCGATATGTTCTAGTTTTTCTACGCTCTTGGCGACTGTGGTCCGTGAATCAGAGAAAATAGAACCAATTATGCCCATGGACCAGCACATTTTCTATATGAATGGTGGCGAAGTGGCGAGATGGGACCATTGTAATGAAATCGCTCTCATCACGCCTTCCAGAACAAGAAAACTCACCCTGTTTCGAAATAGAGCAAAATCTAAAAAATATTAACAAATACCAACTTCTTGCCGCTCTGTGGGACTAATTCCATCATTGCCGAACTGCTTATTTCCGTGGTCCGGAATCCAGATTTGTGCAGGGTAATGAAATGGATCATGCATGCAAGGGACAAAAAAGGAAGGCAGGTTGCTATGCCTAATGTAATTTAGTGCTGTGAAGTGGAATGAGTCCCATCAAACAATTTTGGAATGCAGAAAGTAAGATCTTACCCAAAGGCGTAGTGAGTGAACTGAACACCTGAAGGATACCTGGAACAAACCCAGGCCTGTGCTGGTTTGTGACTTTCCTTCCGACTCTTTTCCATCTTTTGAGATCAACGATACCTGGAAAGTAAAAGAAGGCATCAATGTCGGTGAAATGAAAATAACAGTCGACACTCCAAAGGACCCATATATGCTCTTGTCAATCATGTGACAGACGAGTGATACAGGGTTGGAGTGTGCGCAGGTTGCGGAATCTATGACATGCAGTGAATCGACAGATCAGAGTTCAGTACTACAATAATTTGCTCAAACTTATGGGCATGTCTTGTGTAGGTTTCACTCAATATTTCAAGTGTCACTTAGAATAATCTAAAACAACTGTTTCAAAGTCATTGTGATGAGCAGGTGAAAAAAATCTTTTTTTTGAAAGGATCCACACATGCGTATTCACCACAGATTACAACAAGAGTACAAATAAAAGAACCGGAATACGCATACGAACAGGCCAAAGAACCCAGCACAACAGTGATGCCTGCAACAGAGAGGCGAAACGCTGAACCACCGCGACGCCTGGAGAAGATCATCACCGCCGAAGAGCCGCCGGAGAAGAAGAACCCAGAGCACCACCACTCCCGGAAAGGAGAGAGCCCACTCATGACGAAGGCCGCAGGAGCCGCCCGCTGCAAGCAACGGAACCGAAGCACATTGAACGAGTACGGCCAAGGCTTCTCCTTGCCGCAACCACCCATCTTCCACCACACCCTGCGCTGAGCTCGAACTTGGCCTGCCGGAGCCACCACCGCAACCCCGCCTTGACTCCACCATCTCCCCTCGCCACCACGGCCGGCCGGAGAAGAAGAAGCAACGCGAAGAGGAAGTAGAGCACGCTGTCAGAGCCATACCTCCCCACACCACCATGGCAGGCCGGAGAAGGCTGAACAACGCACCAGAAGGCAGTGAAGAACTCCGAGATCCCAGAAAGGTTGCTCCTGTACAAGCTCCATGTCCTCGCGACGACGCCGGAGACCTCGTCGCCGTGCCAGCGAGGACCAAGCACAAAATCCACCACATGGTGGTCACCGCCGGACCGACCGCCATGCTTGGACAAGAGGCTTACAGAACCACCACCGGTCGCCGCGAACAAGCCACCGACCGTCGATCCGAAGCAACTTATTCACCGCCGCCGCCACGAACGCCGCCGGCAGGAACACTAGCTACCTAGCCTAACCTAGACTACCAGCACACAGATCCGCCCGGCGATTCAACCCCCCACCCCCTTCCGACGGCACCAAGGCCGACGGGAAGGAGGAGGGCGGCGGAATCGCCGGCGGAAAAGGCGAGCAGGTGAAAAAAATCTAGCCTCTGCTAGTTAACTAACCAAGTATAGCAAGGCAAGAACTGCTACTCATTTCACCGGTTCATTTCACTTTCTATTTTCATTCATCAAGAGTGAATCCAGGTTCAACAGCATAAGAATATAAGATACTACTCTATAAGGAATATTTGTCCATTTCAACAGATGTGTGCTTTATACATGTAAAGCTGCAATCCATTGGACTAAGGTATTTCAACTTTAAACCCATCCGAATGCACGTCTACATTGAGTTCAGTAATAGTCGTGTGCTTTAGTCGTGCAAATTCTTACTCAAGTGAATGCATGTCCCAGCTAAAACACTAAATTGTACTCACATAGAATTTGCCATATTACGAGTAAATGGATAACAATATCAGCACTCAATGTTAGATGTAATATTCCAAGGTATCTAGAATTCTGAAGGCACCCAGTAGACGAACTTAAATAGTAGACCTGAACCAAAAAGAAGTTATGTTTTCCACCTTTAAAAAAATAAATACAATAAAATAAAGGGTTGTCAACAACATCTCTGCTGTGACCTGTGAAGTTCCCATGAAATATGCTAGACGCACAAAAGCTTCACCTATAACTCCTCTGAGAGCCCAATGTCCAAGAAATCCACAATGAACCTATTTCTTTCTTTGAAGAGTTCTGTATCCATTTATTTGGTGAGCGACTGACTGACTGGTACAGTTTTTGATGGACTGTTTTGTAGTTATATGAAATGTAGGAGTACAACAACAAAGATAAACACAATTCCCTTCCCCTGCTACAGTAGATTGAGGCGGAAAAAAGGCGTCCCAGGTCTTCACCGGCGAATCCGCCGCTTCCCTCCGTCTCCGGCGCCGTTCCGGCGTCGCGAGGCGGGGGAAGCTCCGGATCTCGTCCGTGCGAGTAGTTAGGTGTAGTTTTTTAGGTTGTAGGGTTCCTGGTGGCGCCGCCGTGAGGGGCGGGGGGGGGGGGGGGGGCGCTGCTGTGGTTTAGTGCCGGAGCTCGTTCCCCTTCCCGGCGTTGCCTTTGGCGAAGTCGGCGAGCTGCGGGTGGTAGGTGCTTTCGGATCTTTCGATCCGGTGAGGGTTTGCGCTCCGGCCTTGGTCGACGACGCGAAGACGGCGACCTGCGTGTGGAGGTTTTGTCCCCTGTTTCTTTCTTCGCCGCAGTAGGGTGGGCTCTGGTCCTGCCGTTCTCGGAGGTGCTCGCTGGCTTTTCGAGCGCTGCTCTGCCTTCTCCGGCCGGCCGTGGTGGCGAGGGGAGGAGTGCATGGTTCAGCTTGCTCTGCTTTCAGAAGGCCTTGCTTCGTCGTGCCCTGGCCTGCCGTGGTGGCGAGGGGGGGAAGTTCTTGGCGTGCTTGGTTTCTCGGTGACGGTTCCGGCAAAGAGAAGGTCGTGCTCAGTGCAGGGTTGTTGGAAGATGGGAGGGTGTGGGGAGGAAGCGCCATGGCCGTGCGTGTTCAACGTGCTCGGTTTCGTCGACTACGGCGGACGGCTCATGTGGTCTTCTACAAGAGTGGGGGTGCTCTCTCTCCTGGGCGTGGCGGCGGCCTGGCTGCTTCCTCTCCGGCATCTCTGACGAAGAGGTTGCTTGCAGGTGTTGCGGCGGATCAGCGGACAAGGTTCCAGGTTCTGAGGTGTTTTCTTGGCCTTGTTGCTGTTGTACTGGGTTTCTTTCTTCTTTGTTCTTCGGCGTGCGTCTGCTCTGTTCTTTGCAATCTTTGTTGATCGCTCGCTGGGAAGATCCACTTCAAAAAAAAAAAAGTAGGAGTACAGACATGTGTTTTCAATTCACACTAGTAGAAAATGGGCTTATGGTCCCGGTTCGGTTGGGCCTTCAGTCCCGGTTGCCCAACCGGGACTGGCCAATCGGGACCAATGCTGGTCCCGGTTGGGCCACGAACCGGGACCAATGGTTGTCCACGTGGCCTGGTCTGGCTGCTCGTGGGGGGAGACTCATTGGTCCCGGTTCTTAATACGAACCGGGACCAATGAGTGTTTTTTTTTTTGGTATTTAGGGTTTAGGATTCGATCTCGCCGGTGCCCCCTCTCGCCGGTGCCCCCTCTCCCTCTCGCCGGTGCCCCCTCTCCTTCTCGCCGGTGCCCCCTCTCCTTCTCGCCGGTGCCCCCTCTCGCCGGTGCCCCCTCTCCTTCTCGCCGGTGCCTCCTCTCCCTCTCGCCGGTGCCCCCTCTCCCTCTCGCCGGTGCCCCCTCTCGCCGGTGCCCCCTCTCCCTCTCGCCGGTGCCCCCTCTCGCCGGTGCCCCCTCTCCTTCTCGCCGGTGCCCCCTCTCGCCGGTGCCCCCTCTCCTTCTCGCCGGTGCCCTCTCCTTCTCGCCGGTGCCCCCTCTCCTTCTCGCCGGTGCCCCCTC
This sequence comes from Poa pratensis, assembly GCA_947311845.1. Classification (NCBI taxonomy): domain Eukaryota; kingdom Viridiplantae; phylum Streptophyta; class Magnoliopsida; order Poales; family Poaceae; genus Poa; species Poa pratensis. The sequence continues at coordinate 31,627,064 of CAMZMU010000059.1, read as the reverse complement.
TCCATATCGCCGGTGCCCCCTCTCGCCGGTGCCCCCTCTCCTTCTCGCCGGTGCCCCCTCTCCCTCTCGCCGGTGCCCCCTCTCGCCGGTGCCCCCTCTCCCTCTCGCCGGTGCCCCCTCTCGCCGGTGCCCCCTCTCCTTCTCGCCGGTGCCCCCTCTCGCCGGTGCCCCCTCTCCTTCTCACCGATGCCTCCTCTCCCTCTCGCCGGTGCCTCCTCTCCCTCTCGCCGGTGCCCCCTCTCCCTCTCGCCGGTGCCTCCGTCGTCTACCCCTTCTTCGCATCGCCGACGTGCTCTCCATCGTTTCCGTACGCATATTATACGCTCTACTATATACACAGTACATGTTGATGCATATATAATTAATATTCGATCTCTTGCGAGAATACAACTATTTAATTACATGGAGATAGATCAAGCCATCAAGGCTTATGTAGTTCATCGTCCGAAGCATAATGTTCTCCCCTTTCATCGATCTGCATCATATATAATTAAGTTTATCAAATACCATTACAATAACATCTTGAATAGTGAAATGACCACGGTGCGGGTCGGGCATAGTTGCTAACCACGGTGCGGGTCGGGAATAGAGAAATTTATGCAGGCCTGCAATATTTCTGTATCTATTACAGATGAAAAGGATATAGTTGCTAACCTCGGTGCGGGTCGGGCATTTCATCGAACACATCTTGTGCGTGGCAAAGAGAAAAAAAAACTAGCACCTCCACTTCCCACCAATCCAGGAAAAAAAACAGAGGAGAGAGGGGGGGTGGGGGGGGGCAACAATATATAGGCAAGAACCGGGACCAAAGCTCCGCGGCATGCCACGTGGTCCGGCTCTGGAGCTTTGGTCCCGGTTCTTGGCATGAACCGGGACCAATGCCCCCAACCGAATCGGGACCAATGCCCCACGGGGCCATGGCAGCTCGAACCGGGACCAGTGCCAGGCACTGGTCCCGGTTTTTGTCTGAACCGGGGCTAATGGAAAACAGTACTCCGGACGAAAAGTCCTTTTTCTACTAGTGTCAAGTGTGAAAACTAAGGCATAGGGGAACCTGCTGTGACAGGCAATAGTCGGTGTCAATCATGCAGTTGTCAAGGTCCGGTTTCAGCTCCAAAATGCCAAGCTCTTCGAGCTATTGACACATAATAGAATACGTAGTACAATGCCAGGTAAATTATTGTCTGGGTACTTGCTCTCGTGCCTTATGTTTAGCTTACCTCTACAGCTGCTTCGGAAATAAGATTGAAAAAAATAATATTTTGTTTGGTGATCCAATCAAAGCTAACACTAGAGCATTGCCGTCTCAAATCTCATCTCATGTGTTTTGAAACGCAATACCATATCCTTTGCAACTTATCATAAGATTCCAAGACGTCAAACTAATCCTTAAAAGTTTGCAAAATTCATATTCTTTTCTGAAGGAAATGAAACTGGAGTGCACCAAAAAACTGCAAATGGACATTCCCTGAAAGTCTGAAGTACTAGTTACTGCATTAGTGGTAGTGGTCTAAGTAAGAGCATGAAGCAACAACCAAACTTCTAGTACCAGTTGACTGACACTACTTAACAAACTGCATCACCATTCAGTAGTGGAGCAGTCAGCGTATCCTGGCCTTTATAGTCCATACAACCTGAAGAACATACCGTCGCAAAAATAAGTTACATATCATTGCTTCAGATACATTCATTAGCCAGTTAGATTCTCAGAAAACCTGCAGCTCTATACGATCCTGATTTCTTTGGCCGAACATATGATCCTGGTTTGTAAGCCAGTTTACCACTCCCTCCATTTCAAATTATAAGATGTTTTGGCCATTTCAATATGTACTAAATACGGACTGAAATGACTGAATCAATACACTAAAATGCATCTAGATGCGTGCGAATAAGAAATAAGTTTAAAATATATATTTAGGAACGGAGAGAGTACTATCTAGCAAGCAAGTGTTGATGATCCAACATATAGCTAAGCAACAATACATCTATGGTTTCCAAGTGGGACAACCATGAGCACTGCAATGTTAAAAAAAAAATGCACCAGAACTGCATGATGCCATTGCAGCAAAGCTGAACAATCTCACCTTTCCAAACAAAATGGCAGTTGAATATTGTGAAACCCAGTCCTTCAGGTTGAACTCATTGCTGCCATCAGCAGAAGCATTATTTACAACAGCGATGACTACGTATTCGTCACCTCCCAGGTTTGCTCTAGGCTGAATATCCACAGTCACACACCAAATGTGACATCCATGGCATACATCTCCCTTTAGCTTCACATTCAGGCGGTATGCATTCTTCCTTTCAATTTTACCCATTTCACCAACCGAATTCGCGAATTCAGCAAGGAACAACAGGAAACAGTCTCCCAAATTTTGGTTGGACTTGTCGGCCTCGTTCCAATCCCTCAACCGTTTGGTGATGATACTGAAACCCCATCCATGTGAAGAGATTCTGCATCAAGTCGGATCTGAAGGCGAGGACTGTCACGGCGACGGCGATTCAGAAACCCTACCCCCACGCGCCGCACGTCGCAGCGGTCGAATTCGGGATCCGATGAAGTCGTCCGCGATTCTCCCGGGGACGAGAGGGCGTCGGAGTCAGAGCTCTCCTCGTCGTCTCCGCAGGAACTGCGGGGGGCACCGATCGAGGAATTCGTCGGCGCACAGCTTCCCCAGCAGTCCAGTACCAACTACACCGTCCACCCGTACCTCCGAGCGCTGCCGCCATTCCCATTTGCCTCGGCAACTTCGCGGCGAGCGGCTGTGGCTGTGGGAGTCGAGACCGGAACGCGCGGGCACGACGGTACCATCAGACTTCCACGGGCCGTCGACATCAATCAGCGATCCACTGCTGGGCCAGCCCAACCCGATCCCTTGACGAGCTACAAGATGTGATTCCGGTCTCGACTCCCACACAACTTGCCTTGCCTTGTTCCGTCCCCTGATCCACTATTTCGACCTCGATCGCTAAAGCGAGCGGCGCAGACGTGCATAGGCTCGTCGCGGCCGTTTCCTCTCCTCCGCGATCCCGCTTGTTGGCCAGATGTCAGGCGTGGACGAGAATTCGGAGATTGAACAGGTCATCGATGGTCTTGTCATAGTTCATAGTTATCTGTATTTGATGGAGCAATCTATCCGGCCTGAGATCAAGCACCAGATGGTCAAGCCTGAGCGTTTCCCTCTGAGCGCCTTGGATCAGCAGATGGAACCTGAGATCGAACCTGAGCGAGTCGGTTTGAGCGCTTCTCAGCCTGGGATCTTGTGCGAGCCCTACAGCGGGCGGCGCGCTCTCCAGCAAGTGTGCCAACGAATCTTTTATTACACCAGCATTACTGTCAAGAAGGGGCGCTTGGATGATCAGACCCGTATGGATATCCTTACTAGGTCTATCATTCGGAACCTCAAGATTAAGAATCGCGCTCCATGTTCTAACAGTGAGTCGGGGGACGTGGACGAGGAGAGCCCTCTGAAGATACACCATCCCATGGATCCGACCCACCAGACGTTCGAGGAACTGCTGAAGGGCATGGATGCGTGTAAACTGGATAAGTTGCACAAGAAAAGAGTTAAGGAACTCATGGTCTACGATCCCAAGAGGAAGGTCGATGTCCCTAGCCGCTTCTGCAGCTTCCACCTAGCTGGCTTCGACCTTGATGAGAATTGTGAGTCTCTATGTTCGGAAATCACAACTTCCTCTAGGTTTAGCTATTGATTCTGAAGCATTCATCCTCTTGTTTGTTCTCATTTATGTTCTCTGATCTTTGATTGATTCACAGCAAAAACTGCACTTGGGCCACCGTATCAACCCAATAAACATTATGAAGAGCTGGCTGCTTATTCCACCCAAGTCATTTCCATTAGGGTGGTCAAAGTTGGTCCTGATTACACATACCCGGTCGAGGTTTATGGTAAAGTTATCGCGAGGGATGAGATTGACTACAAATGTGTCTATCTGTTCCATCGTGAAAGAGAGCATGCCCAAACCATCAAGTCGGAGGTAGTTCTTCCTTGATTCTGTTTGCTCACTTGATTCCATGTATATAGTAACCAATTCGATATGATTCTTCACTCGTAAATCTGCTCTGCACCTTTAATTGCGCCCCCCGTAACGTTATCTAACAATGTCCATGTTTACAAAAATGCAATGAGTTGTCTAGTCCAATATGTTGCTGAAATAATTCTTCGGTGCAAATTTCACGATTCAGATACTTAATGGATTTCCATTTCAATTGATCCCTCTAAATACGTTTTCATCACGTCCAAGCTTTTGTTTTATTGACATAGGTTCCTAATAATCAGATTTTTCATTGCCAGACAACGCAGTTCATCAACTCTTTTGCCTTCTATTTCTGCGAGATTTCTCCACTGAGGTCCTGTCACTTGTTTAATCTGTTCCTGTGTAAAGTTGTATTTCTTTTTTGAATCTATATCTTGCTCATTCATCATGCAAGCCACACATGTCTAGGAGCTATAGGAACAGTAGTGTAGCAGCACTAGTGATATTGGTTCGTCTGGCTACTCATGGTTTTCATGTCATAGAGACATGTTCTGCTTCTAACTGTTTTTTCCAAACCCTTGTGCAGAAGGATATGTTAGCTCTGACAGGTCCATACAGAGCATTGGTTACATTAGGTTTTATGTATTTTGAGTTCGATTTAAAGATCAAGGGCAATGGTGGCCCTGATGATGAAGTGCAGTTTAGCAGAGGTGTAATATCGTACTATTGCAACCCAGATCATAAGCGCGTCATCTTGCAGCTACCTAGTTTCCAGAGTACAGTGAAATTGGTACTTCAACATGTGGCAAGGCCAGTGGCAGCTAGTATCAAAGTCAGTGAGGTGAATAGAGAGCCCAACCACCCTCTTGTCCACTTTGATGGTAAAATAACAGCTGGGACTACGAGAAATTATAGGCATCATATGGTTCTATATGACAGTAATGTGCGTAGCGGGGACTTGGTGCGAGACAATGGCTCTCTTGGGTTAAATCGTGATGTGGTTGCTGTCAATGGGTATGCATTTGAGGGAGATGAAGAACTGGTGCTCTATGTTTGTTTTCTTGATGCTAGTTGTGAGATTGAGGATAAGGAGAAGATCAAACCTGAGCAAGAGGATTATGAGGAGGAGAAGGAGAAGGAGAAGGAGAAGGAGAAAGAGAAAGAGGAACAAGAGGAGGATCCTAAGAATGTTGTCACTCTAAAATACCCTCAAAGTGAGACTATTTGGGAGCACGGTTGCCCCAAATTGAAAGTGAAGGTTGACTGGACTGCTGTTTTTGATAAGCCGGAGAGTTATGATTTCTTCGATAGATATCATCATATTCCAGCTGGTTACTCGGTTGATTATCGACATGGTATCTTTGATTGAGATTGGCTGTACTTTGTTGGTTGCTATGGTTATTCTGGTGGTCGAACTCTGTAATATTGGAGGGCATGCCAGCCTTGAACCTAACTAGTATGTTGTAGTGCCGTAAAAATTGTGCTTTGTTTAGGGCGTACTCTTAGTTTCCTTAGCAATGGATGTAATTCTACTGTTTAAAAAACTGGATCGTTTTATACTGGTATCTATAAGTCTGCTGGAAGAACTCCTACCGTGAGTTAAGATTATACTGCATATTGCAAATTATATCAGCTTGTATCGCTTGTTCCGGTTTTGATTAAAGTTTCTCTGCCTGCTTTGTCCTATGTTTAAAAGCCGAAAGAGTTTTGTTTCGCTGAGCTTGTACGATTGATTCGTGGGATTAGAAATCCGGACAAGTGCGAGGTTATCCGAGTAGCCAGAGGGCATCGCTTGTCAGCAAGAAAATTGGCAGCCCAATGTTCACTAAACTGTTGAATGGCATGGAAAAGTGTAAACTGGATGCTATGCACAAGGAAAAAGTTGAGGCGCTCATGGTCTACGATCCCAGGAGGAAGGTTCTTTGCCGCGAGCCGCTTCCAGCTTCCACCTAGCCGGCTTCGACCAAAGTCCTCCGTTGAACGTGCAGGAAGCTTCAGGGGCACAATTGCTTCAACATCATGTGGAAACAATATCTTTCGCGTGGTGGCCTCATCCCATGTCCATGTAGCTGGGTCAATCAAGGATGAGAACCATTTGATCCGTGAGTGCTCCTTCATACCTGAGACCTTCATCATCTCGCTTCGGGGAATCCAATTATCCCTCCATATTTTTACCTGGAACAGGAGACTCTTAATCTGCCAACAAAATGAATCTTATTAATTACATGCAGATTATTTTGCCCAGTACTGGTTTGTAATAAAAAGGTAGAGGTAGTTCTAGTAGTTTTGGTTGTATGAAAAATGGAGAGCTGGGATCTGTAACAAAAAACTACTCTGTGTTTATCGGTTTCGTTTCTTGAAATGAAATCGGGAGCGATGCTCCTTAATTCGGAAAAAAAAACATGCAAAATTTCCAGAGATGACAGTGCCATTTCAGAGCAACTTTTGTATTGTTTTTGTTTCAAAGATGAACAATTGATCTCAAATGACTGCAGCCACAGCCAGTGGTAAGTGGCCCTTCAGTAGGGTAGTAGCACTAGATCAGCTGTGAAGCATCTGAGTCCTCAGTCCTAGTGGTATCATGCTAGTTCGCCTCTTTTGGCCCAACTACTCCTTCGAAGTGCCAACTGTGGAGTGCTTCTCCATGTTGCACTAAACTAAAGTACTCTACTCGAGATCACTAGAGAAGGATCTAGTTCTACGCTCATAATTACTTCACATCTCTGGTACTCCTCCTACTGTTCGTTTTACAGATCAATCGCATCTACTCCCTCCGTTCCATAATATAAAACGTTTTAACTCTTACATATATTGTCTAAATGTGTACTATAATGAGTGAACATACACACTAAAATGTGTCTACATACATCTACATATATGTGAATGTGTACAAATGATAAAACGTCATATATTGTGGAACAGAGGGAGTACATCTTAACAGCAACCGCACGCGGGTCGCGATTCGCCCGTGCCTAGCTTTTGCAGCAAAAAGGACAGAAAACTGTAATCAATCAAGCCTTACGTTGGTGATAAATGTATGCAGGCATCGTGGTACATATAGGCTTTAACTGCATATGCCTACGTCGCAAAACAGGATGTTTTTCCACGACGGCAGGCATACAATGCGAGGTAAATTATTGTCTGGGTGGTAGGTCTCACGATTTATGCTTTTCTTACCTCTAAAGCTGCTTCAGAAAAAAGAGTGGAAAAAATATTTTGTTTGGTGATCCTGTCAAAGCTAAGAAAAACTACGCTAGCATTGTCGTCGCAAATCTCATCTCACGTGTTTTGAAACGCAATACCATATTCATTTGCAACTTATCATAAGCAACCAAAATGTCAAACTGATCCTTAAAGGTTTGCAAAATTCATATTCTTTTCTAGAGGAAATGAAACTGGAGTGCACCACGACGAAAGTGCAAATGGACATTCCCTGAAATTCTGAAGTATTACTTACTGCATTAGCGGTTTTGGTTTCAGTAAGGGCATAAAGGAACAACCTAACTTCTATTACCTGCGTATCTTGGTCTTCATACAACCTGAAGAACAAAATATCACAAATAAGTTACATATCATTGCTTCAGAAATATTCGTTAGCTTCCCAGAAACATGCAGTTCTATATGATCCTGATTTATGATCCAGTCTACTCTCTAACAAGAGTTGATGATCTAGCAAATAGCTAAGCAAAAAAAACATCTATGGCTGCCAATTAGGTTATACTGAAAAGTGCAATGTTTAAAAAATGCACCAAAACTCTCTCATGCCATTGGATCGAAGCACCGCTGAACAATCTCACCTTTCCAAACAAAATGGCAGTTGAATGTTCAGAAAATCCCGTCCTTCAGCTTGAACTCATTGGTGTCATCTGGTCAAACATCCATGACAAAGTGTTGGTCACCTCCCACGTTTGATTGCTCTGCTCTGGCATAACATTCCCCAGAGCACTCCCCCTTTAGCTTCACATTCAGGCGATATGCATTCTTCCTTTCAGTTTTACACATTTCACCCACCGAATTCGCCGAGTTGAGCAAGGAACGACAGAGTTCACAAATTTTGGTTGGACATCTAGCCCTCGTTTCAATCCCTCAACCGTCTTGGTGATGGTCCGGAAACTCCTCCATGTGAGCAAATTATGCATCAAAGTCGGATCTGAAAGCGAGGACTGACGGCGACGGCGATTCAGAAACCATACCGTCAAGGGCCGCATGTCGTCGTCCGCGATTCTCCCGGCTCCAGGTGCCTTGGGAGTTTGGACGAGAGGGCGTCGAGCCGCGCCGGAGTCAGAGCCCTCGTCGTTGTGTCCGTTACTCCGTAGGAAGGCTCAGTCAATCGCCGCCTGGACATCGGTGGCGGCGTCGGGCTTCCGCGGAAGTCTTCGCAGCATAGCTTCCCCCGGCAGACCAGCACCAACTCCTAGCAGTACGCCCTATTTGCCTAGGGAAGCGGCGCGGCGCGGCGTGCGGCCGTGGGAATCGTCGTCGTCGACAGCGGAAGGCGTGGGCACGACGGTACCATCCGTCAGACTTCCACGGCCCGACGCCCTCTCTGCATCGTCGCGTGGTCCGAAGGTCACGGTATCCAGGATCCAGCCCATTACAATCCCCTGCTGCGCCAGGCTATCTAAAATGGGCTTATTCTTTCCCAGACCGGCCCAACAAGTAGCGCCACCCAAAAAATCCCAATCCCAAGAGCCCGTTTCGCCGTCGGTGGCTCCGCCGTTGCCATCGCGCGGCATGGCGCTCCACAGCGCCCGCCGCACCGCCACACACCACCATCGTCCCAAATCATTGCACAACTTGCCTTCTCCCGGCCCCTGCTCCACTATTTCGACCTCGGCAATTCAAAGTGGGAGCCAGCGCGCGTCGCAGAGTACGCACAGGCTCGTCGCGGCCGTTCCTCTCCGCGATCCCGCTTCTCCATGAGCGCCCGTGCCCGGCCCGCAGGCCACGAAAGAAGGAATGATGAGATGAATTGATGATGGCCGCGGCGACGACAACGACGGCGAGCACCTCCTCCACGCCCCCGGTCAATGCCACTACCACTACGACCCCAATCGATCAATCAATGCCGTTGCTACCACCCAGACAAACAGACCACCTACATTTCGTCGCCCGTTTTAACACTCCGCCGCGGAGACACGCGCTGATATACTCCACCATCCTCTGTCTCCGCCGGCTACCACACTGTTCGGCCCTGCGGCTCCTTCTTCTTGCCCATGCACCGCCGAGCTTCCGACCTTGGACAGCGCCGGAAGCAACCAACCCAACCCGTCAGGGTTCAGGTAATCTTGTACTGCGCCAGAGCTGCCGCTACACTGTTCATCGTCCTACCACTCTCACCGGGACAGTGAGCTGATTAACACGAACTATCTATCCAGTGTGCCTGGCTAACCAATAATGCATCGGCACGTAGTAGTACAGTGCATAGACATGGATGGATAGATCACTCTCAATCCACAGAACCCTGCTGCCTAGAGAAGGGTAGAGGAGATCGAACAGCCTGTTTTGTTTTTACCGCCGATCGATCGATGATGAAATGCAAAATGGAGTCTTAGTGATGCTACAAGGTAGATCGATCGACTAGGTAGTGAATCCACTGCCATGGACGGCGCCACCTACCCTGTGACCGTGGGGTGGGGGGCCAAGGCCCAAGGGAGCAAGCCGATAAATGGGCAGCGTACAAGTCGACAAGGCGCAGCAAAGAAGCTTCTGCTGATACGCCATTCTTTTTTTTTGAATGTTAGCAGGTTCGCTGCTAAATTCGATTATTAGATAGGAGAAAACAAAGTACAAAAGTAGCCAAAGAAACGAAAAAGATCTCCGGGAGACACACCTCAGCCGGGATCAAAAGGGAAAGAGGCACCAGCCAGCTTCGAAAGAGAAGCTTCGTCTCTTATTCTACGAACTAAGGCTATCACCGAGAGTTCTTCCTTCTGAAAAACACGCCTATTGCGCTCTCTCCATATTTCCCAGGCCCCCAGCATGACCATTGTGTAAGCTCCTTTGCGATGCTGTGCAGAGGCACCTCCGATGCAGGACTGCAACCATATCCTAATGGAAGTTGGCTCGTTCCAGGAGGCTGGATTGAGCGAGGGAAGAAGGTAGAGTTGGGACAGCTTTTCCCAAACTTGTTTCGCCCAAGGGCATTCAGTCAGGAGGTGTGTTGGCGTCTCAAGATTTCTGACACAAAGTGGGCAGAAGTAGTCATTTGTCCAGCCTCGTCGCTGCAGCGCATCCGCTGTCAGGATCCTGTCCATTGCCGCAGTCCAGAGGAAGAAGCGGCACTTGCCAGGTGCCCATCCATCCCAAATGAGCGGCGCAACATCGGAGATCACTGATCCCTCGAACTGAATCAGATAGGCCGAGCTTGCCGTGTACTCACCGGAGGGGTCAAGCCGCCATCTGATAGAATCTTCGACCTCATCGCTAAGTGTAACATCGTCCAGCAGGCTGGCAAGTCTAGTGAGTTCGTCTAGCATCTCAGGCTGAAGCCCACGGCTGAGGTCCATGATCCGCCGCTGATACGCCATTCGTTCCACCGTAAATGTAGATCATGCGAGAGGACGAGTAAACAAGTGGTATGACGCGCGAACGGGACCATAATTCAGATCCATGAGCAGCTACATGCACTGCATGCAGTGCGCCAAGTACTCGAGGCAGCAATGCATCAGGCTCACATGCACCTTTTATCGATCGGTTTAATGGACAACAGGAACGCTCGATCTGCCTTTGGTGCCAAGCAATCCCGGATCGCCGTACCTGTTTGTGCAGCGAGCCTATGCATGCATGAACGGATTGCCTAGCTTCCATCCTCCGTTGAAACGGGGCAAAAGCTTTGCCTTATATTAATATAGAAGGAGCAAACAACACACGGCTGAGGCCAAAGTAAAACGAACAGTCAAGGGGCTGCGGAAACACGGTCACAGCCCCCGAAAACTAGCCAACTACCCTATTCCGTCCACTCTCTCGGAAAGGAAGATCGTCATCGCGTCGGATCTACACCTTTAGCCGGGACTCCTAGTCAGTGAGAGCGGCAAGCTTCTTAGCTCCCGCAAGGATCCAATTCCTCGCCTCGTCCTTTATCCGCTGCACCAAAATGGAGGGCGCCATGAACTTGTTGTTGAAGACTCTTGCATTTCTTTCTTTCCATATTTCCCAGGTGATCAGGATGGTCGCCGTCCTGAGCCCTTGTCGAGAAGAGCAGTCGGAGGCCACCACCGAATTCCAATATTCCATGACGGTCGCTCTCCCCGAGCCGAGGTCCTGCATCAGCGTTGGGCATTTGAGCCAGACGGCCGCCTCCGCCCAAACCCGCTTCGAAAAGCGGCACTCGAAGAGAATATGCCTAGCCGTCTCGGGGCTGCATCTGCATAGCTGGCAAGTAGGTTGATGAGGCCATCCTCTGATGGCAAGGCGATCCGATGTCCATAACCTATTTTGCACCGCCAGCCAGGCGAAGAAGGAGCATTTTGGCGGTGCCCAAGGGGCCCAAACGATGCCCTGGAAGGGGGAGGCGATGGCACCAATGAATTGCGCCTTATATGCAGATTTGGCGGTGTAGACCCCGGAGTCGGTGAGAGTCCAAGTGATGGAGTCAGCCGTTCCCGGTACCAGCACCGTGTCATGCAGAAGGTCCGAGATCAACATGTACTGAACGATGTGCTCGGTGGTAAAGTTTTCGACAGCCAGATCCGAAATCCACTTGTGGTCCTCCAGGGCGTCATGAACATTCCTGTTTTTGCGGCGAGAGGCCTTGAAGAGTGCAGGAGCGATGGTTTGCGGTGGTAGGCCGTTCAGCCACGAGGCGCCCCAGAACGAGGTCGTAAGGCCATCACCGATCGTCACCCTAGTAGCAGCGTTGAAGAGATTCCGGTCGATGGCATCATTAGGCGTTTCCGATCCGACCCAAGGCTTTTCCGGAGAAACCCATTCGTGCCAAAGCCATCTGAGGCGCAACGCTCTGGAGAACTTGTCCAGGTTGAGGATTCCCAGACCACCTAACTTCTTCGGGCGGCAAACCTTGCCCCAACTGACCTTGCACTTGCCTCCACTGACCTTATCGCTGCAATTCCACAGCATTCCCCTACGCAGCTTGTCAAAGGCCTTGATCGTGCGCTTGTCGGCCTTGAGAGCGGTCAATAGGAAGATGGGCATGGACGACAGAACCGACTTGACAATTTCAGCGCAGCCAGCCTGCGTGATGAATTTTCCTTTCCACGGCTGAAGGCGAGAGGCCGCCTTATCGATGTAGGGCTGAAAGTCTGCACGTCTTAGCCTGCCAAGCGAAATTGGGAGGCCAAGGTACTTGATGGGGAACTGCGCGATAGCCGCCGGAAAGTCATTCAGCATTGCTGGCAAATCAATGTCAGAGCATCTGATGGGCGAGATGGCGCTTTTGGCGATGTTTGTGACCAATCCGGTAACTTCCCCAAAGTGGTGCAGAGTGTTAGCCAAGTTGGTGATGTCCTCAGCAGTTGGAACGAGAAAAATAGCCGCATCATCGGCATAAAGCGAGACTCGAAGAGAGGCCAGACTGTCAGGAATCGGTTGCAGCAAACCCGCTTCCGTCGCCAACTGCAGAGTTCGGTTCAGGGGATCAATACCGATGTCGAAGAGCAAGGGCGAAAGAGGGTCCCCCTGCCTGAGCCCACGACCATGCAGGATTTGGAGCCCAGGGATACCATTGAGCAAGACGCGAGACGAGGCGGTGGAGAATAGGATGGACATCCAGGCGCGCCACCTGGCAGGGAATCCCCGTCGTTGCATGATGTCGAGCAGGTAGTCCCATCTCATGGAGTCAAAGGCTTTGGCGATGTCAAGCTTGAGGAGCAACATGGGAGTGTGGCTGCGATGAAGACGCCTCGCAGTGTTCCGGACGTACATAAAATTGTCGTGGATGCTTCGCGTTTTGATGAAGGCGCTCTGACAGTGTGAAACCAAGTCATTCATCTTAGGGGCAAGGCGGATTGCCATAGCCTTGGCAATGATCTTCGGGACGATGTGAATCAGGCTAATCGGGCGGAAATCCGAAATTGCGTCAGCTCCCTCCTTCTTTGGCAACAGGATAATATTGGCCGAGTTGATGACGTGGAAGTTGTTGACGGAGAGTTCCGAGAAGGCGTCCATGAGGCGCATGAGGTCAGCCTGAATGATATCCCAGCATGTAGAAAAGAAAGCGCCCGTAAATCCGTCCGGGCCGGGGGCTTTGTCTTGAGGCATCTCCTGAGTGGCGTGCTTTATCTCATCGGCAGAGAACGGAAGGGCCAAATCCTCCAGATTTCCGACAGCAGGGTTAATCGCATCCCAGTCCATGTCCATAGTCCGAACCGGAGGGGGCGCCATGGCCTTAGAGAAGTGCTCGAAAATGAGGGAGGCCTTATCATCGTGACTGGAGACCCATCCATTGTTCTGACGCAACCGATGTATGTTGTTCTTCCTCCTGCGAGAATTGACACGAATGTGGAAGTACTTGGTGTTGGCATCCCCTTCCCTGAGGTTGGTAATTCTGGAGGCTTGCCTTTTCCGAGTGCGCTCTAGAACAGCAAGACCCAAAACCCGCTTCTTTAGCCCCGCGCGCAAAGCCTTTTCACCCACCGAAAGAGGTCGAAAATCCTGGGCAATGTCCAGCTGCAGAATAACATCCAGAGCCATAATGAACTGCAACTTGTGATCGGAGAAGAGCCCCCTGCTCCATGCCCGTAATCTTCTCGCCATTAGTTTAAGCTTGTGGTTGAAGACGTGGGCCGGCTGAGTGTGCGTGGTCGGCTCCTCCCAAGCAGCGGAAACCACGTCAAGAAATCCGGGCATCTTGCACCAGAAGTTTTCAAAGCGGAAGGAGGGCGGGCGCTTGGGGCCAGACAGATTCGACAGCATCAACAGGCAGTGATCCGAGAGCGAAGAAGAGAGGGCATTGAGCACATGATTCTCGAAAGCAAGATCCCATCCGACATTGCAGAAAGCGCGGTCCAGCCTGACGAGAGTGGGGTCACTCCTCTCGTTGCTCCAGGTGAACTTTCTGTTCTGGAGCTTAATTTCCTTGAGTTGACACTGGTTCAGCGCTTGGCGAAATTGTCCCATAAGGCGAAAGTCCAGATTGGAGTTGTTCTTGTCCGAGGCCTGATAAATGAGGTTGAAGTCACCTAAGATCAACCATTTTTCATCATTCTGGGGGCGCAGGCAATCGCCTCGTCGAGAAAGGCCCTCTTTTCGACGTCAACACTGGGCCCATAAACGGTGGTGAGCTTGAATGAGGTGCCACAAGCAAGAATGCAGACGTCAGCCGAGATGAGGTGAGTCCCAATGTGGATGTTGGTGATTGTGACGTGGTCGGCATTCCACAGCAACAAGATTCCTCCTCTGGTGCCCGTGGCCGGTCTTTGCGCAAAAGAGCGCAACCGATATCCTCCAATGTATGCGGCCGTGCTTTGGTCGATGTCGTCCAATTTGGTTTCTTGGAGGCAGGCGATATGGCATGGAGTGTTGGCGAGCGTGGAGTGGACGGTGTCTTTACGGGCTTGATCATTTAGGCCCCGAACGTTCCAATTGGCGATGTCGAGGATGGGGCTATTCATGATTGCAGGTATTCGATCGACGACGGGTGGACTTTTGTAGAGGTTGCAGTTGAAGAGGTAGTTGCTAGGCACGGAGGCCTTGCTCAGCCGCTGGGTTGATCTCCACCCCTCTGGACCTGCCATGGCAATAAGCGCATCATCCACCTCAGCAAGGCACGGCAAGGTCAGCTTGAAAAGCTTGGAGAGAGAGCTCTGTCTCGCCCCCGTCATGGTGGTCTTGTATGTGTCCTCGTAGAGCTTGCGCGCGGCGATAATGGGCAGTTCATCGTCCATTTCAATGCCCATTTTCTTGTTTAGCAACCAGATTGCTTTGTCGAGAGCAGGCATGCATGGCTTTGCTCCCAGGCGTTCACTGCGGCGCGCGTCGTTGGCCTGATCCTGCTCATGCAGCACGGCGGCCTGAATCTCTTCAGGCAGGGCGACGGCATGGCGCGGCAGCGGAAGAAGCGGCACCGGCGGCGAGCGGAACAGCGCCCTGACAGAAGAGAGAGCGCTGCTCCCCCCTCATCGACGGAATCGTCGAGCAGCCCCTCAATGGCCGTGATGTTGCAGTTGTAGCCGTCCTCCAAGCTCAGATCAAGTGGCCCAAGTGGCAGCATGGCCGTGGCATCGGCGGCCCCGACCTCCTCCTCGATGATAAGCTCAGCCGCATCAAGCGGCAGCACGACCGTGGCCTCTCCCAACAGGGCTTCAATGCCGGCGACGTGGAGAGCATCATCAAGCGCATCAGCTCCAAGCGCATCATCTTCATTTACTCCATTGAGCAGCTCTTCTTTCCATGCATCATGCAACGCAGCATTATCTAGTAGCATATCATCATGCACCTCGTCATCCCAATCAGCTGGCGGGGTCGTGTTGTTGTCGCGATCACCAGCACGCAGGAAATAGGCCGGCAGAATGCGCGGCACAGCTAACTCGACTTCCTCCTTCTCAGCAACCTCGTTTTCATCCCCCTCAGCAGTCTCGTCATCCAGTGAGCCCCAAGCGTCCGTCGCGTCGAGAATTGGACGCAGCGGAGCGAGCGTCGGACCAAGTTTCGTCCCTGCCGACGCAGCGACGGGCGTCCATGCCGGCAGCACCGAAGAGCCGGACAAACCAAGCTGCAGCGGCGTGGCAGTGCCGGTGTCTATGGCTTGCTTGACGTCGGCGATCCATGCGGCACAGACCTCGCCGAAAGAGGTCGTGTCGGGGCACAGCGGCTCCGTCTCGCGCGTGTCCTCCTTGGCAAGGAGCAGCTTCATCCCGTCGCGTAGGCCACCCATGTAGAAGTGGAACATGCAGCGGAGCTGTGTGTCCGCTTCCGCATGTGAGAGCTGGCCATCAAGGACCGGCGGAGGCACCGCGGCTGCGTCGTGGCGGCGGCCCTGGTAGGCGGAGTTGCCATGGAGTCGGCGAGGAGAGCCCTCGCGTGTGCGGTCCCGGTTGCGGTAGGCCCGTGAGGGCTGTGGCGGGAGGAGCTGGCAGCCCCGTCGCGGTGGGAGGGACGGCGATCGGCAGACCTTGCCGGCACCCGGTCCAAACCCAAAGGCGGGTGAGACGTGGAGCGGCGCGGCGCCGCGAGCGCAGGCGAGGGCGAGCTGGTGGTGACGGTGGACCGCAGGCGAGGTGTCGTAGGTGCCGCCGCGAGACGGTCAGGATGATGATGATGGACCGAAGGCGAGGTGTCGTAGGCGCCGTCGTGAGCCGATCGGGGCTGATGATGATGGACCGAAGGCGAGCGGGCACGGGTGCGGAGGCGAGCTTGGCGGAGTCGGCGTCCACGGTGGCGAGGTTGAAGCGGTGGCAAGCGGCCGCGCGGTGACCCGAGCGTCGACAGGAGTAGCAGCGCACGGGGTCGGCAAGCAAGGACGTAATGGTCCGAAGCCAAACACCTTGCGCACTTGCCGTAGCGAGGAGGTGACGGCCAACGCAGCCTTGACTGAGATCGCTGGGAGCAGGTACGGCGTGGAGGTGGCCGCAGTGAAGGTCGGTCTTGTCGTCTTGATTTCTTGTAGTGACTAGCTGCCAGCCCTCCTCCGCCGTCGTCGCCTCCCTCGAGCCACACGCCGCCGACAGCGGAGATGGCAGGGAAGCATCCATGCCCTTGCAGCCCGGGGCGAAGGAGACGTGCTTGCGTGTGTGAGGAGCGAAGCTTCCCCCCCCTTGAGGATGCCAGGAGGGCGGGGCGCCATTGCAGCGGAAGCATGGACGGGTTGGCAGCCCAAAAAACGCCATGCGCGGAGGTTGGCGTTGACCCGGACGCAATCAGCCGGCGAGGTGTCGAACATCAGCTGGCGCGACGGGGCCCCGGCCGCAGCCGAAAGGGAGGCCCGTGTGCCAGCAGGACGTCCGCCGCGAGACGCCGACGAGGGGGCAGAACGCCGTCCAGATCCAGACGCGTGAGAACCATGCCTGTTGACGACGTGGGCGCCCGGCGACCGAGTCGTGGACGACGAGGCGGAGGTCGCGGAAGCAGCCATGGCGGAGGGACTGTCGCGGCGCGCCGGCCGGCTCAGGCAGGGGGCGGCGGCGGTCCCAGATGCAGAACCAGCGAGGCCAGGCAGGGGCCCAAAACCAAAGAACGCAGGGCGGAAATTTGGTGGAAGGGAGGCAGGAGGTGGTGGGAGGTAGTTTGGCCGGAGGGAGAGGAGGTTGGTGGCCGGAGGTGCGCCCATCTCTGGTGGCGGCGGCAGCTCGGCGCGGCCGCCGCGCGAGTCGCGGGAGCGGAGGGCAACGGTCATGTTAACTAAATGAAGTGTTCCATCCTCTGTTGAAGAACAAAAATGGTCTGCTGATGCTCTGAACGTAG
This sequence comes from Poa pratensis, assembly GCA_947311845.1. Lineage (NCBI taxonomy): Eukaryota > Viridiplantae > Streptophyta > Magnoliopsida > Poales > Poaceae > Poa > Poa pratensis. The sequence goes on along the minus strand of CAMZMU010000059.1, from coordinate 31,609,706 downwards.
AAAATCTGCTCAAGTTTGACAGGAACAAGTTCAAATGCCATGGAAGCTGCAGCAAAACGAATGTTATTAATCAGTCTCAGAGCAGCTTGTGTATTGTTTCAGAGATGGACAATTGCTTTTGAAGGACTGCAGCCACAGCCAGTGGTAAGTGGCACTGCAGCTGTGAAGTAGCACTAGCATCAGAGTCGAGTAGCTAGCTATCATGCCAGCTCGCCTCTTTTGGCCCAGCTGCTCCTTCCAAGTGGCAACTGTGCAGTGCTCCTCCATGTTGCACTAAACTGAAGTTAACTAGAGACGATCGAGTCCTATGCATAATTACTTCACATCTCTGGTACTACTACTATTCGTTTTATAGATCTATCACATCTCCATCTTAACAGCGACTGCACGCGCGTCGCGATTCGAGCTTTTACAGCCGATCGAAAAGGACACAAAACTGTAATCAATCAATCAGGCCTTACGTTACGTTGGTGATAAATGCATGCAGGCATCGTGCTTTAACTGCATGCTTGCCTACGTCCCTAAACAACATGTTTGTCTCCACGGCGGAGCAACGCCGCCGATCGAGCAATTCTGCATTGTGATGATCAAGTCGACTGACGCATATGCAGCCCACTTATATATATGACTGGATTAGACTAATCAGTAGTAGTGATTGTTGCCCACTTTGCGCAGATGCTGCTAATGATCATTGCTGACCCATCTTCTTCGCCTGCCACTCTCTGATCGATAAATCTTACCGTACACGCGAAATGCGTTTCTTGTCGATCGATGCGTGAGGGATTGATTCAGGAGTCACGCATATATGGCACGCTGGAAAGAAGGGCACTTGCTACGGCGCAGGTTAGAGCAACTCCAATAGCTATATGCCCCGTAAATTTTTACATCATGCCTCAAATTCTAGCCCTTTGTGTCCCAAATATACATCATGGAAGCGGGTGCCGCAAAACCGAAAAGCAGTCGCGCGTAGCCAACCCACATCATGCCATGCCGCCACCGATTCCGGCAGAATCCACTGTCGCCGCACCGCACCGCCGCCCGATTCCGGCCGAATCCACTGTCCCTACACCGCTCCGAGGTCGACTGCAGCCACGCCGCCATCGGTCCAGAGCAGCACCGGCTCGCGGGGGTGCGGATGTGCTCGTCCAACCGCTACGCTGTTGAGATCTATTGCGACGGCCATCGGGTGAGGCTCGACACCTTCGACACTGCGTGGAGGTACGGCCGACCGAAGTCCAAGCTAAACTTTCCGGAGGTGGAGAACCGACAAGTGGAGGAGTGGCTCGCTCTGAAAGTGTGGCCTGCGTCCCACCAAGAGGAGAGGGAAAACCGCCTCGCCATGCAGCAACTTGCGGGCCACGAGTCCGATGAGGCGGCCATGGTTAGGCTTCGATGGGAGCATCTAGAGTACGTGTAAGCGAAGTTGGAGTCATATTTGGCGAGGGATGCACATCTGCAGAAGAAGAGTGACGAGGTTGGCCCATCAACGGTGATCAAGACGGAGTCCGACGATTCCTCCGTTCCAGTGGACTAGTGCTGAGGACTAGTGTGTGGCTAGTAGAAGTGTAGTGTGGCTAGTAAAGTGTAGGTTGTGTTGACCTTTACTTTTAAAACTTGCATGTTTTAATTCAAATATTATGTAAATATTACATACTTCAAATATATATTATCTAGTTCACTATATGGCCTATTTTACATCATCCATCATGTGAGAACAAATAGTTTCGTGTCTTAAAACCAAAATGGAGTGTCTTATTTTAAGTCGTCTACTTGATTGGTGCTCTTACTCATTTGACATCAAACGGAATGCATGCACGTACTCCGGATCGAAAAGGACAGAAAACTGTAATCAATCAAGCAAGCCTTACGTTACGTTGGTGATAAATGCATGCAGGCATCGTGAGGTCTGGGCTAATGCTAAAATTCCTCTGGAATCGGTACCATGGGGAAAACCTAATCCTGTAAACCAAACGCTTTCCATAGGAAACTTTCCTAAGGAATGAAATCCCGCGAAAATCCTGTGAAAATCCTATGATCCAAAGGAGGCCTAAGGGCATGTACAATGGCAGCCGCTTGTGTGGGTGCTAACGGAAAAGAAATAAAGTCCACGAAATTGTTTTATCACCTAAGCGTCATAGTTCACAATGGTGGCCGCTTATTTGGACGCTACCAGATTAAAAGGAAAAAGGAAAAAGGACGCTAGCGTCTTGACTTCTCCAACGCGAGACGCTTCAGATGGCCGCTCCCTCTCTCTCCCCCCGTGACTGGCCTCCTCCCATGGCGCTGCCCAAATCCGTCACCACCAGTGGCCGGCTTCCATCTGCTGCCCGGATTCGCTCGCATGGGGGGGATTCCGCGGAGGCAGTGAGAGAGGCTCCCCGGCGGCGGCTCTGTTGGCCGCGTCCGTGAGCTCGGACATGTACGCCATGAGCCCACGAGCAGCTCCGCCGGCGACCGCCTAGTTTCGCCGCGAGCTGGATACACTGATTCCGTTGAGGAAAAGTTGTACGACTCACAAAGTTTTTTCTTTTCCTAGCGCTCGGAGAGCGCCCATCGCTTGTCAATCTGGATCGAGTGAGAAAATAGCGTCTTCGTGCCCGACGCAAACTCTGGCGTCCAAAATTCCCACCCTCGGACAGGAATCGGGCCTAATTGCTGGGAATTTATTCCTAGCGTCGGGGTGAGTTGCTCTTTACTCATTTGACATCAAACGGAATGCACAACTACCCCTTCGACTGTCGGTTGCCGCAGCCTCTCGCGCTTTGCTCGCTGGCACATGGATGGATGGATGGTCCGGGTTTTTTGGCAAGGGAGAAAGGGAGATAAAGAGAAGTACTCCCTCCGATCCATATTAGTGGGCATAGATTTGTCTAAATTCATATGTATCTAGTTAAGTATTTAGACTAGATACATGTGTATCTAGACAAAGTTGTGCTCACTAATATGGATCGGAGGGAGTAGAAAAATGGGGTGCGCTCCTACGTTTTGCTCTTCTTTTAGCCTCTCAATGATTTGCAGCGTGGGAGAAAGGGATTGCCCGTGTATATATAGCAAAAGGCTATCGGACAAATGGCAACAACCTGTTTTCCATTGCTTGCTGTTGGCTACCGGCCGGTGCATTGCACAGTCACACTCGCACACACGTTCTGTATCAGTAGTACACTAAACATCAGCAAACTGTGTAAGAGTAGTATATTCCTGGTTTGTTCTCTTCCAGAAAAAAATAAAGCCATGGGAATACTGACTGATATCTTATACTACTGGTGGGTCAACTTTCTGTAACCAGTGTAACTGGTCCTCCTCTGTTTGACTTCTGTTTGTTTACTCACTTACACGGGAAAACTCATTTGATTGGTCGCCGCGCGTGGTGGAATACTCTCGAAATAGGCTTTCGCTCCGCTTTATAAATAAAGCAAACAACCATACAAGAGTTCACGAACAAATAAAAACGCTGGGGCATCAGCACAAACATACCCAACAAGAAATTAAAGTGATACAACTCGCAGAGCGCTAGTAAGAGAACCATCGCCGAAGCAAGATAGCAGCCATCCACCAATCCGTCCTCCAAGCTCGAACCACGACCACGCTTCATGGACCAAGGACCCTCGAGTGCCAAGGCAGCACCTTCAGGAAGGGATGCGACGTAATCACGACGCTGCTGCCCGGACTAGCGAGCCAGTCCTAGGGTTTCCTCCTACACTCGGAAGGGAATGGAGAGGGGGTACCCACGACGCCCTCCAAGGAGGAATGGCGACGCCCGTGAGCGCCACCGCGCCGGTGCCGACAACAGGGATTTCTCCCGGACACCCATCACACTACCCAATCCTAGCCAAGAAGCCCCGGGAGCGCCGCCAGACCCAAGCCAAAAGCCTGAGTCCAGCTCGTGCGCGCACGGCCAGGGAAGGCGCATCAGCAGTAGAGCGCGAGCACACCAGGTGCGGGGCCTACCGAGCTCGGGCCCAAAAGGGTCCACAAAACAACCACCTGACCTAGGCCCGCCTCGCCCTAGTCTGGCTCGTACGCTCGTGGCCACCGCTGCAACCAGACCTAGGCCCGCCTGACCCTGGTCTGGCCGCCGGCGGCGCACTGTCGCCTAGCTGCCTCCGCATCCACACGATACCGACGCGAGCGACGACACACGGGCGACCAGATCTGGCCATCCGAAGTCGAGCACCCCACCACCAAACGAGCATCCACCGACCACCATTCGATCCACATCGATGCCGGTGAGGGCACCAGCATCACCCACGGCCACCAGCCCCTCGGGTAGGGTCGCCGCCGCCACCAGATCCGGGCCCGCCTGGCCCAGATCACCGGGTATGACCACCGCCGCCGCCAGCTCCGGGCCCGCCTGGCCCAGATCCGGCTCGCGCCGCGCTCAGCCAACCCCGTGGAGCAGCTTCTCCATCACGCGCCGAGTAACTCCACCTCCAAGCGCCGCCCTCCACCGCCTGCAGAAGTGCCGACGGAGGAGGCCAGCCCACGCCGCCCACAGTTCGCGGCCCGCGCCGCCCGCAGTCGACGGACGCCAGATCTGGAGGCCCAGGTCGTGGCCATCGCACCGCAGGCGCGCCCCGCCACCACGAAGCCCACCACGCCACCGTCAGACCCGTGCGACGCCGTCACGCAGATCCACCGCCACCGCCGCCGCGCCCCACGCCAGCGCCGCACCCCGGCCCGGCCGCGCCGTCCCGCGTCAGCCCTACCGAGCGAGGAGGTGAGGAAGCCCCGCCGCCGCCACAGCGACCCGGGCTTTGCCCGGCCGCGTTCACTGACGGCGGCGAGGGAGGAGCGTAGGGAGGGAGGGGAAAGGCGTGGTGGAATACTAGCGCCCTCTTGGAGAGAAAATGCAGAGATGATATCCGAGAAAGAAAGAGAGAGACCTAGTGACTGACAGACCAGAGGATTGATTTGGGGCCATCGCAGTGAAACTTTCTGGGAGTGGCAAACACCCGGAGACAGGTTTTCCCATCGTGAAGCCTACTCTCGTAGGGAAGTACAGGCCAAGCAGGGCCAGAGGGCGGGGTCCTCTCGCTGCCATTGCCATCCATCCCGACGTGTAAATCGACTGCCGGCTAAATCTACAGACACCGATGGTGAAATGTACAGACAATGCAGAGTACTGTACGCATCAACTGTGTAATGGCCAGTTAGTTTACTCTCAGATGCCTTCGGCTCTGACTTGCGAGGAGCTTCGTTACAAAACTCCGTGTCAGTTTAACCTGCCAGTGGGCTCCCGGGCACAGAAACGGACAACCTTCCGTGCCCACAGAAAAACCACCCAACCCAGCAAGCTACCTACACTCTCGTCTTCCCGCTCGCTCGTGCTCTCACAGTCTCACACTCACTCTGTCCTCCCGCTGTATGCAGAGCATTGCAGCTCCGGCATTACTCGTGTGCTACGAGTACCATGCAGTGGTAGCTAGCTAGACTAGTAGCTAGGCGGCGCGTGTGAAGCTGGCAGGGCGCGAACGGAGGGCGCGGGCGAGCGCGATGTCGCCGCCGCCTCCGCCTCCGATGCTGACCAACGAGCTGTCGCGGAAGACGCCGGTGCTGGGGCTGCGGCTCTGGGTGGTCGTGGGCCTCGCCGTCGGCGCCTCCTTCCTGCTCCTCCTCGCGCTCATCGCGGTCTACTTCGCCGCGGCGGCGCGGCGGCGCCGTCCCAAGCCGACGAAGCCGTCGGCCGCCGCGCCGGCGCCAATGTCACCGGCTACTACCATCCCGCCGGTCTCGAAGGAGATCCAGGAGGTGGCCGTCCACGTCGGCTCCCTCCGGCACTACCTCGAGATGGGCGCCGCGTACCTCAAGGAGAAGGAGGGCGGCGGGGACGGCGACTCGCTGTGCGGCAGCGCGGCGACAGCGACGACGCACGGCTCGCAGCGCGTGTACATCGAGGCCGGTAAGGGCCGTCGCATGGTCGCGTGCGCCGAGGGCGGCGTGGAGGTGGCCGTGCAGTCGGATGCCGCGGCGTTGGCGGCGGGGCCGGAGGTGTCGCACCTCGGGTGGGGCCACTGGTACACGCTCCGGGAGCTGGAGGAGGCCACCGCGGGCTTCGCCCCCGAGCGCGTCGTCGGCGAGGGCGGCTACGGCATCGTCTACTGCGGCGTCTTCGCCGACGGCCACCAGGTCGCCGTCAAGAATCTCCTCAACAACAGGTCAGAGCGCGCGTGTCTCTCCGCCGGCCGCACATGCGCATCTCGATTGTTTCCATTGCTGCCTGCCTGGAGTAGCTCCGTGACAAATTTCCATTTTTTGGCGCATGTACGTCGCAGGGGGCAGGCGGAGCGGGAGTTCACGGTGGAGGTGGAGGCGATCGGGCGCGTCCGCCACAAGAACCTCGTCCGGTTGCTGGGCTTCTGCGCCGAGGGAGCGCACCGGTACTGAACCCTTCTTCCCCACCACATGCATGGATCAACTGATTGATTGATGGACCAACATCGTCGTCATTCGTGCCGTAATTTCCCATGTCCGTACGTACTCTTCTCACCTAACACGCACTTGACGACGCTTGCTTGTGGTCTCAGGATCCTGGTGTACGAGTACGTCGACAATGGCAACCTGGAGCAATGGCTTCACGGCGACGTTGGGCCTGTCAGCCCGCTGTCCTGGGACACCAGGATGAACGTCGTGCTCGGGACAGCCAAAGGGTGGGTGAACTATCATCACTGATTTATTCCTATTTCCTACTACTCTGTTTCACTCTACAATTTCATTCTCTGAATCTTGCATTACTAATCTGATTCGGTAAATTCAGGATCACGTACTTGCACGAGGGGCTGGAGCCGAAGGTGGTGCACAGGGACATCAAGTCCAGCAACATACTGCTGGACAAGCGGTGGAACCCCAAGGTCTCCGACTTCGGCCTCGCCAAGCTCCTCGGCTCCGACAGCAACTATGTCACCACCAGGGTCATGGGAACGTTTGGGTAAAAAGATCGTGTTTAATTTCCTCTCAGCACCTGAACATTTGACTGATGCTGAATGCTGCTTAAACCCTCTGCTTTTTGGCAGCTATGTGGCGCCGGAGTACGCGAGCACCGGCATGCTAACAGAGAGGAGCGACGTGTACAGCTTCGGAGTCCTCGTAATGGAGATCATTTCCGGCCGCAGCCCGGTCGACTACGCCAGACCGCCTGGAGAGGTAGCCTCCTCTGCATCTGCTTGGGTTATCGGATGCAATGTCAGACAGAAACTTAGCCTTTTTTCTTTCCTGTCGGTGCATTTCTCTTCAGGTTAACCTTGTGGAGTGGCTGAAGAAGATGGTGAGCAACAGGGACTACGAGGCGGTCCTGGATCCGAAGCTGCCGGAGAAGCCGAGCTCCAAGGCGCTGAAAAAGGCTCTCCTGGTCGCGCTGCGGTGCGTGGATCCCGACTCGCAGAAACGGCCCAAGATGGGTCATGCCATCCATATGCTCGAGGTCGACGACTTCCCGTACCGAGATGTGAGTGAGCCCTGCTGTTTCTCTACCTCTTTATTATCAAGTCAACCACATTGCTCATTTGCTCATAACCAAGTCAATTCCCAGTTAGATATGGAGGAATCCACGCAGTTGCCGGGTTACCGTCATAAATTATGTGCACCGATTAATCAATATAGTATCGCTTGCCGCTCTTGGGGCACTCTCTGCATCTGAAGAAATGGACAGAGCAGGTGCATGAGGATTAAAATAGCACAATGTTGGCTCTGATTACTAGCTCTGTGTCTGACCTTACATCAAGCCTTCATTGCAGCTTCCTCGAGATTAGTTAAGTTATCACCATGTGACCTGGCTGTCCTCTGAGCTACCTTGGGATGTTAATTTCTCTGCCATCTCCAGAAAGAACTACCGATGACCTCTAGATCATTTCGCCTTTAGATTATGCTGGACTAGTGTTTGGTGACTTGGAACGTATGCTCTTTTGGCAACTTCACCCAAATACACACTTGCCCGTTAACACATGTGTATACGTTTGTGCTACCACATCGTCATTTTGCATCTCATCTGAAGTTTCAGAAATTGGGACTTCAGTCTGAAATTTGAGTTGTCTCCCCCTAAGTTCACACTTTGTATCTGCTCGCAGGATCGTCGGACTCTACGACCGTGCCAAGGAAGTCCCCTGGAGAAAGCAAGAGTTCACGGGAAGCCATTCACAGAATCAGGCCACAGCAGTTGCTACTATGGCAACACCAGCACCGCTGCCACTACGCCGTCCAGGTTGCAGGACAGCTAGTTCGCTCGAACGTGGTGGGTTTCTGCGTGCATACCTGCAGTCCTGCATTCAGCTCTAGGCAGCTTGGAGACGCAGTGGTATAACTCGTTTTGGTTGATGTCAATGCGTTGAGTTTTGTTCTGTTGAATGAATCATGAGTTTTGTGGAAACCCTGGTTAATTGGTCGCTGGTATAGGTAAGCTGTAAGCATATCGGTTGAAACTTTCCCTTGGTTTGTCTTGTCTTTGTAGGTGTTGTATTACCCTTTACTGTGTTTGACATAGTTTACCGCACGGTTAATGTTGTATAGTGAATTGTTCTTGTGTCAGATCGTTTCTAACTCGTATACCAGTGTACAAAATCGTGACTTGCCGTTTTCATCTCAAGCTCATGCCTCGAAGCATGCCTCAAATAAAAGACTGGCCAAGTTCGATGTCCATACTCACTCGAGAAACAAAAATTGCATGCACTTCCTCTGCCCCTAAAATCTTTGTAATAATAATAATAAGAACTGAAACGCTCACATCGCCTCTAAAGCGCATAGGTTAACCGGGATTCGTATAAACAACCTCCTTTAGGATGTGTTTGTCGAACTAGAGCTACTTAGCCAAGGTTTTGCCATCACACTTAGGGCCAATTGCAAGACATCAGAATAATAATCAATATGTATAGAAATGTTACCACTAAATATATAAAGCGCATCCGAAAGCAATACAATTTTCACATCAAATAAGTTAACATATTACTGACCGGAAATGCTATTGTACATGCACACATATAAAGCACATCCAAAAGTAATACAATTTTCATATAAAATAATTTAACATACTACTGACCGGTTACATATACGACACTCCTTTGGAAAAGAAGGGCATGTAAATATTTTTGGCACATATGCGGAGTTTCACATTGCTGCAATTAATTGCTTACAAGAGTTTACCCAAAAAAAAAAGGATAATGCAAAGAGAAATGGAAGACATAGAAGCGAACATCCATGAACAAACAAATTTATTTTGGTATATTTTACTATTTGACCTACTTAAATTTAGAGAAGAAGTCAAGACCAAAGGAAACAGAGAGACAGAGAGAGAGAGGATCAAACCTCATCCTCACATAACATAACTGACCTTATATAGTAAATAAAATATGTGCCAATGTTAGCCACACGATTAAGAAATTTTAGTTATTTCTCAACACTTACAAGCAACGCTGGGCACATATTTAATATGTAAAGGTTCTAAGTTTCATCATTGGTAGCTAACTATACCAACAACAATGGCGTGTTAACTGTACAATAGATCAAACTAATAGCATGATGAAGATACAAATATAGTTAAATACCAATTTAGTATAATCTAAAGGACCAACGTAACACACATGCTTAATAGATCAGTTCAAAACAGCAGGCAAGTATGCATGCATAACAAATTAATAAAAAATAAACCGACAACAACAAATACTTGAATGGTAGAGCTAATGTTAATAAACCATTTCAGCTAACAATGAGAAATAAACTTCGTACAATTTAAAACAAGCCCAAACATGTCCATTATCAACTACCATCAAAGATACGAATATGAACAATATAACCAAGCTATGTAGAAACCCTAATTCACTGGCACGACAATTAGTAACACAAGGATTTATACTTAGAAGTTGGCAGGAGGTTGGGTTTGTCGTCCTCCGGTTCGGCCGGTTCCAAGATCGCAGCGCCGCCTACAGATTGACATGCCTTGGGAGGAAGGATCCCTCCTTCCAGACGTCAGCCTAGCTATGTCGCTCATCCTGCTCGTACTAGAGCAGCGGAGGACATTGCCTCTCCTCCCGCATGCATCGCTCCGCCTTATCCTCCTCGCCTCCCGGGAGACCTCCTCCTTAGCGCCATCAGATCGGGCCGAAGAGGAGAGGAGGACGAGGAGGATCCACCGTGCCCTCACATGTTGGATGGGCTCTCCTACGGCATCAGATCCCCGAGCCCTGTTTCCATGTCGTGTCCAGATGGAGAGAGAGTGTGGATATGCTGAGGGTGTAGAGTTTTTGTAAGGGTTCTCATGGGTGGATTTTATATATTGTTTAAGAGCTCACTTGTTGCATATAAATCCCTCACCATGCTGCATCTAGTTACTTTCATGTCCGATATGTGCATGATTACTAGTTTCAACTAATTTTGTTGTGATTTTAGTTTTTATTAGGTTTTGTTACCTTTCCTTGGTTTTGGTGTGTAGGTGAAGTGAAACTCTATGAACTTAGCACGATAAAAGGTTCCAAGTTGGAATTAATCTGAAGAAATTACGGGCACCTGATCCAAGACTTATGGAGTGTTTGATAAATGATATTTTCTAGTTAGCTAAAACTTGATGATCTAGTGGTAAGATATTGTGGGTATCATCCATACGAATCAAGCCATCCCAATAACACATAAGTCGAAGTTCGTACGAGGAATTGGCGTCGAGATCTAAACCCTATGTGTTTAATAAACACTTATTTATACTAAAATTTTCTACTTAATTGGCGAGCTATAGCATCGCTAATAGCACTCTATAGCGTTTTGCGAATTGTCTCGGTAAATCAATCAATGTACAATGTCTCGCGAATATTATGTTATAGCACGATATAACACGCTAATAGCGTATTTTAGGGCCGACGCGATTTTACTATAGCGCGCTATTTTTTTCCTTAGTTACAACTGTTCAGAACATACAATTTTAAGCAGTATAGTTTATTATTACCGCTAAATATTAAGATACAATTCTATTTCTTAAATAATTATTCCTGTTGGTGCGAATATAGTTTAGCCAAGTATAAGTAGTATTTTGCAAGAAAGTTTCATAAGTTATTTCCAATTTTATATATTGGCTCTTAGAAAACCGTTTATATAGTCGTGTAACCTCTCGTTCCGAAAAATAAAATAATAAATCACATGTCTTCAGGGGTTTAACCTATGGCACTTAGATGAATCATAGTGTATGTGTGTATGATTTGTGCCAATCAGATCGATCATAATGTATATTTATGTGTTATTATGTGGTCACTTAAATATCTCGATAGAGAGCTCCCAAACATACTTTCTAAAAAATATCACGATTAGACCTAGGCCTACCTCAGTCTAGACTTAGTTGAAGCCGAAGCTTGAACTTTCAATCTTGAGACAGACCCAAAGTCTAAGAAATTCACAAAGAACAAGGCTGAGCTCAGCCCAAGGAAAACCCTAAAGCACGGCAAAACACACAAACACCATAGTCCATCCGTTTAGAATTACTTTATGTTCTGGGTTTACTCAAACTCAGACTTTATTAAGTTTGACAACATATTTAGAGAAAATATCAACATCAAGAATGTAAAATCTCCGGCACTTCTCTTCAAACTCGACATTCGCAAGGCTTTTTATTCTATCCGTTGGGAATATATATTAGATCTCCTCCATCGTCGTGGGTTCCCTAGTCGGTTTCGGAATTGGATCACTGCTTTTCTCTCCACCGCATCCTCTCGTGTGCTTCTCAATGGCATCGCCGACCCCCCATCATGCATGGCCGTGGGCTTAGGCAAGGCGACCCATTGTCTCCGCTCCTCTTCGTCTTGGCCATTGAGCCCCTCACGCAAATTTTGGAGAACGCAACACGGGAAGGTCTACTTCACAAGCTTCGTGGGAGAGGCACCATTTTGGGAACATCTTTATATGCAGATGATGCAGCGGTGTTTGTGGCGCCTATCAAGGAGGACATTGGAAACTTTGCATCCATCCTTCATGCTTTTGGAGAGGTTACCGGGCTTTGCACCAATTTTGACAAGAGTTCCGTGGTTCCGATTAGATGTGCTGCGATCAACCTTGATGATATCCTTGAGGGCATTCCGGCAACAAGAGCATCCTTCCCTTTGCGCTATCTTGGACTTCCACTCTCGGTTTGGCGTCTAAAAAGGATGGACTTTCAACACCTCGAGGATAAGTGTGTTGCCAAATTTCCCCCGGCCGGGCGGCCCTTGTCAAGTCGGTCATCGCGTCTCAAGCCATCTACTACTTGACGCCTCTCATCATCCCGCCGGGCACAATGACATTTCTCAACAAGATTCAACGTGTTTTTTTATGGTCGGCCAAGGACACTACCACCAGGGCCAAATGCAAGATGAATTAGGAGTTAGTTTGCCGCCCAAAGGAGCTTGTAGGGCTTGGCATCCTCCACTTGGGCAAATTTGCGACAGCCTTTGCGTTTGCGTTGGCCATGGCTAGAGTGGAAAGACCCCGGCAAAATTTGGGTGGGTTTGGGCAACCCTTGCACCAAGGAGGACATGGACATTTTCTACACTGCAAACAACAATCACCATTGGTAATGGGCTCAAGATGCCTTTTTGGCATGCTCCATGGTTGGAGGGAAAGAAAACAAAAAAATATAGCACCGCTCATTTTTGAGTGCTCTAGAATGAATTGCTCGGTTGGGAAGGCCATGCTTGATGCTAGTTGGGTGCGCAATGTGTGCCTTGATGAAAATTTCACCGTCACCCACTTCTCTCAATTTGTGGAGCTTTGGGCCCTCATTAGCAACGTCCACCTCTCATTAGCAACGTCCACCTCAACCCCAATGCTTGCGACGAGATCCAATGGAAGCTCATGGAAAATGGAGAATATTCGACGAGATCGGAATACAAAATGCAGTTCATGGGTACCATTACTTACTCCATGGACAAGTCGGTTTGGAGGCCATGGGCCTCGCCTAAGACGAAGTTCTTTGATTGGCTTGCAAATCAAAATAGAGTTTGGACGACCGACCATCTCGCAAGACGAGGGTGGCCAAATTGCGGTGTGTGCCCTTTTTGCAAGCAATCTACGGAGTATGTTGACCACCTCTTGGTTCATTGTCGGTTCATAAGAAGAATTTGGGACCTCATAAAAGACTGGCTTGGTCTCCCAACGTTAACATCGGGAATTGGATAAACCTCAACTTCAAGGATTGGTGGCTCTCGATGAACAACGTCCCTCCCAACCGCAAAGCCGTCGCCTCTCTCACCTTGCTTGTCACTTGGGAGGTTTGGAACGAGCGCAATGCTAGTGTGTTTCATAATAAGAGCGCGGCGCCTCTAGTCGTCCTAGATAGAGTTAAGAATGAGGCTCGCTTGTGGGTTATCGTGGGTGCCAAATGGTTGGGCAACTTGATGCCGCGAGAGTAATTGTGTTGTAATAATTTCAGCTCCAAAACTTGCTTTCTTGCAACCTTCTAATTAATATAAAGAGCAAAGCTTTTGCCCCACGTTTCAAAAAAAAAAAACTTCAGTTGCAAACTCCAGCTTAATTAAATGGAGCTCTCACTGTTGAGCAGTTTCACTTTAAAGCGTCGAGCTGTTACGCGAGATGGATTTACTATACCACTATACACACCAACTGACCAACACCTCGATCTGCACTTCTACACCTATATATAAACTCCCGATCGAACAATAGAAACACCCATACGTCCAAAAAAAAACGGACGTGAACTCAACACAGACCCGATCGAGAACAGCGACATGGGCCGCTTACCCATTGTGGCTGCCTTCGTTCTCGCGTCCATGCTGGCCATCTCGGCGGCGCACGCTGGCCGCCCCATAGACGAAGGGAGATGGCCGGAGTACGGAGTACGGAGCAAGCTGGTGGGATCAAAGGGTGGCAACTGGCCCTACGGCGTCTACTCTCTGGAGCTCGGTGTTAAGGAGGCCGCAGGCGGCCCTGTCGCCGCCGCCGCCAAGCAGCCAGAACAGGGCTTCGCCTTTGTTCACCGGAAGATACGGGATCACGGCATCAACTGCTACAAGAAGGTGCCCATAACGGGGTTTTGACACCGGAACATTTCTCATGGGACTCGATCGATCTCCGGCGTGCTTACATAGCTAAGTGCATAAATGAAATAGATAAACAAAATGAAAAAAAAGCAAGGTGATCTACCTACTGTAATTAACAGTTACTCTCTCCGTTCGGAATTAGTTGTCTCAAAGTTGGATGTATCTAGACACTTATTAGTATGTAGGTCACTCATTTTAGAGACGAGTAATTCCGAACGGAGAGAGTACCATGAATAAAAGCATGATCATGATCATGTTCACCTACTGTTCCGGCCGCCGTGGTCTGCCGCTTCCACACCTCAGCCTTTCCGCTTTCGATTCCAGACGACGTGTTGCTGTATTTGCAGTGTCGGAGGTGTCACGCACTCACGCATGGAGCGATCACAGGCAGACAACCGCATGGAGCGATCACAGGCCATTCTGCAGATCAGCAGTCGGCCCATGGGCTGGTAGTAGGTAGAGGAGGAACGAGCGAATGAAATGTTCCTGTGACAGGATGTTGTCGTTGCGTGGCCCAGTGTTTATATGCAGAGGTCGGCAGAGAGCAGCGACATGGCTTTCCGAGCTCTAGGCAGCGTTTTTATTTAAAAAAATCATAAATGAATTTATAAATTTCAAAAATATGAATTTCCCCTGTATACATATATGTATTATACACATGTGTAAAGTTTCATATTAAATAATATACTATGTTATGGTCTATGCAAAAAAAATGGAGAACCACCGCTCTTAACACGAAAGAATCAGAATTTCAAAAAAAAAAAAGAGGAAAGAATCAGTACGTACATACAAGGCATTACTCACGTACTCCCTCCGTTTCTAAATATAAGATGTTTTAGCTGTTTCACATGTTAATTAGGTACGGATCCAAATGAGTGAATATACATACTAAATCATGTCTAAATACATGTAGATACATGTGAATGTGGGAAAAAGCTAAACCGTCTTATATTTAAAAACAGAGTGAGTATTTGTGTAGCATTTCTTGAGTTTTTTTAGATAAAAGTCCAAAATCCGACGTTAAATCAATCACCACATGGCGGAAGATACATGAGTATAAAACCATATTACAACATATGCTGCAAAACAAAAAGCAAAGAGCCCCTAGAACACTAGTCTCACTCGAAGTAAACCGGGTCAACGGGTAGCGCAAAATAGAGCCATGGCCAACGCCTAAGGAAAACTACACCGAGTAAGATGAGAACTAGCTTAAAGGGTGAAGTCGTCTCGCCTTCAGTCTCTGTCGATAGAGGAGGGAACCCCTACCCCAGCGCAAACAAAAGACACTAATATTGGCATACCGGAGCTCACCCTAGAGCTCGTGCATCAATCAACGATTTTCAAAATTAAGTTTTTTGTTTCAAATAAAGGGCACCCATGATTCAAAACAAATTTTTGGAGGTTTGCGTGAACTCTTTCTATTTTCTTTGTAAGTAATAAATATTATATTTACTCGGTATAGACTAGTTCATACTTATAATGTTGGAGATATGCCCTATAGGCAATTAATAAAGATATTTTGTTTGACATATCTCACTTGTTCATAATACGTTTTGTATCATGATATAACTGTATTAAGTGGAAACATTAATACATGTGTGATACGTAAACAACCAGGTCCCTAGTAGCCTCTATTTAACTAGTCCATTGTGCAATCGATGATCGAGGTTTCCCGATCATGTGACATTTATGTCAATTGACAATGGAGTCAATCATTAGGTGAATGATGTGATGGGCACACCCAATATTTGTAGGACGTAGTACTTACGCCTTCGACCATGAGATCAATTCAAATTGCTATTTCTGAAAGATACTTTGATTGTATCAAACGTCATATCTTACATAGTATGACAATAAATGTGTCCCTCTCGGGTATCGGAAGGAAGTGGTTGAGGCGATGGATCAAGAGCAGGATTTGCCAATCCGCATAGCAGGATAGATACTCTAGGCCCACTCGGTGAGATTACATCCGTGAGCGTGCAAGCATGTGACTAGGTCACGAGGATGTAATATCACAGACGAGTAAATATAGTCTTGTCAAGTAACGAGATCAAACTCGGTATAAAGATACCAGAGAACGAGTCTCGGACAAACTAAGTATCGCCTGGCAAAAGGCCTGAGACTTGACGTCTAAGGTTCGAACGACAAAGTTATTCGTGATGCACAGGGTCCCCTGATAGTCATTGACCGGAGAACGGGTCTCGATCATGTCTGGAGTATTCTCGAACCGCTAGGGTGACACACTTAAGGGGAGTGACGTTTATTTAGATTGGACGTTGTGGCGCCCCGACCCGACTGCTATACAGTGATACTGTGTCCCCTGTTATCCGATACCACCGGACACACTATCAAAGCATAATAGAGAGATCAAGACTTGTGGAACAACTGGCACATCACAGACTCTACGACACAAATCATATAGTTCAACTCTTATAATAGAGAAAGATAGCAAATGACAACCAGAGGTCACAGACCTAACATTACATCAAGCGGAAGCAAATTACGTTGTTCTAAACAACAAGATCCAAATTATGGCCTAAGAGGCCTACAGATAAACATCCAGCGCCAGCTGTTCCGGGATGTCCCAAGCTGCCACCTGGGAAACCCAGACTACTCATCGACGTCCACAAAGAACCCACCTTCGAGGTCGGTGAAGTCCTCCTCTGAAACAAAACAAACGACGTTGAGTTCGACGAACTCGCAAGATTATATATAGAGCATTAGCTCGATGAGGCTTTCAAAGTTATATGGCTGTTTTGCATAAAGCTGATTTTATTTATGAAAACATAACTCAAAGGCATCGACTATTCAGAGTATTTTTAAAAGAGGTAAGAAGTAACTCTTTTCTTCAATCACCTTTCTCATCAATAACCACCATTTTCAACCACAGTACCTGTTTCACCAAGGCACCTCCCCGAATCACCCTCGAGGAAGCTCACCTTTCAATCTTGAGTGGTACCTCTAGTACCCAGTTTTTAATCATTCCGTTCAAGTTATTCTATGATCTTACCTTCACTTCCCAAGTTGTCCATAACCGCGGACACGGCTTTTCGAAAAGATTTACCCTGCAGGGGTGTACAATGTTTGCCACGCGTACCGTCCGGCCCATTACCTGATCATTAGCTCTCTTCCTTGGAAAGCCGGCTGGGTGGGAGCGGTGTCGACTTCTCCCTCGTTAAGGACTAACCCAGGATCATCAGTGAGGACGGAGCAGCAATCCAACACACTGCCCCGTGGCCACTCATTTTCCTAAACACCACCATCCTCATCTCAGTTCATACCACCATCTTCACGCACGCGCAAATGAAGCCCGAACTAGAGGACCCTGGCTAGCCCCGCCCGAGTTATTTAGTCTATGAGGGTTCCTGTACTGCGAATGCATAGGCCTCACGCATGGTTGCACGCTCAGTCTTGGTTCAAGAGGTAAAGAACTCGCACCTAGGTGGCGAGAACGAGACAAAACACCACAGCCACAGTGGCCTCTCATCCCCACCTTTAAGCATTTTATTATCCGTCACCACAATTTCTCCACCATCATTCTCAGCGCATCACCTGTTACCAACATGCACCATCCATCGTATAGCTATGCAATTAACTAAGCATGGCTAAGCATCAACATAGCATAGTAAGTATCTCGGCCAGCAATACAATCATATGGATAATAGGAGGGAAACAGTTATTGGCATCGGAATCTTAATGCAACTATAGGATACTCTAATCAAATAAAATTGACATTTGGAACCGCATGCAATATTATAGTGGAGAAAATATTTGTGAAAACATAGGATAAGATATGCTCAGAGGGGGGATTACGCTTGCCTTGTTGAGCGGAGTAGTCAAACTGCTCGTCGGAGTAATGATGCTCGACTCCGCACTCGTGATCTACCGGAGAGCAAACAACACCGGAAAGCAGAAACAACAATCAACCCATGGCAATGGTGCGATGCGTACAAAAATGATGATATGACATTTTAATGCACCGACTGATTATTAGCTATCCGACAAATTAAATGGGGCGAGAAGCAAAACTCAACGAGAGAGGAGAACACCCCATATTTATCTTAATGAATCTCCTAGTGTCCGGAGGTGCATTACGGTTACGGTGAGCAAATATGCATGACATGATCATGTGGTAGATGCAGGGTTTTGGCGATTTAATAAACATGACAAATATTTTAAAAGTTAGTTCCCGAATTTCCGGACATTTGGGTATCTCGAAAACATTTTAGGATGTCCCGAAGAAATACAAGTTATCAACTTTTATTTCCTCTTTTAAATCATGTCCTCTTACAATCTATGTTTAAGCAGCAATGGAATTACTTAGCCATTTTAGAAGGAAAAAAATAAAAGAAACAGTAGAGTTCCTTTGGTACGGGGCCAAATCGGAAATTCCGATTCTTCCCAAATCGGAATATTCGATTGAAAGGTAAACCCAAATTGTGGCTAAGGAAAGAAGAACATCTCGTACTGCTGAACTTCGGAACATCCGAATTTTCTCTGACTCAGAAAATCCGATCGCCGGCGATGGGTGAAAAATTTGGCTAAGGACCTAACTCGAACCCGTACTGGCGTGGTTCGGATAATCCGAATTTCCTCAGCTCGGATTATCCGAGCGAGCGGAAGAGCACGGCGGCGCACGGTGGCGTGTGGGTGCCGGCGACACAGGGCGAGAGAGGGAGGGTGGAGGGCACTCGGGAGGACAGCAGCTCACCCTGGACTCATGGATGCGCTCGGCGTGGTCAGAGATGGACAGAGGGTGGCGTATTTCCCGCGGCGGTGGTCGGCGGGCTGCGGCGAAGTGGTGGTCGGCGGCGGCGATTCACAGCGCCTCGGCTCGATTCCCTCGGTGAGGACGCCGAGGCAGAGCTTCCTACGGTCTCCGTTTCGCTCGGGAGCTACTCAGTCGACGGCGGCAAGCACGGCCATGGCGCGGCGAGCTCGGTTCCGTGGAGAGAGAGAGGGAAGGAGCAGGTGAGCAAATACGGGGTGGGGGAGCAGGTGAGGTAGTGGGGCTCGTGGAGGCGTGCTCCTCGCAGGGGAGAGCAAGCAGGGGGGGCCCTGGCGCGGGCGTCGTGCGAGCGCGGCCATGGCGACAGTGCCCAGGAGAGAGACGACCACTTCACGGATAACCCCCTGGAGAAAATTTGTTCATCACCGACAGGTCCTCCTCTAATTACAAAGAAGCCCTTTTCTGTTTCTTTTTTAAAACCAGTAGTACTTCTCTGATTTAATTGGGGCATTTAAACATTTTAGAAAAATATGAGATAATTTGTGTAGCCTTTTTATATCATGTGGCAACTCCACAAAAATTGGCGCCTCCAAATAAAATGTTTTGAACCACTTTTGTTTAGAAAGGTTGGATATGGCATTTTGCTAATTTCAAAAGTGTTGCTCCTTCAACAATTTGGAGCAAGTGCAAAATATTATTTTGGAGCTCTTGGAACTTGCTTGGCAAATATAAAAGGTCAAGTAACTTGGTTTTGCAAGTTTGTGTGCCTCCATTAATTTGAAATTTGTTGAAGCACATCTGTCAATTTGGTTTCTGAATGTTGCCAAACCTCCACAATTCCCTAGCAACAACCACAATTCCCTAGCAACAACAACAAGATGCTTGATGCCATGATGAAATGAACACAAAAGTGGAAAATTTACACCGGTTTTTAGGTTCTCAAACTCCGGGCTGTTACAGACGTAGAGAAGAAAATAGAGAGAAGAACACCGGAAGTGTTCCGGGCACACCGGAAGTGTTCCGGGTGATATCCGACGGAGTTCGGGGGCCGGAGAAATGTTTTTCGGAGTTGGAATAAATTAGATAATATGTGTTTAATATTAATTAGTGTAATTAATAGTTAAATACATTTTTATTTATTTATTTTTGGATTTTAGGCAGCCCCAATTCTAAATGGGCCTAACTTGTGGAAGAAAGGACCAAGGGGGGGAGGGAACTTCCCCCCAAGTGGGGCGCACCAAGGGAGGTGGCCGGATGGGCCACATGGGGCCCATCTGGGGCCGGCGCACCATGCTGGTGCGGCTGGTGTGGGATTTAGTCCCACACCGCCCATCCAGCAAGGTTGGTAGCCTCCCTCCACCTATATAAGGAGGTGCCCATGCCTTGGAAAGATACACCAGAAATTCTCTCTTTCTCTCATCCGTTTAGACGTGGCTCCGCAAATGGGGCTACACACGGTTGAGAAAGTTCTGCGATGTGCCACACTTGTGGCACTTGGAGAGGTTCGTCCTCACCACCTGGAGGTCGGAGCCATTGTCGTCATCATCACGCCGCCTTCATCTTCGTCGCGCTAAGTTCTTCACGACCTCGAGGTCGGCTACGTCGTCTACTTCGACAACGCTTGTTGCGGGAGCGTAATCCTCGCTATCGGTCTACGAGGGTACGTATATCGATCCCCTCCGTTACGGTATATCTGCATAGTAATAGATCTTGGCTAGGTTATGGTTATCGTTGTTAGGAATTTTTTGTTTTCTGCCTACGATTCCCTTCATATAAATCATGTATTATCGTAAAAAAGGTCACATATGTCAAACTATATGTTCATATGTATGAGAATAAATGTGCATATGCGTCTATATAATGTCCATACGTATCAAAATATGTGTTCATGAGTTAGAAAAGTTGTTACTACATATAATAAAACATTTTCATACAATAATAAAAATGTTCATAGTCTATAAAACTATTAAAAAGTATTTTATTTTCTAAAATTCACATATTTAGAAAAATAAAAAAGAAATAAAATAAAAGGAAAATAGAAAAACACAAGGAAAAAAAGGAAGGACGGCCAAATAAACCAAAAGAAAACAAAGAAAAATCGCAAAGCATCGAACATGAAGGAAAGGAAGCCCGAAAAGAAACAAAACTATAAATCGCATAAAGCTACTGAAAAAATGGTGTTGCCTGGCAACAAGCTCCTGAGGATTTCACTAAAGGTGGTGAATAAGGTTTGCCGCTTATATGTGACCAGGTTACCAGGGACAACTGCCCTATCTCTTCTGTTCATAAATTATAGATGGTACAAATCATCATAGAAATGTTTGCATTTTATTTTGGGTTTGTAAATCTTTGCATTTGAAAGAAGGGAACTCCCATGTTTCCTAAAGGAGAAAACCGACCTTACAATTTTCATTGATACTTATGTTATGTATGTTTTGACTAGATGTGTTCTCGAAATTGTTAAACTGATAAATCTTTTTCATCAACTTGACCGACTATGCGGTCATAAAATGATGAATACCCTTTCAGTTCTTCAACGGTACGAAATACCCATTTCATTTCTAAAAGTGATGGAGTCTGGGCAGAGCCTTGATTTCCGCCGGGGGGGGGGGGGGTAGGGGAGTATGGAGGATAAAAAATTACACAGCCCGTGTCACACAAATACATTCGAGTCGAGGCAAAGAAAAAGTTGCACAACATATGTCACACAAATACGTCCGAGTCGATAAAATCATGTGATTTGCATTAGGAAGAAACCTACTCCCTCTGTTCCTAAATATAAGATTTTTTATACTTTTCTAGATTCACATGCATCTACATGTATCTAGACACGTTTTAGCGTGTATATTCACTCATTTCAGTCCACATCTAGTCTACATGTGAAATACCTAAACCATCTTATATTAGAGCCGGTCTATGCGTAGATATAGCTGTACGGTTAGAACACATGTTGAATGTGGGCATCGATTTTACATTTGGTACCCTCTTGCGTGTATTTGTTCATATCGCGACATTGTTCGATGAAGCGGCCTGGACCGACTTTACGCGTACTCTTACGCGAGACTGGTTCCACACTTGACTTATACCGTATATGTGGCTGGCGGGTGTCTGTCTCTCCTATAATAGTTGATATAACATTTGCAATGGAGGGCCCCGAAAGGGGTGTAATAGAGACAATTGTCTTATCGTTGTTGTGGTTGTATTCGTAGGTAAGAAACGGTTCTTGTGCGAAAGGCCTAGCGGCCACGTAAAATATGCAAAAGATAAAGTAGAAAACGTCTAACTTTATTTTGCAGTGGCAATGTGATATTGTCAAGGTAGGTCTGTTAAATTGTTTATGAACTGTGGGCGCAAAGGAGACCATCGGCGCAAGACCATATCATGTCGCATTACATTTCATTTTAGATGTTATGTAGATTGAGTGCATCTTATATTGTGTATATATATGTCTATATATTAGTTACACGGCGGTAGTAATATAATATGATCCTTCCTAAAATACCATATAGTGTTCTCCATATAGCGTGCACCACCGAAAGTTCTCCGTTACGAGGCAGACCGTGACGATCGGGTGTCAGACGTATCTGCGTTCGCATAACGTGGGTGTAAGCCACGTTGCACAAGCAATACGCTATAGGTTATTTTGGCGAGCCTAGCATGTACAGACATGGCCTCGGAACACAGTGACCGAAAGGTTAAGCACGAGACACATAGTTGTTGTGATTGACATAAACGATGTCTACCTTTCAAGCTATGCTATCGGCCGTGACGATCGGGGATGGTATATCGGATGAAGATCGTGTAATCACTAAAACGAAGAGAGGGATATTCGTTTTGAGTGGGAGTTCTGGTAGTTTTATTTTATTAAAACTTGAACCCATATTTTATTATGAACAAATTCTTTATGTTTTGCAACACCTTTGTAGATAATAACCTGTTTGATAGACCTTTTAAACTTAGGTGCATTCCTGCGATTGAGAAACTTAAAAGGTTGGGTCCAAACTTCATAGTTTTATACCATAGCTTGAGGATACTCCTTGTTTCAAACCTTTTAGCTCTACATGATACAAAACCCGCTAGGAGATAAATCCGGAGATTCCGCTAACAAAAGAATAATTTGGATTATCAAGTTTTGTGCGGATAATTTCATCATAGTCCAGTGTATGCTATGATCTCTCCCATAGAGAATGAACTGTGGGTGCGTGTTGACAGATCACGAACATTTGGAATGGTCACTGAGATTGATGATCTGTATCCACCGTAAATCAGGTTTTCTTCTCAACCAAGATGGAAGAGAACACTCACATTAAAGGAGCACGTGGCAGTATCATACTTGATGGCGTTGGTCATACTTGATAACATTAGTCATACTTGATGACATAGGTCATACTTGATGACATTGAGACGCCTCGCTCAGCTTGATCACTGGATGACAGACAACATTGCCAGATGCAAATGTTTTGTCATAGACTATGTCATGCAAGGGGAATCGTTCACCTTCATGAATTCTTGGTTGTGTTGGAAAAACCATCGAGATGAAATGAATCACCGGGAAGTCATCAATGATGATAGTGTATATATGATATATGAGTTATGAATGTTTTTGCCTAAACAAGTACTTGCAGCAGTGACTAAGTTTTGATACTAGTCATGTTTTATGAAAACGAGATTTTCTGCTTGAGTGGCTTGGAAGGATGAGGAGACAATGTGTGTTGATGATGGCAGGCAATATGTTGTAATGGCCATAGACACTCTCTCTGCATCTACCATTTTGGATTAATTTGGATCTGAACAAATTCAGTTTGATCGCTTGTTAGCATGATCATTATAAGTGTGTCTTGCCTCTGGCGAGACAATTATTCACATTTGTCAGTGACAAAATTGTTGTCCTACATTTATGAGTGATATCTTTAATTATCATATACCGATTATGAATGAAGTGTTCTTATATGAATCCAGATGTTAGTAGCTCCCACATTTATAACATTAATGCCAAAGGATACAAACTTAATAATGACACCAGATTATTGTGACACTAACGTTTTAAGTCATGTCAATGTTATAGGCATTAAGAAGCTCCATTCGGATGGACCTCCAAGTCCTTAGATTTTGATCTTTTGACACTTGCAAAATAACTAAGACACCGTTTTCTGGAAACAAGCATTTAACTTATTGATAATCATACATAATGATGTGTGTGGATCAATGAAGTACGTTAACGTGTAGTGGAAATCATTATTTCATAAACTTCACCAATGATTTGAGTAGATATATGGATATCCACTTAATGAAATGCTGGTCTGAAAAGTTTGATAAGATCAAACAAGTTCAGAGTGAAGAAAGAAATATAAACTTAACAAGAAAATCAAATTCCTGCGATACAGATCGAGGAAACAAGGATTTGAGTTATGAGTTTGACATATCATTGGAAGACTTGTGAAAAGAGTTCCACAAATTACGCCGCATGGAACACCACAATGTTATGGTGTGTTAAGACGTCGTAATCACACTCTATTGAATAGTGTGTGGTGAATAAAATCTCTTATCAAATTATTGTGATCATTGAAGTCATATGGTAGAAACAAAAACATTCACATTCGATAATAGGGAAACCATCCAAATCCGTGGAGGCAATACCATATGAGTGATGGCATGACTTTTAGTCTAGATTGTCGTTTCGATATTTTAGTGTTTTGATATGATCAAACCTAAAACGGAGGAATCTTTGTAGTGTACCTAAAGAATTAGTTGGGTACATGTCTCACAATAAAGGCAAAATTGTTGCTGGAATATACCTTACTCAAGAAATAGTTTCTTGTCAAAAGGGCATAAGTGGGAAAGAGATTAGAGCAAGACGAAGTTAATGAACTTTCTCTCCAGACATCAGAGTGGCACAACCAAAACGATTCCGGTATCGTTCTACACAACTGAGAGGGAGCTGATGATAATGATCATGATGCTCTAAACTCATACTAAGATCACAGGCGTACGAGAATGCGTTCTGCACTATGTGGTAGATCAATCTTGTTATGAACATCATGTTAATGGAATATGACAAACCTACGAACTACAAAGAAGCGATGGTACACCTAAGTCCGAGAAATGGCTATGAGCCATATATAATCCGATAAAATCCATGTACGATTACCAAGTAAAGATTTGGGTAAATCTTCTTGATAGGCTAGGCCGTTGAGAGTAAATGGAATTTTATGACAAAATAGACACTGACGGAAAGGCAACCGTCTATAAGGATCGATTTGTTGTAAAACAGTTTCGACAAATTCAAAAGTTGACCACAACGAGATTTTGTCTCAAGTGGCGATGCCTAAGTCTGTTTAGGATTGTTCTAACAATTATTTTCAATTAAGAAATTGATGGATGGATAAAGAAACCATGTTCCCTAATGGCAACATTAAGGAAGAGTTGTAATTGGTACAACAAGTAGGTTTTGTTGATCCTAAGGATGCTAGACATGTATGCAAACTTCAGCTTTCCATTCATGGGCTAAAGCAAGCATATCGGAGCTGGAATCTTCACTTTGATAATGTGATCAAATGATTTTGGAGTCGTCCAAAATAGTTGAGGAAACCTGCATTTACAAAGAAGTGAGTGGGAGCTAAGTAGCTTTTCATGATCTTATATGTGAATGGCATATTTGAGTGGGAGCTAAAAGAAATTCCCTGGTCTTATATACGGATGGCGTATTTAAGTGGGAGCTTGGTCTCATTCCTGATTTTATATGTACTGACATATTAAGAATGATACAGATCCTCTAGTAAAGTATAAATGATTATTTAAGTGATTAAATTTTTTATGAATGAAGTTAAAAGTATTAGGCTTTAGATTTATAATTTGTATAGATCAAAAGGGGCTTAATAACATTAGGTCGAAATATTTTCCTAGGTTAAGATTCTGAAATGTTTCAGAATAGAACAAGCGAAGAAAAGGTTCTTACTTGTATGACTAGGTAAAATATTAAGTTTATCTTGGCGTTTCAGTGATAGTTATTGAAAGAAACGGATGTCCGACATCCTCTATGCCTTAGCCATAGATTCTATCATACTGAACGCTCGACTTGGTGTGACCCAAGTTCTTGGTTGAAGAGCGGGTTCTAAAGTGATTCCTGGATGGATCAATGAACAAGCGTTACGTATATCCTTCAATGTCTAATGAAAACTAAAGATATGTTTCTTGTATGGGTGAAAGTGAACTTGCCGTAAAAGGGTTATGATGATGCAAGTTATGACACTGACCCATACGATTAGAAATCTCATACAGGAGAAGTCCTTTGTTCTGAAGAAAGACAGGGTTAGCTTGTGGAGTTGCATATGAATGCACCGTCGCATAATCTACATATGTATAGGAATATATGGCTACTTCAGAAGTAGCAAGTGTGATTGTACTGAGCGGTTTTCCCGAGCATGCGTGATTTCCCTTAATAGGTCTCTTAGACTTTTAAGTCCCATGCTACGCGAAATTTCGAGTCTCACTCCATCGACAAACATATATTTCACCGTTATCATAAGATACTGGATGATGTCAAACTAGGTGACATAGAAGTGTTGCAAAGTATATACAGATCTCAATGTGGGAGATCTGTTGACTGAATACCTCTTCCACGAGACAAGCATGCATCACATTGCTATAGGTGTCAAGGTTTTACCAAGTTGTAAACTAGATTAAATTGTACTCTAGTGCAAGTGGGAGACTGTTGGAGATATGCCCTAGAGGCAATTAATAAAGATATTTCATTTGACATATCTCAATTGTTCATAATGCGTTTTGTATCATGCTATAACTGTATTAAGCGGAAACATTAATACACGTGTGATACGTAAACAACCAGGTCCCTAGTAGCCTCTATTTAACTAGTCCATTGTGCAATCGATGATCAAGATTTCTCGATTTGTGACATTTATGTCAATTGACAATGTAGTCAATCATTAGGTGAATGATGTGATGGACACACCCAATATTTGTAGTACGTAGTACTTACGCCTTCGACCATGAGATCAACTCAAATTGCTATTTATTAAAGATACTTTGATTGCATCAAACGTCATATCTTACATAGTGTGACAATAAAGGTGTCCCTCTTGGATATCGGAAGGAAGTGGTTGAGGCGAGGGATCAAGAGCGGGATTTGCCAATCCACATAGCAGGATAGATACTCTGGTCCCACTCGGTGAGATTACATCAATGATCTTGCCAGCATGTG
The DNA here is from genome assembly GCA_947311845.1 of Poa pratensis. Lineage (NCBI taxonomy): Eukaryota > Viridiplantae > Streptophyta > Magnoliopsida > Poales > Poaceae > Poa > Poa pratensis. Next base: position 31,582,762 of record CAMZMU010000059.1, on the reverse strand, counting down.
ACTAGGTCACGAGGATGTTATAACACAGACGAGTAAATATAGTATTGTCAAGTAACAGATAGCGCTCGGTATAAAGATACCAGGGAACGAGTCTCGGGCAAACTAAGTATCGCCTGGCAAAAGGCCTGAGACTTGACGTCTAAGGTTCGAACGACAAAGTTATTCGTGATGCACAGGGACTATCATAGCCATCCAGGTCTCCCTGATAGTCATTGATCGGAGAATGGGTCTTGATCATGTCTGGAGTATTCTCGAACCGCTAGGGTGACACACTTAAGGGGAGTGACGTTTATTTAGATTGGACGTAGAGAAGAAAATAGAGAGAAGAACACCGGAAGTGTTCCGGGTACACCGGAAGTGTTTCGGGTGATATCGACGGAGTTCGGGGGCCGGAGAAATGTTTTTCAGAGTCAGAATAAATTAGATAATATGTGTTTAATATTAATTAGTGTAATTAATTGTTAAATACATTTTTATTTATTTGCTTTCAAATTTTTAGGCAGCCCAATTCTAAATGGGCCTAACTTGTGGAAGAAAGGCCCAAAGGTGGGGGGGGGGGGGGGGGGGGGGAACTTCCCCAAGTGGGGCGCACCCAGGGAGGTGGCCGGATGGGCCACATGGGGCCCATCTGGGGCCGGCGCACCTGGTGCGGCTAGTGTGGGATTTAGTCCCACACCGCCCATCCAGCAAGGTTGGCAGCCTCCCTCCACCTATATAAGGAGGTGCCCATGCCTTGGAAAGATACACCAGAAATTCTCTCTTTCTTCATCCGTTTAGACGTGGCTCCGCAAATGGGGCTATGCACGGTCGAGAGAGTTCTCTCCACCATACGCACACCGCCGTGCTGCTGGGTCCAAGTCTTCTACTTCCGCTGCTCTGCTGGATCAGCGCCCGGAGGTCGTCATCTTCACCTACGTGTGTGAAGCCCTGCGATGTGCCACACTTGGGGCACTTGGAGAGGTTCGTCCTCACCACCTTGAGGTCGGAGCCATTGTCGTCATCATCGCGCCGCCTTCATCTTCGTCGCGCTAAGTTCTTCGCGACCTCGAGGTCGGCTACGTCGTCTACTACGACAACGCTTGTTGCGGGAGCGTAATCCCCGCTATCGGTCTACGAGGGTACGTATATCGATCCCCTCCGTTACGGTATATCTGCATAGTAATAGATTTTGGCTAGGTTATGGTTATCGTTGCTAGGAATTTTTTGTTTTCTGCCTACGATTCCCTTCATATAAATCATGTATTATCGTAAAAAAAGGTCACATGTGTCAAACTATATGTTCATATGTATGAGAATAAATGTGCATATGTGTCTATATAATGTCCATACATATCAAAATATGTGTTCATGAGTTAGAAAAGTTGTTACTACATATAATAAAACATTTTCATACAATAATAAAAATAGTTCATAGTCTATAAAACTATTAAAAACTATTTTATTTTCTAAAATTCACATATTTAGAAAAATAAAAAAGAAATAAAATAAAAGGAAAACAGAAAAAACAAGGAAAAAAAAGGAAGGACGGCCAAATAAACCAAAAGAAAACAAAGAAAATCGTAAAACATGGAACATGAAGAAAGGAAGCCCGAAAAGAAACAAAACTATAAATCGCATAAAGCTACTGAAAAAATGGTGTTGCCGTTGCCTGGTAACAAGCTCCCGAGGATTTCACTAAAGGTGGTGAATATGGTTTACCGCTTATATGTGACCAGGTTACCAGGGACAACTGCCCTATCTCTCTATCCATTAATTATAGATGGTACAAATCTTCATACAAATGTTTGCATTTTATTTTGGGTTTGTAGATCTTTGCATTTGGAAGAAGAGAACTCCCATGTTTCCTAAAGGAGAAAAACCGACCTTACAATTTTCATTGATACTTATGTTATGTATGTTTTGACTAGATGTGTTGTCGAAATTGTTAAACTGATAAATCCTTTTCGTCAACTTGACCGACTATGCGGTCATAAAATGATGAATCCCTTTCAGTTCTTCAACGTTACCCATTTCATTTCTAAAAGTGATGGAGTCTGGGGCAGAGCCTTGATTTCCACCGGGGGGGGGGGGGGGGTAGGGGAGTATGGAGGATAAAAATTACACAGCCCGTGTCACACAAATACATTCGAGTCGAGGCAAAGAAAAAGTTACGCAACATATGTCACAAAATATATTTCGAGTCACACAAATACGTCTTAGTCGATAAAATCATGGGATTTGCATGAGAAAGAAACCTACTCCCTCTGTTCCTAAATATAAGATTTTTTATACTTTTCTAGATTCACATGCATCTACATGTATCTAGACACGTTTTAGTGTGTATATTCACTCATTTCAGTTCACATTAGTCTACATGTGAAATACCTAAACCATCTTATATTTAGGAAGGGGGGGGGGGGGGGGGGGAGTATATCCTATTAGATTGTAGCTATCGGTTCACCTGACTTATGGAACAAGTCAAAATATAATCAACGGTGAAATTTGCAGCAGCTTATTCTCAATGAATACTGGCTTTGTACTACCAAAAAGTTGTCTAACCGATTTTTTTTTTGGAAAACTGATAAATTTGACGTCGATTAACTTTTGTCTTATGCCATTTACATTAGGAGAGACGGTAGGATAGAATTTATCAAGGATCTGCTAAATACTGACAAGTAATATACGGTCTACTGTGGTAGCTAGTGAGGTATGAGGAGTTGGGTGGATGGAGGCCCAATAGTCGCGCCCCAGCACCATCACGGTGATCAATGTTCGACCATGCTTGTGTACCCTATGAGAGGCAGCTGCTGGGCCACTTATGACCTAGCATCAACGGGGGATGGCGAAGAAAGACAACCAGAAATCGATGAATGAATCGATTGTCTAGTTGTCCATCTGAGGCCTTAAAGATGACGCTTGAATGCTAATGGTCATGGGATAGTGTTGGCATGTTGTGCTTGTTCTAGCGTTACTATATGGACTTGCGCTCGTTTCTCGATGGCTAAATATAATCACAATTTTGTTTCCTTGATTACTATGAGTAGTCAATACAAAGTATTATTTAGGGGGTCGAACATGGGGGGGGGGGGGGGGGGGGGGGGGGCTCGTAGCCTCCGCTCGCCCTGGATGCAATGTTGAAGTAAGTAGAAATAGCATATTGACCGCATTTATTTATATGAAGGCATAGAAATATAAACACTAATTTTTTTACAATACCCATATCTAGCTTGAGTTGTGGACCCAGTTACAGTTGGTTCTTTTGTTATGTTCTACTCTTGTTCCTATTAGCTAATAACCCGACGTGGGTACAACTTCTTTAACTTTCTATATATAGCGGGGTCCAACATAAAATTAAATAATATTTATACTAAATATTTATACTTTATTATAGTTCAAACTACAATCTTTTCTAGTATATTTTATGCCCTTACTCGTGAAATATTAATTATGATGTTATTTGTTATACTTTATTATAGTGTAAAAATTAAAATAGAACAAAATTTCATGTCTCACCCGTATTTGTTTAAATTTTATAAAATGTAATGCATACTTATATATGTACGTACATGCTTTGGCATATACTTAGTACCCCTCTATCCTATTAATTGTCACAGATATAGTACAAAAGTTGTACTAAATCTATGATAATTAATATGGATTGGCGGGAGTGTATCATGAAATATCTTAGTGGACATCTTCATCAAAGCGTACATTCTAAAATTTATAGCAGCTTCTAGTACGTGATTGCATATGAGCAAAAGAAACATCAAGAGTGTTCCACGACTTCTACTACTTTCGAGCTTATGATTGTATTACTTTTTTTTTTGAAATTTTCACATATATGGATAAATTGGACAGCAAGCCGCCTCATTAAAAACCTTCCAGTCCCTTAGGTACCCTGGTAAGGAAAAGAGCGCGTCTGAAACTTGCTGTCCTTTGACGATTACACTTAAGTTTTACATTCAAGTGCGACCAAATCCTGAACGCAGTCAGGAGCTGAATCACAAAGCATATCAGACAAACCTGATTTCCCTAGCTGAGCTAAAACATGAGCTACACCATTACTAACTCGATCAACCTTTGAGACTGAGATATCACGAAAGATATTTAGGCACTCCCTAGCTCAAGGATTAGACTCCAGCTAGCAGACTGCTCAACAGTGTGAGATGATATCACATGTACAGCTCGAGCACAATCTGACTCAATTACCGCAGGCCAACGTCGAACAAAGATGAGGCGCTGAAGACCCTCAAGGCATGCAAGTATTTCAGCTTCTTCAGCACTATTGCAGAACGGCACGTGTTTCCATTCGGAGAAAATAGTAACCCCAAGATGATCAGGATGATTACTCCTAGTCCTGCATTCTTTGATATAGGATCCCATCCAGCATCAACATTGGCTTTAATTGTTCCTTCACTTGGTGGAGTCCAGCCAGCAGACACGGCATTATCTTTGTCACTACCAGAGAAGGATTGATGATAACTTACTAAATATGGAACAGATGCTGAGACCAAAGCCTTACCATCCCATGGACAATGTTGTTACGATGATGCCATGATCGCCAAAGCAGGAAGATAATTTTCGGCTGTTGGTTCTTGGGCGAATTACTGAGCAGCCGAAGGATCCATTCCTTGTCATTACCTCTGATGCTTCCTCGCTAGGTAGAGACCAATGCTCACGAAGCTCCTCGCAGAGGGCTCTAGCCAGCGTGCATGAGACTAAGGCATGATGAGCATCCTCAGACCCCGCCCGCAGATAGCACACCTAGGGTCTACATGTGATATGCGACGACTGAGATTCAGTCGAGAGCCAACGAATCTGTCACCACTCGCCACGCGAAGACGCGTAGCTTTGGCGGAACATCTGCTTTCCAGACAAGGTCTAGGATACTTCTCTCTCCAGAGGGACTAGCGCTTGATTGCCCATTGCTTAATTCCTGAAACTTGGGCTGCATGCCAATACGGTAAGCTGAACGAACGCTGAAAATTCCATTGTTCTCACTACTCCATGCAATAAATCATCCGAGGCGCGAGGAGCTAATTTGATATTCAGAATAACAGCCACATCGTGTGGAAAACAGTAGCTCCGCACCACCTCTTCATTCCAAGTCCTTGTCTCGTGATTAATGAGCTCGGACACCCACTTCAGGCGAGAGGTTCCAATCTTACCATCGACTTGTAGTGCCCCCTCTCGCGGCAACCAGTTATCCCGAAATATTCTCACACTGGATCCGGAACCGATCCTCCAAATTATGCCCTTTTTCAACAACTCTAGGCCATGGACAATGCCCTTCCAGGTTTGGGACTGGTTTTGTATAAATGCTGTATCAAGGAGATGACCAGAAGAATAGTAGCTGGCTTTCAGAAGTCTCGCACACAAGCTATCCGGATGGTGAACCAGACGCCAAGCCTGCCGAGCCAGGAGAGCCTGATTGAACATACTCAGGTCGCGAAAACCAACACCACCATGTGCCTTCGGCCTTGTTATTTTATCCCAGGACAACCAATGCATTTTACGTTTATTTGTTTCATCGCCCCACCAGAAGTTACGGATGATCAGCTCCAATTCTTCAATTAATCCAACCAGAAATCGGAAAACACCCATGGCATACGTCGAGATTGACTACAGTACAGACTTGATTAAGATGTCCTTCGCACCGGAGGACATGTACTTCTCAGACCAATCACTAGCATGTTTTGAGAATTTCCCTTTAGTGGATTTAAATTTCCCTTTTGTCATCCGACCATCTGGAACAGGCAGCCCAGATATTTCTCCTCGAAACAATTTGTATCATAATTAAGGATATTCTTGATTTCACCTTGCACCTCCGATGAGCAATCAGGGCCATACATAATAGAGCATTTGCCGAGACTGACAAGCTGACCCGTACCTTGCTCATACTTATTCAGAATAGATTTCACCACGGTTGCCTGGTTAGAAGCTTCAAAAAACAGGAGACTATCATCCGCAAATAATAAGTGTGAGATGCCTGGAGCCCGTCGACAGATATGGAGCTCCCGAAGCGAATTGTCCTCAATTGCTTTACGAATTAAACAGGACAAACCGTCAGCAACAAATAGGAACAAGTAAGGGGGAGAGCGGATCACCTTGGCGAATGCCATGCGACGGAATAAAGGGGTCTAGTAAATGCCCATTGAAGCGAACAGAGTAACGAACAGTGGTCACACAAGCCGTCACCCACTGAATCCATCGACCATTAAAGCCCAGCTTTGTCAAAACACCTTCTAGAAATCTCCAATCAACACGATCATAGGCCTTAGCCATATCCAACTTATAAGCACATAATTTCTTACGGTCTGTTGACCCTGTCTGAATAGAATGTAAACACTCAAAAGCCATTAAAGCGTTATCCGTGATTAGACGACCTGGAATGAAGGCACTCTGGGTGGGGGAGATAATATCCTGAAGGAGGGGCCTCAGCCTATTTACCATGCACTTTGAGACAACTTTGAAGATCACATTGCAGAGACTGATCGTCCTGAAATCTTTTAGAAACTCAGGATCATTCTTTTTAGGAATTAGGACGATCGTTGTATCATTAACCCCTCGGGCATAACACCAGAAGAGAAGAATAGCTGTACGGCTTGAACTACTTCATCCCGTAGCAGATCCCAATTCCGTTGTAAAAAGCGTGCAGGAAATTCGTCCGGGTCAGGAGCTTTTAACGGCCCAATCTCAAAAAGGGCATCACTAATTTCTTTCACCGAGAACGAAGCGCACAACTTCCTGTTCATCTCCTCATCAACACAAGCACGCATAGAATCAAATACCAGCTCAGGTTGGATGTGATCCTCCTTAGTGTACAGGTTCTGAAAAAAATCCCGGGCCATATTTTCCATCTCTACGGAGTCTGCTGTCCATGTACCATCAACACGCTTCAGTCGTCGAATTTTATTTTTCCGTTTTCTCCAAGAGGCCCGACGGTGAAAGTATTTCGTGTTCCGATCGCCCTCACGCAGCCAAGCGACTCTGGACCGTTGCATCCACATAATTTCTTCCCTGTATAGGAGTTCATCCATCTCCTTTTCTAGGCCGACCCGTGCAGCAACACTAGCTTCATCCGATAACAGACGAAGTTCCCCCAGCCGTTTCCTTTTCTTTTCTATCTCCTTTGGCAGAAATTTGAAGTGTTCTTTCTTCCAAGCATGCAGATTGTTCATAATCGTTTTTAGCGAAGAGGCAACATCCCCCAAGTCTTGTCCCGGGATTCGTCGGGCCCATGCATCTTCAACCACAGCAGCGAGAGACGGCTCTCTTTCCCAGGCCACCTCATACCGGCTAATAGGAACGTTAGATCTGCAGCTAGCAGGGCTGTCCGCCGACAGAAGAATAGGACAGTGATCCGATCTCGAAGAATTGATATGTCGTAGCGATGATCAGGGAAAGCAGTAGACCAAGACGGGGAGGCGACTGCTCTATCCAACCGAACTCTGACGTTGCGTACGCCCTTCTATTTGTTATCAAAGGTCCATGGAACACCGACGAAACCGATATCATGAAGGTCGCAATGAGACAGTACTTCACGAAATCCAGCATAAGTCTCTCGGACCTTGGAGTATGAGAAAGATGCTCCTCTTGCCACATTGTCTCATTGAAATCACCTAGCATTAGCCATGGCCGATCAGAACGGGGTTTAATCTGTCGTAGCTTGGACCACATGAAATGACGATCAGAAGCTCTTGGCTCCCCATATATAAAGGTAGCCCTCCACATGTGATCATAGGGACCTCCGCTGATATGAGCATCAATGTACCTTTTGTTGAAAGATAAAAGATCAACTGTGATGTCTTCGGACCAATAGAGTACAATTCCCCTGCCTTTACCTACACCATCAATAGCAAAACAGTGTTTCATCCCAAGTCTGTATCTTAAATTTTCCACTTTTTCCTTTTTCTGTCTCGTTTCACAAATGAAGACGAGACTGGGCTTATACGTCTGTACTAGACAGACGAGCTCTTGAACGGTCGCATCCTGCCCTAAGCCGCGACTGTTCCAGCCTAATGTTGTCATTGGGCCCGGCGGTCCTCCTCGAGGGAGTCTGCCGATGTTGCCAGGTCATTGGTTGTATCAGTCTTCCTTACCTTAGAATGAGAACGTGGATCAATATAGGTGGGTGGTGGAGGTGGGATTGCAGATGCTGAAGCAGTCAGCTTGTCCGGAGCAAAGCTAGTTGAAGGATCAGTCAATACAGTGCCCGGAACAATACTAGTTGAATGGTCGGTCATTACAGAATCCGGCTGCTTCTCAGCAGAATTCATATTAGTAGCAGCTTCGATTGCTAGCACTGGTTTGAGCGGTATAGGAGCACTCGATTTCAGATGGCTTGTGGCCGCATCCTTCAGTTCATCATCAACATCAAGGGCTGCATCATCAGAGGACCGCTTGTCGTGGTGGGATCACGGCAGATGCCATGGGTATGGCTTAGTTGGGGCCGAATGGTCGTTGGGGGAATCCGGGGAGGGTTTATGCACTCAAGATGTGCACAAGCAAGAACATGCAAGAAACCACAAGAACATGAACAAGAACCAAGAATCCAAGAACACAAGAGACACCACGATGTACCCAGGTTCGGGGCCTTCGTGAGGAAGTAAAACCCCTACTCCTGCCTTTCCTCTCTCAATATATCAGTGTCGTTCTCAGTACAAGGTGCTCCTCGAGCTGTATGATGCTGCTCAAGTGAGAGCTCTAGGTAGAAGATGAAACTATGAAGGGGGAAATGAGCTAGGGTTTTTGCCGTTCCTCCCTGGAGGTAGAGATGCTGCATATATACATAGGCCGAAGTACTGTTTTACCCCTGCCTCCAGCTAACAATGGCATGGCCAAAGGTAGAAGACAAGCCTCTGCCTCCTGCCAGCTCAACGGCCGGACTGTCAGGCCAGACAGGCCTAGCTTTCCTCTTCCGGTCATACTTCAGTAGCCTGCCGAGGTCTAGCCTGTAGACCTTTCCCGAAATAGCCAAGTCAGCTCCTAGGCCCCCGAGCTTCCGGGAAACCCGTGGACGGACCTCGCCGTCCTCTGAAGCTTCGGGCACGAGCTCTGCGCGCCCGTGACCTCTCTGACATGCCTCGATCCTTGCTGCCAACCTCGGATAACACTCCTGATCCTATACCTCGGTAGAGAATACCTTATTCCTGTGGTAGCTAGCTGACTGCCCCGAGGTTGATACCTCGGAGGATATACCTCGGAGAATATACCTCAGACGTACGCCTTACGTCGGATGACGCCTCCTGCGTCCTTGCTCAATCGTTACCTCGGACAGCTTACTGCCTTAACCTTACATGTCTTTACCTCATCTTTACCCTACCCGGGGGTAACCCCCGACAGTAGTCCCCGAAGCTGATGTGGTCTTGCAGCCTCGGATGAAAGGCCGCATCAGGTTCAACCCGAAACCACATGCGCTGCAATGTTTTGCAGGTTACCGAACCAATACCCGAGAAATCCATCGGTCTGTTCCTCGGGCCATACTACTTTTCCGAAGTATCCGCCGAGATCTCGGACGTCAACCCCTCGATTCCTGCATCCTTACTGACTTCGGTCAGAGAACACTGTTCACGTCCCATCCGTCACTTCCTGGTACGACAGTCAAAGCACTCGAGTGCTTTCCACCACGCGGCCCACGTCAGCGGAGATTCCCCGCTCGCGCCGCTTCGTGCTCCAGTAACCGCAGCCCGACGGTTTGCCTCCTGCAACCGATCCTGTGGCCTGCTCGCCCACGCTATCTTCGTGCCACGTGGCCATTGTGCACAAACGATCCCACTCGCCGCTCCGATAACCGCGCGGTAGTGCGCAGTTACCGCCCGCGGTTATAAATAGGCCCAGGGCAGTGCATCCCTCTTCTTCCTCATCCACTTGCCGTTCGCCTCCATCGCAACCAGCGCCGCCGCTTCCAGTCGGGAAGAGACGCGTTCCCGCCGCCGCCGACGAGCAGCTCCTCGTCGCTGCTGCGACGCGTCACCGGCGCCGCCCTTCAGCACCTCATTTTCACGGTATGTACTCCCTTTCTTGATACCCTAGGCATTGCTCTAGGTTTCTTCCTCTTCGCGCTTTGGTTCTTCATATGTTCTTGAATAAAACTCTATTTACCTCCTCCGGTAGATCTTACTCGCATACTCTTTTGGGTAGAAATTGGTTTCATGCCTCGGATAGATGTTCGCCTAGCATAGATATGCCTCTATGTACATAGATAGCCGCCCAACTCCTCCTGAGTTAGCCAGATATAGCCTTAGATTCCAGATTTACTTTTTCCTTTGCTAAACTTCTGTGCTTTCTCTGCAGATTGATTCTGCCGAGATGTCTCCTCCTGAGACTTCGGAACAAACCGAGGTTCCAGACCTCGAACTGGAGGTCGGAGAACGAGCCGGCTGGGAAGGTTCGGATGTAACTCCGGACGAAATCCAGTGGCTCAGGGCGACTCGGCGGATTCCCACCGGGGTAGAGTGTCGCCTGCCAGAGGGCGAACTCGAGCCTCAAGTCAGCAAGGGGAACGGGTGGTCTTCGTCGCGCACTTCCAGCGCGGCTTCGGACTGCCCGTTAGTGATTTCTTCCGGAGCTTCCTCGACAAGTTCGGGCTCCAGGTTCATCATCTCCCCGCCAACGCCATCACTACTCTCTCCTGCATCGTCTCCTTCTCTGAGGGATACCTCGGCCTCAAAGCCACGGTAGACCTCTTTTCTCGCTACTTCCAACTTAAGCGGCAAGTGATCCCGGCTCCAAAAAACAAGGATCTGCCCAAGCTTCTAACCGCCTGCGGAGCTGCCACCATAGCTCCTCGCCGAAACTCCATCTTCCCACGTATCACTACTCCGGACACCGTTCGCAAGTGGCTCCGGACGTGGTTTTACGTGAAGAACTCCGGCGAAGAGGACTTCCTCAACCTGCCGGCGTTAACCTCAGCCCTCCTACAGAACAGCTCAACTGGGACTACGCTCCCCCTCACACCGGCGAACTCAAGTCCATCCATGGGTATATTGCGAAATGGCAGGACCCGGAGGACCCCGACAACGACGGGAAAGTCCTGACGGCTGACGACCTGGCCTGCACATTCGTGAAGCGCAGGGTCTCCCCTCTCCAGGCGAGGTCTCACAAGATCTGCCACATGAGCGGTCTTTATGACCCCACCCGACATACGCACATTGCACTGGACAATGCCGCGGTAGCTCGGCGAGTCCGAGCTATCACCAAGTCCAAGATCTCTGATGCTTGGACATGGGGAAGGGAGCCCCACTACAGGACCAACCCAGCGAAACAGGTACGCTATTCCGACGTTTTCTTCGATACTCCTTTACCACCGAGGTCTTGCTACCGACGTTCATCTTGACAATTTTCTTCCTAACTCCTTTTCATATATCTGCCATACAGCTGTTCGCCCGCCAGACCGCCGAGGATGGAGTCCATGCGGACCACTTCGAGGATCTCCCTGTCGAGGACCCACCATCCAACGTGGACCCTGACGACGAGGATTTTATGCCCATTGCCTCGGCCCGCATCACCACCGCGGGTAAGCCTCAAGCACAAGCTTCAGTTCAAGAGATTTCGGATGACGAGGAGGGGTTCCTTGTCTTGGAACCAATAAACGCGGTACCTCTCTCCTGCCTTCCTCACCTTCCGAACTTTACTCCAGCAACCAGCCGGAAACGCGCTGGTGCCGCAACTCCGGCCGCCGAACCATCCGCCACTGGAGCCTCCGGACCCACTGAGGCTCCGGTCAAGAGACGCCGGCTGAAGAAGTCCGGACATCCTCCTCATGCCCGGGGGGCAGGAGGCTTCCTACCTCGGATGGGTAATGCTTTGCTTCTATAGCCAACAATGTTTGTTGCTTAAACATATTATCTCGGTATTAACACTTGACCATCTTCTTTCGTTGCAGTGCCCCCATAGACGTGGATCAGGAGGTATCCTCCATGACTGCACCCGTTGGTGCCTCTGAAGCCACGACCTCCCCGACGAACTCTCGCCCGGATCTCCTCCACCGAGGTCTGGCCCGGCTTTGGGGAAATCTGCCCCCACCCGAGGTCAGACTTCTCCGCGTCCTCAAACGGATGCGGAGACCAATCGCGCCAGGACTTCGGCTACCACCTTGCCGGAGCCTCGACTCTCCCCCCGAAGCCAGACTGCCCGCAACCAACAGCAGCAACACAGAAGCATCAGCAGAAGCAACAGCCCCAAAAACCACTCCGCCAAACCACCTTGCCGTTGGAGAAGGGCAAGGAGAAAGAGAAAGAGACGGTGAAGTCCAAGGTCACCCCAAACCAACATCTGGGTCTGGCACCCTGACTATCTCTTCTCCTTCAAGGATCCAACCGAGGTCTCCTCCCCCGGTGACACGCCGAATTCCTCCATTCGCCGCACCCATTGATGAGACTGCCCTCCGGCCGAAGAATATGCTCGGAGGGCATCTCTCATATTGGATAATCGGCCTGCTTCAAGTTCCGAGGCTGCTTTGGCCGTGGAGGCCTCGATTAGGGGCATCGAGCAGGGCGGACCGTGGGGATTTCCTCCTCTGCGCACTGATAGTGGCCAGAGCCTCGGCTCCTTGGAACATTACAATGCAGACTGGAATTCTGCAGACGAGGTCTCCTCGGCCTCCTTAGCTGCTCCGGTGGCTGAGCATCCCGCGGGAAACAGCGCCTGCGGCCGAAGCGTATATGATCTATACACTGCTGCCCTTCGTGCTGGTCAAACCATCGACGTAAGTCCTATTCTCTTTACTTTCATGCAGTATCTCATCTAATATCCACCATCCCCAGTCCCCGAGATTCGAGGTAAACTATTGACGCTCCGTCGGAGTTAAAATTGTTTGGCTTGAATCTCAACTTTCCATTTTCATCCGACGTATCCAATCCATTTTATCTCACTTTAGCATGCACCTCGGGTACGAGTCCCCGAGACTCATGTCGAGGCATACCCCGACAACATTTTCCCAATGATTTGACTCCGAGTCCCCGAGACTCTTGTCGAGGTATAACCTTTCTAACCGAGCTATATGTTTCTTCCTTGCAGAATACTATGAACATCCGTACGGACGTCTTCCACTCTCTCTTGTTCGCACACAAGAACCTCCATGATGCGCACAAGGCCGCACTTGCAGCGAAGAAAACGTCGGATGACCAGCTAGCGCAAGAGAAAGCCGAGGTATCTCGGCTGGTAAAGGAACTGAAGCGCATTGATGGCTCCGGAAATCAGAAACGGAGAAGCTGAAGGATGAGAAGGATAAGGCCGTCGAGGCAGAGAAGAAACTTCGGGAGGACTCTGCCAAGGACCACCAAGAAGCTCTCCAAGTAGCCGAGGTCCGCGCCAACTCGGCACAGCCAAGCTTTGGAAGCTCTGCAGGCGCAGGTCAACCAGTTTCTCCCGACGCTGCAAACTATCAACACGAGATGGACAGTAAGTTTCTTGCCTCCCTTAGCTTTTCTTTGTCCTCCACACCATTGGTTTTCTGCCGAACCATTTCTCACACTGATAACAGGCTACCCTACTATAGAGCATTTTACCTACACCCAAGTTGCGGCCCGCAGCATCACTGGTCGGCACAGGGAGAGGCGGAACGAACAGAACCCCGATTGGACCGTTGAGGACCATATCGTGGCCATCAAGTCTAGGATCAATCCCTTGAAGACCATTGGGTCAGAACTCCTCGACGCAGGTCTGTGTGCTTTCAAAGCCTTATGGCCTCTTGCTGATGCTCCGAAATCTACCGAGGATCTTGCCTCCAAGCTTCGTGAAGCCGAACAAAGACTCCGAGAGTGGCGTTCATCTTCAGCTCGCGCTGGAGCTGATGCCGCTCTCAAATTCATCATGACTTGGTGCGAGAAGATCGACCTCGAAAAGATGGACACTCTTCGCCGAGGCTCGCCCTGGTCCTCGGACCCAATTCTCATCAAGCGCCGCGAAAAGATGGCTGCCTTCTTCGCTGGATATGCCAACACGAAGAACTTGAGCGAAGGAGACACCTACTCCGACGCCGAGGATTACGCGCCAGAAGACGAGGAATACGAAACAGATCCGACGTCGAGGCCGAGCAAGGTGACGACGGTGAAACCCGCGAAGCAGAAACCGAGGCTCCTCCCCAACCTGATGCCGAGGTTACTGCCGACGTTGCCAGCACTTCCCAGGCTACCTCGGCTCCGGACGAAATCCCTGCTGCATCGGCTGCTGCCGACGTAATTCCTGACGCCTCGACCTGAACTTATGCTTGGCCAGAAAACTTCATTAAATCCCCGGTATGCCGGGACGCAGATGTAATCAAACTTAAGTAGTTCCTTTGCTACCTCTATTACTATTATGCTCATCCGAACCATGCTTTTCTAGGCTTTATATCGAATCCTTTTGAACAAGTCGAGTTCACTTTCGTGTTTACTATAGTTGGCAGTCTCTGCTCTTGTCTGCCATTCTGGCGTTCGACAGTCGAGTCACAAGATTGTTGTTCATAGCATACAGTACTTAGTAAATTCCGAGGTATAGTTCAAAGTCATCCGACATAAAGAAGAAGTAAAAAACAGGGGTTAGTAAACGACATATGCCGGACTGTCTTTTTGGACCGAGTCCCCGAGTTCATTTTCATGTTTCCCATGTTCTTTCGTCTTTGCTCTTGACTGCCATGCTGGCGTTCGTCAGTCGAGTCACAAGATTAGTTACACAGCATACAGTACTTGAAGTTTGAGACGAGGTTCAAAATAGTCCGGCATACGAACGAAAAAGAAGTACAAACATAAAACAAGCATGCGTAACGAGGCAGTCCCCGAGCTCATTTTTAAGGTGCCGAGGTTTTTATTAAAGATCAGCCGAGGTACATACATTACTTCCTTCAACAGTAGAAGGGTCGGAGTAGAGCTACATTCCATGGACGCTGAAGCTCCGCATCGGGTCTATCCAGCCCATCTCCCCTTGGCTCCTGTGCATCTATAAGATAGTACGAATCATTGTGCAAAGCTCGGCTCACAATGTATGGTCCCTCCCATGGAGGTGACAACTTGTGCCGACCTTTGCTGCGCTGAACAAGCCTCAGCACTAGGTCTCCTTCATTAAACTTTCGGGGTTTTACATGCCGGCTTTGATAGCGTCGGAGACCCTGCTGATATATTGCTGACCGAGATAAGGCCAATTCTCTTGCTTCCTCAAGCAGATCTACAGCATCTTCCCGAGCTTCTTTAGCCTCGGCTTCTGTGTACATTGCCACTCTGGGCGCATCATATTCAATGTCGGTTGGCAGCATTGCCTCGGCCCCATAGACCATGAAGAATGGCGTATAGCCTGTTGATCTGTTCGGTGTGGTCCTTAAACCCCACAGAACTGCTGGTATCTCATCGATCCAACACCCCGGTGTTTTCAACAGTGGTTCTATTAGCCGAGCTTTGATTCCGGCCAATACCAATGCATTTGACCTTTCTACTTGCCCATTAGCCTGTGGGTGAGCCACCGAGGCTACATCAAGTCGAATTCCCTTACTCATGCAGAACCGAGCAAACTCTCCGACAGCAAAGTTCGTGCCGTTGTCTGTAATGATACTATGAGGATATCCATATCTCAGGATTATTTCCTTCAAAAAGGTCACTGCCGTATGACCATCCACTTTCGGATTGGCTTCACCTCGATCCACTTAGTGAATTTGTCCACCATCACCAGTATGTGAGTCATATTGCCTCGGGCTGGCTTGAATTCTCCCACCATGTCCAGACACCAAACTGCAAAGGGCCACGTGATAGGAATGGTCTTGAGCGCCGAAGCTGGCATGTGCTGCTGCTTGGCGAACCTTTGGCACCCTTCACATTTCCGAACTATATCTTCTGCATCGGCATTGGCTGTGGGCCAATAGAACCCGTGCCGGAACACCTTGGCCACCAGAGCTCTTGTGCTGCAATGATGTCCACTCTCCTTGGTGGATTTCTAAAAGCATCTCCTTGCCTTCAGCTGGTTCGACACACCTCTGCAACACCTCGGTCACACTTCTCTTGTATAGCTCCTTGTTGATGATGGTGTATCCCTTAGCTCTCCTCTGGATTCTCCTTGCCTCGGTTGTATCACTTGGCAAACTTCCGTCAGTTATGAAGTTCATTATCTGCTCCGCCCATTCCGGCACTGGATGTAGAGGAAAAAGGCTCTCATCTATCTCCATTGGTTCGGCCGCCATGATCTCCGCCATGATTGCCTTTACCATTGCTCGGCCAGTCCCCGAGTGTTGGTGCGAAGTCCCCGGGCCAGATCCGAAGCTCCCACCATCCACGTCCATGGGAAAAGCTCCATCAGTCCCCGGGTACTGCGAAGCAGTCCCCGATTTCGGCCAAACGCATCCGACGTCTACCTCCATAGGCTCAGGCTCCGGATTTGGTGGTAAGAAAATTGATTCGGAATCAGGAGAAGGCTTGATTGAAGGAGTTCTCAAATGATTCAGTGCTATCCCCGGTGGCACCGGTTCTTTGGATGAACCGAGCTTGGACAATACGTCGGCGGCTTCATTCTCCCCCCGAGGTATGTGCTTGTACTCACATCCTTCGAAAAACCCAGACACCTTTTGCACATGAAACCGATACAACTCCATGTTCGCATCCAATGCATCCCAAGTGCCGGTGGATTGATGCACCACCAAAGCTGAATCGCCGAAGCATTCTATACGCCGGACGCCTATCTCCTTTGCCACCTTGAGCCCATGGATCAGGGCCTCATACTCCGCCACGTTGTTCGACGCCGAGAAATGGATTTGCAGCACATACTTCAACTGGTCTTGCTTCGGCGAGGTTAGGACTATGCCGGCACCTAATCCGACCTTGGTCTTGGACCCATCAAAGTGCATCTTCCAATAATTATAGTCCGGCAAGGGCGGCTCATATTGCATCTCGGCCCAATCGCATAAAAAGTCCGGCAGCGCCTGCGACTTGATTGCATCTCGCCTTTCATAATGCGGAGTGTATGGAGATACCTCGATCGCCCATTTGGCAACTCGCCCAGTTGCGTCCTTGCATCCGATGATCTCCGAGATTGGAGCATCACATACCACCGTCATGGGATGCTCTTGGAAGTAATGCTTCAGTTTCTTAACCGCCAGGTATACTCCGTACGTCATCTTCTGGTAGTGGGGGTAGTTTTGCTTCGACGTGGATATCACCTCGCTCAGGTAGTAGATTGGTCTCTGCACCGATTTGCCTCCTTCGTCTCGCTCCACCACCACTGCAACACTTACGACCCGGTTTGTAGCCGCAATGTATATCAACATCGGTTCATTCTGCAAAGGGGATGCCAACACCGGAGCAGTGGATAACATCTTCTTCAGCTCATTGAACGCCGCGTCCGCCTGCGGGGTCCAAGTGAAACTGGTACTTTTCTTCATAAGTTGATACAATGGTAAGGCTTTTTCTCCTAGCCGACTTACAAACCGACTTAAAGATGCAAGGCATCCCGTGAACTTCTGCACATCTTTTAAACAGTTCGGCAACTTCATTCTTTCGATAGCTCGGATCTTAGCCGGGTTAACTTCTATACCTCGGCTCGATACGAGGAAACCGAGCAATTTTCCGCCGGGACACCAAAGGTGCACTTGTCCGGGTTAAGTTTCAACCGATACTTTCTTAAATTTGCAAATGTCTCTTCGAGGTCTTCGATGAGAGTATGCTTCTTTTTAGTTTTGATAACAATATCATCGACATACACTTGCACATTCTTGCCCATTTGAGAATGTAAGCACTTCTGCATACACCTTTGATAAGTTGCCCCGGCATTTCTCAAACCGAAACACATGACACGATAGCAATACGCCCCGTACGGGGTAATAAAGGCAGTCTTTATTTGATCATCAGTGTTCAGTGGGATCTGGTGAAAACCAGAATATGCATCAATAAAAGACAACAGCTCACATCCAGCCGTAGAATCGATCACTTGATCAATCCGAGGTAAAGGAAAGGGATCCTTCGGGCACGCCTTGTTCAGGTTGGTGAAGTCAATGCACATGCGCCACACCTTGACTACCGCCGGTTCGTCCTTCTTTTTCTCCACGAGGACTGGATTAGATATCCAGTCCGGATGCAGCACTTCCATGATGAAGCCTGCAGCCAGTAACTTCGCCAGTTCTTCGAGTACCACCTTTCTTCGGTCATCTGAGAGCCGCCGCGTCGGTTGACGCACTGGTTTCACCTCTGGCCGAACAAACAAAGAGTGCTCTGCCAACTCCCTCGGAACACCTGGCAGGTCTTTAGCCGACCATGCAAAAATGTCCCGATTCTCACGGAGGAAGTGACAGAGCGCGCTTTCCTATTTCTCGTCCATGCCAGTACCAATGATGGCGAAACGCTCCGGGTTCTCCGAGTCCAGCGGGATTTTCTTGGTCTCCTTGGGCACCTCGAATGAAGCGCTCATGTGGAGTAATTAGTCCGGACATGCCGAGCTGAGTAGACTGCGCCATTGCCACCACCTTCTGAAGTTGCTTCTTCTCCGCCGCGATCACCAAGGACTCGGCTAAACTAGATCCCGCCGAGGCACATTGCATAGCCTTCTTGTAGTCACCAGAAATGGTTATTATTCCCTTCGGCCCCGGCATTTTCATCTTTAGGTAGGCCACATGAGTGGAGATCATGAACTTGGCCAAGGCTGGCCTTCCCAGCAAGGCATGGTAAGGGCTCTGCAAGTCCACAACCTCGAACTCAAGACTTTCAACTCGGCTGTTATCTCGGGTACCAAAACCCACGTCGACCCAAATCTTTCCCATAGGTGCACAAGAGACCCCGGGCACAATACCGTGAAATGTACAGCTGCTAGGCTGCAACTGGTTCGGTGAGTATCCCAGCTTGACCATTGTGTCTCGGTACATGATATTTATGGCACTCCCATTGTCCACCAAGACTCGGGTGAATCTCACATTGTTGGTCGGCCCACAAAACGTCGGATCCACCACCAGTGCATAGTTTCCAGGGCTCGGCATGATCCGAGGTGTATCTTGCCTGCTCCAAGTGATCTCTTGCTCGGACCAGTTCATGTATTTCACCACCGCCGGAGTTACTGCATTCACCTCCTTGGCACGCCTCAGCATACTCTTCTTATCAGTGGACTCAGTCACAAACACCACGTAGCTTTGATGTACTTCCCTATAATCATTACCGGGGTTCTCATACCTCTGATTCTCAAAGGACCACGTTTGGCTTTGGCCGGCACCACCGTTGTTGTTGTTGCCCTGGGCACTCACTGCATTCACCGGTTTCGCCTGCACCGTCTTCTGGTTTTGGGCCGCATGGACCGGGGTTGAATTTGCTCCGGTTAAGCTCTGATTCTGCGCCGCTATGGTCGGCTTATGCTGCTGCTGCGCGTTCGGATATTGAGGTCTACGCCATTGGTTCGGTGGCCCACTCCGGTTTGCCCCAGCTTTCGCCCCTTCTGCAGCGGTTCGGTGATGAAAACTACACTGCAGAGTGGTATGGTTGGGTGTTCTGCCATTCCTGCCATGATAGATACATGGTCCATTCACCAATGACTCGTAAGTCACAGGTGGTCCGGCCTCTTGCCACTGCTTCGCACCACCTCCCTGATTCTGGTTCTGGTTCGGAGTCCACGCCTGACCCTCAGTCTTCGGTTTCTGGGCGCCTCCAGGTCCGGACTGACTTGGGTTTACAGCATTGACTTGGAAATCTGGTTCTCTCCTCTTCTGCCCGAACTCTTGACGGTTATCAAACCTCGGTCCGTTGTTGCGATTGTTCATCGGATTCCTCCTGTTCCGGGCATTCCCATCCAGCAGAGGCTGCATCGGATCGCCAAGGGCATAGGAATCAGCTATCCGAATCGTCTCGGCCAGAGTCTTTGGCATATCTCTCTGGAGCCTCTGCCACAACATGCTACCATACCGACATCCATCAGCAAACCACGCTATAGCCTGTGCTTCGATAACTCCCTCACAGGAGTTCCGAACATTGCTCCACCGAGTCAAGAATTCTCGGTCAGTCTCATTGTCCTCCTGCTTGCACGCCTGCAAAAGCTGAGGTCGGTTTGGCCTCTTGTAAGTGCTGGCGAAGTTGCTATTGAATGCCTCCTCTAAATCCAGCCAGCAATTGATGCTATTCTCCGGCAAATTGTTCAGCCAGATCCGAGCAGGACCTTCCAGCATGTGCGGGAGATACCGGACCGCCCATCGGCGATTGCCCCCCGCAATGTATACTGCTGAAACATAATCAGCTAGCCAATCTTGCGGCTTGGTGCTCCCATTGTACGGCCTGGTACTCCGACCCAACTGAAACTGAGACACGGTGGAGGTGGTTCCTTCATGATCCGAGGTCCAAAACACGCCGGACCAGGAGGGCCTTCCTCCTCCAACTTCTCGGACATGTAAATCCGATCTAGCTTGTAGCGCGCATCACCTGTAGGCAACGTCCGAGCTCCGATACGCTCTCCCAATGCACCATCCACTCTATAGAATCCAGCCCGCTCCATGGCTGAATTTCCATCATCATATCGGTCGCCACCTCGACCGACGTTCTTCGGTTGCTGCTGATACTCGGGGGCTGAGGTGGTTTACCTCGGTCAGCCGACGCTGCTTGCCCACCGTTCTGATTTCCTGAGCTGAACGGCCTTTAGCTCGGCTTGCATCACCTGGCCGGGGTCTCCATTGGCTCGGCTAGCGTCGCCGACCTTTTGCTTCCCAGCTAACACCGGATCGTACACTTGCAGCTGCATATCCTTGTTCCGACCTGAAGTGACACTCCGGGCACGATCGGCTCCTCCGACGTGTGGAGACGAGGCTTGCCCTTGGACCTCTGGCTAACTGGCCTAATCGAATGGACCGCCTGCGAACCGCCAAGCCCGGCCTTGCAGAGGGCTTCATTTTGATTGCTGGCCACATGCACTAGCTCATTGAGCCGCTTCTGCTGCTCACGCCATGCATCTCCGGTCAACTCCGATAGCCCGGCCCTTACTGCTTCGGCTGCTCTAAGGTTCTTGGCTGGTGAACTATACACCGGCCTACCAGTAGCCGACCTGCTACTTGTTGCCTTACTTGAGCCCGAGACTGCAGCTCTAACCATCTCCTCATAGAGGTCCTTGCCTCGGTTGAATAGAGCAGCTTTCTTTACGCCGCACAACCGAGTAAAACCATCTTCTATACCATGTGCAGCATTGTACTCTTCTGCTCCATATCGAATTGCTGCTTAGCCTCGGCCAGCAACCGAGCTTCTCTCACACTCTCTGCGCTCTGCCTCTAACCCGGCCATCGTATGCTCCACACTTGCCTCTACTGCGAGTGGCGAGCTAACCTATCAATGATAGTCTCTAAGGGAACTTCTTCCCTTGGCATGCCCAACTGCTCATTCTGACTAGGTTTCTCGTACGGAAACTTCGCCGCCCGACCTAATTTCTCAGGCAGCGCGGTTGGCGTCGCCTCCACCTCGGCTAGCGTGACCTTGCCAGCATCTGCCTTGCTAGCTGCAGGCTTGGTGCCAGCCACCATCACCTCCACACACCTCGGAGGGCGAGTGACACGCTGGCCCAAAGCCGCCAGGAGAGGAGTTTCGTCGTCCACGAGCACCTGTCCGGGTACTCACGAGCACCTCGACAACAACGTATGTGGGGAAGCTGCCGAGCATCATGAGGAAACCATCGGTGGGGAAGGCTTGCCGGCGAAGCACCCCGCATTGTCACTCACAAAGGCGAACTCGCCGATCTTGGTAACAAGGCCAGAAAGAACACACTCAGAGGAGCCGTCCGGATGAGAAACTCCACCCAATGCCTCAATCTGCCCCACGGTGGGCGCCAACTGTCGTGGTGGGATCACGGCAGATGCCATGGGTATGGCTTAGTTGGGGCTGAATGGTGTCGGGGCAATCCGGGGAGGGTTTTTGCACCAAGATGTGCACAAGCAAGAACATGCAAGAAACCACAAGAACATGAACAAGAAGCCAAGGAATCCAAGAACACAAGAGACACCACGATGTACCCAGGTTCGGGGCTCGTGAGGAAGTAAAACCCCTACTCCTGCCTTTCCTCTCTCAATATATCAGTGTCGTTCTCAAGTACAAGGTGCTCCTCGAGCTATTTGATGCTGCTCAAGTGAGAGCTCTAGGTAGAAGATGAAACTATGAAGGGGAAATGAGCTAGGGTTTTTTGCCGTTTTCCTCCTGGAGGTAGAGATGCATGCAAATATACATAGGACGAAGTACAGTTTTACCCTGCCTCCAGCTAACAATGGCATGGCCAGAAGGTAGAAGACAAGCCTCTGCCTCCTGCTAGCTCAAACGGCCGGACTGTCAGGCCGGACATGCCAGCTTCCTCTTCCGGTCATACTTCAGAAGCCTGCCGAGGTCTAGCTGTAGACCTTTCCCGAAATAGCCAAGTCAGCTCCTAGGCCCCCGAGACTTCCGGGAAACCCCATGGAGGACTCGCGTCCTCTGAAGCTTTCGGGCCGAGCTCTGCGACGGCCCCGTGAACTCTCTGACATGCTCGATCCTTGCCTGCCAACCTCGGATAACACTCCTGATCCTATAGGTAGAGAATACCTTATTCCTACTGCTAGCTAGCTGACTTCCCCGAGGTTGATACCTCGGAGGATATACCTCGGAGAATATATCTGACGTACGCCTTACGCTCGGATGTTGACGCCCCTGCGTCCTTGCTCAATCGTTACCTCGGGACACGCTTAGTGCCTTAACCTTACATGTCTTTACCTCATCTTTACCTACCCGGGGGTAGCCCGACGACACCGCTTGCGTTGTTGTGAAGCAGTACCCCCACGCCCATCCAGCTAGCTTCCGCGTCCACGAGACGGAAA